>JAGIQG010000013.1:56074861-56675833 GCA_024679065.1 Sphyrna mokarran | reverse complement strand
ACTATTCACTGGGGATGGGTAAATAGCCTCTCAGAGAATCCAACCCAACTTGAAACTGTAAAAGTGGTTATTTCCTTTAGCAGTTCTTTGCAAAGCTGGCTCCATTCCAAGTATTTGTTTCACCGTTTAGACAGATCTCAATTCATCTGAATATAAAGTTGATTTAAGCCAGAATTTCAGATAATCCCTTCTATTGCAGAGTCTGTCATAGTTTGAATCAGGCTATTTATTCTTGTTAAGGCATAATAAAATATGTAATCCTTTTAATGTGTAAAAGTGCATCAGAATTGAATTCTCAATTAGATTTAATCCCTAGTGTTTCAGTGTTCTTCAAATCCCATTACTAATAATTTATTCCTGTTCAGTGTCTGTCACTGAGATTTGTTACCAGGCTCAGGGCTGGATGGTATACTCCATGGAAGTGATGCAGCTTACGGGTATTAATTCACAGAAATTTTCACAGCCAGAATGCCTTATTATTATTTTATTAGTGTCACAAATAGGCATTGCAATGAAGTTACTATGAAAATTCCCTAGTTACCACTCTCGGGCACTTGTTTTGGTACACTGAGGGAGAATTTAACATGGACCTAACCAGCATGTCTTCCGAGCTGTTGGAGGAAACTAGAGCACCTGGAGGAAACCCACACAGACATGAGGAGAGTGTGCAAACTCCACACAGGCAGTGACCCAAGCTGGGAATCTAACCCTGGTCTCTTGCGCTATGAGGCTGCAGTGCGAACCATTGTGCCGCCTTGGAGTTACATTCAATATATATATACATACATACAGATATGAAGCTTATATTATAGCAGTCTTTTGTTCCTCATATCCATGTTCTGCACACTGCTCTGATAGCCATATCCCGAAACCCAGTTTATTATTTCTGTTGAAAAAATAGCCGTTAAACTAGTTCACCCTCCTTCACTTTCTTCAACTGAATAAAGACATTAGTCTGAAAATCTCAACAATCAAAATCAAATACACAATAGTTTATTTTGCACAACTGAGCTTTTATGGTCTATCTGACCTTCACATGGATTTCTGATCACACAAACCATAAACTGCAGCTTAAACCAATAAAAAGATCATTTGTATTACAAGGCAGTTAATTCCCCTTTGAATCCCACTGTGCAATTGAAATTATGCAGAAAGCTGTCTATTGTCAACTGATTACAAGGCCACTGTGCAATGCTGAGGGAGTTAATCTGATAAAAAGTGTTTAGCAGCAAAGCACGCACATAAAACAGCCCTGGTTAATGCATAATAATGTTTAGAAAACAGAGACTCCAAGATAAGCTGCTTTTTATTCAATTAAAAACAGACAAATTAACTGGTTTCTGAGGTGAATTATTTTGATGTGAAGAAGTAATATGAAATCATTTAGAATCATAGAAACTTTAAAGTGCAGAAAGAGGCCATTTAGTCCATCGAATCTGCATTGACCACAATCCCACCCAGGTTGTACCTCCATGTCCCTATATATTTACCCACTAATCCCTCTAATCTACGTATTTCAGAACACAAAGGGACAATTTTAGCACAGCCTAACAACCTAACTCACCTAACTTTCGACTTCGGGACGAAACTAGAGCACCCGGTGGAAACCTATGCAGACATGAGGAGAATGTGCAAACTCTATATAGACAGTGACCCGAGCCAAGAATCGAACCCAGGTCCCTGGAGCTGTGAAGCAGCAGTGCTAACCACTGTGCTACCATGCTGACATTTTCATGACTCTATGTTGAAATGAATATTCCAATATTGAACATAAATATTACGGCCATTTCAGTCATTTTGGGGGTGATTTGGGACTGACAATTACCTTTGTAATGTCAAGTGGATGATGTTTGATTTGCCTGAATGTGGTTTAGTGGGTAATAAATCATTTTGTCTTTTGCATTTGTGGCTTTAATAAAACAAAAATATTTTTAGGGTTGATAGTTTAACAACAGAAGTTAAGCCAATTGGAGGGTGATCCAAGAAAGTTTAACCAAGCAGCAAAGTCCAGGCTTCAATCCAAGGACGGCCAAAATAATGAGTCAGAATGTATTATCATGCCCAGTTATAGTAATGGAAACAGCCAAACCTGATGTATTGATGTAAGGGGAGGCAGTATACATCTTTACAGAAGCCACCCTTTGTTTTTCCAGCAATTATGTGCTGTGATTTTGTTTTGTTTGATACTGCAGCATTGCACTTCTGAGAAAAGCACATTTGCTGAAGGAAATATGTACAATGTATAGACATAGCAGTGCTGAAAGAATGGCAGTGCTGAGAGAAGCAACAGTGCTGAGGGAGCCAGCAGTGCCTCTTCACTTGAATAATGTACTAAATACAAAGGACTGAAAAGATCTATCTGTGTGTAAACATTTTCTTCACATTGCATTACTAATGCAATTATTTATTATAGGTTAAGGGAGGCATAATAGTATTGTCACTGGACGGGTAATCCAGAGACACGAGGGACTTGGGTTCGAATCCCACCATGGCGGAGGGTGAAATCTGAATTCTATATTTAAAAAATCTGGATTTAAAAGTCCATGAAGCCATTGTTGATTGTTGTAAAAATCTACCTGATTCACTAATGTCCTTTAGGAAAAGAAATCTGCTGTCTTTATTCAATCTGGTCTACATGTGACTCCAGATCCATAGCAATGCCCTCTTAAATGCCCTCTGAAATGGCTACTCAGTTGCATCAAATTGTTACAAAACCAATAAAAAGGAAACAATATTGGCACCAGAAACAACAATGGCAAACCCAGCCCTGCCGACTTCTGCAAAGTCCTCCTTATTAACATCTGGGGTTTAAGGTCCACTTTCAGACAGTTCAAAGAAAACAGTCATTCTCAAGGATCACACCTTATAGATAATGTCGCAGACACCACCAGGATTTCATGGTATCAGGCCAAATATTGCAAGGAAACCTCTTATTAATACCATGTACGGGCACCACTTCCACAAACACTCACTCCCTCCACTACCAATGGACTGTGACAGCAGTGTGTGCCATCTACAAGATGCACTGAAGGTACTCATTGCGGTTCCTTAGGCAGCACCTGCCAAACTCATGATCATTGCCATCTAAAACAACAAGGAGAGCGGTTTCTGGGAACTAGAAGTTCACCTTTACTGATGCTAGGTCAAAATCCTGGAATTCCCTCCCTAACAGCACGAAATGGACTTCTGCAGTTCAAGAAGGTAAGATACCACTACCTTCTCAAAGGCAATTAGGGGTAGACAATAAATGTTATTCTGGCCAGTGATGCCCACATCCTGGATATGAATATTTTAAAAATGTTCAGGGCTGCTTTTGAATTGTTAGCTTTGTGGGTTATGCCTTTTAATCTGAGGCAATCAAACAACTTCTATTTGATATTTATTTGTGAGCCTTCACTAACAATGCAGCAATGACCTGCAAAAAGTACGTAAGAGTGAAGGAATGAATAAACATAGGAGATCAACCATGTTAGATGAAACTTTTATTTGTTTCACTTGCTTTACTTATTTGAAAGGTTATATTAAAGTGCAACATTTTATCAGTACAAATTTTACCATTCACCAATTGATCAAAATATGAAGAAAGAGCACGTGCTAAATATGCATGAACACTAATAAACTTCAAATCTAAATGACAGATTGCAAGATGAAACATATAAACTGATCACAGGTGGTAAGAATTTTGCTCCAAAATTTTTTGAATGTGATAATAAGAAATAATTACAAGATGGTATGAAATTCTTACAAGTTGCACTTCACTGACACAAAAGTGAGCCTGTAGTCAGGTATTGTTAATATTAATCATTTCTTAGCTGATGTTGCATGGTAAATGGGAACACACCAGCAGGATTATGTCAGTGGAATTCTTTGATTTATAATGTTTCCTAAAATTATGGAGATTTCATAGCTTAAAAGCAATTTCCTCCAGTGTGTTTGATAGCATTTGTACATTTAACTTATTCTCTTCTCCAAACCAGATTACCTTACAGAATCAAAAATCTCTCTCGCTGCAAAGATTGAATGGAGAATGAAAAAGGTTTAAATGCCAGGTATGTTCAAATTAGAAGTTATAAGAAAAGCGTTGTTGAAATCCTTGTGAGAAAATCGAAGCAGTACAAATGCATGTCACTTCATGCATGCTTGTCCCTCTGATTGCAGTGTCCACTTCCTCTACTGCTGGTGCACTGTAAGTTGCAATCTGTACACACTACCAAAAGGAATGCAGAAAGGGACCAAACTTATTAGCCCCTTCCTATCTTGCTACCTCCACCACGTAAGAGCAAGATCAATAATATCAATGAAATGCCATTATCTACAAGTTTTGATTTATTATGGTCACAAGTATTGGTATACAATGAAAAGTATTGTTTCTTGTGCTCTATACAGGCAAAGCATAACATGTCTAAGGAAGGCGAGGAGAGAGTGCAGAATGTAGTGTTACAGTTATAGCTAGGGTGGAGAGAAAGACCAACTTAATGCAAGGTAGGTCAATTCAAAAGTCTGATAGCAGTAGGAAAAAGCTACTTTCGAGTCCATTGGTATGTATTCTCAGACTTTTGTATCTAATTCCCAATGGAAGAAGATGGAAGAGAGTATGTCCGTGGTATGTAGGATCCTTATTATGCCAGCTGCTTTTCCATGGCAGCTGGATGTATAGACAGAGTCAATAGACAGGAGATTGGTTTGATTAATGGACTGGGCTTTGTTCACGACCTTTTGTCATTTATTATCCTTCTGCCATTCACACAATATCCTGATTTGAACATATTGTTCCCTCGTTGTTGCTGGGTCAGAATCCTAAAATACTCTGCTTAATGCCTTGTAGGAGAAGAACTAGAACAGTTGAAGGAGAAAGACCAACACCATCCTCTGGGTAATTGAGGGTAGGTAAGAAATGTGGTCTTGCTGATGTTGACAAGAAGAAATTCACAGAATCACACATTTATCTGATGTAGAAGGAACCCATTTGGTCTATTGTGTCTGCACCAGCTCTCCAAATGTGCACTAAGACTTGGTGCCATTCCCTTCCCTTTTCCCCATATCTCTACACATAATTTCTATTCAAATAATGCTCTTTTGAAGCTTTCATTGAACCTGTCTCCACTACACTTTCAGGCAGGGAGTCCAGACCCAAACCATCGCTCTGTATGAAAGTTTTTCTTGCATAACTTTGTTTTTTTTGCATACCCCAATAAATCTGTGGTCTCTCATTCTTGATCATTTTACAAGCAGGAACAGTTTCTTCCCATCTACTCTCTTCAATTGCCTTCATGATTTTGAACATTTCTATCAAATCTCCTCTTAGCCTTCTTCTCTCCAACGAGAACAATCCCAACTTTTCCAATCTATCTTCATAGCTGAAGTTTCTCATTCCTAGATACATTCTTGCAACTGCTTCGGCACTCTCTCCAATGCATTCACATTCTTCCTATTGTATGATGTCCAGAACTGCACATGATAATCCAGCTGAGATCTTGCATAAGTTTAGCACAACTTCTTTGTTTTTGTACTCTTTGTTCCTATTAATAAGGCTAATGAATAAATTCAAAAAGTGTCTTCTTTCAGATTAATTAGCGATTTCAAATTAACTCTTCACCTAATTGTTCAAATAGATGTGAAGAATTCTGAGGCACGTTGTCAAAAAAAGGAATAGGGACTTCTCCCAGTGTCTTGATCAATGTTTATTCTGAAACTAATATCATGAAAACAGATTACCTGACAACTCAACTCACTTGTCATTTTTGGACTTCGTGCAAATTAGTTGTGGCATTTTTTGGTCAAACAATAGTGACTACACTTTAGAAGTAATTAATTGACTAGGAAGCAATTTGGAATTGGGGATACAAATGGTGCCGTACAAATGCAAATTCTTTCTTCCAGTTGAATCATAGGTTGTCTGACCTCAGAGCACTTGATGCTGTCATTGGTGTTTAAAACAAGTTTGAAAAAGAAATGGAATTCCTGATTTTCATGAGTGTAAAAATAAACGCATTTAAACACTGGCCTCTGGCTTGAAATAGGCTATGTATATGGGCTAAAAGGAATAATGCAGGGTTTCTAACTTTGTACACAGTGATTTATGTAACTGGAGCTATGAGATATCTCATTCTTCACAAAACGGTAATGAAATCAGTGATTTCAGTGAGAACACCCAAACCTTTCTCAGCCATGTGCAGTAACTCATATCACAGTGCTAGAATCGGGGTTGTGATTGAACATCTTATCAGGACAGACGCACATTCTCATTCAAAATGAATTATTCCTCAATTGTAAACTCACATAATTCCTGCTCTCCATTTGGACATCATGGTATTCATGTAATCCATTTAACTGTTTTCTACATTTACTTGACATCACCAAATTAATGCTGGAAACTTTATTTGCAATATGTTTGTAGCAAGGTTTATCAGAAGTTTAATCACTCCCATCAATGTGTGCAGAATGTCCTGTTGTACCATTCTTTCAGCACTATATTCAAAAATACATTACCTTGACATGATGTGTTACTACATTAGATTTAAATGTAAAGTACAATGTAATCATTATATTGATGCTGTTTTTAATTCTACAAGTCATCTATACAGTCAGCTTCATGTATGGGAAAGCAGGTAATATTAAGCTAACAGTGGAAAATTAAAGCTACATGAACAATAATCTCCAGGTAATTCAGAATGATGCAGACCAGTTTCACTCAGTGAGTTGGTCACCAATCATAGAGCTCAAGTTTGTTTGCACATAAAACAGAGTGCCAGATATTTAACCTTTCATCTTGTAATCTTGCTGTGAATCACATACACGGCAGATGAAGTTATCAGAGAAATAGAGGGGAGATTACAATAAATGACAGGTGAGGTTAAACAAGACTGGAGATGAAGTTTACATGAAGCTGTAACCAACTGGACAGAAGCCTGCATTGGCTGTGAATGAGACACATATTCTTTTGCTGAACTTTTGCTGAAGCTAGACTGTTAATTATAAGAATTGGGATTAAATATATATGGGGGAGGGGGAATGGTATTATGCATAGTGGTATTGTCACGGGACTAGCAATCCAGAAGCCCAGAGTAATAAACGGGGGACCTGGGTTTGAATCCCACCATGGAAGATGGTGAAATTTGAATTCAATAAAAAATCTGGAATTAAAAATCTAATAAGTAAATCAATTGCCATAAAAACCCATCTGGTTCATTTAACGTCCTTGAAGGAAGGAAATCTACCATCCTTTCCAGTCTGACCAACATGTGACCCCAGAGTCACAGCACCGTGGTTGACTCTCAAACTGCTCCATCTGAAATGAAGGGCAATTAGCAATAACAAGAAATGCCAACCCAGCCAGCAATTCCCACATCCCGTAAATGAATGAGAGATTTGATTAGATGGTTACTTGAGCACATACAAAGAGACACTTACTGACACAAGGATTGAGTAGAGTCAGGAGATATATATCTACAATGTTTTTCTCCATAAATAAACTTATTCAAATAAAAGACTGACACTAAGGGGCAATTTAGCACAGCCAATCCACCTAACACACATATCTTTGGACTGTGGCAGGAAACCGGAACATCCGGAGGAAACCTGCACAGACAGGAGAATGTGCAAACTCCACACAAATGGTGACTCAAGCTGGGAATCGAACCCGGGTCCTTGCCATCCACCCACTGTGCCACCATGCTGCTCTCTGAAATGGAGATCAATTAGGAATAGGCAATAAAATTTATCAAAATTGTGTCAGAAACTAAGAACCACATGCTTCACGTCATATTAGATTTCTTTCTTTTCATCTGACTTTAGTTGAGCAGGTAAATGATTAAAAGCATTTGTTTTATTTTGACCAAAAGATGAATACACACAAAATGGGTGGTAAAAAGACATATCTGTATGAAAGTCTGGTTTTAACATGCAATTTTAATTTTAATTACTGATTATCATACTTTGAGATTGATGGAAGTTTAGCATTTTAATTAGATGCAATGTTCATGGACATTATATGTACAGCTTCATGACTTCAGAGTATTCCATAACACTTCACAGTTAATGAAGCACTTTGCAAGTGTAATCTCAGTTGTAATTTTGGAAACACAGCAGCGAATTTGCAGACAGCAAACTCACGCAAACAGCAATATGATAAAGACCAGATAATTAACTCTAGTGATGCTGATTGAGGGATAAACATTGACCAGGACACCTTTGCCTCCATGAAGTATTTTGGGTTGTTTCGCTATTTTACGTGAAGTTTCAGATCCCACTACATAGATGGAAGAGTGAGGGTGTGGAGCAGGTTCTGTGCAATTATGGGAACTCCCATTTTACTATAAACACAAGTTTAAAACTTTCCATTTGGAAAGATGCAGCTTAATCCAGGATAGTTAGCATGGATTCATGAAGGGTAAGTCTTGCCTCAGAAATTTGATCTCATTCTTTGAGGAGGTAACTAACTATGTAGATGAAGGTAGAGCAGTTGATGTCATATACATGGATTTTAGTGAGGTATTTGATAAGGTTCCCCATGGTAGGCTCATGAAGAAACATGTGGGATAAAGGAATATTTGGTCGATTGGATAAGTAACTGGCTATCTCAGAGAAGACAGAGGGTAGTGGTAGATGGAAAACTTTCAGATTGGAGACCAGTTACCAGCGGTGTACCACAGGGATCAGTGCTGGGTCCTCTGCTTTTTGTGATTTTTATCAGTGACTTGGAGGATGGAGCTAAAAGGTGGGTCAGTAAATTTGCTGATGACATCAAGGTTGGTGGAATAGTGGATGAGGTGGAGGGCTGTTAGGAACATGGATAGGATGCAGAGCTGGGCCAAAAAGAATGGCAGATGGAGTTTAATCCTTTTAAATGCGAGGTGATTCATTTTGGTAGGACAAATTTAAATGCAGATTACAGGGTCAACGGCAGAGTTCTGAGGAACGTGGAGTAACAGAGGGATCTTTGGGTTCATATCCACAGAACTCTGAATGTTGCCACTCAAGTGGATAGAGCCGTGAAGAAGGCCTATAGTGTGTTAGCGTTTATTAACAGGGGGTTTGAGTTTAAGAACCATGGGGTTTGTGCTGCAACTGTACAAGACCTTGCTGAGACCACATTTGGAATATTGTGTGCGGTTCTGGTCACCTCACTATAAGAATGTGGAAGCATTGGAGAGAATGCAGAGGAGATTTACCAGGATGCTTCCTGGTTTGGAGGGAAGGTCTTATGAGGAAAGGTTGAGGGAGCTAGGGCTTTCCTCTTTAGAATGGAGGAGGATGAGAGACGACTTAATAGAGTTTATAAGATGATGAGGGGGATAGATAGAGTGGATGTTCAGAGACTATTTCCTTGGGTGGATGTAGTTGTTAATAAGGGGCATAACTATAAGGTTCATGATGGGAGATGTAGGAGGGATGTCCAAGGTAGGTTCTTTACTCAGAGAATGGTTGAGGGGTGGAATACACTGCCTGCTATATTGTGGAGTTGGATACTTCAGGAACTTTCAGGTTATTGGATAGGCACATGGAGCACACCAGAATGATAGGGAGTGGGATAGCTTGATTTTGATTTCGGACAAAGCTTAGCACCATATCAAGGGCCGAAGGGCCTGTACTGTGCTCTACTGTTCGATGTTTTATGTTCTAAAATTCTTCTGCCACAATCTGTTGTAACAAAGCTTCCCAAATTAGCATACCTACAAAGGTTGCAATCCAATTACTTCCAAACAAATGGAATTAAAACTTATGGGGTAAATTTTCCAGTTTGATCTGCCACAAGATCTGTCGTGGGTAAGTCTGAAAATTTGACAGACCAGTTAAAGGTCCATTGATCTTGGACAGAAATCTTTGATCTTGCATGGGAACAATTGGAAAATCTTGCCCTACAAGAGAATGTTCAGAGTTACAATGATTCACTGAAAATAATTAAATATTGGGTGGGATCAGTGATGGGAAAGCTCAGCTTGTGAGTCAGCCACAAGAGCAGCCTTCCTTCACCTCAGTGGGGCACAATATTAAAATCAGTCTTGTTCATTAATCATGAACCCATGAATAGGATTAAATACATGTCAAATATTTCATAACGAGTTACAGAAAATGCTAATCATCAAGGCACTGTGATTAGCATTTCTTCTTCACAGCGCCAGAAATCCAAGTTCAATTCCAGCCTCAAGTCACTGTCAGTGTGGAGTTTGCATATTCTCCTCATGTCTGCATGGGCTTCTTCCAAGTGCTCCGGTCTCCTCCTACAATCCAAAGGTGTGCAGATTAGGTGGACTGGCCGTGCTAAATTGCCCTTTAGTGTGCCAAAATGTGTAGATTAAGAGGATTAGGGTTATGGAGATAGGGTTCTGTCAAAGAGTCAGTGTGGACTCGATGTGCCAAACAACCTTCTTCTGCACTGTAGGGATTCTATATAATAGAACTATCAACTTCTTTAGGTACAAATAAAATAAATATTTACACTTAAGATGCAGATGGAATGCATGGCTCTCAATCACTGTTATGCGCAACCAGCACACACCTCACTTCACTTGCAGACAGAAATCAGCAGAATAATGCAACCCCACGCACAACAGTCAACAAACTGTTTTGTAGGCTGTACTCAGAACTAGATAGTGCCCACCACTGACCATGTTTGGGACTAGATCATCAGCACATTGATTGCCCTTGATTCTTCATTGTAAACTGAGCAATTATTTATATAGTACCTGAAGCTACAAATTATTCAGAAAGTAATTATTACAACCGAGATCTTAAAGAGAAAAATTGAGGTTGAAATCAACATCTTTATATTTTTTAAATGCACTAAGGACGAGGGGAAAAAATGTTCAAAAAGGGATCAATTTACAAAAATATATTTGATTAAATTAATTTGGAAACTTCAGGAAAGTTTAATGACTTCTGAGGTGATCGCACAACCATGGATTTATATTAATGAGGACAGTTTAATATTGTACCATTTAACAATTAAAAGGTGCCCTAGAGGTTGCATGTTGGAACTTAACCTGCATAAAAATCACACAAATTGGCTGCCCCTCATTGCACTGATTAATTGCAAACACATTCTTATTGGTGCCCTCTCAGCACAAAAGAGGTCTTGTTATCGACCATTTCATATTAGCGCTACAGAGTGAACAGAGTAGATGCCAAAATATTGCTCTGTTAAAAAAGAAACAAATGCCGATTTTGAATGAAGTTATCAGAGCGGTTGCTTGGTCTTTTTCACAAGATGAGTTTTTCTTCTTTTAAGCTCATTCCCTTAGATAATTGTGGAACCAGAAAATCCCCAAAATATGCAGACGGTGCATAAAATCCTATCTATCATCTCCTCCATGCTGCCATGTCTGTATCCCTCCTGTTAGTTCTTGCTGCTTCCAAAATGTGTGATATTTTGTCTTGCAATCTGCTTGCTGATATGGCTCTTACAGCTGAATAACCAGCAGAATGAGTAACCTAAAGAAATGAATGTGAGGCCTGTAGCAGTGTGAAGTGTGTGAGAGTGAGACAAGATGTATAAATATTTGAGTCCAGGTTGATTGGGATTGTTGGTGAAGAAAACATGGAGTTGTGGGAATTTTATAGTGTTTGAAATTAATGGTGCAGTTGGTGGGCTTTAGAATTTGAAGATTCATTCACTGACCTTGATTACTCATGTAAGGTCACTCTTCCTTCACTGCATCCAGATCTCTGAGATTTGACCTCTGGCTTTCTTGTCCACAACTTCCTGTTCCCACTGTCTTTTAAGCATTGTCTGGAGGGCCTCATGGTCTCCCATAGAAATAGAACATCTTTATTCTGTCTTCTTCTGTCACAAAACCTTTACTGTAGCACCTAGAAACCTTGGATCCTGGACTCTGCCAGGTTGTGCCATTTTCAAAGATTTGCAAGTCATATTCTCTTCAGCACTTGTTTCAACAACAGTGCATTTCCCTCTAAGAGGCACAGGCCAGTTTCAACTGATGTAAGCTGCTCACCATAATGGCCTCTTGCTGATGCACCCAGCCAACTAACAGCATGATTAATATTGGCTGAGTACTGATATTGTTAATGAGGAGGGTCAATGTGGTGAGTTGCCTGCAAGGCAATAACTAGATCCCCAGCTCAGCTTCAGATGCTATAGCATTTCAATTACCAGCACCCATAACAAATTTCTATCCCGAATATTCTTCTGTTAATGTGTATTCATACAATTGTATAGTACAGAAGGGGCCCTTTGACCCATTGAGTCTGCACTGACACCTTAGAAACACCTTACCTCTCACCTAATCCCATCTGCTAGCACTTGGCCCATAGCCCTGAATGTTATGATGCGCCAAGTGGTCATCCAGATACTTTTTGCATGCCGTGAAGCAACCTGCCTCTACCACCCTCCAGACAGCGCATTCCAGATTGTCACCACCCTCTGCATAAAAAAAAGATTTTCCTCACGTCCCTCTTAAACCTCTCACCCTTCACCTTGAACTTGTGCTCCCTCATGACTGACTCTTCTACTAAGAGAAACAGCTGCTCTCTATCCACTCAGTCCATTCAACAAACAACAAACATATTTTTCCATCTTCAAAGATCTATGGACAAACTGTTTTCCATTAATTATCTTTCAAAAAAACACATAATTCATTCACTACCAATATTACTAGTTCCCCTATTGAAATTTCTTAATATATTAAGAGACAATACAATAATGCAGTAAACTGAGTTAATTACTTTCCAACAAAATAATCTTTTCTTATCATGCACTGTTCACAATCCTAACTAGGCCCCATAACCCCACTTATTTATCCTGCTAAACCCCCGACACTAGGGTCAATTCAGCGGAGCCAATCAACCTAACCCACACATCTTTGGGCTGTGGGAGGAAACCAGAACTTCTGGAGAGAATCCATGCAGACACAGGGAGAATATACAAACTCTACACAGACAGTGACCCAATGCCAGAATTGAACTTGGCCCTGATGCTGTGAGGCAGCAGTGCTAACCACCCTGCCACCCATTACAAAAGCAGGGAACTTATATTGGAGTTGTATAGAACTTTTGTGAGGCCATAGATAGAGTGCTGTACGCAACTCTAGTTGCCATATTATAGGAGGGATATGATTGCACTGGAGGGGGTACAGAGGAGGCTCACCAGGATGCTGCCTAGAATGGAACATTTAAGTTATAAAGAGAGCAATGGAAAACACATTTTTAACCTCCAAATCGTATTTCATGAACTTGAAAACAAAATTCTCACCATACTTGGTTAATGGTAATTCAAAAAGATGCAAACTCCTACACATTTCAAGTTGAATCAATTAAGATACTATGGTCAGAATCTTACCACTGTTCATACCAGTGGGATTTTCCTATTCCATCAAAGTGAACACAGATTTGGTTGGCCACCAAGTTCTCTGATCTCACTGTAATGGGAATGTGGCACAAATGGGCAATAAGATCATGCCCAATAAATTATAATACAATGCAAATGGAGACTACCAGGGTAAGTTCATTATTCTGCTATTCCAGTAGATGATCACAGAAGAACAGACATAGGCACATAGGATTCCTGACCTACTGAGACTTGGACCTGAATTTTAAATCATGGACCTGAACAATGGGAACTGGTTTTGGATCCAAAATCTGCACGGTGTTCTTCAGACACATTCGCTGCAATTTTCAAAGCTTCGGTCAATTAAAAGCCAGGGAGTGGGCTGAGCATCCAAGCAGAGATTGTGGATGGGCTCCCAAACTGGATGGTTATCACAAGGTCCTCCAGCTGTAAGAGGTCAGCAGTCCCTGTAGGAGCTGTTAAAGTGAGGACACCGAGAGCCAGGGACACGAGAAGGTAAAGTTATTTCAGTTTAAAAAAAATGCCAGGCCTTGAACCTGAAAGAGCAAAACCCTATCCGTGGAAGGATCTGTGGCCCAACAACGAATATACATAGTGTGGAGGGGATAGCCCCAGATGATCTGGATTTCCCCTTTTTTATACATTGAGCTCAGCTGGTTTGGGAACAGGAACTTAATGGGCCCCTTTAATTTATAGCAATTGGCTACCGGACACTTGCTAGTGAGCAATCACTCTGACCCTGAATTGGCCTCTTTCAAAATGGCTTCAGGCAGAATTATAGGAAACTAACACAGAGGTGCCAAATATTAGGCTTGTGGCCACTTCCAATGCAGGCCCTGACCTCTTTTAGAAATTGTGTCTAATCTTGATCATGTAGCAAGAATTCCTCTTGTGACAGAAGAGGGGAATCAGAGGGTAAATAAATAAGGCTGTTCTTGCACCTCAATTAGTGACTAATCAAGAATAAGATTGGAAGAGGCCTGGCTATACGGTTATCTGTCAGTTCTCTTGTTGCCTGGGGAAAATCTAAAATGAATTACAAAAAAGGTAAAATTAAGAAATGTTTCTAGAAATGGTTAAATTCAGAGGAAGCTGTTGGAGCCTATGTTCAAATTTTTTAGCTATATAAATTGAGGAGCCAAATAAGTTGATGAGTTCTAATAGTCTGCTTTTGTAATTCTGAGGCATTAACTTGGGAGCGTATTTATAGACGAGCTGAGCACCTGGATAACCTCCTTCCTATTTGTTTGAAAAATTGACCATGAGACAGATACCTCTGTTGAATATTTGAAACTGCATTCAAGGTTCAGACTTTTCTCATTAATCAAGCTACGGGAAGCAATATTCAAAGGTCAGTCGACAATGTCTGTTTGTTATCACTTTTTGTAACAATTTCCTCCTGAGCTCAGACGTATTCTGGCAAAAAATAATCGAAAGAAGGTTGAAGGGTTCATCTCACAGGCAACAGTGGCTTCCATCCAACTCCACAGCTATCTGGTCAGTGAACAAATGCCTGTCGCACTGCTGAATCACTGAATTTCACTGGTTTCAAAATAAACAGCAGATGAAGCCCAAGAGGCGAAAGTTAATTTGACCAAGGCTGTATTCAGCTTTAAGGAGGGTATCACTATCCTTCATATGCCAGAGAATAAAACATGCACAGTAGAACACAATTTAAGCTTTATTGCTGCAGTCAATCACCATGACATTACAATACAGCAGAGGCCTGATTAATTAGGAAGAGGAAGCTCTATTGAGTTCAGAGACTTCAACTGCAAAGTATGCTGAGCCTCCAATTATTTTGGATCAGATGCTGGGTAATTTTGTTCTTGCATCTTCATTGAGAATGTAACGATTGCCTGCCATGTTCAGAATGTGTTCAAGACCCAGAACTGAGCTTAAATACTGAGCTGATTCACATATTGAATCTTCTATTATCTACAGAGTAAATCAATTGGGTTTTTGGCAGTTACAACTATGGACATGTTTGCATAAAATGGTAAATAGCGCACTGATATATTAATTGAGCATGTTTCTCTTTGCTGTAACAAGTACCAAGGCCACAGTATATACACAGATCAATTTAATGGGACACATGCTGAAAGAATATCGAAGAATCCACTAGAGCTTTTAAAAACTCCAAGGTGTATATCAGCAAATAAACAAAGGAGGACATCCTGAAGTGGTTGAAAAATAAAGCATAAGCACATTGCTTGCTGCCATTACTAAGATAGATCAACCCCCTGAGGTTCCCCAACTCGATTGGATAAGCTGTGTGTTGCACATTTGAGATGAGCAAAACCATAGGTTCAATCCTTTGCTAACTATAGAATCCTACATTGCAGAAGGAGGCCATTCGGCCAATTGAGTCTGCACCGACCACAATCCCACCTAGGCCTATCCCCAGAACCCCATTTACCCTAGCTAGTCCCCCTGATATTAAAAGTTTTTTTAAAGTTTATTAGTTATAAATAAGGCTTACATTAATACTGTAATGAAGTTACCATGAAATTTCTCTAGTCTCCACAATCCTGTGCCTGTTTGGATTAATGCATTTAACCAGCATAGGATAATTTAGCATGGCCAGTCCACCTAACCCATAGATCTTTGGACTGTGGGAGGAAACTGGAGACATGGATGAAACCCATGCAAACATGGGAAGAACGTGCAAACTCCCCACAGATAGTGACCTAAGCCAGGAATTGAACTCAGGTCCTTGGTGCTGTGAGGTAGCAGTGCTAACTACTGTGTCATCATGAATAAAGAAGCCTTGTTTTATTACAATCTTGCAGTTCCATCCAATGTTATATTTAGTTAATAGCTTCCTTTTTAAAAGTATTAATACTATAAAGTTAGTTCATTTAAATTAAGCATATTTGGTTAGTGCTCCTCTAATCAACTTCATACTCTCCAGACAGCTGTTCCATTAAGATTCCCAAACATTCTCTCATCTACGATTGTATCACCGTTTAGGAATTCTTTGAAGTGTTCTCTCCATTGAAGGCTGATGTTTTCTCCATTTCTCTCCATGCTTACTCTGTACCAGTTTGAAGCCTAGGGTGTTGGATCCATATATTGTCTTGCTGGCACTGAAGAAGCCCAGAGTGTCATACTTGGTGAGGAGTTGCAGCTCCTTTGCTTTCTCAGTCTACCATTGGTTCCTGAGTTACCTCCTTCTTTGTACCTCCCACCTTTGGTGAGCTCTCCTCCCAGCCTTGCTGGTTTTGTCATACAAGTCCCCTGAGGATAAGGCCAGACAACTATATATGATCTTATCCTGGACAATCTTTTGATGAGATAATAGAATCTTTTCCTGACAGATTACTTCTTGACAGACTGGAATTAACTGCTGTACAAGAGGATATCTATCAAGCATTATTATTAGCCTTACTTAAGGAGAATAAAGTAGACAAAGAAGATAAATTCCATGTCAGTACTTTTTGTGGAAGACAAAAGGAGATCATCAAGTCTGTACTGTAACATTTGTTTCTCCAGAGTATTTCTCCATGAATTACAGCTCTAGTAACAAATAGTATTGAAAGCATAGCTGAACCAGCACCATTAGTTGACTAACCCTATCGACCATCAACTGAGGGATATGTGTCTACCAAATTTTAACAGTGCTTTGAGAAGTGTGCAATGAATAGTAGACAGAGCACAAATGAGGGAATCTGCTGGCTAGAGGTTTACCTCACATCTGTTCACTATTGAAGGACCATGATGACTTTAGATAAAGAGGGATGCTGCTTGATCAGGAGATATTGATGGTGTCATGGGAGAGTTCACTTAGAAAAACGTGAACAGTAGGATTCCATAACTGAAATACGTGGGATTCTGACACATGGCTTAAAAATTCCACAGTTCCCTCATGAGACAGTTCCAGGGTTTTCTGCAGCAGATCACAATCTGCACCCCCCTCCCCCAGTCACCACCACAATCAAACCAAGTACCAATGTAGCCTTTTATGTGAGAACAAAATAAATGGAAATTACATGGGACTGACATCTACCAGATTCCCCAATCCGTTACATCCCATCTGAACCCATTTTGGGAATGCATGGGATATTAAGATTAGTTATCTAAGCATGACGATAACTGCCAAATAGTCTTAAATCCCTTTCAATACTCTTTACTTTAGAAACACTACTCACTCCCAAACATCATTGTTTTTTTTTAATGTGTAGGACTCATAAGAGATCAAACAGCAACAAGTCAATGCTGTTGATTCTTGTCAAGGGAATTAAGAACCAGGCAACACTTGCAGTCTAGTTACTTTAACATCACTCTAAGGCCTAATGATGTCATTTTCTCTAATGTTTTGGCTGCGGTATTTCTGATATATTGGGGGCTAATTTCCAACTATTTAACTTTCTGCTGTAGAAACTTACCAAAATATCACACTGAGTATGATTTGACATATTTATTACCAAAGTCTCATCAATTAGCATAGGATCGACAATCTAAGCTTTAAAAAATTTACAGAAATTGGGCCAATTTAGAATTGGACAGCATAGATAAAGCTTTTGTATTGTAATCCTATTAAAATCACCAGGGGTTTATATTTCCCAAAATGTTCTTGCAGCCTCAACCTATTTGCCAATGGTAATAAATTGAAATTATCTCAAACATGGTAATCCAAGCAATGATTTCTGGTGTCTTTGCGCAACGACTGGGAGAGAAATTTTGTTGCAACAGTTTACCTGGTGGTCATCAGGTTCGAAATGTACCTATTTCTGGGTGCAATACTCTGTGTCCAAAGGACACCTGAATGACACAGCTACATATGAGGTTGAACAACTTTTCAGAATGTCTTTTTTCCTATCTGTTAAGCTTAAGCGTCCACAATTCCCTTCAGCTTTAATTTGTTTCCAGCACCAAAGATGATATATATTTATAATAACTCCTGTAATGTGCTTTCAATATGTTATTCCCAGTCTGACAACATAAGATACTGCCTCAGGCAATGATAGCAGGCAGTAGCACAAGGTGATAGATGAGGCATGCATGGAACTATGAATTGTACTGAAGTGAAATATGTACCTCCAAAAGGGCATCTGTGATATTCTTACACTCTTCTTAATTTATATTTTTTATTTTGTTCGCAATGGGCAAATTCAGAGGTGGGAACGGAAAGTATCACATGAAGGCCTATGTCATGTTTCATGTCAAGATGAAAGCAGGATGTAATCGTCCCCTTTCCCCATCAGTTGTGGACCATGTTTCTCATCATTGAATGTTGGAAACCTCATTGCAATACATTTGTATCTTTATTGGCCCACATGCCAAATTCATACTCCAATCCTAAAACATCCATTCACAGCATCCGCATCTTCAGAGGGGAGATAGGATACCAGGTTTGACTCTGTGGGGTGGGAGGGGAAGGGGTGCTGTATTGAAGGTTGACTCAGGAAATAAGTCTTGCATCGGAGATACAAGAGTTAACTCAAGGGCCACAGGGAGGCTGGGTGGTTGACAAGAAGTGGAATGTGTGGGGGCAGATGGGAGGGTTTGTCGAGAAATGCGAAAACCAGCATTTTGGAGGATGCCTTCTGCTGCCAGGCCACGGGCTTCTTGGAAAGATCTCACAGAAAGAAGGAAAGGTTGAAGTCAAACTAATCATGCAATTATATTCACTCAAGCACTGCTGATGTGTGTTAGTGACATTCATTGCTGGTAAGCATTTAAGGCTTGGTGCACTGAAGTTCAAAAGCACTGATTGTCATTGTATATGTGTACCATTGCCTGGCCAGGCAAGCAGCTATATACCCCCTTAAAGTTGGCAATGACACACCATCTCCTAAAAGCTCTATTCCTTTCTTGCAGGTTCACCATTTCTGTTAATCTACTCTAATTATTCTACTTTCCACACCAATACTTCTGAAATTAACCCCTTTTTCTTCAGCTGAGGTTTCTCCTCTGCATTCAGCCATGTAGAGAATTCAACACTGTATACACCATCAAAGGATGTCATGAAAAGTCTCATACGAACATGATTTAGGAGCAGATGTAGGCCATTTGGCCCTTCAAATCTGCTCCACTCTGCCATTCAGTAAGATCATGTCTGATCTGGTTGTAATCTTCACCCCACCTTCCTGCCTACCTCCAATAACCTATTTATCCACTTGTTAATGAAGAATCTATCTAGCTCTGCCTTAAAAATATTTAAAAATTCTGCTTCCACTATTTTTTGAGGAAGAGAGTTCAGGAGACTCTCAACTGCTGGGAGGAAGAGGGGATCCCGTCTTGTCTCCACTCCCTTCAGCATCTGAAAAATGAGGAACAGTCCTTGTTAGGGCAAACTGCAGGCAGTTTGGGTGGGAAATGCTTCTATTAGAGTGTTCTAGTGAGTTTAGTGCAGTTTGCCTTGTTACAATGAAGGGGAAGCCAAATCAGCACTTGCAGGTGTGCTGATGGGGATGTGGGGTGAGGGGGTACTGAATGATGATCACGGGTAAGAGAGAGAGAGGGTCATGTCAGTCAGTCATCAGGCTGGGGGAGGTAGGGTGATGATGAGGGAGGACCATGTGCCATGGTATCCAGGTGAGAATGGGGGCGGGAGGGGTGGCAAGGGAGTTGGTAATGTTGGGAAAAGGGTTTCTGATGTCCATGGAAGGGAAGGGAATGCTGTATTTGGCCCAGAGGGGGTTCTGTCAATAGAATTTCTTTTTTTTCTGCTTCACCTGCACATGCGCAGCTCTAATCTGTTCCACAGGTGAACCAGGGTCCACCCGCTACTCTCACAGTTAGAGATGGTCTAGCCATATTTTCAAAGATTAAGTGCTTAAAATTGGGAGTGAAAATTTGCCCAAAGATAGGATCAACAACTCTCCTGTTTTAATACATGTTGGACGCTTAGAAAAAAACCTCGCAAAATTCCGTCCATTGTAAAATTCCGCCCATTGTATTATCAGGGCTACATGGAGAAGATTTCTGATCCACTAACTCACTCTATATCAGTAATAGTCTGTGCAGTTGCTTGGCACTAAGTTTCTATTGGAAACTTTCTCTTTGATGAACAGGTAGCACATTGCAGGAAAAGATCCTTCAGGCATGATTCATGTAAAAATAACTATATTAATAGGTTGACAACAAAGAGAGTTCTTACTGAAATAGATATGAATATGGCTTCCTTGAGCCATAATGATATGCTGCAAATAATCTTCAGAGGGTGGATTTAGGGATAGTGCCGACATGGTTGTGCTGACTGAACAGTATTTCAACTGGATGGAATTACATGAAGGCTGAGTGATAAATGTAAAATGACAGCACCCGCTCTGTAAATTAAGTCTACAAGGGAAAGCTGTGAAAATGCAAAATACATATCAGCACATTTCAGTTTTCTAAAGAGTTCATGTATTAATATTAAAAATTCATTACTCTTGATATTGATTATATTTGATGGAATTTTGAGATGTGTTTTTGAGGTGGTGAATTCTGTTTGAGTATAGATTAAATGCTGACTGGCAAAGCATTCACTCAGCATCCAATACAGCCTCAGGAATATCCAGTGGAATCTAAGTTAGGCTCAGAGGCCCAGATACGCTCAGGAACAAACTGCTGACTGTTCAGATGCAAATTGCTTCTAAAACAACAAGTCAGGAATCAACAACGTGGAGCAAACCGCCAGCTGTTTCTCGTTGCAGCTGTAATGTTGTTTCAAGTTCTTGAGTGCTGCTAATGAGATAAAATGTGAGATTGCCAGGGGTTGGTGAACCCAGATCTGCACCCTGCAGCTACCTTCTAGACTGCAGTCTACTTCCCTGTAGTTGTAACACACACTCAGGACGCTGGCTTCGTCCATTTTATGATGTAGAGATGCCAGCATTGGACTAGGGTAAACACAGTAAGAAGTCTGACAACACCAGATTTAAGTCCAACCGATTTATTTGATAGTAAACTCACAAACTTTTGAGGTGTTTTGACCTCTTCGTCAGGTGAATGAGGAGTTCTGGTCTCAGACAGCACATATAACAACACAGACAGTTTACAGTTTGCTGATTAGAATGCGAATCTTTACACCTAACCCGCTATTCAAGTCTTAAAGTGGCTAACAATGTGAGTGGAAGGAGCACTGAGCACAGGTTAGAGAGATGTGTATTGTCTCCAAACAGCACAGTAAGTGAGGTTTTGCAAACCCCCAGGCAAGTCATGGGAGTTACTGATAGTGTGACATGAACCCAAGATTCCTGTTGAGACCGTCCTCATGTGTGCAGAACTTGGCTATCACTCTCTGCCCAGCAACTCTGCGCTGTCGTGTGTCGTGAAGGCCATCTTGGAGAATGCTTACCCAAAGGTCGGAGGCCGAATGCCCTTGACCGCTGAAGTGTTCGCCAACAGGAAGGGAACCATACCAACCCCCTCAGGAGATGAACACAGGACACAGTGGACAGAGTACCCTTCATCATCCAGAACTTCCCCAGAGCGGAGAAGCTACGACATCTTCTCCGGAATCTTCAACATATTATTGATGGAGACGTCAGTGGTAGGGAAGATGTTGGAGGGGATTCTTAGATATAGGATGTATAGGCACTTAGAGTGTTGCGATCTGATTCGGGATACGCAGCATGGCTTTGTTAAGGGGAGGTCGTGCCTTACAAATCTGGTAGAATTTTTTGAGGAGGTAATGCATGGTTTTTTTCCGGGTGCTCTGGTTTCCTCCCACATTCCAAAAATGTGCTCTTAGGCTAATTGGCAAAACAAATTCTCCCTAAATTGTCTCAAATTTGGTTTTTAATCCATAGATCTATAAATATAGACACGGATCACGGGTAGAGGTGGGAACATCAGGGTGGTGGCGCGGGCTCATTGGGCTGAAGGGCCTGTTTCCCGTGCTGTTTTGTTCTTTGTTCTTTGAGACAAACATCTCGCCAGGGCCATCCCCACACTCCCACATCTGGCCTACAGACAACTGCACAACCTCAAACAGATCATTTTCGCAGCAAACTACCCAGCCTTCAGGAGAACAGTGACCACAATACCACACAATCCTGCCACAGCAACCTCTGCAAGACATGTTGGATCATCGACATGGATGACGTCATCACACGTGAGAATACCATTCACCAGGTACACGGTACATACTCTTGCAACTCGGTCAATATTGTCTACCTAATACATTGCAAGAAAGGATGTCCTGAAGAATGGTACATTGGAGAGACCATGCAGACACTATGACAGCGGATGAATGAACATCGCTCGACAATCACCAGGCAAAAATGTTCCCTTCCTGTTGACGAACACTTCAGCGGTCACGGGCATTCGGCTTCTGACCTTCAGGTAAGCATTCTCCAAGGTGGCCTTTATGACACACGACAGTGCAGAGTCGCTGAGCAGAGACTGATAGCCAAGTTCCGCACACATGAGGACGGTCTCAACAGGGATCTTGGGTTCATGTCACACTATCTGTGACCCCCATGACTTGCCTGGGTGTGCAAAACCTCATTTACTGTGCTGTCTGGAGACAATACACATCTCTTTAACCTGTGCTCAGTGCTCCGTCCACTCACATTGTTGGCTTGAATAGCAGATTAGGTGTAAAGATTCGCATTCTAATCAGTAATCTGTAAACTGTCTGTGCTGTTATATATGCTGTGTGAGACCAGAACACCTCATTCATCTGACGAAGAGGCCAAAACACCTCAAGCTTATGAGTTTACTATCAAATAAATCAATTGGATTTAAACCTGGTGTTGTCAGACTTCTTACTTTGTCCATTTTACACAGTTGTTGGTAAAAGAAATAATCTTTCAGAAAATGGAGTGTGGATTTTGCATGTAGAAAATGGGATTGCTCCTACCCTGTCTCCAGCATGATGATGAGTGGTGATGGACGGGGTGGCAGGAATGGAGGTTGGTGATCAGAAATCTAGAAGGTTGAAGGATTGGGAAGTTTGCCTTAATGATCAGGCAAGCTTAGAAAGGCTGTACAGTAGTCAATAAATAGGAAAGAAACTGGAGGGGAAATACTCCACTGGATAAACCTGTCCAAACAATTGCAGTCTTTGGTAGAGGGGAAATCCTTTATCCTGTCTATATGGGCTGAATTTGAACAAATGCTATCAGGAAATGAAAAGTCAGTTTGATAATCCTACTGCATCCTCCATTGCAGCACAGGAAGTTGCTTTGTAGTCTGAGTGGTAGAAGGTGCCTTCCTCAAAAGCAATGAAGTATTCAAAATCATTTTATTATGTGGTTTTCATAGGGTGTAATCTCCGTTTCTGAAACTGTGGTGGCAGGGGACTCCTTTCCCACTGGCCAAAATGGTGGCATCAGCATCAGGTTCTGCGCTCAGTACCTCATTAACTATGCTCAGGTGAGTCCCCTGCTGAGTCAACTTGCAGACCAGCAATTGCTTCATCAGCCTGCCGTCAGCTAGTGGGTTCAAAGGTCCCAGTGCCATATTTAAACACCAGGCTGATGTACTCGTATCTCTTTCTTCAGCCCGCCTGTCTTCACTAGGCCACGCAAGATGCGAGCAGCCCAGAGGGAAAAGGCTAGCAACCTCTATAAGACATCTGTTCCTCGATTCAACCAACCTCCTTCCCAAACCCATCACCTGTGAGGTGCCCATGCCTCACTTGGACTGCTACCCACATCAGGAGTCTTTGTGCATCCCCTTCCTGTCAACAATGTGGAATTCCTATGACACCCTTGTTTGTGAGCTTTTCATGCAGCCTTGTCAGGTTCCAACTTCCGTCACCTCAGTCTTCTGCCTTCTTCCAGCTCCTTGCACTTCTGCCTGCCATCGTGCCCTCTCACCGTTCCATCCCTGGCCTTGCACAGCTTCCACAATGTTCCCCTAGTCTCCGTCAGCCTAACCCCACTCTTCAACTTAAACCTCACCCTCCATTGGAGTGAAGAATGCATGAGTCCTGCAGCACAATTGCTATCGATAAAGACCAGCTCGGCATGGAGCTATAGGAAGAATTGTTCAGTGCAACAGGAGTGCTGCAGCACTGCAGCAGATAGGCTATACATGTTGCACTCACCTCAGAATCTCATGTGAATTGAGGTCTGCCTTATGCACATCATTCTTTTTCAAATTTAGATCTAATTTCTCTGCTGGTCTGACACAAAGTTGAAAGGCATGATCAGATTTTGGTGATGAGCTGTTTCAATGAACTTTGACAAGATGCAAATGAACAGATTTAGGGGGTTCACACCACCAGGCAACAGGAAAAGAGACCCACCACTGGGAGAATTGCTTTTTATAACGCCAAAGTGTTTTGACTTCACAGCTCCATTGGATCTCTGTTCCTTCCACCACCAAACCCATTGCGGGCGGGATGGGAGAATTCAACCCATGATCTTTTGTTTGAGATATAAAATAAATTTCCATGTAATAGTTCAGATTTAATCCAGCCTGACACCATATTTGTCCTGTGTGAAAATAAAGTTTATATATTAGTATCACAAGTAGACTTACATTAAAACGGTGATGAAGTTCTGCAAGGTAGCATTAAGTTTTTCACCTGGAGTACGAAAAATAATTCAGGTCACCATATGCTAACAGAGACGTTCTGGGTTTGGATAGTATAATCACAAGGTCATTAATACAGGCTCCTATTCTCCTCCCTTACCACTATTACAAAATGCAGTAATGATACAGCAAAGTATCCACCATCCTTCAGATAGTTCTCCTGTACCGTTTCCTATAATGATCTTCATCTCATTTCCCCAGAGTCACCACTATATACATATCAATGTTTAAACGACAGCTGCCACGTGTCAGCCCAAAGGCAAAGATTGTAATTGTTCCTATCCGAAAACTAGTACAATATAAGGGTTTAGGCACTTGAGCTGTGAAGGATGAGGGAAGCTCTAAGTGCTCACACTGACAAAAAGGCTTAAGGATGACCTTGATAATTTTCAATATACTGAAAACATTGTTATTACAGCCTCAGATTCAAGCTGAAATTAGAAGTAGTTTGAACAGAAGTTGGATAGTTTTGGTGAGGAAGAAATTATGGGTGTAAAAATATAAGGTACAATGTGGTTGTCACATTTTGGAATTGATGATTTTTTTTTGTTTTCACAGAATGAATTTTGAAAGAATATAGCTTCCTGCTGAACTTCTATCAAGCTATATGAATTGAACATGTCTACTGAAGCCAAACAAGCCAGTTTGTGGAATTTGCATGTAAAACAACCTGCCAACCATAATTTTCAATTGATTTCAATCAGAGCATATGATGGAGATGATTCTTACATTGCAGCAATGTATGTTATAATAATATTTTGCTTCTTGTTACTCCTGGCACAGAAAGCTTAGCAGCAGATATTAAAGCATAATTTGCTATAATAACAGCTGGTGCTCGCTGCTAACCAGATCTAACCCACAGCTCGTTGAGTCACAGTATGGCTTTATAAGTGCCAGTAGATTGCAAATGTAATTCTGTTTGCGTTGTTATCTAACAAATTGGCAATAAAGATTTTATTCTAATATTCTATCCAACAATCACTGTGCAGTATTGTGGAGTAAGTAGTATGTAATGTTATGGATCAGAATTTTTCTGTACAGCCCACAACATTTTGAATTAGTTTACAAGTTATCAGTGCTCAAGCTGGTACTTCCAGGATCTGATTTTTTTTCCTCACTTGGCCCAGAGCCTCAGCGTGAAGCTAGAAGATTTGCAAGCTGAAGTTTGCTGAAGTTGACTGTATTGCTGGCTGCAGTTAATTGGCACAAGGTGGGTGTTCACCAGACATGATTCATGTCTCCTGTTTGACTTGCCCATTAGACTGGGGAGCTAGCGTGCTGTTACAGGTCTTAACAGCCTTCAGCACCTTAAAAAGAGGCTCTTGTACTTCTCTAGGAATTTGGCTGTTGTTACCCTTGAAGCAGTGCTGGAAAAAGTTCGCAAGCAGTCATGGCAACAGTGAGACATCAGAGTTCAAGAATAAAGCCTTCAGACACTTGCTGCATAGCAGAGAAGGGTGTTCTGTTTTCCTCTGGTAGTTGGTGGGCCAGCTGAAGGCTTGTCGGAGGTTGCTGATCACATTCATTCTAGCCTCATTGCTAAAACGATTAGGTAACAGGGTTGTAAAATATTCATCAACTCTACTAGAAGCAGCAAGGCAGAATACTGTGACCTCACTGCAATGCAATGCAGAAACTATTACTGACATGAACAGTTCCTTCCAAGCTCCCACATTCTTAATCATTTGAGAAGTTTGATAGAGTTACTCATTTGGCAATGCTATTCACATCTTTTACTAAACATAAGACTATGAAAACTTATTTAACAGATGTGTTTTATAACCAATCCAATTCCAATATAATGGCAACCGCCAATCAAAATCTGAAATCTCACAGAAATACTGAAAACCTTCAGCAGAAATTCCCACCTGAAAGAAGCTCTAAACTAAAGCTGAAAACACTGAAAATTTGCCAGAAAAAGCTGCAGAGAGAAAAGCCTGGAAGCTCAAGGCAGAGATTTTACTACAACAGAAGACTCCATAGAATCTCTGGCCAGGATTTTCTCGTCCTAGTTGCTAGTGTCTTCTTCCACTGCCACCACGGTCAATAGACTTTTAGCTGGTTCGCCATATCTACCATAGGGGACCTGCAATTGTGGGACAGAATTATTGCCCTCACTTGGAAGCCCAGTTTCAGTACGCAGAATCCATAGTCTACAAGATGAGATGGGTCTTTTCAAATTCCAAGCTAAAGCCAAAAATTTCATAATCCTGGTGGGGCCCAAATGACACCCTGGTAGTGGACACCAAACACCCTAGGTCTGCCAGTTGGGCATGGCAGTATGCCAATTAGATACAACCAGTGTGTCAGGGGCAATGCCAAGAAGATGAGGCCTGAGTGGAGGCTATGATGAAGAGAGCTTTGATAGCATGGCCATGCAAGTATGGGTCATGTTGGGGGTCCTCAATAGAGATCATTTTGGTATCTTTATGCAGTGGGGCATCATATCTGGGGTCTTAATGGGAGGAACTCATCGAGAGGGCCCCAATGCTGGCAATCCATTTCAGGGAGAGGGTGGAGAACATGTTGCAAATGAGGGGGGAGTGTATGCCAATGTCTGTGAGATGAAGGAGGAGGGGGGCCTCCAATATACTGTGAGATCTGGTTGCTCTTGTGAAATGAGCACACTGAATTTGGGTCACTGGCATATTTATTCCCCTGCCCCCCACCCCGCCCCACCCCATCCCTGCCACTAGCACCAGCACACAACTTCCAGCTCTCCAATGAGTGTGTGAGGATTGTGACGTGATGTGCATCAGACATTATTCTTGCCATGATGACATTTCGAAATTTTTTGGGAGAATTCTGTTCACTGAAGTCCTGACCAGTCAGAAAATTGGGCTCTTTAGAAGTAAAGACTTTTAAGATACAGCACACTTCTGATTTCAACGGAAAATCAGAAGACGAGTAAGTAAATACACTTCTTCAGTTGATGTGGCCAATTGCAGGTATCATTATCACACAACAGGATATTAAGTCATCCACAGAATTTGATGAGATTCAAAAATCCTTTGACGTTCATTTAAACTCAATCCCAATCAGACGTGTTCTGTAACCAACACTGTTCCAAAAGAATCCTGCTGTTCAGGGGCCCACTTTTAAAAGAAGGCTGATTTCTAAGCAGGAAAGATCATCACATTAGCGCTCATGTGTTTGGTTCTGAAGGACTTCATGATCTTGAAGTCCATCTTGAAATACATGACATGTTGAGGAACAGCTTCAACACATCCCCATCTCACCAAGGTAGAAGTCCTAATATAAATATTCTTATCTTTACCCAACTTGTAGACTGCTACCTTAATGATATTGGGCTGAGGTATCAATCCCTGTTTAATCTGTAGTTTTTTGATAAAATAGGAAGAGGTGATTTTTCAGGACTGCAATAATGTTTGTGGTACAATATGGTCTACTTGCCTGTTCATCAGGAGGTAGTGTGATACAGAACCCAGGAGAAGGGTAAGCATAAATAGATTATGTATGTACTGTTGAACATCATTCCACACACACATCCTCTTCTGATTATGTCAATAGTTTATAAAAGTGGGCAGTACAAAGAAACACAAGGTCATTTTGTACAGTACACATCAACACACAGAACTACAAATAATATAGTAATGAGATCAAAGATGTCACATCTTGGATTGTAAATTGTGGTGATATGTGATTGCAGTGAGCACAGACAGTTAGCTGTATCATTTGGGGAAATACATGTGATTTGAAAAGATATGGCTGGAACTTAATTAGTTGGTGTGAAACAGCAGAGGATGATAATTTATTCTGGGTCACAGGAAAGATGAAGAAATGGCTACTTATGCGAGGGACTGACGAGTAATTAAGAGAAGGTGGCATCTATGTGATACTGACAGTGCCAGTAATGGCTTCTTCATGATGCCCAGTAGCCTGCTGCTTTGACAATGGTGTATGGATTCCCTGTCAGAAAACAATGTTAATCAGGGTTCAGTGTAACACAATTTGTGAAATTTAGATCATTTGCAGTGGAGAATGGAATGGAATGGATTTGATTACCACTACACCATAGCCACTGTCTACCTGGTTGAGGTGTGAACTGTGAACTGCAGATGCTGCACCAGGTATCCCCCATCACATTACCTTGCAAATGGGCGGAGCATATTGGACCTCATCAAAAGAAAGTCAGGGTGACGATGAATTCCCACGGGGTTCTTTTGATTTCCCATGGGGAAACGCCAAAAATAACTACTTACACATTGCTCTGAGATTTCAGTGAAGATGATATAGAGATGCCTGCGTTGGACTGGGGTAGTAAGAACTCAGTAAGAATCTAGCAACACCAATTTTAAATCCAACCCATTTATTTGACAGTAAATTTGCGAGCTTTCGACACTGTGTCTTCGTCAGGCAAATGCAGTGTTCACCCACTGCATTTGCCTGACGAAGACACAGAGTGTCGAAAGCTCACAAATTTACTATCAAATAAATCGGTTGGATTTAAAATTGGTGTTGCTAGATTCTTACTGAGTTCTTATTTCAGTGAAGATACAGAAAGAGAACCACATGGAATTTCAGGCAAATTGCTTCTGCCAGTGAAGTACTCATTTCCCTACACTTTATTGTGAGATGGTCATAAAAGCGCAGTTTATTGTTTGAATTGTTCATGTATGACCCATTATTGCACAGCAGTGTGACACAAATATCACTTAATGCATTCAGGATTTTGACAAAGCCTGCTACTTGGAAGGGACGTATAAGGTCTCTTACTGAGAAGAAATAAAATAAGCTACTTGCATTTGAATTTTGCAAGTTCTGTCTTTCTTATCTAGTTGTCTCTCAAATAGAAACGTGTGGAAAAATCTACAGCTACAATTTGATAATCACGCAGCAATTACAAATTTACCAAGCTGCAATGCGGAACTAAACAGAGCCATAAATACTATTAAATTTGTTATGATCCCTGTAACTTTTAAGAAGAGATTTGGATTCTTAGCGACCGACTCAATCACACAACAAGATTGCACATTTGAGACATTACTATAACCGACAAACTAAAATCAATGCCACTAAACATTATGGGGTAGGAAACTAATACAGTAAACTGCAGAAAAGACATATCTTCTTAACTTAAAAATTCCATGCCCGCTTAATTTTTCATTAATCAATTCATGGTTTTGAACATCACTGGCTATGGCAGTATTTATTATCCATTCCTAATTCCTCTTGAGAAGCTGGTGTTGAATTATTTTTTGAATCATTCAAGTCCACAGTGTTGTTAGGAGGGAGCTCTAGGATTTTGACTCCACAATAGTGAAGGAATGGCAATATGTTTCCAAGTCGGGATGTTGAGTGGCTTGGAGGGAACATCCAGGTGGCAGTGTTCCTATGTGTCTATTCCATTTGACCTTCTAGATTATAACAGTCAAAATTTGGAAAGTGTTCTCTTAGGAGCCTTGGTGAGTTTATATTTTACATCGCATTCCACAAAGAACAAAGATCAAAAAAATTACAGCACAGGAACAAGCTCTTTGGCTTTCCAAACCTATACTGACCATACTGCCTGACATAACTAAAACCCCCTACCCTTTAGGGGACTATTTCCCTCTATTTCCATCCTATTCATGTGTATGTCAAGACAGCCCTTAAACGTGACTACCATATCCACTTCTACTATCTGCACCCAACACCAGTTCCAGGCACCCACCACCGTTTGGATAAAACATTTGCCTCGTACATCTCCTCTAAACCTTGCTCTTCGCACCTTAAATCAGTGCCTCCTAGTAATTGACTTTTCCACCCTGGGAAAAACCTTCTGACTATCCATTCTGTACATGCCTCTCATAATCTTGTAGACTTCTATCAGGTCGCCCCTCAACTTCCGTCATTCCGGTGAGAACAAACCAAGTTTCTCCAATCTCTCCTCATAGCTAATGCCCTCCATACTTGTTCTCCAAGATCCTGGTAAATCTTTTCTGTACCCTCTCCAAAGCTCCACATCCTTCTGGTAGTGTGGCGCCCAGAATTGAACATTATAGGCCCGACTTTACCATTGCGTCGGGCCCATTTTCAGGCGCGAAAACATGTTAAAGTCGGGTGTGAGGCCATTAACACAATCTGTGCCCGTGTCCGCGCAGGTAGCCACTTTATCAAGATCCGATTCACACCTGGAATGGATTTGCGTGCATTTGCGTGCATTTAAATTGAATTAATGAACGGCCTGTCCAACTTTATCAGCATTTCCCCCTTTACCAATATGTTTGCCAACCTGAAATCACGCTGAAATGAACATGCTGAATTAAAGTGTAAATCTGGCGGTCCAGCTACTGAAGAGATGAGTTCAGCACTTCCAACAGCTCTCTGACTCACATTGATGGTGGGAGGGTGAGGGAGGTGGGATAGTCATTGTCTGTGAGTGGGGGAGAGACAGGGAAGAAGGGCAGATCGTTGTCTGATTGTGGGGAGGGAGGGCCAATCGTTGTCTCATTGGTGGGGGAGGCCTGAAGTTGTCTGGCTGTCGGGCAGGGAGGAGGGAGGTGGGCCAGATCACTCTCTCATGTTGGAAGGGAGGAGGAGGTGGGTCACTTGTACCTATGGGGGGAAGGGGGATGAGGCAAGATCATTCTCTTGGGGATGAGATTGGGGGGGGAGAGAGTGAAGCAGGTAAGACGTGTCTCTGGTGGTGGTGGAGGCGGGGGGTGGGGGGGGGGGGGGGTGGGGGGGGAGGGGGCGGGGAAGCAGGTGGGGTCTGCTGCCACTCTGTGGGCAATCAGTCAGGGGAAAGGAGGCAAGGGACTGCGATCAGTCTGGATAGTGAGGTGGGGGTTAATGAGGGGGACAGTGATGTTCGTGGGGACCATCGCACCCGCTTTTTGCTCCCAGGCCACCTTCTCCGCTTTCTGTGGTCCGAGAGCAAACTGACCAGCGCACGCTTTTTCAAATTCTTTTCCAACTGCGCATGCACTGTTCAGAGCTCTGATCGTTTTGGCTGCGATAAGGCCCACCCACAGCACAATTCAGATCCGTGACTTTTTTTTCAAGCTAAATGCTATAGGGGTGCCTGCAAGCAGATTACCAAGTCAGATCTGAACTGCTCCCTGATTCAGCACTTGGAATGAAAATGGTAAAAAATCAGGCCCTATGCTCCAGATGCAGCATAACTAAGTTTCTATAAAGCTGCAACGTGACTTGCCAATTTTTAAACTCAATGCCCCAGCCAATGAGGCAAGCGTGCCTTCTTGACTACCTTCTTCACCTACTTTGCCATCTTCAGTGACCTGTGTATCTGTACATCTAGATCCTTTTGCCTATCAATACTCTTAAGTGTTCTGCCATTTACCATATATTTCTTATCTGTGTTAGACCTTTCAAAATGCATTACCTCACATTTGTCCAGATTAAACTTCATCTGCCATCTCTCCACCTGAGTCTCCAACTGATCCATATCCTGCTGTATCCTCTGATGTCCCTCATTGCTATTCGCAAATCCAATCTTTGTGTCGTCCGCAAACTTACTAATCAAACCAGTTATATTATCCTCCAAATCATCTATATATATATATATTCTAAACAGCAAAGGTCCCAGCACTGATCCCTGAGGAATACCACTTGTCCTCCATTCAGAAACACATCCTTCCATTGCTACGCTCTGTCTTCTTTGACGGAGTCAATTTTGTATCCATCTTGCTAGCTCACCTCTGATCTCATGCGACTTCACTGTCTGCACCAGTCTGCCATGAGGGACTTTGTCAAAGGCCTTACTGAAGTCCATGTAGATAATATCCACTGCCCTACCCTCATCAATCATCTTCGTCACTTCCTCGAAAAACTCAATCAAGTTCATGAGACACGACCTCCCTCTCACAAAACCATGTTACCTCGTACTGATATGTCTACTTATTTCTAAGTGGGAGTAAACCCTGTCTCCAATAATTTCCCTACCACTGACGTAAGGCTCACTGGCCTGTAATTGCCTGGATCATGCTTACTACCTTTTTAAACAAAGGAACAACATTGGCTCTTCTCTAATCCTCTGGGACCTCCCCTGTAGTCATGATGTAAAGATGCCGGCGTTGCATTGGGGTGGTAAGAACTCAGTAAGAATTTAGCAACATCAATTTTTAATCCAACCGATTTATTTGATAGTAAATCTGCGAGCTTTCAACACTCTGTGTCTTCCTCAGGCAAATGCAGTGTTCTGGTCTGCAATAGCACACATCAGCACAGACAGTCAGAGATTGCTGATTAGAATGCGAATCCTTACATCTAACCTGCTATTCAAGTGTTAAAGTGGCTAACAATGTGTGTGAAGGGGATCCTGAGCATTGTTAGAGAGTTGTGTATTTTCTCCAGACAGCACAGTAAGTGAGGTTTTTTGCTAACCCAGGCAAGTTATGGGGGTTACAGATAGTGTATCATGAAGCCAAGATCCCTGTTAAGACCGTCCTCATGTGTGCGGAGCTTGGCTATCAGTCTCTGTTCAGCGACTCTGCGCTGTCGTGTATCGCGAAAGCCCCCTTGAAGAACATTTACCCGCAGGTCGGAGGCCGAATGCCCATGACTGCTGAAGTGTTCGCCCACAGGAAGGGAACTGTTTTGCCTGGTGATTGTTGAGCGATGCTCATTCATCCGCTGTCGTAGTGTTTGCATGGTCTCCCCAATATACCATGCTTCGGGACATCCTTTCTTGCAACGTATTAGGTAGACAACGTTGGCCAAGTTGCAAGAGTATGTACCGTGCACCTGGTGAATGGTATCCTCACGTTTGATGATGTCGTCAATGTTGATGATCCGGCATGTCTTGCAGAAGTTGCTGTGGCAGGGTTGTGTGGTATTGTGGTCACTGTTCTCCTGAAGGTTGGGTAGTTTGCTGCGAACAATGATCTGTTTGAGGTTGTGCGGTTGTCTGAAAGCAAGAAGTGGGGGGGTGGGGATGGCCCTAGCGAGATGTTCATCGTCATCAATGATATGTTGAAGACTCCGGAGAAGATGTCGTAGCTTCTCCGCTCCGGGGAAGTACTGGACAACAAAGGGTACTCTGTCCACCGTGTCCGTGTTCGTCTAGCGGATGAATGAGCATCGCTCAACAATCACCAGGCAAAACAGTTCCCTTCCTGTGGGCGAACACTTCAGCAGTCATGGGCATTCGGCCTCCGACCTGCGGGTAAATGTTCTTCAAGGGGGCTTTCGTGATACATGACAGCGCAGAGTCGCTGAACAGAGACTGATAGCCAAGCTCCGCACACATGAGGACGGTCTTAACAGGGATCTTGGCTTCATGACACACTATCTGTAACCCCCGTAACTTGCCTGGGTTAGCAAAAAACCTCACTTACTGTGCTGTCTGGAGAAAATACACAACTCTCTAACAATGCTCAGGATTCCCTTCACACACATTGTTAGCCACTTTAACACTTGAATAGCAGGTTAGATGTAAGGATTCGCATTCTAATCAGCAATCTCTGACTGTCTGTGCTGATGTGTGCTATTGCAGACCAGAACACTGCATTTGCCTGAGGAAGACACAGAGTGTTGAAAGCTCGCGGATTTACTATCAAATAAATCGGTTGGATTAAAAATTGGTGTTGCTAAATTCTTACTGAGTTCTTACCTCCCCTGTAGCCAGTGAGGATACAAAGATTTCTCTCAAGGCCCCAGCAATTTCCCCCCTTGCCTCTCTCGGTATTCTGGGGTATATTCCATCAGGCTCTGGGGATTTGTCTATCTTAGTGACTCTCAGGAACACCAATACCTCCTCCTTTTTGATCTCAATATGACTCAAACTATATATACATTCTTTCCCAGACTCATCATCCATCAAATCCTTCTCTTTGGTGAATATTGACACAAGATACTCATTTAATACCTCACCCATTTCCTCGGGCTCCGTGCATAGATTCCCTTCCTTGTCCTTGAGAAGGCCAACCCTCTCCCCCTTGCTCTTTGTGTGTGTGCTGTGTAATTGTTTATATATAAATATATATATATATATATAAAATATCTGGTTCCTGTAAGATTATAACTTTGTCTTACATATATTTATAAATATATATAAGACAAATTTATAGTCTTTACAGGAACCAGTCTAAATTTACTTTCAGCTACCAACAGGTTTGCTTCTCCCTACTTCTCTGAGTCATAATGTCTGCTGAGAATCCCTAAATTGACCTTGGTCTACTCAGCAACTCCTTCCCCCAGCCAAACCTGGACAAATCTTCCATGGTCTTTAACTCTCTACAGATCCTATCTCTTTAACCAGAAAATGACATCCTACCAGTAACTTGCCTAGTGGCTAAGAGTTGTTTGTCCACCTTTTGCCCTTTCATAGAATCCTCACAGATGCAAAAGGAGGACATTTGGCCAATAAAGTCTGCGTTGACTGTCCAAAAAAACCATAATACCCAGACTCATCTCCCCCACCCTATCCCCATAAACACACACATTTAGCATGGTTAATCCAACCAGAGGAAACTCACACAGGCACGGGGAAAATGTGTAGGATAGATGGACTTGTCAAATCGCTCCTTATTGTCCCAAGGTGTATAGATTAGGGGGTAAATATTGGAGTTAATGGGGATAGAATGGGATTGTGGGGGGTCACCTGGGCCTGAATAAGATGCCCTGTTAAAGAGTCATGCAGATTCAATGGCTGAATGGCTTCCTTCTACATTGTAGGGATTCTATAAGCAGAGAAAGTTCACTGCCATAATCTGACTTCTATTTTTAGGCCATTGAGCATTGTTACCAGGTGGCTGGTAAAAATTTTACAGTTATGTGATAATCAAATCCTTTGATAAAACCTGTCTCCAATGTACGTGTGTGTGTGTCATAGCTAACAGATGCTCTGACACAAAATGACAAATGAGCATCTTCCTTACTGCCTCCTACCACTTCACTTCTCCAGCCTTTTACAGGAAGATATATGGTTGTGCTTTTGGTCAGATTGTGAGCATGTCTTTACTTTCATTGCAATCATTAATTATCTTCCAACAAACCTGCAGCGCCAGCTGGCACAAGCCTAAGTGAAGAACATTAGAGTTGATGACAAGTGTTTAAGCTGAAAAGTAAAGCTTTGGACATTTTGTAGATCATTAGCATGTCTCCTGTGGCATCACTCGCTGAATCAGGATGTACAATGTTTTACCGCGTACAGATATATTTATCACCCAGTCTCCTGATTTGAGATTTTAAAAAGATTTTTGTGAGTACACAGCAATCCTGAATGCAATGGTATTTCAGAAATCTGAATGTTGTGATTTTGCTTCATTGAAATTGAATCCTAGATTTTGAGCACACAATGACCGTTCTTCAGATGCAAAGGCCAGAATTTTACCACCTTGCCCATCCCAGAATCAGGGCAAGCAAGGGTCGCAGAATGGAATTCTTCAATGGCCTCAAGAGGAATTTTACAAGCCTCACCCGAACAACATGCTGGGCAAGAAACACTTGCTTATTACGGACAAGAAGTGCACAACCCGCAATATTGATTGGATGTAACGCAAAAGTGTGAGACAAATAAGGCGAGAATCTGGACTACAAGCAGCACTAATAAGGATCTTTGTATGGAACTATTGAAGGAGCTAGAATGTAGCAGGGAGTAAGAACAGACTCGTTTCTGTTAAAGATGGAAAGAGCGACTGGGAAATAGATATTGGCACTGCTGGCGCATTTCCCCCATCTTCCCCCCCCCCCCCCCCACCAACATGTTGGAGGATTTTGAACCCCATTTCCCAATTTTGAACTCGTAATCAGTTTATAATTGTTTGTAGCATTCAATGAGCACTCAGGATAAATGAACTCTCCTCAGCCCCATGAATTGTAAGATGATAAGAAGTCTCACAAGACCAGATTAAAGTCCAGCAGGTTTATTTGGTAGCAAAAACCACTACCTTTCGAAGTGATACTCCTTCGTCAGGTATGTTGGAGTTTTGTTAGTGAACAGAACTCCTACTTACCTGACGTTTGTGAATAGAACTCTCACTTACTTGACGTTTCTGAACAGAACTCCCACTTACCTGGTGCTAGTGGCTTTTGCTACCAAATAAACCTGTTGGACTTTAATCTGGTGTTATGAGACTCCTTACTGTTTTGACCCCAGTCCAACGCCAGCATCTCAACATTGTTGCAAGATGGTAACAGGTATAAGGAATTCAGAAGATCATGTGTATCATGAATCGAGTGAGAGGTATAAAAGCGGAAATACTATTTAATAAATAACTGGGAGGGTGCCCACTAAGTAAGTAGTTGAGTTACATTGGTCAGAATGCTCTCACCCTCATATCTGTTCTGTGGTGAATTAGCTGGTCACAAACAGTACAGCGGTATGGTTTACTGTCCCTGAATTAGAAATAGAAAAACATTTTATTCAGTTGTGGAACCTGCGTGTCGCTGGATTAGCCAATGTGATGGCATGGTGACACACTGATTAGCACTGTTGCCTCACAGCGCCACAGACCTGGTTTCAATTCCCGGCTTGGGTCACTGTTTGTATGGAGTTTGCATGTTCTCCCCATCTGCATGGGTTTCTTCACGCTACTTTGGTTTCCTCCCACAGTGTGAAAGACGTGCTGGTTAGGTGCATTGACCCGAACAAGCACTGGAACATGGCAACTAGGGGGATTTCATAATAGTTTCATTGCAGTGTTAATGTAAACCTTACTTGTGACTAATAAATATACTTCACAGTATTTATTGTCCATCCCTAGTTGCCCAAGGGCAGTTGGGAGTCAACTACATTGCTGTGGCTCTGGAGTCACATGTAGACCAGGCCAGGTAAGGATGGCAGCTTTCCTTCTCTGAAGGACATTGGTGAACCAGATGGGTTTTTTTGATAATTAACAATGGTTTCATGACCATCAGAAGATTCATAATTCCAGGTATTTTTTATTGAGTTCAAATTCCACAATCTGCCAAGGTGAGATTCAGACCTGAATCCACAGAACGTTAGCTGAGTTTCGGGACTAATAGTCTAGCGATAATGCCACTAGGTCACCGCCTCCTCCCTCCCCTAAGTTCCCATTAGTGATTGCAATCCATTATGGTCTGTTGGAAGTTAAGGTATGCACATTGGGAAAGGATAGGGTCAGGTTTGATTATGATGCCTAATGTGGTAAAATTACTTACTGCCATGCATTGTCAAGATTCTCATTTATTTCATTTTTTGTTTCTGGGAGCTTGCTGTGCGCAAATTGATCATTTTCTACAATACAACAGTGCTTACACTGAGTTATCGAAGTTTACAGCATGGAAACAGCCCTTCGGTCCAATTTGTCCATGCCATCTTTTTTTTAAAACCCCTTAGCTAATCCCTATTGCCCGCATTTGACCCATATCCCTCTGAACCCATCATACCCATGTAACTATCTAAATGCTTTTTAAAGGACAAAATTGTACCCACCTGCACTACTACCTCTGGTAGCTTGTTCCAGCCACTCACCACCCTCTGTGTAAAGAAATTGCTCCTCTGGACACTTTTGTATCTCTCCCCCTCACCTTAAACCTGGCCCTCTAGTTTTAGACTTCCTTACCTTTGGGAAAACATATTGAATATCTACCTTGTTTATGCCCTTCATTATTTTATAGACCTCTATAAGGTCACCCCTCAGCCTCCTACACTGCAGAGAAATAAGTACCACTCTATTCAGCCTTTCCTTATAACTCAATCTATCAAATCCCGGTAGCATCCTGGTAAATCTTTTCTGCATTCTTTCTAGTTTAATAATATCCTTTCTATAATAGGGTGACCAGAATTGCACACAGTATCCCAAATGTGGCCTTACCAATGTCTTGAACAACTTTAATAAGACTTCCAACTCCTGTATTCAATGTCCTGACCTATGAAACCAAGCATGCCAATGCCTTCTTCACCACTCTGTCCACCTGTGACTCCACTTTCAAGGAGCTAGGAACATATACTTCTACATTCCCTTGTTCTGTAACTGATCCCTGAGGCACATCGCTGGTCACAGGCCTCCAGTTTGAACGAATAACTCTCTACAACCACCCTCTGTCAAGAAGCCGATTTTGTATCCATTTAGATACTTCACTCTGCATCCCATAAGATTTAACTTTATGCATCAACCTACCATGTCGTACTTTGTCAAAAGCCTTGCTAAAGTCCATGTATACAACATCAACTGTACTGCCCTCATCTACCTTGGTTACCCTTCAAAAAACTCAATTAAATTTATGAGATATGATTTTCCACTCACAAAGCTGTCTTTAATTGGTCCTTGCGTCTCTCAAAATACCTTCCAACAATTTACCCACCACAAATATAGTGGGTCCTGCAGCCCTTTTTAAACAAAGGCACAATGTTTGCTACTCTCCAATCTTCAGGCACTTCATCTGTGACTAACAATGATTCAGTATCTCGGCTGCAAAAGAATATCTTTGGCTGTAGAAGAAGTTTGGGATAGCCTGAGGTTGTGAAAGGTGTTTTATAAGTGCGAGTCCTTCTTTCACATAAAGTATGATTACTCGAGTAAAATAAGGTGGCTGACTCATGCGTTTGGAACCATACACAAGTGAGTTGTTGATGCCTTGAGGAGGAAAGGAAGGGAGGAACATTGATGAGGGGAAGGATATGAAATAACCAAATTAGAAATAAAAAGCCTTGCTGGTTTACCAAGGCTTTTTAACCTGAACATTTTGAACTTGCTGATACTAAATAAAAAGAATAACATCCTCCATATATGGTTGAAATAATTACGACTTTCTTTTTCAAAGGAGCTGTTTAGTCTCCTGCTTGTGTCTCAATTAATTGGTAGGAATTAGGCCCAGGCATGACTCTACTAATGAAGTCGCTGTGACTACTGGAATCCTCCAATGATTGGCTGCAGCATCTCAGCAGCATCTTGGTGTCTGTCAGTTGTGAGCATGGGTGTTGCAACTGGAAAACAGGAATCAGTGCACGATATTGTATTGAGTGGGAAAAAGAGGAGGTTCTGGTCTCATGAATGGAGAGGGCTGGAGTTGAATTAGCAACAACTCATACAGCATTCAATATTGAAAAAGGGACAGCTATGTGGCTTGATGCAAATAAAAATTAGCAATCAATAAAACTTGTTAAATAATCATACAATCACACAAAGGAGCTCATTGAAAGTGCTATCCAATTAGTCCCATTGCCCTACTCTTCCCCATAGCTATGCCATTGCTTTTACTTCTTAAGACAGGTAATATGAATCAGGAAACATTTTCAATTTAAAAAATAAATTGTGCTGTATATTGACAATATTTTCTGAGGAAAGCTGTAAGAGTAATTGTTTGTCATTAGTATGCACGATGCAGAATATTCTGCTGGCAGAGAAAAGCAATAATTCAGATACGCCTTCACAGCTCTGATTGAAATTCTGGTATTGCTATTACATGAGACGGGTGTGAGGGAGGTTGCATTGTTTGGCACTTCAGGAGTTGGCAGTCAGACTCAACAATCTATACAACAAATGGGAGGAGACTATGTGGCCCTGTGCTCTTGGAAACCCTGTGCTATGTTTCCAGAAAGCCAAGCAGTGAAGCACAGAACTGGAGTCAATGTTTACACATTTTTGTAAGCTTTCATTATAGAGATACACATTATAAATGTGCACCTTCTCACCCAACAACACTAGTTTCTGTCTGATCCTATTTATAGGAGCACAAGTGAATCTCCAGTTAATGCCTAGCACTTGTATAGAATTAAATGCAGTTATTACACAGATACCACATTGGCACCCAGGAATTGTTCTGAGCGCTATTCAGGTTGTTGCCTCCTCTGTACAGGGGAAGTGATCAGCATGTTGCTCATCAGGAACAAAACCCACGTACATCATATGGTAGCTGCATTTCTGGATCGCCAAAGCTGATGGTGGCTTCAAAGGAATTATAAAACATTTAATGCATATCCTGGTACCAGAAAATCCTGGCTACATTAAACAATGGATGAAGGTGTTAAGTACCAGATCAGAAACCAAAGATATATTAGAAGCCAGACTTGACCCTAATAATTTTCTATGGCATTAATGTAAGGATATGATGCTTCATTCTAGGCATGATTGTACTGATATGTTTGGAAGCTTTTACCAAAACATACTTTATTTTAACAACACAGTTTAACTATAACAAATGAATTAGCTTAACTTTTTACGATTAATGATACTTAAACATGACAAGATACAAGTCTTAACTCTAACCTATCACTGAGTTCCAATTCAATTGGAAGCAAGAAACAAATTTGATAATCAGCTTGTGACACTAAAATCAAATTTAAGAACAGGAAAAGTTAATGCACCAAGAAAATACTAATAATATATTACAATAGGCCAGAAGTAACTTTGAAACCAAGAAGACTATCTTTAAGAATCAGCTCTATGCCAATTAGTCCCACAACGCTGGCAGGAAAGCATGAGATGCAGCTTAGGAACCATAAAAGATTCTTAAACCAGTATTTTGTTTGAGTTAATACTCCTCTGAAGTGTCTTAGGATGTTTTACCCTACTACCAGTACTGTATAGATGTAAATTATAGTCATGATAAAATTGTGCACTGAGAGTCTTGTTGCAGCTGGATACTGCTAGTTATCAGATCTTGTGAGGCTTCTGGTCTTGACGTGTAATTTGTACGGCAGATCAGCGAGGTACCAGATAAAAACTGGCTTAATGAGATATTATGCTCAGCCACTCTGTTACCCATATTTGCAGTAGACACACACAATGTTCAGCCCAGGACTTCAATCAAATCAGATTGGAAACTTCAGATGTTGCATTGTTGAAAGCAGCTGAGGTAGAAAGAACTTGCATTTATAGTGAATTTTCATAGCATTGCTCCATCAGCATCTATAGAAGTGACAGCAATTTGTCATTCAATAATCAAACAAATAGCCCTTGGTGCATAATCCAATCTGTAAAAAGTGATCCAAAATGTGATAGGAATCAACCTTCATGGACACTGACCTTGCCTTTGCAAATGCGAATACTTAAGGAATTCAAATTCTGCAAAGTTGCACCAGAGCTGATGGTGACATTATTGTGACCTATTTTATAGATTCCCTTTCCTGTCAAACACAACCGCAGATCTCCACTGCCAGCTGGCACTTAACCAAAAATTTAAGGATAATCACAGCTCTGCCTCAAAACAGGACACCAAAGTGCAGTCTTCTCTCAATTAATGGCACTGCATCAAAAAACATCACACACTTGACTAGCCAGATGGTGTTACTTCCAGAACATAAAGAACTGCCTACTCTTCAATAGTAAACTCCAAACAAAGTTATTCATGTCCAAGGAGCATTTTTGAGAACACAATCAATTGTGTCTGAGAGAAAGCATACTTAGACAGAATTTACAGCCCAACTGATCATTCAGCCCAACTAATCCACAGAGTAGAATCCCTACACTGCATGAAGGAGGCCAATTGTTCTATCAAGTCTGCACTGACTACAATCCCACCCAGGTCCTATTCCATTAGCTCCACATATTTACCCTGTTAATCTCCTGACAGCAGGGTCAATTTAGCACGGCCAATCAACCTAACCCACACATTTTTGGACTATGGGAGAAAACTGGAGCACCAAAGGAAACCCATGCAGACATAGGGAGAATGTGCAAATTCCACACAGACAGTGACCTGAGAGTGGAATTGAATCCTTGGTGCTCTGGGGCAGAAGTGCTAACCACTATGCCACTATGCCACCCAGGCCTTGGTTTATGCTCTGCATTAACTCTTCCCACTCTTCTTCAAACAATTCCATCAAAATAGCTTTCTATTCTTCCTCATCTGTTCATCTAGCTCTTCCTTAAATGTATCTATGCCTATATTCTCAACAACAGGACGCTTCACATTCTAAGTACTTGGTGGGTAAAGAATTTCCCCCTGAATTGCCCATTAGAATTATTAGTGATCTTATATTTATGCTTCTGAGTTCTGGTCTCTTTCACACATGAAAACATCTCCTCTATGTCTTTTCCTTAGAACAAAAAGCAAAGAAATATGCTCTCCAACCAAACAAGTCCATGGTGGTGTTGGTGCTTTGCTTGAGTTTCTTCCCATGCTTTCTCATATCTTAATATAAACAGTATAATCCTCTCCTTCCGAAGCATATCCAGCTTCCCCTTAAATACACCAATGCTTTATCCCTCAACTACTCCTATGATAGTGAGTGTCACATTTTAACTGCCTCCTGGATAAGAAACTAATGATTTTCATGGAGTAGAGCTTTTTAACACAGTCTTTCACTACAGTGTTCATTGCTTCTGTACAGTGTGTAATGTGGGTGAATTGGCATGGAAGAGCCATTGCTTAGGAAAGAGTGTATGAGATACCAAGGTGGGTGGTGGGGGGGGAGTGAGTACAAGGTCATAGTTTGGCTTGGAAGTTAAGAAGATATTGGATGGGAGGCAAGGATGGCATAGGAGGTGTGAGGTGTGAACCCCTTAAAAATAGGAGACTACAGGATGGGAGATGTGGGTATTAAGAGATCTTTCAAATTATGAATAGGTTTGATAAAGTAAAAACAGAAAGAATACTTCTGCTCATGGGAAAGAGCAAAACCAAAGGCCTTAAATAAAGACAGTCATCAAAAAGATTAAATACGAAATTCAGAAATAAACTTCTTCATTGATAGAGTAGAAGCTGCTGCCACAGTTGAGACAATTTGTATAGGTGCATTTGAAAAGAAAGCAAGACAAGCTTTAAGGAAGGAAGGAGGGAATGAAGAGTATGAATTAGATGAGGCAGAAGGCTCTAGTGAAGCATAAATCCTGGCATGGATTGCTTGGGCAGAATGGCCTGTATCTGCTTTGTGCATACTGTGCAGGAATGACAATGTCATAAATTTCAAAAGCAAAGATATTTCATTTTTCATAAATTAAGTCATATTTAAGTTGTCGGCTATTTTTAAATTGGAGGTTGCAGAGAGCTGCCCACTTTGTGTGCACAAGTGTTGTTGTCATGACTACAGAGTGAGGTAGTGTTCAGTGTTACTTACTGAGTTAGAATGACTCACATAGTATTAGTATATCTGGTTGACTTACTGTCACATAATAATTATCGTACAGAGAATTAAAGTAATTATGATAGGAAATCTGTATCAATGGTTTCTATACAATGGGACCAGAGATTTGATCTACAGTGTAAAATAGGCCAAATGTCTGGCACTATTACAATCCTCTTGGCTGGAACTATCCTGAATATCCTTCAGCCATCTGTACGGTCACACAGCCAAGGCCAATATGTGGTGGTTTCAGAAAAGCAGTAAAGACAAAAAGACACATTGTGGAGTGTCTACTGCTGACTGTTACGTATCTACTGGCTTGCTGTATATCTTAGCTATCCAAATTATCTTAGAAAAAAGCAAAGATCACTTTAGTTCCACGTTTACCAACCATAAGAAATAGGAATGAGAGTAGGCCATTCAGAGCTTCAAGCCTGCTCCACAATTGAATATCATAGTTGATGTAACACTCACAAAGACCACTTTTCTGTCTTATCTCCATAACTCTCAATTCCCCTACTGATTAAAAACCTATCACTCCCAGCCTTGAAAATGTTCAAGCACTCACCCTCCATAACTTCCTAAAAGTTGCAAGGATTCACCATTCTTTAATAAAAGAAATTCTGTGTAAAATTGTACCCATGGTGTCAGTCAGAGCCCAAGTCTTTTCTCTGGAAACTTCTCTACTTAAATAGTCCTTTCTACTTTCAAGTTTAAGTAATCAAGTACAGTTGTATAAATCAGGGAGTAGAATAACACAATCAAGCACAGATTAATCAGGTCATTGAACATGACATTCTCAATACCACAGAAATACCATCTGTTTTAAAACAATCAGTCATATGATTATATGATATCACACAATGCCTTCTGAAATCAGGAAGAAAATGTGTGGTATCTTTCCAATATCAAGCTCTTGAAAGAATCAATTGTACTTGGTGGAATAATGTTTCTGCTTTGGATGTTGTGGGAATGTGTTTCACACTACCTATGTATCTTAATGCCTTGGGTTCTTTGTAAGATCAATACACAGCAAGTGAAATGGTATGTTCAGTAGCATGATCCTGGAGATTTAATAATGAGTGGTAAACTCAATGGAAAATCTTATAGTTACACTGGAATCGTGGTATAATTTGACTAAGTACTCATGAGCTCATTCAAGACAAAGATCTGATCCTGCAGTTTTATTTCATTCGTTCAAGGGTTATGTGTGCACTGGTTAGGGCAGCATTTATTGTCCATCCCTAATTGCGCTTGAGAAGGTGCTGCTTTCTTAAACTGCAGCTGTTCACATGATGTAGGAATATCCACAGTGCTATGAGGAAAGGAGCTCTAGAATTTTGACCATGGACAATGGAAGGAATGGAGGGAAGTTGTTACAGCTGACATCTGCGTTTAAATTAACAAATAGAAAAGGAAGATAGTTGCCAACTGACAGAATCAATAGAAACATAGAACAGAACAGCACAGTACAGGCCCTTCACCCTCAATGTTGTGCTGAGCTATGTCCAAATGATTCCAGCAAAATGTTTTCACAAGGTTTTGGGGGAGTCACTTGCATATGGCTGAATGTAAAACTTGCCATGAACAAATGCAATTTGGGCAACATATATGTTTTTAAGTATTCCTTGTTAAATTTGAGAGAGATAACTAGAAACCATTTAATTACTATACAGTTTAAAACAGGCTCATTACAAAAAAAAAGTTAATCTTGGTATCAATCTACCATCTCCTATTGAACCAATTTCAAAAGACTCAAAATGACTAGAATCTCAAAAATATAGTGAACTCTTGAGGAGGATAGTTAGCAACTTCAGGAGGTCATTAACATGCAGGCACTTGGCAGATAATATGAAGAAATGCGTCTTAATATGAAGTAAAGTACTTTAGTAAGAAGATATGAGGAAAATAAAATGAATGCAGTAACAGAAGGATAAAGATATATGGCAGCATAGTTTGAGGAAGTGGTTGAAAAGGCATAAAGGGCTTTACAAATAGAAACATACAGCACACAAAACATTGGATTTCAACTGGAATGTGGTGTACAATTTTGGGCACCGTACTTTCAGAAGGATGTGAAAGGCCTTAGATACACAGAAATTAGAACAGTACAGCATAGTACAGGCCCTTTGGCCCTCAATGTTGTGCCGAGCTACATCCGAAACCAAGATCAAGCCATCCCATGCCCTATCATTCTGGTATGTTCCATATGCCTATCCAATAACAGCTTGAAAGTTCCTGAAGTGTCCAACTCCATTATCACAGCAGGCAGTGCATTCCACACCCCAACCACTCTCTGAGTAAATAATCTACCTCGAACATCTCTCCTATATCTCCCACCATGACCCTTATAGTTATGCCCCTTAGTAACAGCTACATCCACCCGAGGAAAAGTCTCTGAACGTCCACTCTATCTATCCCCCTCATCATTTTATAAACTTCTATTAAGTCACCTCTCATCCTCTCCATTGCAAAGAGAAAAGTCCCTGCTCCCTCAACCTTTCCTCATAAGACCTACCCTCCAAACCAGGCAGCATCCTGGTAAATTTCCTCTACACTGTCTCCAATGCTTTCATATTTGAAGTAGTGACGTGACCAGAACTGCACACAATATTCCAAATGTGGTCTCACCAAGGTCCTGCACAGTTGCAGCATAACCCCAAGGCTCTTAAACTCAAACCTGCTGTTAATAGACGCTAAGACACTATAAGCCTTCTTCACGGTTCTATCCACTTGAGTGGCAACATTCAGAGATCTCTGGATATGAACCCCAAGATCCCTCTGTTCCTCCACATTCCTCAGAACTCTGCCATTGACCCAGTATTCCACATTCAAGTTTGTCCTACCAAAATGAATCACCTCGCACTTATCAGGGTTAAACTCCATCTGCCATTTTTCGGCCCAGTTCTGCATCCTATTAATGTCTCTTTGCAGCCTACAATAGCCCCCCACCTCACCCATTACTTCACCAATCTTGGTGTCATCAGCAAATTTACTAACCCAGCCTTCAGCCCCCTCTTTCAAGTCATTGATAAAAATCACAAATAGTAGAAGACCCAGCACTGATCCCTGGTGTACACCACTGGTAACTAGTCTCCAGTCTGAAAATTTTCTATCCACCACCACCCTCTGTCTTCTATGAGATAGCCAGTTACTTATCCAATCCAATCAGCAAAAGGTTGCAGAAACTATTTACAAGAATAGTTTCAGAAGGGAAGTCCTCAGTTATATATGTAGATGGTAAACCTCGTAATGTTCTCTGAAGGGAGCAGAAGATTTCAAAAATGCACTCAAAATGTTGGGGAATCTGGGCATAAGAGGAACTGTACCCTGCTGGAAGGGTCAAAAACCAAAGGGTTCAGGGTTAAAGTGATTGCCAAACAAACCAAGGTGACAAGAAGAGAAACTCCATTATGTAGCAGTGGTTATGACATGGAATGCACCACCTGAGAGGTTGATAAACAGATGCAATCGTGATTTTCAAAAGGAATTTTGATAATTACCTGAACAGAAGGCATGTGTAGGCAATAAAGCGGGTGCATGGGACTGAATAATTGCTGTTACGGAGAGCCTGGCATTGGCTTAATGGCCTCCTTCTTGTTGTAGCCATTTTATGATCCAATAATTCTATTGGAATGTATCATGCAACATCTATCATGGGGGATCATACCAAAAGAACACCTATTGTAGAGGTGCATAGAAATTTAATATCCATGATAGGGGACAACATTCACCATCCAATCCAAAACCCATAATTGGGACAGAAAATCAGATTAATCTAATATTCATTATAAGATCAGAACATTCAAATTAGCACACCTTCATAGGGGAAGGCTGTATGCTGATAACCATCAATGAATGAGAGCACGAGCCATCGAATATTTGTCACAGAATTAAAACAGTGCAGTTTAACATCTGGAGGAGCACATCTAACATCCATTACTGATAGAGGGTGAGAAAATCCAGGTGGGGAAGAAATGGCAACCGAACGTGCATCATGGAAAGCAGACATCCCAATTGATGGCATGAATAGGCAAGGCTATGTTAATGTAATGTACTTTCTCAGACAGGATCTCACAAGCTAATGGCTGTGACGAAGGGACGCTAACCTAATTAATGTTGATTATTTCATTGAAATTTGCCACTTTAACTGCAAAATGCAACCAGAGTCTGGAAGAGAAGGAAAAGGAGCCACAATAAGCTGCTTTTGGCATAGATCATGTTTCATCCTTTGCACCCATCCCAAAAATCTGTAATCATCCTCAGTGTCTTCCCCATTAATAAGATTCTCTCTTACCACCCCACCCCCAATGTCTTCCCCAAATCTTGTCACATAATTACACCACAGCAAACACCCATCACAGAAATTTAGCCTACAATAGAATTTAGGAAATACATAAGATCCATACATAATAAATGAGCATCATCAAAGAAATGCATTAATTTAGCAAAGCAATTTGACTTATTCAGCGTATGTTGAACAGAAACACAATAGTGAGGGGAGGGGGTACAGAATTTGGCAGGAGGACCAAAAATTGGTTTTATGCCAGTGTGAATTTCTTGTGGGATCTCCCACAGTTGCCCATCATGGTGGATCAGGAATCACATCAGTCCCGCCACAGAATATGTATAATTAATGAAGGCGGGGCCAGAAGATTTCCCATTGGCCCCCAAAGCAGGAAATAGTCCCCATCCCCACACCCGCCATGGGTATTAGTCTTAGATGGGTGAATGTCATCCATTCTTTTAGCATTCAACTTGCCGGGACTGGAAACAATTCACCTGCAGTCAGTTCAGTGTGAACCTTCATTGAATTTGTGGCAAACTATTGGAATTTATCCAAAGTGTTGTCATAGGTATTAGTTCCAAATTGTACTTCTTTTGAAAAGACTCTCCCCCATCCCACATCTAAAAAGTATTTTAATATTGCTGTTGTTAAATACAGGCAAATTACAACGTGGCTGCCAGCCATTTTTTTATCTGAAAATATTTGGTGTTTTAAATAAGAAATCAGGAATGCGGCTAGTATTTCTACATATGTCAGGCTGATTTATCCTACTGATAGAGCTCCTGGTGAGGTAGGTGATACAGAATTTTATGAGAACTAGAGATTTGTACCACAAAGTATATTATTCTGCTGTTAATGTTGATCTCTGCCCCTTTAAGGCCACAAAATCCACTTATTTTTAAATAAACAAAAGATCAGGTAAATCAGACACCATCCATGGTTTGCTGAGAGAGTTGTATAAATTGAAAAATGTTTGCAAATTTCATACTCCAAGTCAGAAAACAACAATGTTAGTTGCTGATTATTTTATCTTTTCATAATATTGCTCTGCTCATTCACAATATGTGATGCCTAATCACAGAATTGTTACGGTGTAGAAGGAGGCTATTTGGACCATTGTGTCTGCCTCAGCTCTCCAAATGGACATCGTTCCCCTGCCTTTTCCCCCATACCCCTGCACATTGTTTCTATTCAAGTAATCATCTAATGTCCTCTTGAGTGTCTCGATTGAGCCAGCCTCCACCACACTGTTGGCAAAGCTCATGTTCACTGCCCTTTTTACTCCAGACCCGGAGTGGTGAATTAAGAGAGTCAGCTTTGACCCCTCTGCATTTGATTGTAACAGAGTGCATGGATATAAAAATTCTTCCGGCAGAAACAAAACACAAATCAAGAGCAATGACTGCTGGACAGCAAGAACGCTAGGCTGAGATTTTATCACCACATTGTAACCTGGACTGTGCACCATTTCTGCTTTCTCTCATTTTGACTTTTCCCACACAATCATAACTAAAGTTCATAAGATATAGGAGCAGAATTAGGCTATTCAGCCCATTGAGTCTTCTCCGTCATTTGATCATGGCTGATACGCTCCTCATCCCATTTTCCTGCTTTTTTCCCATAACCCTTCAACCATTACCAATTAAAAATCTGTCTAACTCCTTAAATTTAGTCACTGTCCCAGTACCCACCACACTTTGAGGTAGCGAATTCCACAGATTCACAACTCTTTGCTATCCTTTATCCTAAGACTAAGTTCGAAGTACCAGTGGTATGCATGGAAAACATGTGCAAGTTGTGATGGGGAAGATTTTAATTGGTGAAACCTGCCATTGGCTCACAATCCTGTAAACATGGGTGGCCTATTAAAGAGCCTCCTGGATGCATTACAACTTTTCTGCCAAACTACATTGTTACTAACATAAGACTTGAGAGAACAAAGATGATATGGATGTTTTATCAGATTTAAATATCACTGGTAAATTTTTCACTGTATTCAATGTGTGTGCATCATCGCTATTTGTTGGGTCAAGCTTAGTCAGAGTGCTAAATATATTGATGTGCTTCATTGATAGTTACAGGGGAGCTGGAGGCATTTCCTTTATTGTGGAGGAAATAAAATAACATTGTGGTTTTGCATTCTCTCTTTACTGAACATTCATGTTAGTAACCAATGTTATAATCACCATTTGTGGGACATGGCTGAACTTGCAGACTCAGTCAGTCCTCTCGATTATGCACTGTAAAGGACATTGTCTGAGATAATTGTGAGGATAACTGAAATGTTGAAGGTGAACTCAAATCCCTGTAAGGATTTGCCAGCCAACACGCTGAGATGAACACATATTTGGACTGTACTCACACTGCCCTTTAGATCCTTCATTTTCTTACCTTGGTGGACTGTCCCCATGACCAACCCTCCCCCATTTCCTCCTCTGTTTCCCCTTTCCCCTCACATTCCTCCTTTCCTCCATTACTCCTCTTCCCCGTTCCCCTTCTTCCCCAACTCCTCCTCTCTCCCCTCATTCCCCCTCTCCTCCCGCCTCTGCTCCCCCTGCCCCCACCTCGCTCCCAACTAACTTTAAATGCAACTGAACAAAGCTGGAAGATGCATGCCATCTTTAAATAATCATGAACCAGATGCCACAAAGTTCTTGTGCATAGCTGCCTTTATCTTGAAAGTAGGACATAATTTTTAAAAGTTTTAAGCTAACAAGTGTTTATGGCATGCAAATCAATTACAAGTAGGAACCTATAACAGGCTGGCGTAATTCTCGACGCTGCAAGCACACTGTTTTCTTTAAGTTCCACTGCATGCCATCTTTCCCATAGTTAAGGCTCCGTAAAATCCCTTCCCACCCCCAGTTTTCACATTCAGCCCAAGTAATCTGACAGCAATTGTAATGCCATCAAAACGTTAAATCCACTAAATTTAAAACTGGCAGTAATTATTATTTTTCCCTAAATTAGCATAAGATAATGCTAACATTGAGTGGTCAGTTTTAATGAGAATCAGAAGTGCAGAATGTTAAACTCCTGCTGGAAGTAGCAGGAAAGGAGAAGACCGTGCCACTGGAAACTGTAGCTATCTGCCAATCTTAACAGTGCGCAAGACAGTTCCAGCCATGGTGCCTACCCCAATTTCCCACTGACTGCAGAGCACGCAGACAGCGCCATTTAAATCTAAGATTTTCTGTTGTCAATGTTACCAAACAAACATTTAAAACATTTGCCTGACTTTCCTGTATTCTATTTTAGAAAAGCCAATAACATATTTAGGATAAATGGATTAAAACAAGTGTTAAAATCAAAGAGAAATGCCTTTTGAAAATTTCTAGACAATGATTACAAATAGAAGGATATCTCAAATGAACAACATCAATAGCTGCAAAGGGCAATTTTGGCATGAAAGCCTTTTGATGCTTGCTGAAGTCATATTGAAACTCTTCCCTCTCCCTATTCTCCTAACCTGAATATTCAAGCAGATGGCCTGTAAACATTCAAAAGGTCCCCTGTGGAACGGAACTTCCCACCAGAGCACTGCCACCCACCCACTGGGGTCATAAACCGAAGCTAATGTGTGATCTGGACTCAGACAAAAAAATGAAAGAATGTCTAACTCAAATCCTTGACTTACAGCAGAATGAGGTAATGGTTGACCGACAAGGCTGTGTGAGGCAGAGGCACACCAAAGGCATGTCCTACATTTAACCCTATATTTTAATACCTCCTCAAGGAAATGAGTCCAAAGCTGTAACTTTTGCAATTTCCAATTGTCAATCAAAGTTAAAAATGATTTGGCAAGCTGCCATTTTCATCCAGTTTGTTAAGCCTTCTAATTTTATTCCAATTAATAAGTCTACGCACTTGGGGAAAACCTAATTTTCATTTTGTGAAACTAACCATCAGTAATGTTGAGAACATCTTTGTACAACTTTTGAGTTGACATACTGCAGCCGTATTAGCTGCTTTGAATTGTTTCTTTCAATCTTTTTAATTACTCAACTCTCCAATGTGAAATCTGAGGCTGGAGACCAGACCTTCAGAAGTAGTATAATGAAGAGTCTGCCAATTTACACTGGAGTAGGACAGAACTATTCTAAATATAAATAAATAGCAATACTTGCATTTGTATAGCACCTTTTTTTATTATTTCATGGGTTTTGGATATCGCTGGCTGGGCCAACATTTGTTGCCCATCCCTAATTGCTCTTACACCAAATGGTTTGCCATCCCATTTCAGAGGTAGAGTCAACCATGTTGCTGTGGGTCTGGAATCACACATAGGCCACACCGGATAAGGATGGCAGATTTCCTTCCCTCAAAAACATAACTGAACCACTAGTAAAAGTTGTTTTTTTTATGACAATTGATGATAATTGTCTGGTTACGGTTACTGAAACTAGCTTTATATTTTAGACTTGTGAGCTGAATTCAAATTCCACTACCCACTGTGATGGGAATTGAACACTGAGCCCAGAGACTTTATCACTAACGAAACCATCTCGCCTTATTTCAGCAAAATACTTCACAGTAAATTGCACAAAATCAAACAAAGAGATAATTGCCATTCTCATTAGAACTCCTAGGTTAATTCGGCCATCTTGTTTGATTGACCAAGGGGCAACACAGAGTTAGAAATGCAGATTGCAATTCAGCACTCTTGCATTTAATGAACTAATTTTTCTGTACCCATTTCATGCATTATTTTCATTTATATTTCATATTAAATTTTAAGGAAATATATTCAGTGAAATTGACACCAGCTTTTGTCTTTTTTTAATCTATATATCCATTTGAAAGGAAGGGAAGTTCCCTCGGCCACAAAACTCTCAAATTGCCTTTACAACGTGACTTGCTATGTTTACATTTCCTCTTAATATTGTCAATAAGTATTTTTCCAAGTACATGAAATTTTTATTAATATTTATTTTCTCACCATTTATTCCCCCCAAAAACATTAAGAGAATTTTTTTGGTTAAATCCAGAAGATAAGTTTAGTTCTATTACATTCAGTTATAACATAATGCTGGGGATGAGGATAGATGAAAGAAGATTTGGCACAGAGATTTGCAGGATCCAAACTATGGACACCTTCCTATCAGTCCGTGAGCAAGGATCAAGGCCTCTCTTCATTCTTGGATATGACCATAAAACTTTACCATTTGCAGCCAATACAGCCACCGTCTATGCTCTCCCACCCCCACAACGGTCAACTTTGGTAAGGTAGCTCTGCCTTCAGCTTTGAAATACTTTTGCATGTCTCTGCATCTTCTTCCCCATTTAGAATGCTTTTCAAAATCTACCTCTTCGAGCAAGCTTTTGGTTAGCTGTCCAATCACCTCCTCTTGTAACTCAGTGTCAGATTTTGCACTGGGAAATTTTACTATATTAAAGGCAAATGTAAATGCAAGTTGTTATCAGTATGTCTAATTCATAGCGAGAATTATGGTCTCAGACTAGAAGCATTTTGAGCCTTTAGAATGATTCCAAAGTTTCTTAATACCATATGTGGTCAATTATTTACAAATGGTTACATCCATACAATTTTGAGCAGCAGCCTGTTAAGGCTCAATGCTCCTCATATTCTGCGACAATCCCTTCAGCTCGCTTCATGCGCAAAGATTAAGAGTCGAGCTGTATAAATAGCATATTTAAACCAATCCATCTTGAACTCATTCTGTTGACCTAAGATTTCAGCCCAAGGTGCTATCTCATCTTAAAGATTTTTTAAAAAATAATTAGTGATCGCTGGGTCAGTAGTTTTTCTCAGTAGGGCAGCAAGCTGTGACTGAGAACTCAATATTGGCCGTGTTTTCTTTTGTACTGAGCATTGATTTGTTATAGATATATATAAGTAATAAAGGAGGATATTTGAAAAAAATCTTCAGCAATGAGCACTGCGTATCAGAAAATTTGGGCTGTAAGTTAATCATAGCCAATTGAGAATCATATGATAACATCTATCTGCTTTATTTTATCAGCTTACAAATCTGGTTTTATGAAGATCTAAAGCTTCTTTGTGTATTCATAAGGAAAGAAAGACTTGTATTTACATAATTCCTTTCATGACTCCAGAATACCCCCAAATATTTCCAGCTAATAAAGTGATTCTTTTTAAGTGTTGTCACTGCTGTAGCACAGGAACACAGCAAGATCCCACACTGCAAGATCTCACAACCAGCAGTGAGATAATGATAAGATAAGGGCTGGGATACTCAAAAAGTGTAGCGAACTTTACTGAGACTCATGAATGGAGTCTTCCGAGTGCTTTTATTTAGTGCAGACAGCTCCATGCTGGAAATCAGCATGGAGCTAATTATCAGATGGAAATCTCCATTTCCATATGATTAGTGGGCCCGAGACTATATTTTCTGGATCCGCTGGTGTCTCCCCACACCCTTCCCCCTTCATCGGGAGTGGTTCCCTCCAGCAAGATTTACGACTGCTCCCAACTTATGGAGAACAGGCATTCTAACCCTGCTGGTGAGCGTAGTTAGATTTATTATCAAATAAATTGGTTGGATTTAAACCTGGTGTTGTCAGACTTCTTACTGTGTTTACCCCAGTCCAACGCTGGCATCTCTACAACATGACTGCTGGTGAGGACAGAATCCATTGAGGACCTCTCAGATGTCACTGGCAAGTACTGTGTATCCTTTGTGCAGTGCCAGCCTGGGGCAATGTCAGCCTGGCATCCTGGCACTGCCCAAGAGGCAAGCTGGTACTGCCCACTGGGCATCTTGGTACTGACCACTGGGCAGATCGGGCTCATCGGGGAGTGGGGGGAGGTGATCAGAGTGTCCTGGGTGTGGGAGGCCCATTGAAGCTGACCCAGAGAAGTCCAGTAGGCTAGCAATCAGGAGTTGGGGGGGTGGGGGGCAGCGTCAGGAGGCCAGCCATCAGGGATTGTGGGGCAGATCAGCAATCGGAAGGCTGGCAATGGGGGGGCCAGCGCGCATTAGGCAATCTCTGCACTGATAGATCAGTGCACTCACAATGGCCCGTTCAGCGCTGTGCTGCTGGTCTGTCTGGCAGGAATAGGCCCCACCCATCTCATTTTAGCATGAATCATGCTGAGGCACTTTGCAGTGCACGAAGTGTTAGGGATTTGTGCTGGTAGGTATGCCCAAAAAATGGGCAGGAAATACTCCCAGTTTTCTGCCATTGGGCACTTAGTTTTGTTTTGGGAGAATCCTGATGGTTGAATAATATTGCAGAGCACACTGGGAGAACTCCCTATTCTGTTTCAAGTTTCTATATCTGCTGAAGAGGTCTGGATCCCCACTGAGATCTTGTCTGAAAAATGGCACCTTTAACATTGAAACACTCCCTCATGCTGTACTGCAATGTTAGCCTTGATTGGATGATGAGGGCCCATGGAGGTATTTAAATTTACGCACTCAGATTTGGAGATGAGCTATTGTTTCTACATGATTGTTTATAAAGTTTTGAGAAATTTCAACTTCTAGATTCAGTTTTCTTCAAATACAACTATTTTCAAATATGTGTCTTTTTCCTCAGGCATCTTTTTCTTTCATTAAATTTTTCAAAAATATATCTCCCACATCACCAAATATTTTTGCTGCCCACTTGTGGAATTTAATAATGGCCTGAATTTTGCAGTAAAAAGTAACCGTGAGGCTATCACTGTTATTAAAGAGTAAAGTGGATAACAAGTTCAAATGTATGTACATGTGTGGTTAAATGCAGAGGTTAGAAAATTGCTATCCAAGTTACTTTGCTTTTCCAGCTGTGGTGCTATATCTTGTTCACCCATAGAGTGGTAAGGATGTGGGACTGAATGGTTGAAGCAAATATCTAGATGCATTTAAGGGTAAACTGGACAAGAATATGAGGTACAAGAGTTATGAGGTTAGATTCAAACAAGTAGACCATGAATGTGGGTGTGAACTGGTTGAGCTAAATGGCCTGATATTGTGCCACTTATCCAGTGTAATCCTGTATAAAATTTGGCTACTGGTGTATGGCCAGTAAAAATCCAACTAAATAATAACCAGGGGAAGGGTTAAGGTTAAGGCATTGTGAATTCCTGGAGGGAATTCCTAATTGACAGCTGTAACTTTGTTGGAGGATTGTTAGGAAAACTCTGGTACCATGTAATAATAATCCAGTGTGTTCTCTGGAAGTTATCTCGGATGATAAAGAGAGCCCCTCAAGGAAATTTTCAGGAAGTCTTTTGTTGACCTTAGCTGGATGAGATGCCGTTAGTTCATGAAGAACCAAAGGGAGAATTGTGCAAAATTGCTCCCAGTGTGCGAATAAAGACTTAGGCTCGATTGTATGGCCTTGTCCCGCCTGACTTTCGGCTTCTCGCCTCCCCTACTCGCCCTGCTTTGCTGGAGAAATTGGCTTTGTGCCCCTTCTAACATAATTTATATGTCATTACAGTGTCCCGGATTTGATCATTTGGACTCATTTGCCCTTACCTGCTCACCAATCAAAGTTCTCACTGGTGAGAATCACAGATGGTCTCCACCAATGGAAAACCCAGCACGATGGCTTTGCTGTGGTGATTGGAGGCCATTGAAGCTCCAGGATGGTCAAGGATAGGCCCTGGCAGTGCCCCACCAGGCATCTTGGCTTTGCCCATTGGGCATCATAACGGCTATAGAGTTGAAAGCTCGTGAATTTACTATCAAATAAATTGGTTGGATTTAGAATTGGTGTTGTAAAACTTTACTGAGTTTACCCCAGTCCAACGCCGGCATCTCTACATCATCATAACAGTGCCAGGGGCAGTACCAAGGAGCTCGGTCCTGATTGAGGATGGGGCCTGTTGGGGGTGAAGCTATATGGGAGGAGGGAAGGAGAGCTCCATATGTTTGGATGTGAGGGAGGGAAATCTGCCATCCTGCTGGAGTGGCGATTGGTGAGCGAGAGTACTTTGCAGGGGTGGTGATTGGGATGGGAGGGAGGAAGCTCTGCAGTCTGGAGAAGATCAGCAGATCTCTGCAGACAGGGCAGTTGGCAGCAGTGGGGCATTGGACAAGTGCAATGTCTGTGGAATGTGTATGGGGCGATCAGTGACGGAGGATGCTCTTTGTCTGTGGGGCGAGTGGGGGAGAGGGACATGAAATTTCCCACTATGGTGTCCTTAGAGCTCAGCAGTTAGCTTCCGCAGCAAGCTCAGGTATACCACCCTTCCCCTCCCCCCCACCCACTGCCCCCATTGAAGAGAATCACATGCCAGCACTTTTTTTGTTCCCAGCGCCATAAAGTTATGATTTGCAGCTCACCCACAAAAATAGTGCGATTCTCTCTCCTCATCTCGTTTGCTTGGCACTTTTCCGTAAGAGCACATCCCTAGAATTTCTCAGCGAGTTGTCGAAATCTTGCAGCCCTGTTGATAGCACAGGGCCACCATGAGATTTCAGGCAGCAAGGGATACGTTCAGTGGGAAGTCCCATTGATAACAATGGGACCTTAAGATCCCGCCATCATGAAATATGTCACAGGGAGGGAAAAAGATCCCAGCTAGTACTGTGAGTTTCCATCATCCTTGAGCTCCAATCATTATCCTGCCTCAAATTGCTGGAAGTGCAAATTCATAATTGGACAGGGATCGCGGGTAGAGGTGGGAACATCGGGGTGGCAGCACGGGCTCGTTGGGCCAAAGGGCCTGTTTCCCATGCTGTTTTGTTCTTTGTTCTTTGTATAATGCCCGAGAGGTCGAATGGGACACCCGGGATCTTATGAACATTAAATCCAATGGCCCATTTCCTTAAGCAATGACATTTAAGGACAGAGAAAAGTAGTGGCTGGGATTTATCTCCCTCTCTGTGATGTGTTGAGCAGCAGTGGGAGGTGGCTGCTGCTTGCTGGTGGGGAGGTTCTTTTGAACGCAAACACACCCATCACTACCGGGAAACCTGCAGCCCAAGTGCAGCGTCAATGCAATATGAGATCCTGTTGGTTTGAGCAGCAGCAAGATTTCAGCAACAGAGTTAGTAGGAGAGAGATGAATTGGGAGAATTAGCTGGATTAGATATAGAAAGAAAAATCGAGAGACAAAGGAAGTCTGAATGAAGAAAAAGAGACAGAAAAAATGATACAGGAAGGAAAAGTAAAATTAAACTATAAAAAAGCTTTAGGAGTAATTTAGTACATGCTGGATTCTATACTGTCAACTGCTCCATTTTTGGGCTGCAAGGTTGTGTTTTGTATCAGCACCATAAGTCACTTTAGGTGGGGGACTTGTGTTACTCGTTATGGAGAATATCACAGCTACACTGAGGGAAGGCACTCCGGAGGGATTATCCAGTAAGCCTATCTGGGTAGAGCTCAGGAATAGGAAAGGTCCAATCACTTTGAAGGGATGTACTACAGGCCTCCCAACAGCCAGCAGGAGATCGACGAAGAAATGTATGGGCAGATTATGAAAAATGTGAAAACATCGGGATTGTTGTAGTGGGTGATTTTATTGATGGGGATTCCCTTAGTGCCAGGGATTTAAATGGGGGATAACGTTTGTTAGGTGCATCCAGGAGGGTTTCTTGAAGCAATATGTATGGAAATAGTTCAACTAGGGAAAGGACCATACTAGATCTGGTATTGGGAAATGAGCCCAGTCAGGTGATCAAAATTTCAGTGGGGAAGCATTTCAGGAATAGTGACCATAATTCCATATATTTTAAGTTATTTATAGATTAGAATAAGCGTAGTCTTCAGGTGAAAGTACTAAATTGGGAGAAGGCTAAGTATGATAACATTAAGCAGAAACTACGGCATGTAAATTGAGGCATTTGTTTGAAGGTGTATCCACATTTGTCATGTGGGAATCTTTTAAAGGCCAGTTGATTAGGGTTCAGGACCAGCATGTTCCTGTGAAAGTAAAAGATAAGGATGGCAAGATTTGGGCAACTTGGATGACCAGAGAAATTATGAGCTTAGCCAAAAGGAAAAAGAAGGCAGACATAAGGACCTGGTGGATGGTGAATCTGGGAAAGGATGTGTAGATAGTTTGAGTCATGTTGAGATCAAAAAGGAGGAGGTATTGAAGTTCTTGTGAAACATTAAGGTATACAAGTCCCTAGGGCCTGATGGGATAGACCCCAGAATACAAGAGAGGCAAGGGAGGAAATTGCTGGGGCCTTGAGAGAAATCTTTGTATCCTCACTGGCTACAGGGGAGGCCCAGAGGACTGGAGAATTGTCAATGTTGTTCCTTTGTTTAAAAAGGGAAGCAAGAATAATCCTGGTAATTACAGGGCGGTGAGCCTGATATCAATGGTAGGGAAAAAGTATTGGAGAGTATTCTTCAAGACAGGATTTACTCCCACTTGGAAATAAGTGGATATATTAGCAAGAGGCAACATGAGTTTTTGAAGGGGAGGTCGAGTCTCATGAATTTGATTGAGTTTTTTGAGGAAGTGACGAAGATGATTGATGAGGGTAGGGCAGTGTATGTTGTCTACATGACTTCAGTAAGGCCTTTGACAAAGTCCTTCATGGCAGACTGGTGCAGAAGGTGAAGTCACATGAGATCAGAGGTGAGCTGGCAAGATGGATACAGATCTGGCTCGGTCATAGAGGACAGATGGTAGTAGTGGAAGGTACGTTTCTGAATGGAGAGCTGTGACAAGTGGCGTTCCTCGGGGATCAATGCTAGGTCCTTTGTTGTTTGTAATATATATGAATGATTTGGAGGAAAACATAACTGGTTTGATTAGTAAGTATGCGGAAGACACAAAGTTTGGTGGATTTGCGGATAGCAATGAGGACCATCAAAGGATACAGCAGGATATAGAATCAGCTGGAGACTTGGGCAGAGAGATGGCAGATGGAGTTTAATCTGGACAAATGTGAGGTAATGCATTTTGGAAGGTCTAATAAAGATAGGAAATATACAGTAAATGGTAGAACCCTTAAGAATATTGATAGGTAGAGGAATCTAAGTCACTGAAAATGGAAACACAGGTGGGAAGGGAGTCAAAAAGGCATACAGCATGCTTGCCTTCATCAGACGGGACATTGAGTTTAAAAATTGGCAAGTCATGGTGCAGCTTTATAGAACCTTAGTTAGGTTGCACTTGGGACATGATGTTCAATTCTTGTCAGTACACTTCCAGAAGGATGTGGAGACTTTGGAGAGGGTACAGAAAAGATTTACCAGGATATTGCTTGGTATGGAGGGCATTGGTTTGTTCTCACTAGAACGAGGAGGTCGAGGGGGTAAACTGAGAGAAGTATACAAAATTATGAGAGGCATGGCACTTCCTCAAAAAACTCAATCAAATTCATGAGACTCGACCTCCCCTTCAAAAACTCATGTTGCCTCTCGCTAATATATCCACTTATTTCCAAGTGGGAGTAAATCCTGTCTTGAAGAATACTCTCCAATACTTTTTCCCTACCATTGATAGAGTGGATAGTCAGAAGCATTTTCCTAGGGCGGAAGAGTCAATTACAACAAGGCATACTTTTAATGTGAGAAGGGCATGGTTTAAAGGAGATGTATGAAGCAAGTTTTTTTACACAGAAGGTCGTGGGTGCCTGGAACTTGCTGCCGGGGGAGGTAGAGGAAGTAGATACATTTGTGACTTTTAAGGGGCATCTTGACAATTACACAAATAGGATAGGAATACAGGGATATTGTCTCCTGAAGGGTAGAGGGTTTTAGCTCAGTTGGACAGCATGATCGATGCAATCCTGGAGAACCAAAGGGCCTGTTCCTGTAATTTTTTTTATTCTTTGTATAAGGTTTAGGAAACTGATGACAGACAGATCCTCAAAGAATATAAAGAAACCAGGAAAGAACTTAAACAAAGTGTTAGAAGGGCTAAAAGGGGCATGAAATGCCCTTTTAAGTAAGATTAAGCAAAATTCCAAGGCAATTTGTATGTATATAAGGAATAATAGCTAAGGAAATGGTAGGTCCACACAAGGACAAAGGAGGGAATTGGAGGGAGCTGGAGAAAGTGGGTGAGGTCTTTAATGAATATTTTCCATTGGTATTCACAAAGGAGAAGGACACAGTGGATGGAGAGTCCAGAGAAGGATATGTTGATATTCTAGAGCATGTCAATATGAAAAAGAAGGTGGTTTTAGGGTGTTTTGAAAAGCATTAAAATAAACAAGTCCCCAGGACCTAATGGAATCTATCACAGAATATTAAAGGAGATGAGAGGAAATTGTATGGGTCTTGCACAAAATCTTTGTATCCTCTTTGGTCAAAGGAGAGGTCCCCAGAAGACTGGAGAATGTTGTTCCTTTGTTTAAGAAGGGCCACAGAAATAATCCATCCAGTGAACCTAACGTCAGTGGTAGGGAAATTATTGGAGTGGATTCTTAGGGAAAGGATTTACTTGCATATAGAAAAATATGGACTAAGTGGCAATAGCATGGTTTTGTTCGGGGGAGATTATATCTCACAAACTTGATTGAATTTTTTGAGGAAGTGACAAAAATGGTTGATGAGGACAGGGTGGTGGAAGCTTTTTCTACATGGACTTTAGCAAGGCCTTTCACAAGATTCCTCATGACAGGTTGATACAGAAGGTGAAGTCACATGGGATCCGTGTGAACTGGTAAGATGGATACAGAACTGGCTTCATCAGAAAAGACAAAGAGTACTGGAAGAAGATTGTTTTTCTGATCGGAGATTTGTGATCAGTGGTGTTCCACAGGGGTCAGTGCTGGAACCCCTGTTGTTTGTAATATATATAAATGATTTTGAGGAAATGTAGGTGGTCTGATTAATAGGTTTGCGGATGACACAAAGATTGGAGGAGCTGCAGACAGCGAGGAAGATTGCAAAAGGATGCAGCAAGATATAGATAGACTGAAGAGTTGGGTGGAGAATGGCAGACGAAATTTAATATGACAAATATGAGGTGATGCATTTTGGAAGGTCTAATAGAGGAGGGAAGTAGACAGTAAATGGCAGAATACTTGGAAGCATTAACATACAAAGTGATCTAGGCATACGGGTCCATAGTTCCCTGAAAGTGGCTACACAAGTGAATAAGTGAATGCTTGCCTTCATCAGTCGAGGAATAGAGTATAAAAATTGGCAAGTTATGTTGCAGCTGTAGGTCACATTTGGAATATTACGTACAGTTCTGGTCACCATACTACCAGACAGATGTGGAGACTTTGAAGAGAGTACAGAAAAGATTTACCAGGATGTTGCCTGGTTTAGTAAGTATTAGCTATGAGGAGAGATTGTACAAACCTAATTTGTTTTCACTTAAAGGTCAGAGGCTGAGCAGGCGACCTCATAGAAGTTTACAAAATTATGAGAGACATGGACAGAATGGATGACAGAGTCTTTTTTTTCCAGGGTACAAATGTCAATTACAAAGAAACATAGGTTTAAGGTAAAAGGGGAAAAATTTAAAGGAGATGTGAGAGGTAAGTTTTTTACGAAGATGATAGTAAGTGCTTGGAATGCATTACCAGAGAAAGTGGTAGTGCAGATGCAACACAGTGTTTAAGAAGCATCTTGACAGACATGGGAACAGGTAGGAAATAGAGGGATATGGACCACATAGAGGCAAACGTTTTTTAGAAAGGCATCATGTGTTGGCACAGGTTTGGTGGGCCTATATTGTATGCTCTTTGTCCTATTACAGGGCCCTTATGATATAGCAAATGAATGATTGTGGTGAGATTTATTTGTATTTATGGTGTATATACAGCAATTTCTAGATACTTATGGAGGTTGACAGTGAGTTCCCATTTCTGTGAAGTTAACTGGGAAAGGTTCAGAAATTGGTGGCAATTCTTTGAGGTTATCTCTTCCTTGTCACAATCTTTTATGCACTATTAACCGGGTTGACCGTAAAAACATCAAATCTAGATCAGTGTAATAAAACTCCATAATATCTGCTTTCTTACATTGCTGCATTTTATCCTGACTAATTGGACTTTGGACTTATTTGACACAGGAAGCATTGAGTCACACAAGAGAAGAAAGCCTTGCATTTATACAGTATGTTATCAAATCTCTCTCAGCTGCCTCAAAATGCAGTATACACAGTGAACTACTGTGAGACACAGTCTCTGTAAAATTTCCATTTCAGATGTCTTCATTTAGTTTTCCTTCTATTTCTCTCTTACCACATTTTTTTCCTCTTCTTTAAACTTGTGACGATGGAACACAAAGGTAACGTACCAACGCATGACGGATCTGCAGCAAGTCAAATTGTTTTTCTGAAGATCCTGGGGAATGTAGATTGGAAGCAGCTATTCGAGGGCAAATCCACACCTAGCACGTGGGAGGCTTTTAAAGTTAATTGAAGTGCAAGACAGGCAAATCCTACGAAAATGAAGAATAGAAATGGCAGGATTCGGGAACCATGGATGACAAGGGAAATTGTAGCTTAGTCAAAAGAGAAAAGAAAACATACGATAGGTCTAAGCATCTAAAAACTGATGCAACCCTTGAGTATAGTGAAAGTAGGCAGGAATTTAAAAGTGGAATTAGGAGGGCTAAAAGGAGCCATGAAATGTCTTTAGCAAATAGAATCAAGGAGAATGCCAAGACTTTTATGTGTATATTAGGAGCAAGAGGGTAGCAAGAGAAAGAGTAGGCCCACTCAAGTACGACGGAGGGAAGTTACGCATGGATAACTTAAATGAAAACTTTGTATCAATATTCATCAAGGAAAGGACATGATGGATGTTGAGATCAGGGACAGGTATGTGAATGATTTGGAGAACGTCAAGGTATTGAAGGAGGAAGTGTTGAATATCCTGAATTGCATTAAGGCAGACAAGTCCCTGGGGTCAAATGAAATCTATCCCAGATTTTTGTGGGAGACATGAGAAGAAACAGCTGGGGCCTTAACAGATATTTTCATATCCTCTTTGACCACACACAGGATTCCAGAGGACTGGAGAATAGCCAATGTTGTTCCTTTGTTTAAGAAAGAAAGCAGGGATAATCCAGGAAATTATAGGACAGTAAGCCTGACATTAGGAGTGGGGAAGGTTTTGGAGAAGATACTGAGGGTACATTTGGAAGAAAATGGACCAGTTATTGACAAGCAGCATGGTGTAGTAGGGGGGAAGGTCATGTCTCACCAACTTAATTGAGTTTTTTGAAGAGGTGACAAAGATAATTGATAAAAGAAGGGCTGTGGATGTAATTTATATGGACTTTAGTAAGGCATTTGACAAGGTCCTCCACGACAGGCTGATACAAAAACTAAAATCACATGAGATTCAAGTGGATTGGTTAGACAGATACAGAACTGGCTTTGTTATAGGAGACAGAGAATAGTGGTTGAAGGGTGTTTTTCAGAATGGAGATCTGTAGCTAGTGATATTCCACAGGGATCAGTGCTGGGATCTCTGTCGTTTATAGTATATCTAAATGATCTGGGAGAAAATGTGGGGAGTCTGATCAGTAAGTTTGTGAGCGACATGAAGATTGGTGGAGTTGCTGATAGTGCCGGGGATTGTCAGAGGATACAATAGGATATAGTTAGATTGAATACTTAGGCACAGAAATGGCAAATGGAGTTTAATCCACACAAATGTGAGCTGATGCATTTTGGAGAACCAAATTTAAGTGTGAATTATATTGTAAATAGCAGAACTCTTATGAATATTAACACACAAAGATCTGAGTATGCAGATTCACAATTCCCTAAAAGTGGCAACACAGGTGGACATGATGGTTAAGAAGGCATAAGACATGCTTGCCTTCATTGGCTGGGGCATTGAGCACAAGAGTTAAGAAATCAAGTTGCAGCTACATAAAGCCTTGGCTAGGTCACATTTAGGGTATTGCGTGCAGTTCTGGTCACCAGCTTACCAGAATTACACAGAAGCTTTGGAGAGAATGCAAAGGAGATTCACCAGGGTGTTGTCTGGTCTCAAGGATGTTGGCTATGAGCAGAGGTTGAATAAACTAGGATTGTTTTCACTGGAAAAACAGAGCCTAAAGAAAGACCTAATAGAGATCTATAAAAGTTATGAGAGGCATTGGCAGGATAAATAATAGAGACTTTTTCCCAGGGTGGGAATGTCAATTACAAAGACGCACAGATTCAAGATGAGAGAAAGAATGTTTAAGGGAGATGTGTGCAAGGAAGTTTTTCACACAGAGAGCGGTGGATGCCTGGAGCATGCTGCCAGAGGAGATGGTGGAAGCAGATACATTAGCAAAATTTAAGGAGCACCTGGATGGGCATGTGAAAAGGAAAGGGATAGAGGGATGCAGAAGGAGTACAACAGAACTTTTTTTTAGTTTAGTTAGAGCATCATGATCGACACAGGCTTGAAGGGATGAAAGGCCTGTTCCTGTGCTGTATTTTTCTTTGTTCTTTTGCTTTTTATTTAACCTTTGGTGTGCTATGGGCAGACTGAATTACAAGATCACTGTCAACCTGCCACCAATACTAGAAGCAGTGAATTGATATTGAATAACAGGAAATAATTGGACATCATTGTGTCAATCTCTAGGACGTGGCTGCTTGAAAAACTGATGAATTTAAGACAATAAATGGCTAATGTTCTCAACTTGAAAATGGATTACAGGATTCAGAGAAAGAAAAGTGAATGAAATGTTCCAAGTATTTCTCTAGGTGTCTGATTGACGTAATAAGGTTTATTTGAGGGGAATTAGGTGATGGAATAAACATAAGGAGGAAATGTAATTTTTTTTAATATTTATTATTAAATATTTTCTGCCTATGTCAATATGTAATATTCCATGTCTATGGCATTGGAAAATTATAAGATGTAATTCTGTGATATTGTTTTGAGCCTGTAACCTTGCTGAAACCTGGACAGAAAATGTTGGAAATATACAATGGGTTCACCATCTGGATGTTCCCTTCCAAGCCACTCATCATTTTGATTTGGAAATTGCTGTTCTTTCATTAGCACTGGGTCAAAATCCTGGAACTCCTGCACTAACAGCACTGTGGATTTACCTATACCACATGGAATGCAGCCATTCAAGAAGGTAGCTCAAGGGCAAAAATAGATGGACAATTTATGCTGGCCTAACCAGCTAAGCCCATATCCCTTGAATCACAGAATCCCTACAGTGCAGAAGGAAGTCATTCAGCCCATCGAGTGTGCATTGACTCTCCGAACAGCATCTTACCCAAGCCTACCCATGCATTTTCCATAGCTAATCTACTTAACCTACACATCCTGGAACGCTAAGGAGCAATTTAGCATGTCCAATCCATGTAACCTGCACATCCTTGGACTGTACAAGGGAACAAAAGCACCCAGAGGAAACCCCCACAGGTACAATGAGAACATGCACACTCCACACAGATAGTCACACAAACCAGAATCAAACTCGGGTCCCTGGCACTGTGGGGCAACAGTGCTAACCATTGTGCCACCATGCCGCCCCTGAATGAATAAAAAACATCAGTATTTATTATTTCTGACTGTTAGCCAGAATTAAATATTTGCATAAAAACAAAGTTTCTTAACAGAACTGAACAAAGCAAATCAAAAGGGAGGGGGCAGAAAGTTACGAATCAGGTATGGAAACAATTTGTTTATGGATGGTAATCCAGTCGAGTACATCAATCCTCTATTGCCAGGCATTTTATCCATGTTAAATAGCTTCTGCTCCTTCTCAGGTCTAATTCAAGTATTTGACTCCTCTATGCATGACTTGTGTGACACAGCTCCACCTACACTCCCCAGCTCCAAAGCCATCAGCACAACCCTGCTGACCACTAATCTTCCAGCATCAAGACCGATCTTTCATTGCAGATCCATGGAATCTGTAAAATCCCTACAGTGCAGAGGGAGGCCATTCCACTCTTCAAACCTGCACTGATTCTCCAAAACAGCATCTTATCCAGGCCCACCTCTGCCCTATCCCCATAACTCCATGCATTTCACTACGGGCTAATCCACCTAACCTCCAAATCTTTGGACACTAAGGGGCAATCTAACATAGCCAATCCACCTAATCGTTTGACTGTTTGAAGAAACCGGAGCACCCGGAGGAAACCCACATAGGCACGGAAAGAACAGCAAAGTCAATACACAAAGCCAGCCAATGCTCAAATTGAATCTGGGTCCCTGGCACTGTAAGGTAGCAATTCTAACCACTGCAAACATGTCACCCAGCCTAGAATGACAAATACTGCTGTTCCAGCATCATGCACTGCTCCCAGGCTGGGATGTAATATCCTTAGGAATTGTTAGATGAATAAAGATTGGGTCCAGAGATATGCTTTCTCCCAACTTGGTGCTATTATTGACTCATCATAACACTCATCATCTATCAATTAGCCTATCAAATACCCAAATGTAATGAAGAAAACCAGAGTGCCTTTAAAAATCATAGATCCAAAGTCATATTTTTGCCTGCCAAGCTTATAACACTTAGCCTATGACACATCTTAAATTAATAGGCCTGTAATATAAAGGGCAAGAGATCCACCCTGCCAGATTATCATTACTAGATTAGAATTACCATTACCAAAACAATGAAAACTTACCCCATTATGTCTTTAGCCCTTGCTGCATGTGGTGGCAGAGAGTGATTTGAATATTTCATGTTAGCAATTGGATAACGGTAGCTCATTGCTACCAACAAGATAGCTAGCATTTAAACAGCAGGCAGAGCAAAGCTAAATAGGTCAGTCTTGATGTTGAATGTTTTCACTGACACCATAACCTCATTTCTCACAGTGAACTGCATGCAATGTACTTGCCGGGCTGACCCGCCTGGTACAGTGATTAGTAAACCTGGCAGTAGCTCGAATAAAGAATTTGCTGCAGTTGTTCAGTAGCGTCTAACATTGTGTTGATGCATGATAACATCTGCCAAGATCTCATTCCCTTTTCTCTGACTCAAGTGCAATATTTCACAAAGGGCAGAGAAATTGCAAAACTTCATATCTATGAAATTCTACAAGATGGTGCATTATTTCTGTTCCCATCCTGCACTCCCAGTGCACTAGAGCAGCTTTATTTTGAAGAGTAGTCCTGTTGATGATTGATTTTCATCTTTGAGATGAGACGTTAAACTAAGTTCCTTCCACTCTCGCAGGTGAATATAAAGGATTCCATGGCACTCTTTCAAAAAAGAGCAAGGAGTTCTCCCCAATGTCCTGCTCAATATTTATCCCTCAATCAATATCACAAAATAGGTTTTAATCTGTGTTTGCTGCGTGCACATTAGCTGCTCGCTTTTTTCAAGGAAGAGTGACTATATTTCAGAAGTACTTCATTGACTGGGAAACACTTTGGGACATTTTGAGGTTGTGAAAGCTTTCTTTCTTTTTTCCCTTCACTCTTTAGCTGAAGCACTACATGCTGGGTTTTTTGGTTTCCATAATTCCGCTGCACATTTAAGAAGGCAGTAATTAATGTTGGACAATAAATATCACAGAATTGCTATGGTGTGGAAGAAGGCCATTTCGGCCATTGTGTCTAACTGATCCTCCAAATAAGCATCATGACTTAGTACTAATAATAATCATCCAATGTGCCTTTGAATGACTCAATTGAACTTGCCTGCACCACGTTTGAAGGCAGTGCATTCCAGACCCAAACCACTTGCTGTGTGAAAAAAGATTCTCACTTCATGTTTGCTTCTTTTGCAAATCACTTTACATCTGTGCCTCCTCATACTTGACCCTTTTGTGAGTAGGAATAACTTCTCCCTATCTACTCTGTCCAACTTCCTCTTAATTTTGAACTTCTTTATTAATTTTTCTCTCAACTGCCTTCTCTCTGAGGAGAAAAGTCCCAAATTCTCCAATCTATCTTCATAACTGAGGTTTTTCATTCCTGGAACCTTTCTGATAAACCTGTTCTGCACTCTCTCCAATGCAATCACATCCTTCCTATAGTATGATGCCTAGAACTGTACACAATACTCCAGCTGAGCTCTAACTAGTATCCTGTATAAGTTCATGATGTGAAGATGCTGGCATTGGACTGGGGTGGACACAGTAAGAGATTTCACAACACCAGGTTAAAGTCCACACGTTTACTTAGTAGCACAAGCTTTTGGAGCTTCTGGTGACTCACCTGATGAAGGAGAATCGTTCTGAAAGCTCATGCTACCAAATAGACCTGTTGGCCTTTAACCTGATGTTTTGAGATTTCTTACTCTGTATGTCCAGAACAACCTCTGACTGAAGGCCCTTCCTTGAGCGAGGTCTCTATTATCTCCACAACATCCTATTTCCACAATCAGTGCCTATAACTCTATAATCATATTTATTATATTCTGAGCATTCATACACATGCACAGCAACCCCGATTTAGACATCATTATTTTCTCCCTTACCACGGCTTCTCTATACTAGTGCTTTCTTTCGCTTCCAATATCTTGTCTATCCTGGTATTCCACCTGGTTCCCAAACTCCTGCCGAGTTAGTTATAGCCCTCCCCACAATGCTAGCAAAACATACTGCACAAAATTCAGTCCCAGCTCTGTTCAGGTGCAACCCTCCCAGCTATACAGGTGCCATCTCCCCCAGAACCAGTCCCAATGTCCAAGGAATTTAAAGACCTCCAACCTGCACCATCTTTTCAGCCATGCATTTATCTCCTTATCCTTTCACTCCTGCATACGCGGCACTGGGAGAGATTACTACATCTGAAGTCTTGCTCACTGATCTTCTACCTAACTTCCTAAATTCTGATTGCAGGACCCTATCCCCCTTCCTATCCAAGTCATTGTAGAAACCATACAGTGCAGAAAGATACTATTCGGTCCATCGAGCCTGCACCAACAACAATCCCATCTGGACCCTCCCCCTATAACCCCACATATTTAACCTGTTAATCCCCTCTGACACTAAGGGGCAATTTATCATGGCCAATCCACCTAACCTGCACATCTTTGGACTGTAGAAGAAAATTGGAGCACCCAGAGAAAATCCACACAGACATGGAGAGAATGTACAAACTCCAAGCAGACAGTCGCCTAAGCAGGAATCAAACCCAGCACTGCGAGACAGCGGTGCTAACTACTGGGCCATCATGTCACCATTGGTACCGACGTGGACAATGACCTCTAGCTGTTCATCCACCCCCAGCTGCTCTCTGGCATCCTTCATCCTGACACTAGGAGGCAAAAATCATCCTGGAGTCATGTCTATGACCACAGAAATGCCTGTCTGTAGCCCAAACAAATGAATCTCTTATCACTATCGCTATTTCCTCCTCCTTCCTTCCTTCCTGTACAGCTGAGCCACTTGTGATGCCACAAAGCCAGCTCTGACTACACTCCTCTGAGGAAGCAGCACACCCACCAGCTTCCAAAACAGAAAACTGACTTCTGTGCGGGTGCCCAGGGGGATCTCTACACTACCTGCCGACTTCACTTGGACAACCTGGTGGTCAGCCAAACTCTGTCTGCCTCCAGGCCTTAAACTGCATTGTGACTACCTCTCTGAACATGCTAGCCATGAAGCTCTTAGCCTCACGGATGCGACACAGTGACTCCAGCTACCACTCGTGCTCTGAAACCCAGACTTCAAGCTTCTGCAGCTGGCAGCACTTCCTTCAAACATGGTCATCAAGGATACAGGTAGCAACCTTGAACTTGCACACATTACAGGACGCACATTCTGCTTGACTGAATTGCCCTGCTATTCCCATTTAAATCAAATTCCCAAACTTACTCACTCAGCCTTTGTCTCATTCTTGCCAAAGACTGCCCTCACCAGCCTTGCACCTCTTACTGACCTAATCAGCGGTGCTGCATCCCGCAAAAATAATTTGAAAATAAATGTTGAGTTCCAGCAATCTAGTGATTGTATCGGAAATGTATTTATTTAGTGAGGACAGCAATGTCTGCCAACTCATCTTCGTGTCTCAGCTATCAGTGTCTGCTAGAAGCACTATGGCAACTACTCCTGCAAAAATAACCTTCCACCCAATAACAATTGCCCAACATATTCTAAAGTGGGTGATAGCTGCAACGTGGATAGCTTTATCTCAGCACTCAGATGCCAATGAACTGTTTAGGCATTCCCCTTAACTCATCAACTTAAGGTCTCTTATGATACATTTATTTGTCATCTTGCAAACACTCTCACCATTATTTCCTGCCTGCTGTATATTGACTTTGTAATATTGTCTTAATTAATGATTGTTTTGCTGTTATTGTGGGGCAGCATTGTGGCACAGTGGTTAACACTTCTGTCTCTCAGTGCCAGGGACCTGGGCTGAATTCCTGATTTGAGTCACCATCTGTGCAGAGTCTGCATATTCTCTCCATATCTGTGTGGATTTCCTGTGGGTGATCTGATTTCCTCCCATAGTCCAAAAGACATGCTAGTTAGGTGAATTGGCCATGATAAATTCTCCCTTAGTGTATCCGAACAGGTGTCGGAGTGTGGCGACTAGGGGTTTTTCATAGTAACTTAATTGCAGTGTTAACGTAAGCCTACTTTTGACACTGATAAATAAACACCATCAGCCAGATTCTGAATGAAAACTGCTCGGCACACTTAGAGCCAGGCATTGCTATCGTTGTCTGTATCTATTTTTGTTATATGCTTAACTGGTTGCGTGATTGCTTTAAGAGCTGATCACATGATTTGCTGTGGTGTCATTAGGGTTTCACAGGCTCCTGCTTTCGGTTTCAATTTTTTCTATGTATCAGCGACATTTCTTTCAATAAAGCTGTTGTGTTACTTTAAATCTATGTGTGCAAACCACATTCTTTTCTTTTTGTTTCAAATCCATAACCCAAGTATATTACATCATTACAATTTTGAAACAGCATCATATTCGAACAGTGATTGACCATGAGAAACAGTCGCTCAAAACAAACTGCATTGATTCACTTATCCCGGCAAGTGTATTTATAATGTTCAAATGTGCTTAAAATCTTAAAGAGATGCTGCTTTTGATTTTAAGAATTCCCTTCAATGAGATTTGAACTTTAAAAATTGGAATACATCCCCAAACCACTGTTGCCTTATTTGATAGCTGTTGTATTGGAGATAGCCATGTGTTCAGTCATTGAGAGAAGGAACAAACACCTTTTCATATTTAAGTCAAGTTTCCACAATTAGAAGTCAAATTTAAGTTGAACAGCTGTCAAATGGGTTTCGTAGAAACCAGGAAGCCATGCAGTGAAAGGATGTCAAGAGCTGCTGTCTCCAGATAGTAAATGCATTTTACAGCACTTATAGAATCCTGCAGTGCAGAAGGAGACCATTTGGCCCATTGAGTCTGCACCAACCATCCACGTCCTATCCCCATAACCTCAAGCATTTATCCTAACTAGTCCCCCTAACACTAAGGGGCAATCCAGCTGACCTGCACATCTTTTGACTGTGGGAGGAAACTGGAGCACCTGGAGGAAACCCATGCAGACACAGTGATCCAAGCTGAGAATCGAACCCAAGTCCCTACCACTATCAGGAAGCACTGTGCCACCATGAGTTAGGAAGAACAGAAGTGCTGAAGATCTGGCACCTCAAGGAGACTTTCAGCCTCCCTTCTGCTGATCATGACACCTCTTTGCCCCCTGTTTCAATACAGTCCCACCTCCATCCTGGTTTCCAACTCTGAATTTGTCCTCTAACTGATGATACAGTCTGCAACAATCCCTGGCCACAGCCTCTTGTTATAGATTATCTCTTTTTTTTAGCAATTCTATCTGGCATCAGGATTGAATTCTTCACCCTCTGACTGAGAGGCAGGAATCATGTCAATGAGCTAAAGGCTCTTTGCTCTATGTCTTATCTCACCTTACAGCCAACCAACCTATCAACCTAGCCAGCTGTTAGAGGGGAAAGAGAGAAAAATGATGATAATAATGTCCTGTCACTAAATATGGCAAACCCTCCATGACCCAGTTTGATGATTTTTCCCTGACAGTTCCAGCACTCTCCCCATCCCTCGATATGTATCAGAGCCTTTGTTTCCTTTTGTGGGTGTTACAGTCAGGATAGGGACAAATGACTTCCATTTTTGAAAACAGAGAAAGTTTGAAATCTAGATTACGCAGTAGGGAAGCAAAGCCACAAGATTCCATTGTTTTAAACAAATAGAATAAACTTTACCATACAAAGCTAGAAAGGTTAAAACAATCTACAATATCGATCTTATATTCAAGCATTCAATTTAAACATGAGGTAACTATGAATTCACAAGTAAACTGTGATCAAACACATCACACTGCATAGTAAATGTCAGCTTAAGACACATTCCAAAGATTTTTCAGCAATGCAGATAATTTCGAGCAACAATATGGGTCACAAAATCTCATTGAAACTCTGTCTCCCCCACAAAGGAATTCAACTCTTCACTTTTGAAGATTTTATCTCTGCATTCCCTCAAAAGCCCCTCGGACTCAGATTGGCTCAATAATTGCTCACTTCCCACCACTTTAATCTCTTACCCTGAAATTGAATTCCACTGGATTCAGAAGACCGCACTTATGTCTCTAAATGCCGGCACAATTCCAATTCTTTAGTAAACCACTGGCTTCACTAATATGGTACTGTCCCTGAGTTTCTCCGATCTCCAGTCTATCAGCTACAAGCTGGTTGCCAGAATAGAATTAGCACCTTCTCCTGAATCCTAACTACAATGAACAGTATCCAGACTTCTCCATGAGCTATAAACTACACCAAGGTGCAAACTATTATGCTCAGCTGCATTGAATGGCTCCCAGAGCTTTTCACAGGCTCACCGCTCTCTGGGTGCAGAAATTTCTCCTCACCTCTGTCGTGTTGCGAGGTAAAGATACCTCTGAGACAAATTGTGAGTCAAAGTACAGCAAGTTTATTCAAAAGCTTTTGGGAGATACACCTGGCACCTAATAGCGGGTCCCCAGGCATCTCACCAAATTCGAGTTAAGAGCGTATATTTATACCCCCTGGTCATGTACGCATCTTCTCATTCTCAGCAGGTTCCCAGGCTGTGGGTTGTCCTCCATCATGGGAACATGGCTGCCTCGGCATTTCTTCATAGTTGTCTCAAGGCCGCAATTGACGTGTGTGATTAGTCCTTAGCTACCATACAGGCTGACAAGACAAGTTAAAATTAACAGGTCGGTATAACAATCTATGCTCATAAGTTGCATAACATATATAGAAATGTATAATATGTTGGTACATGACACAGAAGCAGTATATAATGAATATATATATTTTATATGTGTGTGTGTATATATATATATATATATACATGTATATATATATGAATATATTTAGGACATGCAGGCTTCACTATGTTAGGCGAAAGTCCACAAAATTAAAGACACAACTTAGCTACAAGCTGGGTCAGCTCCATTTCTGAGCGGGCTTATCATAAACTTGTGTATAATAGCAAGAGCAGCTGCTGTCCCTCTGTAGTCTGGGCACATGAAGACAAAGTTACATTTATCTGAAGTATATGAAAACTAGCTGCATGTAGGCTACTCGATATTTTTTCATTCTCCACCAAATATTGCAAAGTTCATTAAGCCATTCACTACTGCAGTCCTAAACCTCTGCATCTTCAGACTGTGACCTCTGGTTCTGGACTCCACCACTACTGGGAACGTCGTTCCTGCATCTACCCTGTCTGGTTCTGTTAGAAATTTATAGGGATCTTAGAGAATCACCTCATTCTTCTAAACTCCAGCGAATATAATCCTAATCATCTCAAATCTCTCCTTATGCCCTGCCATCCCAAGGAATCAGTCTGGTAAATCTTCACTGTACTCTCTCCATTGCAAGAACATTCTCAGATAAGACTAAAACTACACACAATATTCCACGTGTGTTCTCACCAAGACCCTGTATAACTGCAGCAAGGCATCACTGCTATTGTACTCAAATCTTCTCACTGTGAAGGTCAACATACCAATTGCTTTCTTCACCATCTACAGCACCTGCATGCTTCTGGCAATCTCTAAAACCCAACATTATAGCTATCTTTACAACAATAACCTTCTCAGTATTAAACATTACCTCTAAAATATTAACATGAGCCATGAACTAGATATTCATTACATAGGGAAATCACAGCTGGGTTATTCAGAAGCAAATTCAAAAAGCATTTTGTTACAAAAAGGATAGGGCAATCTGACATTCTCCTTCCAAAGGCACTGAGACAATTAGAGTTTTCCCTTTTATGTAAGGGACTCAAGTGATTTGGTGCAAATGACTGGTAAAAGGAGGAGAGGTGTATATTTAATAGAGCCATGATCTAATAGAGCAGAGAAGCAGGGTGCAGGGTTGAAAGATCTCTTTATGGTCCTAATATTCCTGGGTTCATAGACTGCCAACAATCAGTCAATGAAAAATCCATTACTGGCCAGATGACATAAACTGCTACCAAGAAAAATGTGCAAAGTGGAAACAAGGGTGCCCTCTATGGTTTGTCCTATAACGAACAAATTATGTGTGGTTCCCATAAGGATTTTAAACTATGGTTATATTTGAACTAGTTCTCACAGTTTAATAAGTTGACCAATGCCATCAATGTTTTGTAAGGTGGTTTAACCTTAACGCTTCTAAATTCTTAAAATTCTTAAGAATCAAATTCTTAATTTCCGGCATTTTACACCCTCGCTTGTCCCAAAACCCTGTAAACCACCACCCCCTCCAAGAATCCCTCTCACCCCGAGGTCAACAGATCTTCCCATGGTCCACTCCTCACCCGCTCCGATTGCATGGTAGATGGGACAATAAAATTTTGGCCTAGGGTTCTCAGTTGTCCTCGACTTACTAGGTTCAAATAAGTAGTATTTATGAATCAAGTAGAATTTACTTCAGCAAGACTTTACATAAGTTCAACAAGGCATCTGCAGTACACGTCCACAGTTTAGAATCCACACTTCCAGAGAAGCATATAGCTTATAGGGAGAGTGCACACATGTTACCAGAAAAATAAAAGGCATGAGAAGATTACCTTATAAGAAGTGTTTAAAAATCCTTGGATTGAAGTCTTTAGAGAAAAGAAGATTCATTTTTGATTTAATTGAAATTTATAAAATAATACTTGGCCTTGCTAGTTCTAAGGCTGAAAAGTTCTTTCCTCACAATTTTGCATAGTTATCAGAATAGACTACAGGAATTCGATAATGTCTTGCTATCCGCAATTTTTTTTCACAGAATTGTTGATTCTTTGGAACGCTTTGTTTGATTTTATTTTCAATGCATAGTGTGGTTTTTATGTCTATATTGTCTAACGTTGTTGTTGCTGTTCTTGTTTTTAATACTGAGTCTATACTGTATGGCAATAAAGGTAATATTTTTAAAAAGGAGCAATGAAAGAAACATAAAAGTTTCTCATTCTCAAGATCCCAGGAATCCTCAGTGTTGCCAGCACAGCTGATGTCCTTATTTCCTTTGTCTTTGAAGTGACGTTAACTGAGTCCAGAAGAATCAAACCCCAGAAGCCATAGTAACACTGTGCTAGCAAAGACTACAACTTCTCAACTTTTATCCTTCAGTTTTTTATCCCTCCTGCCTTACTTGGCAGCCTGATGGCACAGTGGTTAGCACTGCTGCCTTACAATGCCAGGGACCTGTGTTCAATTTCCAGTTTGGATCATTGTCTGTGCGGAGTCTGCACATTCTCCCCATGTCCGCATGGGTTTCCTCTCACAGTGTGAAAGACATGTTGGTCAAGTGCATCAGCCATGCCAAATTTTCCCTCAGTGTACCCGAACAAGTGCCGGAGTGTGGTGACCAGGGGATTTTCACAGGAACTTCATTGCAGTGTTAATGCAAGTCTGCTTGTGACACTGATATATAAACTCAGTTTAAACTGGGAATAGTCTGAATTCACCTCTTCTGTGACTATCATCTTGATCACCTCGCCGTTGCAACTCTTACTTTAAGATGATCAAGGGATTGGATAGGGTGGATAGTGAGAGCCTTTTTCCTCGGATGGTGATGACCAACACGAGGGGTCATAACCTAAATTAAGAGGTGGTAGTTATAGGACGGATGTCAGAGGCAGGTTCTTCACACAGAGGGTGGTGAGGGCGTGGAATGCCCTGCCTGCAGCAGTTGTGGACTCGCCTACTTTGGGGACATTCAAATGTTCGGTGGATAGGCATATGGATGATATTGGAATAGTTTAGGTTAGAGGGTTCACTGGCCGGCGCAACATCAAGGGCCGAAGGGCCTGTACTACGCTGTAATGTTCTATGTTCTAAGGGACACAGCTTTAAATTAAGGGGTGATAGTTATAGGACGGATATCAGAGGTAGGTTCTTTACCCAAAGGGTGGTTCGGGAGTGGAATGCCCTGCCTGCAGCAGTTGTAGATGCGCCAAGTTTGGTGGCGTTTAAGAGGTTAGTTGATAAGTATATGGAAGAGAAGGGAATGGTTTAGTTTGGAGGGGCATTGCTTTTTATAGTGGTCGGCGCAACATCGAAGGCCGAAGGGCCTGTTCTGTGCTGTAATGTTCTATGTTCTATGTTCTCTATGTTCTATGTTCTACTTTATGAGTCATAAAGTGACACACAGCTCTATCTATTACTTCCTTAGAGGTTTACATTCCTACTAGTTGGAATGCTTTACAGGAAGGCAGTCATTTATGAAGAAACAGAATTATTTTGCAATGAAGTACCCTTAAGTTGAAGAAACTGAAACATTCATTTTAAACTGTGGTTAAAGAATACAATTCATAACTATTACTGACCCTAAAAATAAGTAGAATTATCAAAATCTGACATGCTGCATTGTAATTTCTTCATGATATTCATTGTTCCAGAAATAAAGGCCACCCAGCCCCTTGAGCCTATTCCAACTAATATCTTTAGTTAACAAAATCTATCACATTCAGATTTAAATTAACAATTGCAGCTTGCAGAGAATTCCAAATGTCTTGCCCTCTGTGTGTAGGAGTGTTTCCTAATTTCAATCCTAAAATATCCGGCTATATTTTTGTTTACATGCCCTCATTCCCACTTGCTTATCCAAGGGTGGGTGGTGAGAGACCAGAGGCACCGTCAATCTCTTCCTCCACCTCTATCCTCCCCTCACTTCGTCTGATCCGTCTGCCTCAAAGGTTTCCACTGGTTTCAGATTTCACCTTTTGTTTTTTGTCATGCACAGTCTCTGTGTGAAAACTGCTGAGATATAATGATGAGAACAGGCCTTAAGACAGCTACCCTACACAGTTACATGGTGCTAATTGTAGCTTGTCAACCTGTTATTCATTTACTGCGAGCCCCTGCCAAGTGCTCACAGGATCTTCCTCAATGTAATTTGTTCATTGCTGACCATGCTTTCCAGCTGAAAACACTTTCAATCTTTCTGGCATAGATGGGTTTTGTGACCTTTAGGGTGCATTGATGGATGATGTACTGGTAAATGTCTCCTTCTTCTGCTCTTGCCTGAAAATATCTGGATGCATTGAAACTGGCAGTGCCATCATCAACCTGTTTTATAATTCAGGTTGAGTCAAAGGAGGTGCTCAATCCATTGCCTTAGTGAATCATAATCATTCTTCTTGGTGTAATTGAGATAGATTAAGTGCTCCTGAGAATCACAATGTGGTAGAATCTACAGTGAAAACTCTGGTTTCTCCTTCCTCTTCACAGAGCGATCCTTCTCTGCATCTTTTGCTCCACTTGCTAGTCATGTTGCAGACCCAGAGGCACTGCAGCTACAGACCCCATACCACATATAGGGCTGGTCACCAAATTAGCACCAAATATGTTGTCTCCCTCAATGTATGTAGCAGTTTTCCAAAAGTTCTCCATAAAGTCAGCGTACGCAGAAGTAAGTCAAAAGCATCTCACACACAGGTTGGTGGATGGCCCTTTTTAGAGATGCCACTAACAAGGTGGTGGGGAGTTGGGGGCGGAGGTTATTTCTTGGGCTGTCAGCATGCACATAGCATACGAACATACAAATAAGGAGCAGAAGTCAACCGTTTAGACTCTCAAGCCTGCTCCACCATTTAATATGGTACGGCTGATCTGCAAGTAAACTCCAATCTGCATACTGCTGCCTCCTTGCTTCTATCAGCCCCTTGACTATCAAGGATCCGTCCACCTCTGCCTTCAAAAAATTCAAAGCCTCTGTTTCTACTGCCTTCTTAGGAAGAGAGTTCCAAAGACACATGACCTTCTGAGAGAAAAAAAGATCACTTTATTTCTGTTTTAATTGGATGACCCCTTATTTTTAGATAGTGACCCATAGTTCTAGATTCTCTCACAAGAGGAAATTCCACACATTCCTGTCAAGGCCATTCAGGATCCTATATCTCTTACTTTTCTAAATGGATGCAAGCTTAGCTTTTTAACCTTCCCTCATAAGGCCACCCATCCATTCCTAGTAATAGTCTCGTACTACTGGTGGTGATACTCTGAATTATTTCCAACATAATTACACACTTCCTGAAATAAGGTGACCAATACTGCATACAGAGCTTCAGATGTAGTTTTACTTGTGCACTATACAATTGAAGTATAACTTCTTTACTTTTGTATTCAATTCTCCTCACAATAGATAATAACATTCTATTATATTTTCTACTTGTTTGCTGTGCCTGCATACTATCCTTTTGTGATTCATGTACTAAGAAATCTAGATTCCTCTGCATATCAGAACTCTGCAATCTCTCACCATTTGGATAATAAGTTTCTCTTTTATTCTTCCCCATATTTTCATATTTTCCCACATTAAGAAGTTGTGCTTAAATGAAAATTAAGGAATCTAATGATTGGGAATGTGTTCTGATGTAAGAAAAAGAATATTTTTAAACAGAAATTGATTCAGGAGACAGATTGGCTGAGATTTTTGATATGTGAATTAGCCTACCAACATTGTAAACAAATGTTTACCTAAGGCAAGTGGATAACAACGGGGCATAGAATGTCAGGAGTTAAAGCAAAGATGGTAAAAGTTCAAAGGGGAAGATGAGGGTGAATTTCATACATACATTCTAAAAGGATGAGATCATGTAAGAAATGTGATTAAGTTGTGAAGCAACCTCTAAAAAAATAGTCTCTGTTCTAAACCAGAAGTAACTCCACAGAGAGGTAGGTACAAAGTGTGGTAAATATTGCTAGAGTTTGCTTGTAGTTTTAAATCTATGGGATGTTGTTTTGAGAAGTTTATTTCTAAGGTTAGGAAAATATAGCAATTTGGAATTGGATTAATTCAAAGGTATTGTGCATAACCATTAAAGTAATAAGTATGTTTTTAGTTGTGTGTTTCACTGTTTAATAAACATTTATTTTTATTTAAATTATTACAGCAAGAATTAAACATTCTGTCATCACATCTTTCTTCACACTATACCAAATTGAAAAAATATACTGTTAAGAACAAACATTCCAGATTTTCCTTCCGGGATTTGGAATACCCTAACATAGCTGGGTTTGGAACAATTTATTTGACAGATCTTTGACCACCCACTTAGCTTTTCTGTATCATTTTTATTGCCTTCTTATGTCATCTTCACAACTTACATTCATACCTACATTTATTTCTTTAGCAAATTTAATCATCTCTTCATCCAAATAATTTATATAAGTTGTAAACAGTTGAAATCTCAATAATTATTCTTACAGCACACCACTTGTTATGTCTTGCTTTTCCAATGATCTGAAAACACTTCAGTTTGCCCAGTCTTCCCTTTCTCTGGCTGTCTTTTCACTTTGAAAATCCAGTTTATAATTATCTAATTGTCATTTCCTGGTTTAACTGATCCTCTCTATTGTTATTTTCAGCCTTGATGATGTCTGCACAATAGATCTTGTCTCTTTGTCTTGAATTTTCAATTTTTTTTATTGTGTTAACTTTCTAACGTCTGATGCTGTACAAGAGAGAAAGCCAATGCTTCACAATGAACGTGAATTGTTCAATTTTAATGCTGCCTTTATGGGTTACAAACAGCAGAATTAACAAAGGCATTGGGTTGCTGGATTTGTTTCCAATACATAAAGTTCTGCTCATTCCCATCTATAAACCTGATGTGATTATATGGATACGATTCGCTTTGAGTGATGATTTAACACTGATCTGTAATGGAGAAAATACATTTTCAGGCTTCACATTGAAAAACAGAGTGCAGACTCTTAGAGTCATAGAATCCCTAGAGTACAGAAGAAGGCCATTTGGCCCATCGAGTCTGCACCAACTCACATCCGGCTCATAACCTACCTAGTAACTCTCTAACATATATATCTTGGAACACTAAGAGGCAATTTAGCATGGCCAATCAACTTAACCTGCTCATCTTTGGAGTGTGGGAGAAAACCAGAGCAAACTGTGTGCAAACTCCACAAAGACAATGACCCAAACTAGGAATTGAACTTGGGTCTTTCGTGCTGTGAGGCAGCAGGGTTAACACTATGCCACTGTGCTGCACTCTTCTGACCTGCCAGTGGGATCTTCCAATCTGGCTTAAGTCAACTGTGGATTTCCCAGCAGGGGGATGGGCGAGCCATGTAAAATGCCGTAGACTTTGTCAGGACTGGAAAATCCCACCAGCAGCCAATGGTTAACCTCCTTCATCACAGGAAAGCCTGCCTTGAGGTCAGGAGGCGAGGTGGAAAATTTTGGACTGGGGTTTCTTCTGCTTTAAGTATTAGTCCTGCCTTTCTGGCCTGTTTGGCCATTGCTTTTCATTCCAGTCACATTTGCTCAAAGGCTCCCTAAGAGCTTTTGCGAGGCAAATTGGTTATTAAAAATCAAAAACAGATGGTGTCCTCCACGTGGCACCTGGGTCCTGTGTGAACAGAGCCAACAATGTCCTGACTCCTTCACCTTTCAGCTTGGAAAATCCTCACTAAGATCAGCAGTCTAGGCCAGGAAGTATATTTAACCAGTAAGTACAGAAAGAGAAAAGAGGATGGCCTTTAAGAAATATAAATGATTTGCTTCCAATCTCCAAATGAGACTCCACACTTGCCGCCAGAACACTGACTGCAAGATGCCACAGACAGGGAGCTAGAGTGAAAGTGGATCAGATAGAGCCTGGGTCATTGTTATGGACAGCTAGGGATGTTCAGCAAAGTGATTCCCTGATGTTGAGGGTACTACATCGTGAGCAAGCATGGTATACTGACTGGGTGGGGCAAAGTAGAAATAAATCCCTGTCTCACCTAGCAGGTGTTTGGGACCCTGAAAGATGGAATGGCAGGAAGAAGTGGGGCAGGACACTGGTGATGATGATCACTTCAGAGTGCTGAAAATAAGAGGAGGAAAAAATGTGTTTGATAGTGGAATTTCGGTGAAGATAACAGAAATGGCCAAGAATTATCCATCAAATACAATATCTGTGACTTGTGAGGTGCACAATGACAATAAGTGGATCCCCTGCAATGATTCTGAGAGGGAATTTAAATAGTTTTTCCCGAGATATGGATGCATCATTTACTCAGTAAGAGGTCTGACAACACCAATTTTAAATCCAACCGATTTATTTGATAGTAAACTTGCTAGTTTTCGGCCTTTGTAGCCTTCGCAGGCTACAAAGGCTGAAAGCTAGCAAGACTACTATCAAATAAATCGGTTGGATTTAAAATTGGTGTTGTCAGACCTCTTACTGAGTTTATCCCAGTCCAACGCCAGCACCGCTACATCATGCATCATTTACTACAGTGCTGTCTCAGGAAATCCAACTTTCCCAAGCAAGTTTCAGCTCCAATCGTACTGTTAGAAAATGACTTATGTCAGTACTTTCTTTGGGGGACAGGAATCCCAAACTGTGGATATGAGGAGATCTCTGTGAGAGAGTGAATCAGAGGGGCTTTCAAAGAGAGCAGCTTAGAGGGGATCTTCTTCAGGAATGCTCTGAAGATCTCATGCGAGTGATTTAAATTTTGTTTTTTAAAAAGCATTTAGATAGTTACATGAGTATGATGGGTGTAGAAGGAGATGGGCCAAATGCAGGCAATTGGGATTATCATAGGGGTTTTTAAAAAAAAGCAGCATGGATAAGTTAGGCAGAAGGGCCTGTTTCCATGCTGTAAATTTCTATGACTGTATGACTCAATCTAAGAAAAAGACTTCAAGTGGTCTGAAGTATCCATTCATTGAAGAATCTCAGACCTTTTTTGAGAAAGCAAATTGAAAAGCATCTCATGGAATGTTTGGATCTGAAGGTCTCATTAAGAACGTAAGAACTAAGAGTAGGAGTGAGCCAACTGGCCCCTCAAGCTTGCTTTGCCATTCAGTAAAATCATGGCTGATATTTTCTTAGACTCAGCTCCACTTACCAGCCCACTTACCATAAACCTTAATTCCTTTACTGAACAAAAATGTATCTATCCTCGCTTTAAAAACATTCAATGAGATAACCTCAACTGCTTCACCGGGCAGGGAATTCCATAAATTCACAATTCTTTGCGTGAAGAAGTTCTTCATCAACACAGTCCTAAATCTGTTCCCCCTTGTTTTAAGATCATGCCCCCTGGTTAGAATTTCACCCACCAGTGGAAACAACTTCCCTGCTTCTATTTTATCTATTCTCTTTATAATCTTATATATTTCTATAAGATCTACCCTCATTCTTGTGAATTCCAATAAGAATCAGATCAATTTCATATAAGCGATCTGAGAGAGAGAGAGACTTTAGGTGGTCTGAGGATTTTCATTCATTGAGGCAATCTCAGAGATCTGACTGAGAAAGTAAATCTAAAAGCATCTCAGAGTGCTTGGAAATGAAGGATTCTCATTAAATGAACGAATGGGGGACATATACTGTGTTTGAAGATTAATTAGCATATATGTGGATTATTAAGAAAACAGGCCCGAAAGGATTTTGTGAACATGAGTGTGGAATCATGATGAGCATATTGAGTGAAGAGGTTTGGGGGAATCACTTTCGGGAAACAAACCAATGAAAAAGTACATACTGAATTGTGTAGGTTAATAGTATACATTAAACGCAAATCCCATGTTTGCTCATCGCAATATTTCCCATCTTTACCATCAATCACACAAAGGGGAAGATTGGATTTCAACAAGGCAATGATTCGTACAGAAATGTTTTTACAAATGAAGAAGCGATTTTGATTTTTCTTCTTTTAGGCCTTCAGCTCCTGGGGGCTGGTGGACAGGTCCATCGGTTGTTAGTCCATGTTGCACCCATGATATACTTGTCCAAGCTCTCCATGTTCCTTATGCCTGACTTTGTGCTTTGCTCCTCCCCACTTTAACAAGATAAAATCCATTATATTTCTCCCTCTCTTCAGCTCTGAAGAAGAATCACGTGGGTGGAATTTTACAACTGCATCATGCCTGTTTTGCAGTGGGAAAATATCGTAAATTTGAGTGTGGTGCAACTAACGGGAATGGCGTCCAAGTTCACACCTATTCCCATTTACCGAGAGAAAATAATTGGCACGATTGGGAGCTTGCCCAAAATGGGCAAAACCTCAATTTGCACTAGTTTGCATTCATCACAATGTCATTAGCGAGCTTCACTCCCAATCATCCCAGCTCACCTGCCTTAAGAACATCACATGCTGCAGCCAGATCAATCAGGAAAACAGCTCAAGTATAAAAGTTGAATTCAGGTGCTTGAGCAGAGAGGGTGTGTGAGGAGGCACATCTCCACTTTCAAACAGCTCTGTGCTGCTCAGAGGGGATTGTTTCATGGTGGCAATGTTGCGTTTCAGGTGAGGGGGGGCCTGCCAGTGTGTTGGGAGTGTGGGGGTCTGCTGTTGTTCACGGGTCCAGCTTTGGACTCTCAGGACATACCCAGCTCAGGACGCAGACTCGGGTCTTTGTGCTGACTCTGGGTCTGCTGCAGGCGGGGATGAACTGGAAACTCTCCGAAGTGGCAGTGTTGCAGCCTTAAGATTGTCAAGCAGCACTGTGTTGGTTACTACTGCATGAGTTCTGGGTGTGTGTTGGTGAGCTGGGAGTTAATGGGGGGGTGCTGTATTGCCATTCTGGGATCTGTAGGGGTGGTATAGAGACTGTGTGTTGCTGGGGGTCTGTGGGGGATATGGGGGACTGTGCATTGCTGCGATTCCTGTGGCAGGTGGTATGGGGAGTGTGTGTTTCTGAGGGTCTGTGGGGGCAGTATGGGAAGAGTATATTTGTGGGGTGTGTGGACGGTATGGGGAGTGTATGTTTCTGATGTTCTGTTCGGGATGGGTATGGAGAGTATGTGTTGCTGGGGGTGTATGGGAAGTGAATGGGGAATGTGTGTTGCTGGATTTCTATGGTGGGTATAGGGAGTGCATGTTGCTGGGTTTCTGGGGGGAGGTATGGAGAGTGAGTGTTGCTGGGGATTTGTTGGGGGGGTGCACGGGGAATGTGTATTGTTGGGTTTCTGTGATGGATATGGGGAGTGTATGTTTTTGGGGCTTTGTGAGGAGGACATGGGGAGTGTGTGTTTCTGGAACTTTGTGGGAGGGGGTGTATGCGGAGAACGTGTTGCTGGGGATTTGTTGGGGGGTGTATGGGGAGTATGTGTTGTTCGGTTTTTGGGGAGGGGTGTGGAGAGTGAGTGTTGCTGGGTTTCTGTAGAGGATAATGGAGAGTGAGCATTGCTGGGGGGCTGTGGGGGATATGAGGAGTGTGTATTGCTAGGGATTTGTTGGGGAGTATGTATTATTGGGTTTCTATGGTGGGTATGGGTAGTGTGTATTTTTGGAGCTCTGTAGGAGGGGGGGTATGGGGAAAGCATGTTGCTGGGCTGGAGATGAGCAGAGTTCTTTAACTTCTTTAACTTCTTTAATTGTCTCTCCCCTTCCCTAAATCAACCTACAGCCCCCTTCAGATTCCTAGATGGTCGTTGATCCAGCCGATTGATCTTGCTGTTCTTTTGGTTGCTGCTGGAGTTGAGGAAGAGGAGGATGAATTGCGAGTGTAGGAGGCCCACGCCTGACCACTCGCAGGAGTAGAGGGAGAAGGCCACTGGAGGCAGGATGTGGTGAGCATTTGCCCTGTGAGGGTGGGGCGAGGGCAGGAAAAGGAGGGAGCAGAGATCCTGACAATTTTGTATACAAATGTCCTTCGAACAACTGTCAGACATCATGTACCATCGATGGCTCCAGCTTTGAAAGGAGATAGTGCAAGATCTATGTCATTTGTCACAGGACCTGGCACCTCAGGGATGGGGGGGGTGAGGATCACACACAATCCCGGTAAAAGTGATGGCCACCTTAAACATTTACACAACCGGGTCCATCCAGATTGCCAGTGGAGACGAGTTTTGCATTTCCTAACCATCCATCCACAAGTGTGTCACCGTCACAGATTCCCTATATGATTGGGCTGGCCATATATTGAATTTGACCTGGTTCCGGCCTAGCAGGAAGCTCAGTTGCGAGATTTGTGGCCATTGTGATGATGCCAAATATGCAGGGAGCTATGGGCTGCACCCACGTTACCCTCAAGGCCCTGTTGAAGAAGCCAGCAAGATTCATGAATAGAAAGAGCTTCCATTCAATAAGTATGCTGTTGGTGTGTGACCATCAGCTGAACATCATGCACGTCTGTGCTAGACACCCCAGCAATATGCATGATAGTTTTACACTGAGGAGTTCTGGTGGTGCAGGGATGGTTCATGGGGAATATGGGCTATTCATTTTGGACTTGGCTGATGATGCCTTTGCGAAGGCCTGAGACTGATGCAGAGGCCTGATATAATGAGGCCCACATTGCCATTGTTCAATAATGAAGCAGTACATAGCATTTCTCAAAATGCAGTTCAGGTGCCTGGACTTCTCTGGTGGAGCCCTCCAATATAGCCCCCCCGATATTGTCCCTCATTGTGGTGGTGGGCTGTGCTGTTTGGTGAATTTAGTCCCGCCCACTGCTTCTAGTAGCTAGAAATGGTCTAGCCCATATTTTCAAAGACTGAGTGCATACTATTGGGCGTGAAAATCTGTCTGAAAAACTTAGCAGGAATTCTCCCATTTTCACGCTAGCTTAGGGAAAAAACTCACAAAATTCCAATCATTAACCTTGTATCTCTTTCCACAGAGGCTGCCAAACATGCATTTTGTGTTTTTGCTTCAGTTTCCAAGCATCTACAATATTTTTCTGTTATTTTATTGACTTATGTTTTGCTTCAGTATGCTTCCTTTTTAGGCATCCTTTATTCAGTAGAAGTCCGAGCCCACACCATTCCAACTCCAAGTTATTCCCTGCCCCTATCTCTCCTCCCCTCTACTCTCCTAACATAGCCACTCCCCTCCCTCTCACTGTACTCTACTCGTCCCAGTGAAACTGCTCCATTGGCCTCAATGGCTGCATCCCCAGGGACAATTCTCAAGAGGAATGATTGCAAAGTGGTCATTACTCCCTGCGCTGCCTGGGAGAGTTGCTAATAATTTGATTACTAAGCAGCTCTTGGAGGTAAGACTTTCTCCCAGACAGGTTGGATGTCTCGACCAGATCAGGTTAACAGGTCAACAGCCACAGAATGAGGTTCCCGGACATCTGGAGGCTGTTTACTCCCAGTTGTCAGCTGGGAGGTCACAGCCACCACTTCCGTGTAAAATTCCAGCTTCCTGTCTGACCAAATCATCCAGTGCTTTCTTCAGCTAATGCCTTAATGTTACTGATGAATAGTATGTGATAGGTGGGACCAAAGTGTTTTTTTTCAAAAATATACTTTATTCATAAAATTTGTGAAATTACCTCACAAAACATTCCTACTTGAAAACACAGAAAATGCAATAAAATTCAATTAGTCTTTGCAGCATGTCCCATCTTACATTGTTCAATTTAATTGCAATACTCTTGATATTCACATAGTACATTTAAAATCAGGCATACAGCTTGAAAATTTCTGCACAGTTTCCACCTCTTTGTAATCTATTGCTGAATGTGCCTTTCCCCATTGCACCTCTATGCCAGTTGCCCCAAGCTTTAATTAGTCTCTCAACGAGTTGTCCTGGACTTGGAATGGCCAGTCTGTAGTCGTTGGTTAGCGACAACTCTTTACACTGGGAGACCAATAAATTTTGGGTAGGCCAAAAAGTACCTTTCATTGAGTTGATGATCCTCCAGCCCCAGTTGAGTTCTATCTCAGTATTTTCTGGAAACAGCCCAGAAAGCACAGAATCCTGTGTTACCAAGCTGCTTAGGATGAACCTTGACAAAAGTCTCTGTATTCTTTCCATACCGTCTTTGCAAAGGCACACTCCACAAGGAGGTGGACAACAGTCTCTTCCCCACCACAGCCACCTCGAGCAACATGGAGAGGGAATGAGGCTCCGAACAAGTAGGAAGGATCTGACAGGGATGGCCTTTCTCACTGCCAGCTCACTATGCGTTAGTGCTTATTTGAAAGTTCTGGTAATGAAACATTCTAGCAATGTCTGCTCAGGAAACCATCTGACTGGATTTACCGTCTCCTTTTCCATCAGGACCTTGACAGCACTGTGTTTATGCAGCAAAGGCGTTTTGCTGCATAAACATTTCCATGTGGAATAGGTGGTACAGCATGGTCATACTAGTTGGAGCGTTGCATAGCAATGTGTCCATATCTGTCCTTTGCAACACTGGGGACAAGTAGAGATTCAACACCTAGTGGTATGGCTGTTTGTGTACTGAAGGTTCCCAGCTGATCTACTGTGCAAACAACTACAATGAATCCATCACTGAAGACTCAAGCTTGTTTTTGTTTGTTTCTTGGTGTATAGTTTAATGTTGTTGAATGTTTATAGCGTTGCACCAGTAGAGGGCATTCTATTTATGCTATCATTGTACACATGCTTCTGCTCAGGCATATCTTTCCATCCAGTAGAGGGCATATGATTGTGCTATCATTGCTCTCAGAGTTTACATCTAAAACCATCATATTGGATCTGGACTCACGTTTGTTCATCAGTGGGGAGTCTTGAACCATCATGAACTAAAATCTCCATCTTAAGTGGTTCAACATTTGGTAGATTCAAATCTCATGTTGCCTTTGGTTGCTACTAAAGTAGAATCACATTACATTGTGAATTATTGCAAATTTGGAATCTGAAGTAGTTGCCTGATTCAAGTTTAAGTGCAGTACATCCAAGCCAATAGCACTGGTTTTGTTAATGTCAAAAATTTATTGAGCTACTTTACAGCAGTTTGTTTTCCATTGCCTTTCTTTCAGTTTAGTTCTTTTGTGTAGCATGCAAACCACATCTAAATGATGCAACATGACAGCTCAGTGACTATCGCTGTGCTGTGCAGATACATGGATTTGGGCCTGTGTCTGTGGGAGTTTGCACATTCTCTCCGTGCTTGCGTGGGTTTTCTCTGGGTGCTCCGGTTTCCTCCCACATCCCAAAGATGTGGTCTAAGGCTAATTGGCAAAACAAATTCTCCCTAAATTGTCTCAAATTTGGTTTTTAATCCATAGATCTATAAACATGGACAGGGATCACGGATAGAGGTGGGAACATCGGGGTGGCGGCGCGGGCTCATTGAGCTGAAGGGCCTGTTTCCCATGCTGTTTTGTTCTTTGTAAAGAACTGATGAGGGAGGTGATGACCATCCAGTGCATGTGCTGCTAATGGGCTCTAATTGTGCCCTTGTCCACTCACTGGGATTCTCTGGAGAGCGGCTTGAACTCAGGAATATTAGCATTGAGCCAGTGGTCATCCTGTCCAGATATGCTTACCACAGTGGACATCAGCCTAGTATTTAGAGACCATTATTCTAGTTTGCGCTTATTAGGCCTGCCTGAAGCTCAGTCACTTTGTTTCTGTTCAAGGACAGTAATGGTGGCACAAAGCCAATGACTCACTCTGAAGAATGATAGATAAAACAGGTATAACCACCAGTAATTTGTCACAGCTACCAGATCTTCTCAGGATTGAAAAATCTCTTCATAATCAAATTTCAAAAGCCAAGTCATCTGTCATTCAGAGGCTGGTGGTGGTTCCTTCAGATTTTTACATATAATTATGAAATGATTGATCAATTTACAATTTTGTCATTTTTTTCAAGTTTCAGTTTTTCAAATGTACTCAGTGCAAATTCAGCAAAATGATTCATGTCCAATTATTATTCAGTTTTCAGATCTGATGTGGAGATGCCGGCGTTGGACTGGGATGGGCACAGTACGAAGTCTCACAACACCAGGTTAAAGTCCAACAGATTCATTTGGTATCCCGAGCTTTCGGAGTCTCGCTCCTTCATCAACTGATGACCATTCATCTAATGAAGGAGCAGCACTCTGAAAGGTTGTGATATCAAATAAACTTGTTGCACTTTTACCTGGTTCTATGAATCTTCTTACAGTTTTCAAACAGTCATTGAGAAGCCCCAAATGTCAATGGAGAGAGATAACAGTAACTCTTTAAGTAAGATGTGGTTGGGGTGTGACCTTGTACAATGCATCATGTTGGTGAATTTCTTCCATTCTAGCAAAAACCACAAAGCCTTCACTTTGACACTCCTTACAGACACTGACCCAAGCCAGGAATCGAACCCAGGTCCTTGGTGCTGTGAGACAACAGTGCTAACAATTGTGCCACCATTGCCCTTGAGAAGGTGATGGTGAGCTGCCTAGTGGTACAACTGAGTAGCTTACTAGGCTATTTCAAAGGGCAGTTCAGAGTCAACCAAATTGTTGTGGATCTGGGGTCATGTAGGCCAGGCCAGGTAAGGATGGCAGATTTCCTTCCCTAAGTAAATTAGTGAACCAGACGGGTTTTTCCAACAATCAACAATGGTTTCATGGTCATCAATAGATTCTTAATTCCAGATATCCAGTTTGTGACTGTTCCTTCATATTATGCACTATTTTATCATGCAAGCAAAATTATAATTTTGAGATTTTATAAGTTGAAGATGATACATACGATGGGCAGTTGCTGATTTACATCCCACCCTGCATGTAAAGAAGTGATGATGTATCTTACTGCTAGGTTGTGCTGTAATGATTTACTGTGCAAGGCTCTCTTTAAGATTTAAATGTATCAAGGATTTCAGTAGTGGTCAGGAGTTGAAAGTGGTTTCAGCTGGAAAGCATGGTCAGCAATGAACAAAATACTTTATGGAGGATCCTGTGAGCACTTGGCAGGGGCCAGCAGTAAGTGAATATCAGGTTGACAAGCTACAATTAGTACCATTTACCTGTGCCATGGTAGCTGTCTTCAGGTCTGTCATCATCATTATATGCCACCAATTCTCACAGAGACTGTATATTGCACAAACAAAAGATGAATTCTGAAATCAGTCAAAAAACTTTGAGGCAAATGGATCAGAGAAGAGATGGGAGTGGGAGGGTGGAGGGTGGACAGGTTAACAGTGCCTCTGGCCTCTCATCTTCTTCTTCCTCCTCAGCAAAGAGATGCAAGATGAGAGACCATAAGGTTTAGCTGGGATCGTGAAATGCTCAATGATGCAGAGACATTGATTGCACACACAGGGCTCTGCATGCTTCACATGTCAGTGGGAAGAGATAAATGTAACTGTTCAATTAATGTGTGGCTGGGGTGTGACCATGCACAATGCATCATGTGGGTGAATTCCTTCTATCCTAGCAACAACGATGACAACTTAACTTTGACACAATTTCACTGTTTTCATGTCTCCACTGAGAACAGAAGGTTGGCTCTGTGGGAAGAAAGGCAGCTCCACTACAAATGGTGAGCGAGCCCCACCCAACTTTGTGAGAACAATGTGTGCATCGTGAGAGCAGTGGAATAACCAGAAACAGTAATGGAACAGACCATCAGTATGCTCAAGCATCTTTCCTCCTGCTTAAACCATTCCAGGGTGGAGTGGGGGCAGGGGAGGTCAACAGTGAGCCCTACTTTATTAACAAGAGCTGGCCTCCAAGTTCATAGTGACATCCTTCACAACATCACCATCATTGTGGCACAGGCACTGCCAGCAGGAATCCAGAGACTTTCTTGGGATGAAAAGGAGAAGAGAGAGAAGGATCCAGCAAGAACGCATTGAGGCTCTTTCACTTCAAAGAGGCTGCATGACAGCATCTGCTCAGACTCTAATTGCCATAAAACACTGTTCCTTTAACGTGAATTGAGTTTCAACTAAGCAGAGTCAAGTTCCCCTGGACCCTGCATTTGATTATGTTTGCCTATTTGTGATCAGAAGGGCTGAACGTTCATGCTTTATTTGTCTAGTTGCTTTGAGTAGTGTACTTCTAATCCAACATACTTACAAATTAAGTGGTGAGTGAACACATTCACAGCCATTAGGCTGGTGTAACTGTGACAGAAGAAGAATGAGGGGCTGCCCTTGCCATTAGATAATGAGCAGCAACGCACAATGCACCACACAAAGCAAACATATTTATCATTCAGGACAGCGCAGGAGAATTGATTACTTATCTATCTTACTAGCTTTTCGGAATGATGCCAGAAAAGCCCTTCGGGTCCCATTGTGTGGAGTGTTAATAAAAGAATGAGATCATTAATTCTTCCAAAAGCCAATATATATATCATTTAGATTAAATAGTTCAAAGCCAGCAATAATTAAAAGAAAATATAGATATGGTTGTCATAACAGAACTGATAGTTGGTTGCGGTGATGCTTCTCCTCTTGAGACTGATCACATGCAATTTCAGAAAACAGAAATATTTGCCTGGATTCTGGTCCCACTAAAATACCTGAGATGGATCAATCCCAACATTCACCAAAGAAGAACTATTACCAGCCCACCCTAATATTCTTCCAAAATACTTATTGGTCATGCAGAATGCTTCCAAGAACAGAAAATTGCCCTTCATTGATTTACTTCTACTGGGAGAGAGAGATACAGTTCTGCTGCATTCAGTTAGTTAAAGGATTCCATTACCTCTCGGTGTCCTGTCCCAGTATATTATGAACTTTCATTCAATACATTTTAAACTGTGCACAAACAGACCATTCAAATGGCTACTATAGTCTACGTGGCATTTTGAGCTTCTGACAGTCCTAAATTTCAAGTGAATATGTAATTAAATATGTGCATTCACAATCATCACATCCCTTTCACACATCCCTTTAAGGATTGCATGGTGGCACAGTGGTTAGCAATGCTGCATCACAGCAATAGTGACTCAGATTCAGTTCTGACGTTTGGTGACTATGTGGAATTTGCAAGATTTCCTCCCACCCCATGTTTGTGTGCTTTTCTTCCAGGGATGCTTTAGTTTTCTTTCCTTAGTCCAAAGATGTACAGGGTAGGTGGATTAGCCATGCTAAATTGCCTTTTAGTGTCTAAAGATGCATAGGTTAGGTGGATTAGCCATTGGAAATGTTTGGGATTATGGAGATAGAGTGGAGGGGAGGGCGTGGCTGGGATGCTCTTTTGGCAAATTGGTGCAGATTCAATGGGCCAAATGGAGACTTTCTGCACTGTAGGGATTCTATGGTTCTATGGATCAACAAAAATAAAAGGACTTAAGAAGTCCAGCCAATGACTATTTATAACTAGACAAATGGAAGCATTAAAACTCAATTATGTGAGACATTTGTGAATTAATCCTATCAAGTTTCCATTGTAATAATGGCAGTTTCCTTCATCCAAACTAAACAAGGTGAGTCTCACAGGAGGATTAGATTCAAATATACACCACCCTTTTGTCTGAACATGAGACTTAGAATTTGTAGGTGTGACATGATCAAGCAACCATTTTTGCAAAGAGTTGCTTGCAGACGGAGAGTACCAATGAAAGTCATTAATTATTTGCAAGTCACTCAAGTAGCCAAGGTAATACATGGCAATAACTTGCAAGTGGAAGATCCTAACAGAGGGAGAAGGACTTCCCAAACTGTTTCAGTTAAAGATGATCTGAGGACTAATTGCTTGGAAATTCGACTACAAGAAACCTCACACCTTACCAAGAATCCTTTACTTTACCAGGCCTTCACTTCAAATAAAACGTTAGCTTCATCTGGAAGAAATGTTAGATTTGTCATGAAAGAAACTGAGATTAATTATATACAGTATATTACCTGCGCCTGTATCAGTCTTGTATGGGTGAGAACATAGGTGCAATAAGTGGGTGAAACATTACATAAAATTCAGGCTAAGTATGTGACAACAAATAATATCTATTAATTTTAAACAATCAAAAAGCTTGTTGCTGGAATTATTTCATTGGGACACTGGCTTCAAGGGAAGGAAAAATGCATATATGCACATTTTATGCACAAACATACTGATCACGGGCAACACAAGGAAACATGTGAATTCTGTCTATGTTATCAGTACATTGAAGAAGGAATCCCTCAACCACTTTTGTTGCCAAGTGTCAGATGACAGCACTTCTGCCTTTGTGTAACGAAGTTCCAGTTTCGGGTCTCCCTCCTGGACTTGAGTGTAAAATCAAGGCTGACACTCCAGTGCAGTACTGAGGGAGTGCTGCACAGTTGGAACACTGTCTTTCAGATGACTCATTCAACTAAAGCACCTTCTACTTTCTCAGGGTGAACATGAAGGATCCCATGGCACTAGTTTGAAGAACAAGGAATCACAGTGCCCTGGCCAATATCTATTCTTCAATCAACGTCACAAAAACAGATTATTTTGTCGTTAATAGAGTGCTGTTTGTGGGAGCTTGCTGTGCACAAATTAGCTGCCACATTTCCTACAATGCAACAGTGACTATGCTTCAAAAGTCCTTTAGCTGTAAGGTGCTTTGAGATGTCCAGCAGTCTTGAAAGGTGCTAGACGAATGCAATTCTTTTTTCCCCTTCAGTTTTCCACTCTCTTCCTCCAATCGGCATTTTGTACATTTATTTCTCTCTTGGGGTCCCACATCAAGAGGCCATCGCTTCACTAACTATAACTGTCCTCTACTAATCCTTTTGCCTTAAGTAGTTTCATTTTGTTCAGTGTTTCCCAATCTGCAAAGGAGACGTTTTCATTCCTGTGTAATGTTCTGATGTTAGAGGAAGTGGCCATTTGTTCTTTTGTTTAGAAACTGCAGCTGGGGGAGAATGGAGGGAAAAAGGGGAAGTATTTTGCTTTGGTTTGCATTTTCAGGGAGATTTCGTAATGGAGGTCAGGTGGTTAGAATCAGGATCTTTAGAAGAATACAGAACAGAGGAAAACCATTCGGACCATTAAATCCACTTGTTTGAAGAACAATAGTGTTAGCACTCCTGCACTTCTTTCTCCTTTAGATATTTATCCAATATCCAGTTGAAAGCTACCATCGAAACTCCCACTACAACATATTAGACAGTGCAATCCAAATCCTAGACTTGTTGCATCAAAATATTTTTCTCATGTTAACTGCCAATCATTTTAAACTTGTACCTTCTGATCATCAAACATTGGAAACAGTCTCTCTTTATTTACTCAATCTAAACCCTGCATGACTAAAAAAGCTTCTACCAAATCTTCATCCTGTCCCCCAAGGAGAGCAGTTCCAGTTTTTTCAGTCTATTTATGTAACTACAGTCCCTCATTAGTTTATCGATTCATGTCACAGGTAGGCTTACATTAACACTGCGATAAAGATACTGTGATACTCCAGCACCTGTTTGGGTACACTGAGGGAGAATTTAGCATGGCCAATGTACCAAGCCAACATTTCTTTCAGACTGTGGGAGGAAACTGAAGCACCCAGAGGAAGGCCATGCAGACACAGGGAACATGCAGACTCTGCACAGTGATCCAAACCGGGAATCGAGCCCAGGTCCCTGGCGCGGTGAGCCAGCAGTGCTAACCACTGTGTCACCATGTGGCCCTGCTCTGTCACCATTCCTTGTACCATTCCAGTAACTCCCTTCTGTACCCCCTTCAAAAACATCACATTCTTCCTAAAGTATAGTTCTAAAATTGGGCACAATGGGCTGAATCTCTGCATCTTTCATTTTCTTCTGCCATTGTGAACTACTCTGGATCCTGTCCTGCTAATAGCTGCTGCCTGAATGGCACTGCCATCTTCTTAGAGGCATTAAATGAGAAGCTGTCTCCAGGAGAGCTCTGCAATTAGTGCAGTGAATGGACCAGAGATTCAGGAAGGCCCAGTGGGAGGCTCCATATTGATGCCCTGCTGGCAGCCACAGTGGCAGGAAATCACAAGCCCATCTCAAGATGGAGGCAGGCTTTGAGCATTTTGAAACATTGAAACATCAATGTGGCCACAGCTGCCAGGCTATCATTGATGATATCCCTGCCTGCCTACCGGTTGGTTCATTGAGGGCCATGTCTGCCATTACAAAGATCCCATCAACTCCATAGATGTCCTCTCAGTTAGCTTTTCAATGGAATTGATTGGTTACTCACATCTTCAGCAGGTAACTGTGTCTCTTTTTCTCCCTGCTTTCAGAAGTCCACTTGCAGGCAGAAAGGATTTTGCTAGCCAGCAAGGCATGCAGATTTACAAGCTTCCTCCTTTTCCTGCTCCGCAGGGCTGGAAAGGTTCTGCCCAGTATTCCAGTTGTGGTTAAATTAGAATGATTGATATCCGTCCCCTGACATTGTATTTTAAATCCCAATTTGTGAAGTCCATAGTCACACAGGTTTATTTTAATAGCTTTGTTAACCTGTCCCACCCAGTTTGTGTACCAATAGTCCTCAGTTCTTGCAGACACTTTAAAACTATTCCATTAACTTGGATTGGCTCTTCTCATTCTTCCTGCCAAAAATATGTCATCTCACACTTTCCTGCATTGGTTTCATCTGTCACATGCCTACACAATTCATGCTCATGTCCTCTTGGAGTCTATTGTCAGCGTTTGCCACACTTCCAAGTTTAGTGTCACTTGTAAATTTCAAAATTGAGCCAGTACTGTCAGGTCTAACTCAATAATGTCTATCAGGGGTTGGAGGGTAAGAATGCCCAGGATTGCCAAGCTGACTGAATTTTTAAGGCTACTTTAATTGAGTCTGTTTTTATTGAGGTCAAAGCCACATTGTGGATTCTTCAGGCATGACTCACAAGAAAACATTGGAGACTTTTTGAGTCCAAACTCCCATATTCATAGTTGGAGATGCCTGAGTATGTTCACCACACCTTATTTGCTAGGAGTAGCATCTATCAAAGGGAGTATATGCAGCCAATGCTGCATATGAACAAACTTATCACAAATATTATAATTGGAGGGTACAAAAAATGTGTCTATTTGCAGAGAGTCTCTGGAATTTTCTGCAGCAAGCCCAAGGCATTGCAAAAATATTTCATTGAGACCTATGCAAACTACACAACACTAACTTTGAAAACTATCCCTATTTTATTTCTGGTATACATCAATAATCTCAGTCCTTGAGTATTTCTGTTCTATTGGAACATTTAATGACAATGCTGGAATGAATTGGATCAGAAGGAATGGAAAGTATTTTTCAAAGGATAAATAGCTTTAAACAAGTTATATGAGCAATTTGAGTCTATTGATTTAATAACATCAGCCTTTAGACCGAATTTGTACATAATTGGTGTCAGCAGAAAACTCTAAGAATAGGATCCTTCAGTGATGCCATCAAGGTCAAAGAGCTATCACAAGACACCTGAATTTGCAATGTCATTATTGAAAATTATTTTCGCTCCGTGCTTTGTTTTGTTACATGGAATAGAATCTCTACAGTGCAGAAAGCAGCCATTGGAGCCTGCACTGACAACAATCCCACCCAAGCCCTATCCTCGTAACCCCATGTATTTATCCTTCTAATCTCCCTGACACTAACGGATAATGTAACATGGTGAGTCAACCTAATCTGCACATCTTTGGAATATGAGAGCAAACTGGAGCACTATGCACCAACACAATGCTCTTACGTTACTCCATAAGACCATGTGACCATAAGACATAGGAGTAGAATTTGGCCACTCAGCCCATCGACTCTGCTCTGCCATTCAATCATGGTTGACATTTTTCTCATCCTGTTCTCCTGCCTTTTCTCCATAATCCCTGACCTCTTTATTAATTAAGAACCCTATCTATCTCTATCTTAAAGACACCTAATTACCTGGCTTTCACAGCCTTTTGCGGCATAGAGTTCCACAGATTCACCACTCTCTGGCTGAAGAAATCCTCTTTGCCCACTCTCCAAGCCTGTCCAAGTCCTTTTGCAGTCCCCCTGCTTCCTCAATACTACCTGCCCCACTACATATCTTTGTATCTGCAAGCTTAGGAACAATGCCTTCAATTCCATCCTTCAAATCGTTAATATATATTGTGAGAAGTTGTGACCCCAGAATTGATCCCTGAAACACACCATTAGTCCCTGAAAAGACCCCATTAACACTACTCTCTGCCTTCTGCCAGTCAGCCAATCCTCTATCCATGCCAGGATCTTACTCTTAACACCATGGGCTCTTAACCTATTTAACAGTCTCCTATGATACACCTTGTCAAAGGCCTTCCGGAAATCTAAATAAATCACGTTCACGGGTTCTCCTTTATCCAGCTTCCTTGTTACCTCCTCAAAGAACTCTAACTGGTTTGTCAGGCATGACCTTCCCTTAAAGAAAGCATGCTGATTCAGTCTTATTTTATCACACATTGCAAGTACTCTGCAATCCCATCTTTAATAATGGACTCTAAAATCTTGCCAATGACTGATCACGCTAATCGACCTATAATTTCTCATCCACTGTCTTCCACCCTTCTTAAACAGCAGTGTTGCATTAGCTACTTTCCAGTCCTCTGGGACCTTCCCTGGCTCTAGTGATTCCTAAAAGATCACCACCAATGCCTCACAATTTCCTCAGCTGTCTCTTTTAGAACCCTGGGGTGTAGTCCATCCAATCTTGCCCCTGATTTCCTGAAGCTCTGGCATCCCACTGACATCTTTCACTATGAAGACTGATGCAAAGTAACTCTGCGGTTCCTCTGCCGTTTCGTTGTTTCCTACTATTACTTCTCCAATCTCATTTTCCAGTGGTCTGATGGCTATTTTTGCCTCTCTGTTACCTTTTATATATTGAAAAAAACTCTTTCTATTGTCTTTTATATTACTAACTAGTTTACATTCATATTTCATCTTCTCCCTCTTATTGCTTTTTTTATTGCGAGTTGCTCTCTATTTGCTTTTAAAAGCTTTCCAATCCTCTGGCTTCCCACTAATCGTCATCACTTTGTTTGCTTTTTCTTTTGTTTTTATGCTGTCCTTGACTTCCCTCATCAGCCATGGATGCCTCGTCCTCCCATTAGCATATTTCAGCCTCCTTGGGATGAACTTCTGTTGCGTCTCCAACTCCCAAAAACTCCTGCCAATTCAACTTTATAAGAATTTTTACAAAATAGATGCAATGGAAAAACAATTTGGCACATTAATGAAAAATCACTTCCACTCATTGCTGTTCTCGCTTTGAGTAACAGATAAAAATATCTAGTATAATGCTGTTATGAAATACACAATTCAAAACTCCCGATATTGACTTAGTTGATGAAATGGAGGAAAATCTGCTTTATTCTTTTTAAATAAAGGTAAAGATTCTGTGTGCGATTGAATTTTATCTTAAACGTTGATTGTCCCCCCTGTTAGAGTTTGAACCCACTAACAGTTGGTAACTGCCTATTCTAGTAACTTATTTTATACTGACAGTATACTGGTCCTTGGGCAAAGCTGGTCATGAAATTGTTGGACCTTTTGTATTAGGGTTTCTTAACTTTCACTTGCTTTAATCCTATGGTAAAATAATACCAAGGAAAGTAGTAATGAATGATGTGATAGATCTACATTACCTAGCATGGAGCTGCAAGACACTTTACTTAACAATAATAAGAGCAATTATTGAGTTGGTAAAATGGTATAAAACAGATGATAGCATGTTGAAAGCTTGCTTTGCATTGCTCCCATCCTAATTTTTAGGGCAAATGCTGGCATAGTGGTCAGTACTGCTGTCTCACAGCGCCAGGGACCTAGGTTCAATTCCAGGTTTGGGTCACTGTCTGCTTCGAGTCTGCACATTCTCCTTGTGCTGCATGAGTTTCCTCCAGGTGCTCCATTTCCCTCCCAGTCTGAAGGGTGTGCTGGTTACATGCATTGGTTATGATAAATTCTCCCTGTAGTGTGCCCGAAGGTGTCCTGGAGTGTGGCAACTAGGGGATTTTCACAGTAATTTCGTTGCAGTGTTAATGTAAGCCTACTTGATATATAAACTTGATATGAATTGGAAATGAATATCAGGAGAGATGTAAACTAGGTCACTCATTTTACATTATCACACAACATCAAAAAATATCCCTAGAATCCTTTTAAAACTTTACAAAGAGAAGCCATTATTTGATCTCATAGCACCCTTACTAAAATCAGATTTCTTTATAGAATAAACAACATTGCAAACATTTTAAGATTGATTCTGCTGATCATTTTGATGAGGCACCAGCCAACTTCCCAGTTTGCATCAATGTTCATGCTTTCTTTTTGCTGATGGGCACTTTTTCCTAAGGTTGTTGGTCTGAATGTACTGCAGTGACCTCGGCCTGTTTCTGATCCACTGTGACAAACAGGGAAGCTGCTGCTACTGCTGTGGACCAGTTCTTACCATGTGTGTGTCAGGGGGCCAGCGACTGCAGCAGAATGTTAAAATAGTGCAAAGAAGCAAAGTCATCTGAAATGAGCAGGAGTTTTGCCATAAAATCAGTATTCAGTGAGTAATTTTAATAAGGATGTTGTTAACACATTCAAACCCACAATATCCTAGAGAGCAAGCAGTTAGTATTTCTCTCAAGTTACTACATGTTACCCTGCTGTTCTGGCCTCCAAATGTCTCTTGGCTAAGATTGCATAGAATCACAAATCCTGAGTGGTGTAGGCCTGATGCCTCTTCCATTTCAGACAGATAAATTTCTAGAAGGTCTTCTGAAACAGGCATCAGACCTGGACTGAATGCCCATTCCAGACAGTCAATGATGCCTACAATGGTGTCTTTAAGAAGATGGTGGCACTCTTACATAAGTACAGATTCAGTGTGGGTCATTATACCTTCAATTGGCTCTTCATATCCACCTATGGTTTCCACTTAGTAAGTGCTAAAGGGCCAGTTTCAACCCTGGTATTCTTAAGTACCAACTCTACTTCTTTAAAAATGACTACTGATGATTTAACTGTCTCAAAGACAAGTTAATCTCCAACTCCCATTCCACACACCACCACCACCCCTCCCCCCCAAAATAAAACCTCATTGTCAGGAGTCACTGTTTTAATTACATTATTAACTTCCTTTCTATTTAACCATTGTAAATTGTGCTCTTCTCTTTTGTTCCCCTAGTCTTTGTGCTCTGTTCAAGTCACATAAAATGCTGTGAAATCTTTGTTCACTGGCAATTAGGACTTCTTAATTCAGATGTAAAATTAACCTAATGTAACCTGAAATTAATTCAGATATGTCATCAATATATCTTCTATCTCAGCCAAGCAAAAGCTAGATTTAATTGTAAGGAGTTAGCAAGGCTCTTAAGTTCCAGTTGAATTTTCAGGCCAGTGTATCAGCATCAAGTCCAACCTGACAATTTTTTTTATTGGCTTTAGACTTGACCTTCCTTCCCTCCAACAACATTGGCTCTCATTATAATCAAAAACACAAACAATAAAATGGAAAGGCAATTCAAAATTACATTAACAAGTGCAAGCAGTATTCTCATCAAAAGCAGTATTATCTAATCTTTAATTAATTGTTCTGCCTCTCTGAACTGCAGTCTGTCTAAATTACTGATGCCAAGCAGGCATTCGGCCAACCCAGAGCAATTGAATTAATTCACCCATTATTGCTGTTCTGGTTTAAGTGTCTCCAGTAAGTGAGCTGACATTCTCAAGCAGCTTTCTGCAGCAAGTTGGCAGCCAAGCTGGATGGCCAATCCCATTTTAAAGTAGAACCTTCAGACTTGGTGCTTTCTTCCAGTTATAGCTATGCAGTGGAGATTGGGCATAAAATGGTGCAGAAAGGAATACGAATCACAAAAACAGGAGCACAGTGTCAATCAATGGGTGGGAATCAGAAAACTTTTTAATTAAATCTGGAGTCAGACAGGGTGTGACAACATCAGTGGGTAAGCACTGATCGGTTTCCCCCTGTGGGGCCTATTGACTACATGTTCCCCTATAACTGACAATAGTTTTTTCTAGCTGGAACTCATTGCCTAAGCCAGGCCCAGGACTGGGCTTGTGGAAATACGTATCCCAGGCATGGGTCCAGTGTGTGTACTCCACAATAGTAGTTTTACTTTGCATTTTTAAATAAACAATGTTACTTTCCAGCCAGACTTACTGAATTATTACATTATGATCCCCTCTCTCCCCTGTCCTGTTCATATGTTCCATAAAGCACTTCCCTGAATCCATCAGGAAGTATTCACGCAGGAGAAAAGTGATAGTCCCAGACAGTAGAGGCACTCAGATCAAAGCCTCCCTGCGAGTGGATCTTGTCATTGTCCTCTGTTGGCGTCTGCTGTCAGTGTATAGACTGATCAACATCTGTGGCCAATTCAAACTGGCCTTGGGAACCGAAGTAACAATTAACAAGTGTGATGGCATATTCTTCAGGAACTGAGCTGATTGATCCCTGGTCAGACTGCCTGATGGTGCTGGGAATATGGTTCAGAGGGACCAAGGCAATGCATTAGAAACTGCAATGAACAAGTAGCTATAGTAAAAAGAAAACTGGGCAAGTGGGAGCAACACTCCTTCGCCATTGCAGGTAAGAACCTGGCCATCAGATGTGAGGGAGGTCAGCCCATTCCTCACTCTTGTACTATGACAATCCCCTGACCCATTGTACAGTTTATCTGGAGGCCGAAAATGGATTGTGTTACAGGGACACAACGTAATAGCCTCTGGATAAAGGGGAGACAAAATATGTCCAACATTGCCCTGATCCTGATGCCACCTTTGTATGTGGCTACATCAAAGTGTGCAAACACAAAGTGTCAATACATGCTGAGGTTCTATCTGTTCCCAGTGTTGCAAAGCATGGCTCTGGCCATACTTTGGAATGCTATGGAATGCGCCAACTAGTTGAATTATGCCATACTACCTATCTCTCACAGAAAAACCTATCAGTGAAACACTTTTGGCCACAATTACATAAGGCCATATCTGAACATAACATCTGACAGGCCCTGTGGGAAAAGGAGATGGTGGAACCCGTTGCCAGTTCTCTGAGCAAACTATCAGTGTTATTTGGCAGAATGCCTCATTGTCAGAACTTACAAACAAGCATCAAGATCTAATTTGGCTGGTAGTGAAATGTTGCTGTCTAAGACCATTCAGCCATAGTGAACTGAGGGGAGTGGAACTGTGTAGAACCTCCTCAAGCTGTACGACTTATATTGAACATATGCAGTGCATTGTCCATGTGTCAAAGTTGTATGGAAGCATCTCAGAATACAATATGATTTATGTAAACAATTTAAATACTATTGCACTTACTATAATGACCATTTTGAAATGTCAATGATGTTATTGTGGTTGTACTGAAGCACCTCAGGGTACAACAAAGTCTATGTGGAAAATCTGAATGTCATTACACTTTCTGTGGTAGCCATTGAAATGATTGTCATGTTCTTTCAGATATTTTATGAATCACAAAATTGTTATGGCATGGAAGGAGGCCTTTTGTCCCATCATGTTTGCACCAGCTCACCAAATAAATATCATGCCTTGATGCCACTCCCCTGCCCCTTTTCCTGTGTTTGACCTTCTCAGTTGCAGTCTAGTAAAGGAAATACAAGTCTTTCTTGTCATAAACTTACTTTATTTTCTGACTCAACTCCACATACACATTCCACCCCCAGTGCCACCTGTAACCGATTTATATATCCCAGTGACTGCTGTTAAATGATTAACATCCAATTTAGGACTTAAGTGGAAGGTAGCTGTAACCCATTCCTAATACCCTATATATTGTTTCTATTTAAGTAATCATCTAACCCCCCGCTCTTGAATGCCTTAGTTAAACCTACTTCCACCACACTTCCAGGCAGTGCATTCCAGGTCCAAATCACTTGTACGAAAAACACATATATTCACACATATACTTTTTTAAAGTATATTTTTGCAAAAGAAATAACAAATTGGCACTAGAATGACCTGCACCAATCTGAGTGGCATTTGTTTGTGACTAAATTAATGGGACATTTTTATAAAAAGCAGGCAGCATTTCCACCAAACATGTAAATGATGGACCATGTTGTAGTACTAGCTCCACAATATATGATGATGTTGGTGTTCTGCAAGGTACTCTCTTTACAGTACAACATGCTCTTCAGAGCATTGGTGCCAATAGTAAAATAAGATTGGGCATTTACAGTCTTCAACAGTTTCCATTGACACACTATGTTTCCATTTGGAAGTCTCCCCAGATCACCAGAAAAGCTGCACACAGACCAGCAATGCAAAAAATATTACTATCCTTATTTACACCGGAGGATCGATTGCCTCCCTCTGTTGCAAACAGATTGAAATGGTATCTTTTGGCCTCCAATATCACCAGGGTTAAGCCGTTATCTTTATCACTACCAGATGTCTACCTTCAATGACACATCTTGAGGAGGTGCTCACACACCCAGGAGCACTTGACATTGCTTTGTACATTAGCACTGGAGTCAAGGTTACCTCTGGACAATAACATTTCACATAAATATGACATAGCTGAATTCTGTCTTTCCATTGACAAAAACAGATAGTTCAAGAAAGGAAAAGTCATATCTGTTGTAGGCAAGGGGAAGAAACTCTATCTACATCAATATGCACAATATGCTGATTGAAAAACAAAAATGTTTTACAAAGAACAAAGAGCAACACAGCACGGGAAACAGGCCCTTCGGCCCAACGAGCCCGCGCCACCGTCCTAACGTCTTAATGACATATCCATGACTTTAGGCTATGCCTATTGTGGAAGATTCCCATATAGGGAATCTATAGCATCCAAGCATCTTAGTATCATCAGCAAATTTGCTGATCGCACCACCTACCCCCTCTTCCAAGTCATTTATATAAACCACAAATAGAAGAGGTCCTAGTACTGAGCCCTGTGGCACACCACTAATGACAGACCTCCAGTTGGAAAATGAGCCTTCCACTACTACCTGCTGTCTCCTCCTCCCAAGCCAGTTCTCAACCCATTTACATACCTGGCCCTGTATCCCATGCGCCTTCACCTTTTCTATCAGCCTACCATGAGGAACCTTGTCAAACGCCTTACTGAAATCCATGTAGACGACATCAACGGCTTGTCCTTCATCAACCGTTTTTGTCACCTCTTCAAAAAATTCCACTAGATTCATAAGGCACGACCTCCCCTTAACGAAGCCATGCTGCGTATCCCTGATCAGATCACAGCGCTCCAGATGCTCATACATCCTGTCCCTGAGGATCCTCTCCATTAGCTTACCTATAACTGAAGTCAAGCTCACTGGCCTATAGTTCCCTGGGTTATCCCTCTGACCCTTTTTAAACAACGGTACTACATTTGCAATCCTCCAGTCCTCTGGGACCTCACCTGTGTCCAAAGAAGAGACAAAGATTTGCGTCAGAGGCCCAGCAAGGTCATCTCTCACCTCCCTTAGCAGCCTGGGGTAAATGCCATCAGGCTCCGGAGCTTTATAAGTCTTTATGCTGCCTAACAGCCCCAACACCTCTTCCCTCGTAATGATTATTTCCTTTAATGTGTCCTCAAATTTCTCAAAGCCGGCACCAGACATCAGGCCCCTCTCCCACGTGAATACCGATGCAAAGTATTCATTCAGGATCTCCCCCATTCCCTCAGGCTCTAAGCATAGTTCCCCTCCTCTGTCCCTGATAGGTCCAATCTTCCCTCTAACCATCCTTTTGCTCCTTACATAAGAGTAAAATGCCTTAGGATTTTCCTTAATCCTACCTGCCAAAGCCATTTCGTGGTCCCTCTTTGCCTTTCTGACACCCCTTTTAAGATCCCGTCTACACTCTCTACATTCTTCCAGCGCTGTCTCTGTCCCCAGTTGCCTAGATCTAACGTACGCCACCCACTTCTTCCTGACCAAGTCCTCAATATCCCTAGTAACCCACGGTTCTCTAATCCTACCTTTCCCATCCTTCCTCCTTACCGGCACGTGTCTTTCCTGCAAAGATTTTAGTTTTCCCTAGAAAGACTCCCACATGTACAGCGTCAACCTACCCTCAAACAGCTTATCCCAGTCGATATCCTTAAGATCCTGCATAATCTGGCTGTATGTAGCCCTCCCCCAGTTTAACACCCTCCCCTTAAAGCAGACTTCATCTTTTTCCATTAATATCCTAAAGCAGACAGAGTTGTGGTCACTATTTGACACGTGCTCTCCTACAAAAACGTCAACCACCTGCCCTGGCTCATTCCCCAGAACCAAATCCAGTATAGCCCCCTGTCTAGTTGGGCTATCCCCATACTGCTCCAAGGATCCTTCCAAGACACACTGTACAAATTCCTCCCTGTCCGCACCTTCCGCTCTGGGCACATTCCAATCTACCCCAGGGAAATTGAAATCTCCCACTACAATCACCCTATTCTTCCTACACTTATCTAAAATGTCCCTGCATATCCCTTCTTCCACGGCCCGTGGGCTGTTGGACGGTCTGTAGTACACACCCAACATAGTAACCTCTCTCTTCCTATTCCTCAACTCCACCCATAGCGACTCAATTCCTAAATCATCCATACCACCCTCCCTCTGCACTGCTATGATGTGATCCTTAACTAATAACGCCACTCCCCCTCCTCTCTTCAAACCACCTCTGTCATGCCTAAAACACTTATACCCTGGAATATTCAATTGCCAGTCCTGCCCCTCCTTTAACCACGTCTCAGTCACCGCCACCACTTCTAACTTCCTCGTGAACATTATTACCTTCAGTTCATCTGTTTTGCCAGTCACACTCCTCGCATTAAAACACATGCACTGAAGATCCTCAGGCCCTCTCTGATCCTCCTCCCTACCCTCTGGACTTACCCTGTCACCCATCTCTCTCCCACTCCCAGTTCCCTCTGTCTCCCCACCCCCCCTCCATATTAGTTTAAACCCTGCCGAAACACTCCAGCTAACCTCCCAGCTAAAATATGGGTGCCCTTCCCAGACAACTGTTCCCCATCCCTCTTGTATAGATGCCCCTCCCTCATGAAGACTTCCCAATGGTCTATGAATCTGAAACCCTCTGCCCTACACCAATCCCTCAATCACGCATTTAGTTGGAGTACCTCATTATTCCTAACCCTATCATCCTGGGCATCGGCAGCAGCCCAGAGAATGACACCCTGGAGGCCCTACACTTCAGCCGAGCCCCCAACTCCCTGAACTGCCTATGTATGTCCCCCCTGCACTTTGTTCCTACATCCTTCTCTCCTACGTGAACTATTACATGAATTATTAAAATAAATTTTAATTTATTTGTCAATATTTTGCAAATCAAAGTGAAGAATGACAGAAATAAAAACAGGTAATAGTGGGAAAACTCAATGAGCTTTTCAAATCGATGATCTTTCATGCGTTCTGGAGAACTCTGCTTTTCTCTTTCCCCACAGATGTAAACATTAAACAAATAATTAATAGGAACAAAGAAAAGTACAGCTCAGGAACAGGTCCTTTGGGCCTCCAAATCCATACCGATTATGATATCCTATCTAAGCTAAAAATAATCCTTATGCCTAGATCTGGTCCATATCTCTCTATTCCTCCTATTCATGTTCCCATCTAGTGATTGAAAGAATAAAAGCAAATTACTGTGGTGCTGGAAAATCTGAACAGATCTGGCACCATTTGTAAGGAGGGAAAAGAACTGATCTTTCAAGTCCAGATGACCCTTTGTCAAGAGATTGAGAGAAAATGTCCAGACAAGTATACAACAGGCATCTTATCATCAATGGTAGGAAAAGTACTAAAGGGGAAAATACAAAAACATAAAAATACCTAAAAATCTAAAAACATAGTGATGAATAGCAAACGTGGATTTCAAAAGGGAAACTCTTGCTTGGTCAGCTTCATTGACTTCTTTGAAGAAGTAACAAAGAAAATAGATAAAGATAATTTAGTAGATGTAATTTATCTAGGTTTTCAAAAGGCCTTCGAAAGATTCTAGATAATAGACTAATGAATAATACCTGAGCATGAAAAGTTGAGGACAAGTTTCATTGCACACGAACTTCTAGAAAATTGCAGACAGTGAAACTTCCCCTTGTAAATGGCTTTTTTCTGTCTCACAATAGTCGTGGTCCATATTGGTACCAACCACTAGGAGAAAAACTGAGAAGCACCTTCACACAAGTAATATTCTCCATACTACCTCAGGTACCACATGCAAGTGAGTATAGAACTGGCAGGATAAAGATAATAGAATTTCAGAGAATCAAAGGATATGGGCAGTGGACACAAGCCCAAGATTATCATGATTATATTGAATTGTGCAGTGGGCTTGATGGGCCTTTTCTTCCCCTGCTCCTATTTCTTAAGTCCATGAATGTATGACAGTAGACATGGAGCATGAGGAAAGGCTTTAGGTTCCTGGGGCATTAGGACCATCTGTGGAGATGGAACATTTACAGGCGGAAGGGTTACCCTTGAACAGGGTTGAGATCAAAGCCTTTGCAGGGTGACTTGCTTATGCTGCATGATAGGTTTCAACTAATGTGGGAGAGGTGTGAGAGCCAAGAGATAATATTTGGGAGGAAAGCCAAGGTGCATGATGATTTGGAAGATATTCATTAGAATAGGAACAAGTGAAATATCGAATGGTGTTATAGTAAGAAAGAATGTAATTCTTGAGGTTAAATTGAAGTTCACAGTGTCATGAAATCACAAAATTATTACAGCACAGATTTGACCCATTGTTTCCCTGGGATGAACAATTCATTTAGAGCCACTTCTTCCTCTTCTGTCCGTAACCCTACATGTTCTTCCCTCATGAATAGCAAACAAATTTTCATTTCAATGTCTCGATTGAACTTGCTTCTACCACATTCTCAGGTGGTGCATTCCAGACCGTAAGCACTCGCTGAGTGAAGAAATTTCTCCTCATGTTGTCATTGTTTTTTTTGCCAATTATCTTAAATCTCTTCTTTCACATTCACAATCCTTTCACAACTAGGAACAGTTATTTTCCTATCAATTCTGTCTAGAGCCCTCATGACAAGGCAGCCCCCCCCCCCCACCCCCCCCCCCACTCCCAGTCATGGGTGGCACAGTGATTAGCACTACTGCCTCAAAGCACCAGGGAGCCAGGTTCAAATCCGGCCTCAGGTCACTGTCTGTGAGGAGTTTGCGTGTTTTCCACGTGTCTGCATGGGTTTCCTCCAGGTGCTCCAGTTTGCTCCCAGAATCCAAAGATGTGCGGCTTAGGTTGACTGGCCATACTAAATTGACTTTAATGTCAGGGGAATTAGCAGGGCAAACATGAGAGGTTACAGAAATAGGGCCTGGGTGGGATTGTGGTTGGTACAGACTCAATGGGCCGAATAGCCCCCTTCTGCACTGTTGGGATTCTATGATTCAGTGACAATAGCATTTTGAATGCCTCTATTAAATCTTCTCTGAGTCATCTCTTCTCCAAGGAAAACAGTCCAACTCCTCCAAACTATCTTCATAACTGAAGTTCCTCATCCCTGCAACATTTTGTGAATCTTTTCTGTACTATCTCCAATGCCGTCACATTCTTCCACACACATTCTGGTGTGATGACCAGACCTGAGGCTGGATAAATTCAACATAACCTCCTTGTTCTTACACCCAATGCCACTGTTAATAAATCCCAGGCTTTATTAACCATTCTCTCAACATATCCTGCCACCTTCAAATTCTTATGCAGGTCTCTCTGTTTCTGCATCCACATTAGAGTTATATCTTTTATTTTGTTTCTTCATGTTTTCCCTACAAAAATGAATCATTTCACACTTCTCCTTGTTGATATTCATCTGCCCCTTATCCACCTTTTCATTCAACTTGTCTATGTCCCTTCACTCTCTTAATCGCTACTCTCTCTTTCCTGTCATTCAACCAATTCCAATCCATGTTGTTCCTGTTCCTTTAATTCTTTTAACTTTGCTTGTAAACCTGTTGTGCAGCACTGTATCAAATGCCTTTTGCAGGTTCAAATACACCACATCAACAACATTACAGGTCAACGATCCTCCAGGTTGTCTCTTCAAAAAGCTCCAGCAAGTTAGTTAAGTATAATTTATCCTGAATACTATTTTTCCTTAATTAACCTGAATTTGTACAAGTCACTGTTAATTTTGCCCCAAATTATGGTCTCTAGAAGATTTTCCACCACCAAAGTTAAACTGACTGGCCTGTAACTGCTGGGCTTATCTTCACACCCTTTTTAAAGAAGGGTGTAACGTTTACAATTCTGTGCACAAATGTGAATGGCCGAGGTATGATAAATAAGGTTGATGAACTGCAGGTGCTCGTGGCTATCTGGAAATATGATATTGTCACAACAGAGAGCGGCTCAAAACCTATCCAACAAGAGACAATCTAATCATTTCCCCTTGATACTCATTGGCATTATCATTGCTGAATCCTCCCACCATCAATATCCTGAAGATTTCCTTAAGCGGAACTGGACCAGCCACATAATGTGGCTGCAAGAGCAGTTCAGAGGCTTCTGATTCCCCAGAATCTGTCTACTACCAACAGCACACAAATGAGGAATATTTTCCACTTCCCCAGATGAGTGCAGCTCCAATAATGTTCAAGAAACTGAGTAGTATCCAGGACAAAATAACCCACTTGATCAGCAAACCATCCACCATTAATGCACAGTATCAACAGTGAGCACTACATATAAGATGTATTGCAACAACTTGCCAAATTTCCTTCAACGACATTCTAAATCTGCGACTTCCTCCAGACAGAGTAGTTATAACAGGGTGGGGTACAGTTATGATCTGAATATAAACTGAGATAATAATAGTGTAAAGGCAAGAGTTTCCAATATGTTCAGGAGAAACATCAGTATGTTTTGAGACCAGAACTGAAGGAGGCATTGCTGGATCTAGTTCTGAGGGATGAGGTGGTCAAGTGGGTCAAATCTCAGGAGCAGTTAGGATATAGTTAAGGCAGCATGGTAGCACAGTGGTTAGCACTGCTGCTTCACAGCTCCAGCGACCTGGGTTCAATTCCCGACTTGGGTCACTGTCTGTGTGGAGCTTGCACATTCTCCTCATGTCTCCTTGGGTTTCCTCCGGGTGCTCCAGTTTCCTGTCACAGTCCAAAGATGTGCGGGTTAGGTTGATTGGTCATGCCAACAAAATTGCCCTTAGTGTCCTGAGATGTATAAGGTTAGATTGATTAGTGGGTAAATATGTAGGAATATGGAGGTAGAGCCTGGATGGCATTGTGGTCTATGCAGACTCAATGGGCCGAATAGGCTCTTTCTGTACTGTAGGATTTCTAGGATATACAGTGATCATTGTAGCATCAATTTTAGGTTGTCAATGGAAAAGAACAAGGAACGTTCCCAAGAAAAATAATTAAATAGGGGAGCACCAACTTTGATGAGTTGAGAACAGACTTGGCCCAAATAACCTAGAACACAAGACTGGCAGGCAAAACTGGAACAGAACAACAGGCTATCTTTAAAGAAGAGAGAGTTTGAGGACAATCAAGGTACATTCCCAGAAGGGGAAAAAGTAGGGCAAACAAATCCAGGGCTCCCAAGATGACAGAAGAGGTAGAGAGTAAGATAAAGCAACAAAATGGAGGTGCCAAGTGGATGAGAACTACTGGCTAAATGTAAAACATTCGGAGGGAAATGGAAAAACAAGAAAGAGAAGCAAGCAGGAAGTATGATGAGAGGCTAGCAGCTAACATTATCAGGTCAATTACAAGGGGACACAAGTTAAAAGCGAGGAATGAGAGGTTTAAGGAGGGATTTGAGGAAAAGCTCTTTTTTATCCGGAGGATGGTGACAGTCTGGAATGCACTGCTTGGAAGGGAGCTGAGGCAGGATGCCTCACATCTTTTAAAAAATACCTGGATGAGTACTTGGCATGCCATAACATTCAAGGCTATGGGCCAAGTGCTGGCAAGTAGGATTAGGGCTTTTCATTCATTGGTGCAGACTCAATAGGCAGAATGGCATTTTCTGCACTGTAATATTCTGGGATCCTGTGATTCTGTTAAATCTACATGTTTTGTATAGGGGTATAAATAGCAAAAGGGTGCTAAAAGCAGGAGTAGGACCAATTAAGGACTTAACAGGACATTTATGCATGGAGATGTAGGAATGGTTGAGATACTAAGGAATATTTCATATCTGCCTCTATCAAGAAAGAAGATGCTGACCCCAAGTCATTGTGAAAAAGGAGATAGTTGAGATCTTGGATGGACTAAAAATTGATAAAAAGAAGGTATTTGGTAGGCTGGTTATGCTTGAAGTTGGTAAGTCTTCAGGACCAGATGAGATGTATCCCAGGATACAGAGGAAAGGAAAGATATAAATTGCAGAAATACTGGCAATAATCTTTCATTCTTCCTTAAATATTGGTAAGGTGCCAGAGGACTGAGGAATTGAAAGCTTTATGCCCTTGTTCAAAAAGAGATTAAGGATAAGCCCAGCAATTACAGATCTGTCAGTTTATTCTTGGTAATGGGAAAGGTTTTGCAGTCATAAAGATTTACAGCATAGAAACAGGTCCTTCAGCCAAATTCATCCATGCCACCTTTCTTTTCAAGCCCTGAAGCTAGTCCCAATTGCCCACATATGGCCCATATCCCTCTACACCCATCTTACCCATATAACTATCTAAATGCTTTTTAAAAAACAAAATTGTACCTACATTTACTACTATCTCTAGCAGCTTGTTCCAGACACTCACCACTCTCTGGACCCTTTTTGTTCCTCTGGACGCTTTTGTATCTCTCCCCTCTCACCTTAAACCAATGCCCTCTAGTTTTAGACTCCCCTACCTTTGGAAAATGATATTGACTATCTAGCTGATCTATGCTCCTCATTATTTTATAGATCTCTATAAGATCACCCTTCAGCCTTCAATTGCTCCAGGAGAAAATGTCCCAATCTATCCAGCCTCTCCTTTTAACTCAATCCAACAAGTCCCAGTAGCATCTTTTCTGCATTCTTTCTAGTTTAATAATATCCTTTTGATAATAGGGTGACCAATACTGTACACAATATTCCAAGTGTGGCCTTATCAATGTTTGTACAACTTCAACAAGATGTCCCAATGCCTGAGCTTTGGTTTATTGTCTCATTTATAAGTCAAAAATAATTTACTTAAATTAATGAAGAGTATGATAATACACCAGATTGGTACCCCAGCATATTAAGTGTGCTGTAATTTAGGTGCACTTTTACAATTTTCCAATGCTATATTCTATCAGAATGGGGGCTGAGCAGTTGTTGTCAGGAGTTTTAAATGGCTGTCTCAATTAAGTAATTTCAAAATCAAGGATTCTGTAATAAATGTGTAAAAATTGACAAAGCCGATTTCTGGCTTTGACCTTACATGGACTTCGAGCAATGGTTTCAATGATCTTTAAACTGTCTCAATTTACAAGTTAATATCTCTACATAATTATTTTTATCAACAGATCTAATTTATAAACTGAAGAGACCAATGTAAAAGCTTCTCGTGTTCCACATCCATGGAAGATAATCATTTCCCCCACCTCTTGCTCAGAGAAAAGCCTGGGACATATCTGTGTGAAGCTTCATTAACACATTTTCTCAGAAAAGTGTTAACCACCTTCACATAAATCGGAACTCTCGGCTGAACTCACACATCAGCTGTTAACACTGCTGCACCAGTTACTTGCATGAGTGCTTATTGCCATCTTGTGAAACATGCGGCTTTAATATGCACATTAAGCATGGTCCCTTTAAGAGAAAAGAGCACCATTAAGATGGAGTGTAGAGTTTAATTATCCCTTTCAATTCACAGCAAGGTTGTAGGAAGTATTTCCTGTAGTCCAGTTAAAGTTTAATCCGACTTTTGTTTGTTTAATTCAGGAGGTTTACGCCCCTTCACTATTTCCTGTGAGGTTTTTTATGTACTGATTGTTCAGAATAATTGAGCCACAATTAAGATAAGAAACACATGACAACACATTGCTATCAGATATAAATGTAACTTTTATCAAACATTTGCTTGATAACAAAACTCGATTGCTGTGCAGTTAGCGCGCAAGTTTTTCTCTCCAGTCAGACCATGAAATAGCCTGTGTGTTTGTCCCTGATTGAGAGTGGCAATTACGATGGACTTGCTGGTTCTGTTTGGAGGATTTATTTAAAATATGTGGAAGATTTTTTAAAATATAAACTAGAGTGAAGTAGCAAAGAGGAAGAAGGATATGAAGAAGGTGTTAAAGATTAAGAACAATTTTTTCTGACATTCTTAAGGTAAAACAAAAACCCTAAGAGATTTCACAAAAGACAAAAAGTGACATTGAGGTGGAGCTATAGGACAGGATAACCAAAAATCTGCTCAAAGGCATGGGGACTATGGCACTCTTAAAGGGAAGTGACAGGTTTAAAGAATCAGAAGGGTTTAAGAAATGGATTCCAGGCTTTGGAGCTTAGAGAGATGAAGACACATCTGTGGAGTGTAGAGGTGTGTGCAGGATCTCAATGATTGCAGAACGTTACAGAGATAGGGAAGTGAGAGGTCATGAAGAGATTCGAACTAGAAGAATTGTTGAGGACCAGAAGCCATATAAGATTGTTTAAGAGGGCAGAGTTTGAGTAAGTTGGTATTTACAGAGGATGGAAAATGGCAAGCCAGCAAGAGAACATCAAACTAGTTAAACCTGGAGGTGACAAGACGTGAACGAAGATCTCAGCAGCAAATAGATGAGACAAAGATTAAAATAAATGATATGATAGAGGGGAAAGTAAATGACCAATCTGTTGGAGAGGATAGAGAGTTGGAAGCTCAGTTTAACCTTTAACAGAGCACACAGTTTACAAATAGACTGGGAAAGGGAAAGGAGTCACTGTCAAGGATACAGTAGCAGGATCTAATCCTTAGCTAGCTGCATTAGTACGAGACTGAATATCAGCAAAGAATCTCACTCACAGAGACTCTGGAAGGATTGTAACAGGTTGTAAAGAGGTCATCATTATACTTGCAATAGCTGGCTTTCTGACTGTTTGATGCCACCAAGGGGCATGGGATGTGGGCATTGCTGGCTGACCCAGCATTTGTTGCCCATCCTTAACTGCCCTTGAGTGACTTGTTGGTCCACTTCAGAAAACATTTAAGAGCCTGCCCAACTCTACAGAATCACATGTAAGGACAGCAGATTTCTTTCCCGAAATAGCATTGATGTATCAGATGAGTTTTTACAACAATTAACAATGGCTTTGCGGTCGTCATTTAATTCCAGATTTTTATTGAATTTGAATTTCAACATCTGCCATGGTGAGATTCGAAGCCAATCATTACCCTGAGTCTCTGATTACTAGTCCAGTGATAATACCATTACCCCACTGCCTCCCCTAGTGAGAGAGATGAGAAGAATTAAAACACAGCTTTGGCAGCTCAAAGTAAGAATATCAGGGTAAGAATGGAAGTCATTGCTGACAATGTTTCAGTTGCAATGCGATTAAAATCAATGGAATGAGGGCAGTTCCATTGAATTGGACAATGGAGAAGTGTTGGACGAGGCTGGTGTCAATGACTATGTCAAAAGCTTTAATCCGGTGCTGTGAGACTTCTTACTGAATCAAAGATTGCAGAAACAACAGAGAATCGCCACATCAGAAGTATTCAAACATAGAGTTGCAAGAGAAATGAGTACAATTTTAGAAGAAGGACACCATTTTCAAGAAATTTGGAGAGGACAAGAGGGTTGGTGATATGGTGTTAATTTGCAAGAAGAGGTTTGGTGGGGGATAGGTTTAATTAGGAGAGGCTGGTGGCAGCAGATATAAAGGAAGTAGACTTGCGAAAAAAAATGTCGAACATGGACACAAGGAGAAAAAGACGGATGCTTAACAGTTTAGTGAAAATAGGATCAAGAAATCCAGAAATGGGGCTCATGGCCACAATGGGCCCGATTTTTACTAACAATTTGCATCCATTTTCAGGCACAAACTTGTGGTAAAGGCAGTTGTGAGGCCTTATCGCGATTTGCACCCGAGTCCGCGTAGATTGCCACTTTACCGAGACTGGCGAATGGTAGGGATCCATTCCACGCCCAAATCGGACGCAACGCGTGCATTTAAATTAAATTAATGAACTGCCCGCCCAACTCTACAGCATTCCCTCTTTACCATCGGTGTCCACCGATCCGGAACATCGCTTTTAGGGACCTGCTGAATAAAAGTCTGAGTTGGGTTCTCCAGCCACTGAAGAGCATATTCAATGTTTGCAACTGTTCTCTGACTCAGGTCGTTGGTGGGGGGGGAGGGGGGGAGGAGGGAGATAGGTCAGATCATTCTCTGGTTGGAGGAAGGAGGAGGGGAGTGAGGTCAGATCGTCGTCTGGTGGAGGGGGGGAGGAAGAGACGGCAGGTCAGATGTATCTCTGGGTTGGGGGGGGTGCTGATCATTGTCTAGTGGTGGGGGGGGAGAGCTGATAGTTGTCTTTTTTTCAGATTGAAAACTAATTTTATTGGTTCAACTTACACCTGAATTCACATCTGAACATATTCAGAGTCAAATTAGGACAGTTGTGTTCAATTAAATTATAGTTTGTCATCGACACTTTGCAGCACAGTACAAGCCCCTGCCCTAGTCAGCATATTCAAATGGCTGAATATTAAAAAAAATACTCAAAAATTCTACACATTTCATTCTTCAAATAAAAACGAATGTTAACCTCTCATTTCCCCATCTTCTTCCTCTTCCTCACCTCCTCTGATATGCAGGACATTATTACGCTTTATTAGAACTTCGCCAAGGTGACTCTCTAAAGCACCATCAATATATTGTTCTATGTTTGCCAGCTGCATGTTCATATAGCCATCGACTGATACCAAGTAGCCCTTATATTCCATTCCCCATTTTAACTTCACCATCACAGGTTTGCCAGTTAAACACTGAGGAAAGGTTTTGGATTCAATGGTAAATTCCCACAGGAGGAAGGTATACAAAGCCCTCGGGGCCCAGCTCCTCTCTCTCCCTCCCTCAGCGTGCTGGTCGGGGGAGGGCTGATCATTGTCTGGTAGTAGGTGGGGGTAGGGTGGGAGGAGGCAGGTCAGATGGATGCCTGGTGGGGGGAAGGGGGCAGATGGATCTCTGGGGGGGCAGGAAGTCTGCTGCCACTCTGTGGGCAATCGGTGGAGAAGAGGGGGACATGAATGACAATCGGTCTGGGTGGTGGGGGGGTGGATAAGGGAGGCAGTGATGTATATGTATCCGCCTTATCCACCCCCCCCACTACCTAGACCAATCGCCATCCCTGTCCCCCTCCCCCATACTGATCACCCACAGAGTGACAGCTGACTCTCCTCCCCCCTCCCCCAAGATCCATTTGTCCCCCACCGAGATACACCTTAGCCACCTCCTTCTTCCCTCTCCCCCCCATTCCCAAGTTACACTCTCGCTCCCCATTTTTCTTCCTGGTCCACTTTCTCCACTTCCTGCAGCTTGGGAGCGATCTGACATGGGCACACTTTTTCCAATGTTTTTCTAACTGTGCATGTGCAGTTCAGAGCTCCAATTGTTTCGGCCGCGCTAAGCCTAGCCCACAGTGCAAATCAGACTGGAGACGCCTGACAGCGTATGGGGTGGGGGGTGCACCTGAAAACAGATTTCTAAATCTGTACTATGCCAGAATCGGCACTTCAAATGAAAATGATAAAATCGGGCCCAATGAGTTTAGAGAGAGTATGGGAAAGAAAATTTGAAGGAAAATAGAGTGTAATTCCTTCATTTATTGAAGTGAAACTATGGCTTCTGTCGTCCCGGTGATAATATATCACTATTGCTCAAGAGACTTCATTGGGTGTAAAAATGGGGAGAAAGACTGGGCCGCCATCTTACGCATATCTCTTTACACTATTACACTTGGTCAGGATCAATCCCAAACATGTTAGTTTTGGATTGTAATGTTATGTTGGTAAATGTCGCTGCTAAAGTAAAGTGGTTATTTTTCATTTTGGATTGTCCATGATCAGCATTGTTCTCAGATCAGGGATCACATAGGAACATTGCTGGGTTATCCTCCCTTACTTCAACCCTGGCTTTGAGGCATGTCCTTAAGCATCACCTGCATTTCCAGGTGCCGAAAAGCATGAGCAAATCTGTTCCATTCTGAGACAATGAGAGTGGGATGACACACATGGCAATGGAAACCAAGTCTAAATGGTCTCCAATTTTGTATGCAATTCCCTGAAAGAGCTCTAAATCTAGCCAGCCTTTATAACCTGAACATTGTACATTATTTGTGACGTATGTTAACACAAACACAAGGTACACACAGTAATTTATAGATTCTGGCACTGACCTGAATGGCCTAACCAAGCAGTGGTCCTTTCTGCATCCTGTTTAGTTGTTTCAAGAAAGCCTCAAATAGTGGAAAGGGGATATGTTTGGCAGCCCTGTAGGGAATTTCTGCTGAGCAAACAAGCAGGGTGTGATTCTCTCTGAATATGTATCAATGGGAAATCAAAACTTTTTAGAATGCAAACAAAATCCTTTATCCTATGTCACTTCACCCAGACCACTTCAGTTTGCAACATATAGGGGCATGATGAATAAAATTACTTTTTAAAGGAAAGATAAATCCACTCAGATGATCTATGAGGTAAGCCTTCACTTATAATATCTTCTTTAAATAAAACTGAAGCATATGAAGGCTTAAATCTGTTTTGTATTATTATATGCTGGTTTGCTGCATTTTGTTAATAGCTCCTTTCCAACTTCCCTCAATATAATCTTCTCAAACCTCAGAGAAGAATTGATTTTCTTTCATCCACTTTACCAAAACTTTAAAGGAACATTTTTGATCCTGGACAGCAAGGCACAGCTCATCATATCGAAAGAGGGAACACTTTGATCCTGTGTGATACTGTTCAGCAGAGGCGGCGGTGAATATCATACAGTTACCACTTGACAATGGTTTGCTGTGGCCTGACCTCAGTCATTTGTTGTATTGATCTTTGAAATGTTAAATCTTCACCGCACAGAGCAAACATGCACCATGAGTAAGACAACTGGGGGTTAGACTTTCAAGTAAACTTTTGCAAACATGAATAAGAGCGCAGACCAAAGCAGCTTTCAAAATAACCTCCTCCGTTATCACACATACATTGCAGATTTAACTGATTCAGTCCAGTTCACAAGGCCACAATAACATTAAGGACTGGAATCTTGGACACAGCAGAGTGGCACTACTGTCTCACAGCGCCAGGGATTCCGGTTCAATTCTGGCTTGGGTCGCTGTTTGCATGGAATTTGCATGTTCCCCCCATGTCTGCATGGGTTTCCTTAGGGTTCTCCGATTTCCTCCCACAGTTCGAAAGAAATGCTGGTGAAGTGCCTTGGCCATCCTAAATTCCCCCTCAGTGTTACCAAAGTCCAAAAATGTGTGAGTTAGGTTAATTGGCCATGCTAAATTGTCCCTTAGTGTCCTGGGGGGAGTAGGTTAGAGGGATTAGATGGTAATATATGGGGGTGGGGCCTCAGTGGGATTGTGGTCGGTGCAAACTCGATGGACCAAATGGCCTCTTTCTGCACCATAGGGATGCTATGATTCTGTACCTAAACAGGTGCCAGCGTGTGGCAACTAGGGACTGTCACAATAACTTCATTGCATTGCTAATGTAAGTCTACTTGTGACACTAATAAATAAACGTAAAGAACTTTATTCAGAATCATTGGGGGTAATTTTAACCTAACCAATCTCATCAGGAAAGTAATGGGATTGGATACAGCCCTGATTTTACACCCCATCAGATTATTCCTCTCCATTAAAGTCAGGGTATGTATAATAGTGCATATGAGAGTATGAATCTGCAGGGGCAATAGGTGGTTGGATTTATTGGTGATGTTTCATTTTGCAACTTCTACACTAGATAGATATTTTTCATTTGATTTATTATTGTCACATGGATTAACATACAGTGAAAAGTATTGTTTCTTGCACGCTACACAGAACATACCGTTCGTGAAGGAAATGGGGGAATGCAGAACGTAGCGTTACAATCATAGCTAGGGTGTAGAAAATGATCAACTTAATGTAAGGGAAGTCCATTCAAAAGTCTGACAGCAGCAGAGAAGAAGCTGTTCCTGAGTCGGTTGGTACGTGATCTCAGACTTGTATCTTTTTCCTGATGGAAGAAGGTGCGAGAGAGACATCCATGGTGTATGGGGTCCTTAATTATGCCGGCTGCTTTACCGGGGCACCGGGAAGTGTAGACAGGGTTAATGGATGGGAGACTGGTTTGCGTGATGGATTGGGCTACATTCATGACCTTTTGTAATTCCTTGCAGTCTTGGGCAGAGCAGGAGACATTCCAAGTTGTGATACAGCTAGAAAGAATGATTTCTATTCTGCATCTGTAAAAGTTGGTGAGAATCGTAGCTGACATGCCAAATTTCCTTCGTGTTTTGAGAAAGTAGAGGCGTTGGTGGGCTTTCTTAACTATGGTATCAGCATGGAGGAGATTAGGACAGGTTGTTGGTTATCAGGACACCTAAAAACTGGAAGCTTTCAACCCTTTCTATTTCATCCCCTTTGACGTAGACAGCAATGTTCTCCTCTACATTTTCTGAAGTCGATGATAATCTCCTTCGTTTTGTTGACATTGAGGGAAAGATTATTATTGCTGTATCTGTTCACCAGATTCTCTATCTCATTCCTGTATTCTGTCTCATCATTGTTCAAGATCCGATCCAGTACAATGGTGCCATCAGCAAACTTGAAAATCGAATTGGAGGAAATTTGGCCACACAATCAAAGGTGTATAAGGAGTATAGTAGGAGGCTAAGAACACAGTCTTGTGAGGCACTGGTGTTGAGGATGATTGTAGAGGAGGTATTATGTTCTATCCTTATTGATTGTGCTCCGTGAGTTAAGAAGTTCAGGATCCAGTCGCGGAAGGAGGTGCCGAAGCTCAGGCCATGGAGTTTGGAGATGGGTTTCATAAAAATGACGATGTTGAAGGCTGAGAATTTTCCTTAGAATTTCTATCATTGACTAATCCCATGAATGGAACTCCAGAATCTTCTTTCACCAGCCAAATATCTAATCAAATGCATCAAGATCTGGAGGTCTTGAATATGCAATGTCACGTAGCTTTATTAGCTACCTGTCTTCATCAAAATGCACTTTAATTCAGACTACAAAACATGACAAACTTAAATTAATTTATTGAACAAGTTAAATGAACAATCTATAGAAATTGACAGGCTTCTCAGAAAATCAGAAACAGAAGTCAGTTTTAGTTTCCCAGATAGAGCCAAGAGGAGCAGGAATGTTCCTTTGGCCATCACAGATAAAATTCAGATTTGGTTGGGACTGTGGTTGGTACAGACTTGATGGGCTGAATGGCCTCCTTCTGTACTGTAGGGATTCTATGATAATATTTATCCCTCAATCATCATCACTAAAAACAAATGATCTGGCAAGTACCCTGCCCTTTGGGAGTCTGCTATGTGCAAATTAGTTGTAAAGCACTTTGAAATGTCCAGGATAATGACAAGAACTATACAAACGATACCAAATGTATTATTCCTCCCACTTCAGTATTTTGGGCCTTCTTACACATTGTCTGTGGATCATCTGAAGTGGCAAATGGCTCCATGGGTTTACTTGTTCCTTCACAGTGTTAGACACTGTCTGGGCTCCGTCTGGTCTCTTTCACATCTGTCAGCATGCTGAAATTCAACTTGGAAAACTACTTCCATTCTATAATTTTACCACAAACAATCCCAATTTAGCACTCACATACTAATTTAGACACAGAGTTCTTGATATCAGCCATATGATGAGAAACTAATCCTGAGAATTCTTAACAGTCACAATGTACCTCTTGACTGATACTTATTTCTCTCTATTCTGAATGCTTCTGCTTTTCACTAAAATTGCAAAGGCACAAATAATGTCAAACAACTAATTTCAGAGATTGACTTATGAATTGTGATTAAAGATAGTCATTTCGTTGTAAGGAACATGAGTATTGCTGAGAAATTAGATGTTGGTCAAAGCTTTCCATCTTGCAGTCATCAGGATAATTTGCAAGAACATGAATGTCAGGGAAAGCAACAAAATTATACTGAGAAGAGAATTCTGATTGGTTAGCAACTGGACTCTGATTCATAGAGGAGTTGCCATGGTGAATGCATGAGTTGAGGATGACTAACAGTTGACTGCCAAGCATTGTTTGAAATTTAAACCAGGCAGTTTCACTGGTCAAGGTTTTGTCCTGAGGAATGAACCATTGCTGTCATTTATTTCATTTAGCTGAAATAGGCACAATGTGTGCAGTTGTTTTTTCTGTCTGCAAAGAACAGGGCCCTATGTATTAATATATGTGGCTTCTTGTACACTCAAATATGCCACACCATGAGCCCAACTGGTTGTCAGCATAACACTTAGCACACTGAAGATTATTTAGCAAATACTGTCCAATCACAGAATATCACTGTTCCGTTTTACAAGCAAACGTTGTTTGGGTACGGTTTGTACTTGCCCATTGTGAACAGTGGAAGGGATATGCTGTTTTATATGATCTGCCGATCTTTGGGACATACAGCCTACATATCGAGCATCACACTGGCACTGAAAGTCATATACATATGACTGATTTGTATGAGAATGCTTCATTGGCTTAACAGCAGCATCCTACTAATGTTGAATACCACTTGTGTTACTGCTACTTAGTAGCAGTGTGAAGCAGTTAGCTTCATCTTTTGCACAAACATTTTAAAATACCTTCCATTTTGGGGTAATCTGAAGTAGATTAGAACTTTTCAGGGCTGAAAGTGACAACCTTAGGTCTGCTCATGAGTTTGCATGATACACAATGCAAAATTATTTGATCAGGGTAGCCATTATCCCACAGGTCCCTTTGATACACTCTATTTCAGCTATAACATTGCACCTATTTTAGCTAAACAAAATAAGTGACAGACATTCCTTAGGTGCAATGTTTTGACCAATCAAAGTTAAGCTATCCGGTTTAAGTTTCAAATAATGCTTGGCAGTCAACACTCAGTCACTATCAACCGGTGCATTCTCCATGGCAATGCCTCCACTAATCAGAGCCCAATTGCCAACAAATCAGCACGCACTTCCCATATAGTATCAATTTGTTTTTTCTTGCATTGATATTCTTGTGAATTGTCTTGATGAGTACAAGACAGGCAACTTCAACAAAATATCTATTGCCTCAGCAATGTATAGTTAAGGAAAGAACTTGCATTTATAAGGTGCTTTTCCCAATATTAGGAGATTGTAAAGTACTTCAAGCCAAGTAAATAATATAGTACTTTTGTTGTAATATGCACTTAATAATCTAAGAAACTAGCAGCAGCTAACTAACAACTTTCTAAAATGTGGAATGAATTCCAAACATAGGCAGAAAATAGAAGTAAACCTACAGTTAGCTCCAGGTCTGGGCTATACCTTATATACATGTAAATAGTTTTATACTGTTCACCCTTATGCGCCTTTGACCTCTTTGTGAGACTTATTGGGCAAACTCTTACATCATAATGGCAAATAAAAAAACCAAACCCGGAAACAGAGAGACACCAGAGTCTGGAAATACTAAAAGAACAGCATCCTGACTGACAAAAGTGCATCTGAATCGAAGGCACAACCAGAAATCAGCTAAGAAGGATCTCAATTGCAAGTGGGTTGGCTCAAAGGTGGAAGAAAAGTCCATTGAGCAGTTCAAGGACTCCATCAGGGCACATGGAGGTCCAATGTGAATCCACATCAATTGCAGAGTCAAAGGACTTAGCGAGGTTGAGCAAAAAGTTCAATTCCAATGCTGAATTAGACTCTAAATGTTTTCAGGCTATTAATTGATCAGAGCAGTCTGTTTCATTAATCACCACAGCCAATCCAATGCTAAGTTTAAGGTACTATATGGCAGCTGAGCTCCATTGGAAAAAAAGCCCTAAAGTTTTAAAGACTCAGCCACTGCCAGGAATTGTCCTTTAATCACTCTAACATTCTCTAAAAATGGTCTAAAGGTCCCAAATCTTTGATTTTAAAAATTTGCTGCAATGACAATAACATCAAGTCTGCAATTGCTGCACGAGCCCACCAAAACCCAGCAAGTGTGGGGAGAAGTACTGAAAAAAAATTTACTGCATCTTTAAAAATTAAACACAATATAAAATTGTACTTGCCTGGTAAGCAACCATGGATAATAAGTCAACCTCACCAGATCAACTTAGTCTGATACAAGGGCCAGACCAGGTGCAGATTTGAAGGCTTTGGCAAAAAACAACTTTCAAGAAACATGATAGCTTCAGGATTAGATAAGAAGACAGAGGCTGACCAAGTGAATATACTACTGTTCAATAGCCAATGACACCATTGTGATCCAAGGAATAAATGTATCTACAGATAAGTTTGAAGATGTTCAGAAATCCTTTACTGTCTAATTTTAAAAGTAATAAAGTTTTAGAGTGAACAAAATCCAACAAGCAAATTCAACAGCCTGAGGAGCACATTAAATGTGATGTTATGGCCTTACTATCCAAAACCATAAGATCCCACCTGAGGTCAATGGACCTTCCCATGGTTTGACCCTTTACCATCCAATTCCTATGGTGGGCAGGATGGTAAACTTTCGGCCATAATCTCTCCTAAAGAAAATTTAGAGATTAGCTAAAGGCTGTGACTATAGCAACCTTAAATCAGAGTTCATACATAACTGAATAGTAGTCAGAGTGGCAAATGATCCACATTGGACAATACTACTAACAAAAGAAGATCTGACTCTAGAAACGGCCATCCAAATAGTTAGGCAGCCTGCAGTTTGCCAACAACACCAATCCAGTTTACATAATAAGCCATGTTATAAACTAGAGAAACCCCCAACTGTGCAATTTATCAAACAACTAAAGGTCAGGGGGACTACAAGCCATGGGAAAGCATATCAAAAGAGACCATACCAGCACTATGAAGCTTAAAGGTCTCACAGATGAGAGAAATATCCAGCAATCTCTGTGCAATGTTTCTATTGCAATAGGCTGCAGCACTTTAGCAAGCTGTGCAAGTCCAAGACATCAAGACATGTGGAGGATCCCAAAACAATTCACGAGATTCAAGTAGAAAGATCGCAAGATGAGGCGTGTGTCTGCATTCATTGTTACTGTCAACAAGAGTGACCGCAGCAGAGGTCAGGGAGGAATATTGTGAAAATATATTTTGAGCAGCAGAAACACTTCACCGTGACAGATGATCCACAAGAACTATAATACTGTAAATATGTTGGATAAAGACTTGGTGGAGGTGCAGCAAAAGGTTATTTGGCATAACAAGAGGTAATGTGAGACTAGAATATTAGAATATTAGAACATTACAGTGCAATACAGGCCCTTCGGCCCTCAATGTTGCGCCGACCAGTGGAACCAATCTAATGACCCTTTAACCTAAACTATTCCAATGTTACCCATATGCCTATCCACTGATCAGTATTATATATATATATATATTATATATATAGTATTATATATATAGTATATAGAGAACAGTATTGTCCACTATATGATGTAAAGAATTATATGATTGGAACCTGGGGCAAGAGTGTGCAGAGATCTGTGTAGAAGTAAGCATAAAGTTCACTCATTGTCTGAGCTATACCTTGCAGATATAAATATATCGTTATATGTTACCACTAAACGCTGTTGTTCAACCTTACAAGTCTCTGCACGAGACCTCCTGAACAAAATGTTACAACAGTTCAGGCAGAGGGAAGCAGAGTTAACATTTATGAACATACGTGACTCTCTGGCCTTGTGATACATGGAAGTTAAGGAATCCTTTTCACCTCAGGCAGGAGTTTAAAAGCAGACAATCTGAATTCCCACATCTCTTCCTTTCGCATTAATGCTGTCTACTTTTGATGAGAAGCTCATCTGCGCTGACAGGATAAAAATCTCCAATGTCAGGAAAGGAGAAAGTGAAGAGCCAGTGAATAACATCCTGATTTTTAACTGCCTATCCACATCATTCTTGCTTGTGGGTTCAGGGTAAGATTGACCCCCAGTGACTTGAAAACCAGCATAATACTTTGAAGCTTATCAACAGATGCTTTTTTGCTCCCCGAACTGTAATAAAGATTCCTATTCTAAGCGTTCCACGTTATATCCTCGATTTTTTAACAGCCTTCCTGTTCTGCTGGGCTCTCTTTCCGGTTATTTTACAGACATTACGTTATCTTTTCCAAACATTGTTGTTTTATGCAAACACTTCACATGCACTTATTGAATTGTTCTATGATTTATTTTATTCTAATCCACATGCAATAGCTAACTTAATATATGCATTAAGAAAGGTTGCTCAGAAAGATTTTGCACAAGACCATATAGAATTCAGGTAGCATCCAGGTGTTCAGTTTTGTGGAAGACTGGAGAAGTTGGGGTTGTTCACACAGAGAAGATTAAGGGGAGGTGTGAGCATAATTACAAAGGATTTTGTTTGAATAGTTAGAAGGAATCTGTTTCTACTGGCTGAGAACTCGATAACCAGAGGACATAGGTTTAAGATGATTGGCAAATGAATCAAGGAGGAGAATTTTTTTGTTTATGTAGCAAACTGTTGGCCCAGGTTTTGCTGTAACAGGATATCTAACAGCATCTGCTGTTACCGAGATTTCCCCTTGCATGTTTAGGTTTTATTCCTTTCCCGTGGCAAGTTGCTGAAAGTACTCGCTTAAAATAAGTCACTTAAAATCACAATGAAGGAAAGCATGCATTTATGTATCTCATCAATCAATCAGACTGAAGAAATGAACAGTGCAAAGATGATAAAATAATACAGCTGAGGAGGAAAATAAATTGTGAAGAGGATATGAGTCTGCAAGGGACACAGGTTCAATATGGAGGTGGAGTATAAAATGGGAAAATGGGGACTTGCCTATCTTGGCAGGAGGAATAGTAAAGCAGCATATTATTTAAATGGAGAGAGGATGCAGAGCTCAGAGGTAGAGAGGGATCTGGGTGCTTTGGTATGTGAATCAGGAAAAGTTAATATGCAGATACAGCAAGTGATCAGGAAGGCAAATGGAATGTTATTGTTTATTGCATGTAGAATGAGATATCAAGGTAAAGAAGTTTTGCTACAATTGTGACACCACATAAGGAGTACTGTGTACAATTTTTGTCTCCTTATTTAAAAAAGGAAAGAAATGTATTAGAAGCAATTCGGAAAAAGTTCACTTGATTGATATCTGGGATGGGAGACATGGGTTATCTAATAAGAAAAGATTGTACAGGTTAGACCTGCAACCATTGGAGTTAAAAAAAATTGAGTGCTGATGTTATTGAAACATATAAGATCCTGAGGGGAAATGATAGGGTGGATGCTGAAAGGATGGAGGGGAGATCAGCATTAAGGAATAGAGTTTGTTACGTATTTGTATTGATTTCAAGGGTGCATCACTGAAGCTACAATGAGTGTGCATAATAATATCACATCACATCACCAATTGCTAGCATACATAATTTGTGTAGAGTAAAGAAGCACCCTGTACCAAACATACCCTGTTAATAAAGCTCTGTTAGTTTGTCAACCTCTGTGCCTCCTAGCATCAATTCTGCAGAAACACAGTTCAAAACTAAAGGCTCTCGCATTTAAGGTGGAGATGAGAAAAAAACTTCTTCTCTCAGACGGTCTTGGTTGTAAATCTTTGGAACTCTCTGTCCCTCAGTCAGTGGTAGATGCAGGGTCATTGAATATTTTGAAGGCAGAGGTAGATAGTTTCTCAACTAACAAGGAAGTCAAAGGTTATTGGAAATAGGTGGAATGCGGAATTGAAGCCACTATCGGACCAGCAATGATCCTATTGAATAAGGAAGCAAGCTTGAGGGGTCCAATGGCCTATTCCTGCTCCTAATTCATATGTATGTTTATATATATTCAATTTGCAGCAGTTCAGGAAGAGAACTCAAGAGAAAGAAAGATTGGATTAAAAGAGAGAGGAAAAATAGGAAGGAAAATGGAAAGTAATAAATTTGACATATTTAAAATCTCAACAGAAATGAATATCCATGGGAATGAGAATCCATACTTGAAATAATTAATTTTCAAAACCAGAGAGGTTCATTGGCAATAATTAATACTTGGCATATTGTTAAACATATGTTTTGCATTGAAATGGCAATACTTTGTATCTACCATGGTAACAGAGATACTCAACATGTTCAATGTGTTTCCATTGGGAACCTGAGAGCAAGATGTTGTATTTGCAAAGCAAATAGCAGAGCAGCACATCTCAGAGCAAAATTTAAGTATGCACATTTTATTACGCATGTACTCTTCACTTGAAGTTGCTGTAGCTTTTGTGCATAAATAATGGGGAGCAACATTAGCCTCTCCAAGTAAAGTTAAAGTTTATTTATTAGTCACAAGTAAGGGTTACAGTAACACTGCAATGGAGTTACTGTGAAATTTCCCTAGACACCACAGTCCAGAATTTGTTTGGGTCAATGCACCTAATCTTTACTTTAAGAAAATTTACTTTCATTACATTTACTTTTATTTACTACATGCACCCTACATGATCTGGGAAAGATTGCCTGAAAAGGTGGCGGAAACATATTCAGTGGTTGCTAACAAAAAAGAATTGCATATATATTTGAAAGAAAGGAATGGTGGAACTATGGGGAAACCAGAGGAGTGGGTCAACTTGGCTAGCTCATTCAAAGAGCTAGTACAGGCATAATGGACTGAATGTCCACCTCTACTGCTGTAAAATTCTATGATTCTAAAATAGATTCATTTTTGAAAAATATGCTCCACTGTTCAGCTGTTTTCTTGGACATAGATGTTCCCTACACAGAAATAAGGCACCTATAAATGACTGGGCAAAAAAAATCAATATAAGGTCCGTGTCCCTTCAAGAACTCCACAGCTTCTCCTTCACTTTGGTCAGACAATTCTGGTGTAAGCAACAACGGAATCATGCAAGGAGACATTTAAATTTTCTTGCATATGATAATGATACTTTCCCTGCACAACACACCATTGTATATCAGGCTGTTCAAAACCTCCCTCAGTACTAAGCCAAACAGGTGTCATTTAGCTGCCAGACATGCCTGTCTTGAACCACTGTGAACAATCCCACTAACATCATTGCTGCCACCAAGATAATGATGAAGAATATGCAAGATCTTTCAGCTCTTCAACTCTCCAAATAAACATATTTTCAATTAAAGTAGCGCACTTTTATAAAGCAAAGGAATGCCCTCTGCGCCATCAAAGAAAAAAGTGATATGGAGAAATATCTGAATAGATATCAGTTTAAACCTAAGATGAAGCAATTTCTGGGCTATTTGGTATTGTGAAGGTTGGATTATTGCTTTTAAGTCTCGGCTGCTGAATGGTGGGAGATACCATACCTTGCAGATGAGATGGGAAACTGAGAATCAGTCTGCTCTTTTGAGTGGATGTAAAAGATTCCAGATAGAACTATTTCAAAGTTGAGAAGTGCAGCCACCACTGACACGCTGACCAATATTGGCAACCGCATCCCACATCACTAAAACAGATTATCAGGTACTTAATTATTTGTGAGATCTCACGAAACACAAATTGGCTAATACACTGCTTCCTCGCATTACTCAGTAAGAATCTAGCAACACCAATTTTAAATCCAACCGATTTATTTGATAGTAAATTTGCGAGCTTTCGACCTTCTGTCTTCGTCAGGCAAATGCAGTGTTCTGGTCTGCAATAGCACACATATCCATACAGACAGTCACAGATTGCTGATTAGAATGCGAATCCTTACAACTAACCTGCTATTCAAGTGTTAAAGTGGCTAACAATGTGTGTGAAGGGGATCCTGAGCATTGTTAGAGAATTGTGTATTTTCTCCAGACAGCACAGTAAGTGAGGTTTTTTGCTAACCCAGGCAAGTTATGGGGGTTACAGATAGTGTGACATGAAGCCATCTGTAGTTCTTACTACCCCAGTCCAACGCCGGCATCTCTACATCCTCACATTACAACAGGGACTACATTTCAGAAGTGCGGGATCTGCTGAGGAGAGTGCAATGTAAATATTAAGTTCTTTGATTTCAATTTTTGTCATAAAAATTTCTGACTGACTGTGACTAAAGTTGCTCTCAGCTGTGGAATTGTTGAGAGGAGGGGATCTTCTCTCATAATCTCTTAAAATAATCCCTCCTCCCCACCTACCTTTCAAGGCCCACTTATGGGTGTCTGCCTTTTACAATCCACACTCGTGTTTGCTTTCTTGTCTGCCTCCACTGGGACACACACAGTCTTTTCCTGTTGAGGAGGGTCAGCAATTCAAAACAATGCATTGCAGCCTTGCCTCACAAATCACGTCAGCCAGTCCTCAGCAATGAATGTCTGCCTTTTAATATGTTTAATTTATCTTACAGAAAGAAGAGGGTTCTCTGCCTGTTCTCTGGTCTGGTGCTCTCTAGTTGCCCACCCATATCCCCTTCCCTCCAGCCCAGGACAGACTGACATAATGTTCTAAGACTGCATGAAATCACAGAATCCCTACAGTGCAGAAGAAGGCCATTCAGTGCATTGACCTGCACCAACAACAATCCCATCCGGCACTACCCTCATAACTGCACATATATATCCTGACATTAAGGGATGATTTAGCATGACCAATCAACCTAGCCTGAACATCTTTGGACAGTGGGAGGAATCCGGAGCACCCAGAGGAAACCCATGCAGACACGGGGAGAATGTGTGAACTCCGCACAGGTTGCCAATTCTGATCCAGTTTATACCTAGAGGTTTCAACACATGACTGACCGATCTACCTGATTAAATTGTCTTCTTACCTCCATTTACAATCATTCTAAAGCTAGTAAACAAAAGGCTGCAAAACAAATACAAAAAAAATGAGTTTTATGTAACACCTCCATGACTTTTCACCACATTTCATGCAGCAGCAAGCAGGAGATTAACCTTTAATTCATGGAGATTTCAGGACAATTCTAATGGGTTGGCCAGTCAAGTGTGAGTTGAACTCAACCAGTTCAATGGTCAAGTAGTCTTCTGTTCTAGAGATAAATAGGTGCAACCCCCGTGTGTACTGACCAGACTGAGGATAGTAAACTCCAGTATGATCATTCATTCTCTCTTACATCTCCTTGCCTGGCTGTGCCATCATTTGGAGATGCCAAGTGAACAACACATGCTTTGGCACAAGGCCAGACAAGGATTGGAGGACAAGTCAAACTAGGCCAGTTTTGTGCAACTGATTGCCTCAAGAATAATATTGGCAGAAACATGAGAAGAGATTATCTTAGACAGCAAGAAAATGATTTCATGTGGGAAACAGCCCAATGAATTCTCCTGTCAGTATGCAACACTGTTATTGTTCAGATTCTGGGAGAATTTGTCATATGCATCAATTTATTTAACTCGCTGTCTTGTACGTTGTATATACACTTGGCTGTACAATGACATTGGTGAAAATAATTCATACTTTCTTGCCTAAATAAAAAGCTGAAGTGAGTTTTATATTGAATTTGTGTACATTGCAGGATTTACGACAATTTGACTTTGACTCTGAGCATTTAAGAGCTGACTCTAATCCTCCCTCCCCAGCAGGAAGATAAAAGAGAGCAGAAAAAGGATAAAATGGGTGTTGTGCTGTACTCCTGCTGTGCTCTCAACCCCTCCCCAATGATTTATATTTATTTAATATTAGGCACAGAGAGGTCACCTGCCCCCTATATTCATAGAATCCCTATAAAGCAGATGGTGGCCATTCAGCCCATCAAGGCTGCGCTAACAACAATCCCACCTTGGCGCTATCCCTGTAACCCCACATACTTACACTGTTAATCCCCCTGACACTAAAAGGCAATTTGGCATGGCCAATGCATCTAACCCACACATCTTTGGACTGTGGGAGAAAACCAGAGCACCCGGAGGAAAGCTACACAGATATAGGGAAAATGTGCACATTCCATACAGACAGTCACAGCTGTATACAAATACCACCTATAAGTTCCTCTCCGAGTCTCACACACACCCTGAATTGGAAATATAACACCATTCCTTCACCATCGGTGGGTCAAAATCCTGGATCGCCCTTCCTGACAGCACTGTAGGTGTACCTACATGACATGGACTGCAGCAATTCAAGAAGGAAACTCACTACCGTCTTCCCAATTGAAAAGGGTCCCTGGTGCTGTGAGGCAGCAGCGCCAACCACTGTGCCACCATGCCATCCACTGTAGAATGAGAGTTAAATTTCATAAAATCCCTACAGTGTAGAAGGAGACTATTCGGCCCATCAAACCTGCACCAATGACAATCTCACCCAGGCCCCATCTCCACACCCCCACATATTTACCCTGTTAATCCCCTTGACACCGTTGGGCAATTTAGCATGGCCAAGCAATCTAACTTGCATATCTTTGGACTGTGGGAGGAAACCGGAGCATCCAGAGGAAACCCACACAGACATGGGAAGAATGTGTAAAATTCCATTGAGACTGTGGCAAAAGAGCAGCCAGAAGCTGTGAATTTTGCAGAGGGTAACTTACTACCTAATTTCCCAAAGCCTATCCATCATCTACAACACACAAGTCAGTCATGTGATGAAATACTATCTGCTTGTGTGAATGCAGCTCGAACAACACTCAAAAATTTCAAAGCAGTCCAATTAATTGGCATCTCATCCTTCACAATAAACATCCAACACCAACACACAGTCGCAGCAGTGTGGACTGTCTACGATATACTGTGTACCGTGCTGCAGGAACTCACCAAGTTTCTAATTGACAACATTTTCCAAACCCACAACCTTTACCACCAAGAAGGACCAGGGCAGCAGATGTATATGAACACCACCTGCAGTTTCTTCTCCAAGTCACACACCATCCTGACTTGAAAATATATCACTATTCCTTCTGTGTCGGTGGGTCAATCCTGGACTTCCCTTCTTGACAGCACTGTAGGTGTACCTACGCTGCAGCAATTCAAGAAGGCAGCTCACTACCACTTTCTCAAGGACAATAAATGCTCGCCTTGCCAGCCATGCCCACATCCCATAAAGGAATATAAAGAAAAAGGAGAGGTGATGTCATGGAACAATTTACCTCTCATAAGAATGAGAATTTGAAACTTGACCCATTGTGGAGCAGGGATAATGCGAGGTCAGCGAGGATGAGATAACAGACAAGTAGGACATGTTCCAAGACATGATATATGTCATCAAGTATTGGATGCAGGGGGTTGGAGGATAGAAGCTGGTGGACAGCATTGGAGTAATTGAAATAAAGACAAAACATGCCAGATAATCTCAGCTGTTCTGGCAGCATCTGTGGAGACAGAAATTGAATTAACTTTTCGAGTCCATGTGATCCTTCTATAGAACTCTTTACAGTTCTGTAAAGACGTCATATGGCCATGAAATTTTGGGTGATATTTAGTGAGCCCATGCACAAAAGACAGAAATCCTATTAAGGCTGCTAATTCTTGCAAGAGGGACATAACAGGATTTGTGCCAGTGAGACTTCAGTTTGAGATACAAACTCTGATGAAGGGTTATCTAGACTTGAATTGTTGGCTCTATTCTCTCCCCACAGATGTTGTCAGACATGCCGAGATTTTCCAGCATTTTCAGTTTTTGGCTCGGTTTGAGATCTTTCCGTTCCCTCACTGGCGACGTAATCAGATTCACACTCAGAAAGGGTATGAACCTGATTTGAATGAACTTAAATATAATTAAAAGGCTCAGCATCGTATTGTCCAGCTCTGCGGAATGCTCCCTCCCAGCAGCATAATGTTATTCCAGCACATTTCATCACTGGTTTCAAAAACAACAACCAATCAACATGACCACACTGGTAAGGTGGAGGTGCTGGAGGCCCTGGGGTTTGAGGGCTGAGGCTGGGCACTGCCTCCTGGCATTCGGCAGTGTCCACACCAGAGTGACGGCATAAAGCACGTTCCCAGATTTTTTTGACCATGCGTCAGAAGCTGTGGTGAGAAAACATGAACTGTGTTTCTGGAGAAAAACACATCAGTTTTCAGTCAGAACCTGGCATTTTGCCATTTTATTTTTAAAAAATGCTGCCCTTTAACTCTGTTTCTCTCTGCAGATACTGCCACCCTTGCTGAGTTTATCCAGCATGAGCTGTTTTTATTTCAGAGTTCCAGCATTCACTGTACTTTACTTTAATTGGAGTTATTGCGCAGTATTTTACAGTCTCACTTGAGCAAGACTGGGAATCTGCACCCAAGGTCAACTGACATTTCTTTTGTCCGCCCCTTGCCTGTTCCGATTCCGTGGCGGGCAAAGCAATAGAATTCCAGAGATTGAGTCTGGAGGTGGCAACAGAATGAATGAAAATTACCAACATCTAGATTTGTTGTATTGAGAATTATTGGTTAGAATCTATTACTTATTTCTTTCCTATTGTTTTTAGAAGTATAGATAACAAAAATCATGAACCTGAGAGATTTTTGTAGATATTTACCTAATTACTGTTCAATATAACCTGTAACGCTAGGTTGAGGCAGCTGGAGCTGCGCTTGGAGGACATGTGTCTAGTGAGGGAAAATGAGGTTACAATGAATAGGGAAGGTAGTCCTGCGGGGACCCCAGGATCTAGTAGTAGGGACAGGCTGGTTACAGTTACGAGGAACAAGAATAAAAATCAAGGCACAAAGGCCATCTCTAAGGAGGATTCCCAGAAAACCAAGGGAGGGGTAAAAGCTGTGATGGAGAGGGCAGGTGAGGGGGAACAGAATGCCACAGAGACCAGCAGGAAAGTAGGAAGTGAGATATTGGTGGGGGATGGGATGGTTATAGGAATCGATAGGCATTTCTGTGGGCAAAAGAGAGACTCCAGGATGGTAGTCTGCCTCCCTGGAGCAGGAGTCCAGGATGTTTCAGAGAGGGTAGAGGGAATTTTGAAGGGAGAAGGGTCTAAGGCAAATGTAATAGTTCACGTAGGACAGAAAGATGTAGGAAGAAAGCACAGGGGGGACATACGTAGGCATTTTAGGGAGTTGGGGGCTCAACTGAAAGGTAGGGCCTCCAGGGTGGCGTTCTCTGGCCTGTGCCCGGGACCGATTGGGTAAAAACAAATGAGACACTACAACTAAATGCATGGATGAGGGATTGGTGTAGGGCAGAAGGCTTCATATTCATTGGTCATTGGGAGGTCTTCAGGAGGGAGGGTCATCTATTCAAGAGGGATAGGGAGCAGTTGACTGGGAGGGGAACACATATTTTAGCTGGGAGGTTAGCTGGAGGGTTTCAGAAGTGTTTAAACTAATAGGGAGGGAGGGTGGGGAGAGAGAGGGAACTGGGAGTGGGAGAGAGAGGGATGATAGGGTAACACCAGAAGGTAGAAAGGAATATCCGAGAGCTGAGGGTCTTCAGTGCACGTGTTTTAATGCGAGGAGTGTGACTGGCAAAACAGATGAACTGAAGGCAATAATGTTCACGAGGAGTTTAGAAGTGGTGGCGGTGACCGAGACGTGGTTGAAGGAGGGGCAAGACTGGCAATTGAATATTCCAGGGTATAAGTGTTTTAGGCATGACAGAGTTGGTGTGAGGAGAGGCGGGGGAGTGGCTTTATTAGTTAAGGACAACATCCTAGCAGTGCAGAGGGAGGGAGGTATGGATGATTTAGGAATTGAGTCTCTATGGGTGGAGTTGAGGAATAGGAAGGGAGTGGTTACTCTGTTGGGTGTTTACTACAGACCGCCCAACAGCCCGCGAGCCGTGGAAGGAGGGATATGCAGGGACATTTTAGATAAGTGTAGGAAAAATAGGGTAGTAGTAGTGGGAGATTTCAATTTTCCTGGAGGAGATTGGAGAGTGCCCAGAGCTGTAGGAGTGGACGGGGAGGAATTTGTACAGTGTGTTTTGGAAGGGTCCTTGGAGCAGTATGTGGATGGCCCGACTAGAGAGGGGGCTATACTGGATTTGGTTCTGGGGAATGAGCCAGGCCAGGTGGTTGACGCCGAGGTAGGAGAGCAGGTGTCAAATAGTGATCACAACTCTGTCTGCTTTAGGATATTAATGGAAAAGGACGAGACAGGCCCAAAAGGGAAGGTATTTAACTGGGGGAGGGCTAGATACAGCCAGATTAGGCAAGATCTTAAAGATACCGACTGGGATAAGCTTTTCGAGGGCAGGTCGACGAGGTACATGTGGGAGTCTTTCAAGGGAAAACGAAACTCTCTGCAGGAAAGATACGTGCCGGCAAGGAGGAAGGATGGGAAAGGTAGGATTAGAGAACCGTGGCTTACCAGGGATATTGAGGACTTGATCAGGAAGAAGCAAGAGGCTTACATTAGATCTAGGCAACTGGGGACTGAGACAGCGCTGGAAGCTTATAGAGAGTGTAGAAGGGATCTTAAAAGGGGTGTTAGAAAGGCAAAAAGGGGCCACGAGGTGGCTCTGGCAGGTAGGATTAAGGTAAATCCTAAGGCATTTTACACCTATGTAAGGAGCAAAAGGATGGTTAGAGGCAAGATTGGACCCCTCAGGGACAGAGGAGGGGATCTATGCTTAGAGCCTGAGGGAATGGGGGAGATCCTGAATGAATACTTTGCGTCGGTATTCACGCAGGAGACTGGCCAGATGTCTGTTGCTGATGTTGACAAAGTTGAGGATCCATTGAGGGAAATAAAGATTACGAGGAAAGAGGTGTTGGGGCTGTTAGGCAGCTTAAAGACATATAAAGCTCCGGGGCCTGATGGCATGTACCCCAGGCTGCTAAGGGAGTTGAGGGAAGACTTGGCTGGGCCTCTGACGCAAATCTTTGTCTCTTCCTTGGACACAGGTGAGGTCCCAGAGGACTGGAGGATAGCAAACGTAGTACCGTTGTTTAAAAAAGTTCAGAGGGATAACCCAGGGAACTATAGGCCGGTGAGCTTGACTTCAGTTATAGGTAAGCTAATGGAGAGGATTCTCAGGGACAGGATGTATGAGCATCTGGAGCACTGCGATCTGATCAGGGATACGCAGCATGGCTTCATCAAGGGGAAGTCTTGTCTTACAAATCTAGTGGAATTTTTTGAAGAAGTGACAAAAACAGTTGATGAAGGACATGCTGTTGATGTCGTCTACATGGATTTCAGTAAGGCGTTTGACAAGGTTCCTCATGGTAGACTGATAGAGAAGGTGAAGGCGCATGGGATACAGGGTCGGGTATGTAGATGGGTTGAGAACTGGCTCGGGAGGAGGAGACAGAGGGTAGTAGTGGAAGGCTCTTTTTCCGGCTGGAAGCCTGTCACTAGTGGAGTGCCACAAGGCTCAGTACTAGGTCCTCTTCTATTTGTGGTCTACATAAACGACTTGGAAGTTGGGGTAGGTGGTGAGATCAGCAAATTTGCTGATGACACTAAGATGCTTGGATTGGCGGGTACAGAGGAGCAGTGCCAGGCAATACAACAGGACATAGATAGGTTGGTAGACTGGGCAGATAGATGGCAAATGGAATTTAATCCGGATAAATGCGAGGTGATGCATTTTGGCCGGAAAAATGTAGAAGAGAGTTATAGGATAAAAGGTAAAACTATACGGAGCATAGAGACGCAGAGAGACTTGGGGGTGCAGGTTCACAAGTCTCTGAAGGTGTCCTCACAGGTGGAGAAGGTGATAAAGAAGACGTATAGTATGTTAGCTTTCATAGAAAAGGGTATAGAATACAAGAGTAGGAGTTTGATGTTGCAGTTGTATAGAACGTTGGTTATGCCTCACTTGGAATACTGCGTCCAGTTCTGGTCGCCGTACTATCGGAAGGATGTGGAGTCCTTGGAGAGAGTGCAGAGGAGGTTTACCAGGATGCTGCCTGGTATGGAAGGACTGTCTTATGAGGAACGATTAAATAGACTGGGGTTGTTTTCCCTTGAAAGACGTCGGCTTAGAGGGGATCTAATAGAGGTGTATAAGATTTTTTTTTAAGAGCAACACAGCACGGGAAACAGGCCCTTCGGCCCAACGAGCCCGCGCCGCCGTCATAACTATATAGTAGCAATTCCATTATCCTATTATAGATTTAGGTTATTCCTAATATGGAAGACTCTCACTATAGGGACAATTTGTTTCCCAATCAGCCTAAGAGCGAATTTTTGGGTTGTGGGAGGAAACCGGAGTGCCCGGAGAAAACCCACGCAACCACGGGGAGAACGCGCAAACTCCCGCAGACACCGGCCCAATTCCAAGTGTCTGCACAGCTACAGCGATAGTCTCTGAGCTGTCATGGTGCCCTTCAGATGGTCCACATAAAGCACTCATTTACGACATGAAGTACCAGGCAACCCATGAATCAACATCCAAGAGCTGTCCTCGCACCACCTGCCGAATGCATGCTCCTTGTTGGTCAAGTATGGACCGAATTTCCTGTGGAAAAAAAGCCATAGTTAAACAGTCCTACTATATCCCTCTATCTGCATACCGCTCATGTGGCTGTCCAAGAGACCCTTAAACAGCCCTAGCGTGCCTGCTCCCACCACCTTACTCGGCAGTGCATTCCACACCCCCACTACCCTTTGTGTGAAAAACTGCCCTCTAATATTCGTCTTATACATAGCCCCCTTCACCCTAAGGCCATGACCCCTCGTCCTATCCATTTCTGAAGGTGGAAAAAGTTTACCTCCATTTACTCTATCTAACCCCTTATAAAATTATCTTATGAGGAACGATTAAATAGACTGGGGTTGTTTTCCCTTGAAAAACGTCGGCTTAGAGGGGATCTCATAGAGGTGTATAAGATTATAAGGGGTATAGATAGAGTAAATGGAGGTAAACTTTTTCCACCTTCAGAAATGGATAGGACGAGGGGTCATGGCCATAGGGTGAGGGGGGCTATGTATAAGACGAATATTAGAGGGCAGTTTTTCACACAAAGGGTAGTGGGGGTGTGGAATGCACTGCCGAGTAAGGTGGTGGGAGCAGGCACGCTGGGGCTGTTTAAGGGTCTCTTGGACAGCCACATGAGCGGTATGCAGATAGAGGGATATAGTAGGACTGTTTAACTATGGCTTTTTTTCCACAGGTAATTCGGTCCATACTTGACCAACAAGGAGCATGCATTCGGCAGGTGGTGCGAGGACAGCTCTTGGATGTTGATTCATGGGTTGCCTGGTACCTCATGTCGTAAATGAGTGCTTTATGTGGACCATCTGAAGGGCACCATGACAGCTCAGAGACTATCGATGTGGCTGTGCAGACACTTGGAATTGGGCCGGTGTCTGCGGGAGTTTGCGCGTTCTCCCCGTGGTTGCGTGGGTTTTCTCCGGGCGCTCCGGTTTCCTCCCACAACCCAAAAATTCGCTCTTAGGCTAATTGGGAAACAAATTGTCCCTATAGTGAGAGTCTTCCATATTAGGAATAACCTAAATCTATAATAGGATAATGGAATTGCTACTATATAGTTATGACGGCGGCGCGGGCTCGTTGGGCCGAAGGGCCTGTTTCCCGTGCTGTGTTGCTCTTAAATTAAATATATCTTAAATTAAGTAACCAAAGGATTAAACACAGTCCATGTGGAGGAAAGATTGTTCTGATCTGTTTTTATTGCAAAATCACTCAAAGAGTCTTATATCTGTGTTGCTGCAACACATAATAATCAGGACAGTTCTTCCTTCATGTTTAGTACTTCCAAGTTATAGATAGGTATCCAGGTGCAGTTTACACCAGTCCATGCTATGAAAGGTTGAGTCTGTAGTTCCTCATGTTTTGCTTCTTTCCCACTTAAACATCTTTCTCTCACATTTTGTTTCCGATCACCGGGTCAGTGCATCACTGGCCTTGCTTTCAAGCAAATTACATCACTAAACACCACAGATTGCACAATAAAAGTTATGCCATAACCTTCATGATTTGGTGTTAAAACGAAGTGGTGAGTATAATTATTTCGAGAGCTGGTAAAAGTACAGTATTACAAAGGAAATTATCCAAACAATGAAAAAGCTGGGAGTGAACATGGCCTTCCCAAAATAGCCACACAATCGTCTCTGCCTTACTTGTCAGGAGTCCAGATAAAACAGTGCCAAGCACTGACTGACATCATGGCACACGTCACCAACTCACTGAAACACAATAGTATAGAGCTTGGCTGAAGAAATGAACAGTTTGTACAGGCGATGATAATACTTGGGTATCACGTCAATCTCTCCTGATTATATCTTGTGAAGCTCAACTCACACCTATCAGGATTGCATATTTACAAATGCCATCATATGTTTGAAGGAGCTCCAAGTTTACAAAGCTTCAGAGAATGATTCCTAAATTCAACTCATCCTATTTTCATTTTATTTCCTCGTAATATCCAATATTAATTTAATAGAACTGTTCCTTTTTAGAACCTGTGAAATGACACCACAAAAATAAAAGGGTCCTTTAAGGAACTCTGTCTGGTGAAATCCAAAACTGTACATATTTGGCTACTAATCAAAGTAAGCAAGTTAATAAAAAGTAAACAGTGCGTCTGTAAGGGTGATTTAAAGATTTGATATTTGATATTAACTCCTACCTTCGTCCTGCAAGAAAACACTCAGTATAAGTAACTCTGCTCCCGATCGCTTTCCGTACACTAGTGCACAGGTGTGTGCTTACTGGGTGAGACTGAAATGGTTGCAGGTTTTGTTAGCCTGATTCTCACCATCCAGGTTTGTACATGAAGGATGTCTGCTTTGGTAGGGGTCTGGAGATTTGATCCACAGCAGAGAAAGGGAAAAAAAATAAGCTAATCATAAAAGAAAAGTTTTCTAATTTACACCAGTAAAGAAACAAAGGACGTGCACCTCAAAATGCTTTACAGCTACTGAAACATTTTCTAAGGGTGTAGGGTAGGAAACATGACATCAATTTGCACACAGCAAGCTCCCGCAAACAGCAATGTCATAAATACATGTGTTATTTTATTGATATTGGTTGAGAGATTCAAACTGGCCACAATGCTGGGGAGAACTCACCAATGTTCCCTGTAAGCTCTGCAGCTGTGTAGCTATGCAGTATATTCCACACCTGAGTCAGCCCCTTTAAATTACCATGTCACAGCCTTTCAAAAAAATTTAAAGGGGCCACATACATAAATATATCAGCCAAAAAATTCAAAAGAAATTAGACAGAAGTTAGGAACACACCTACTTTTCTTCAAATCGTTTTCATCCATTCAAGAGCAAAGCGTAATATCACATTTAAAAGACAGCACCTCTGACAATGCAGCACTCACTCAGTACTACACTGGAGTGTCAGCCTAGGTTTCGTTCTGCTTCTATCCCTGGAGTGGACTTTGAATCAAGATCCTCTAGCTCAGAAGCAAAGCTGCAGTCACTGAACCAGGGCTGATACAGTGAATAATGACTCCCGTGGTAAAGGTCCAGGATGCTGATGACAAAATGGAGTAAAGAATTGGAGAAAAATGAAGAAACTTCAAATGGCAACATGAACAATGTGATTGCGACTGGAATTCTCCAGCTATTCATGCCCCACTGACGCTGCCAGTGAGAACAGAGAATTTGGCGCTCAGCAACATCTTCATTCACTGCAGTGGGCCCAGAGAATCCCAGTTGCTGGCAAGATTGAAGAATCCGGCCCTACATCTTTGGTTATATAGGGATCAAAATACTTACCCTCAGAATAAAACAGATAACTTATTATGTAGAAATGTTACTTTGATCATTATTTTGTTGGCAATTGCTGTTTGTTATTAGGAAACTTGACACCAAATAATGCTCAACATACCGTAAAGTAAATGCCTACGCACTACAAAAGTATTCAGTGACTGCAAAATGGTCTGGGACATCCTAAGGTCATAGAAAGGTAGTATTTCAGTGCATATTTTTACTTTCCCTCAGTATTCATTTCACACTGCCACAAATTACATTTAATTATTAAGAAAACCTTTACTTTTTTTTATAATTTTGACCATAAGAACTTGCTGTACTTTGTCTCAACACAAATTGAGCAAATCTGTCAGCCAAATAATAATTATTTACTCTTGTTCTCTGAGATTTTATTCAGAAATCTCATATATAAGGAGGAAACAAGTTTCTTAGCTCTGGGCAGCAGATTAAATCAATACAGTTCATTCAGTTCGACCTCTTGTCAGGTTGTAGATAAGTATGAGAAATCTCACTATGTTATTCAGAATAAATGTGGACATCCACATTATTAATCAACCCATAGAAAAGTTCCTTTAAGGAGAATGCATAAAGTTTAGGAGGAAAGAAATGGAAATGTGCTGGAGGAATTTAAACATTGATTTTATTTTGCAGTGGAGACCAAATAAATATTTTGTGAACAGTGCTGTAATTCAGCTCAGTGGTCACAAATTTAAATATTGTTAAAGAGCAATTAGCTACGTTAAAATATTATTAGTCAGCTACGTGGTAAAAGGCCTTTACATAATTATAACTATGTTATAACATTATGGTGTTCACTTAATAAAAACCATAGGACCTTCTTTTTACTTATGTGTATGAGTTTTGAGAGACTTTGCAACAGGATGTGGTTTAGCACTGAGCACCAAGCCTGGCCTGCACCAGGTTTCCTGTTAGGCTGTGACTATTAAATACTGGGGCCGTTATCTCCCTGCTGTCAGGCCCGGCTAACAGCAACGCTTGTCCTTAGTGCCTCACTTCCTTGGTTTCTTACAGCATTTCCTGAGCACAAATTGATAAACCATTGACATGCTTTGGAAGGGGGAAAAAGGCACAGGAAGCTGATGTTTAAAGTCTCAGTCTTCACGGGGCCTGGAAGAGAGAGGAGAAAAATCTCCCAATTTGTTTCCTACAAATCTGGAGCTGCGCGAACTTCAGAAATTGATGCCAAGCGGTTAAACTGTCCCCGGTGAGAGGACGAAAAAGGAACGCTATCGTCTCTTCCCACACACAATGTGGATCGTGCAAAAGTCAGTGCTGCTACCAAAACTGCCTGTCAGGATGTGAGTCTGCACTGCCTGTTGGCGTAGGCAGATTCACTGAGATTTTGTTTATTTTCTCTCCCTGAACTGATGGTTGTTTGCAGACAGCTCTTGTGCGGAGCGATTTGAGGCACAGATCATCCAAGTCATCTTGCTCACCCATGAAGAACAAGGCAGCAAAACAGAAAGGCAAACGAAAAGGTGCGAAGGACACAGCGTTTGGTTGCGACCTGGGCGACTACTTACTGAACTCTGGACAAGATGGTAAAGTAAAATCAAACCACCTTTACTGTGTTTAAAGTGGCTGCTTCTGAAGGGTGCTGATCTCTGCACCAGCGCTTCTCTTGCTGCTGGGATTGGTGGAAAAAGTCTTTTTATCTCTTCAACTAAATCGTACCAGCAGTAACTAGGGAAGGGTAGAAACTTAAAATCAAGCGGGTCCTTTGTATTTTACAGTCTGGTTATAATGTCAGAGTGTGAAACTTCAAAAGAATTTGCATGCAAGTCTCAGACGTTAGGAGGCTCTGCGGTTAATCCTAGTCAGTTGATTTTAAATGATTGCCTCTTCAGACAGTTGAACACTCCCCTGACCACCTCTCTGCTCCGTCCCTGCTCAACTTTACAAGTGGTTTGGCGGAACAGCGTTCACACAAGCGCTGAGTTTATTCCATACAATATGTAGCGGCGTTACAAATCCGGCGAATAAAACACTCCTGCAAATCAATCGATGCAGTAAGATGAGGAAGTGTCAGTGCATTAGCCAAGGGACTACTACACTCGTACTGCAATTTCTAGGAACGCTGCGCTTTCCCCTCACACTCTGATCTGGAGCTCTTTTGTTAAATCAGGCAGATAATCCGTCTACAGCAGAAAGTTGTCTTGTGCCAATACATTCGAGAGGCTGGCTAGCATTGGGGGTTGCCAGGGCCAGTGTGACTCCCCACCCCGGTCTGTAGACTGCAGTTGGGAAACATTCCGACTGATTTCCAGCAACAGGTCAGAATCCTTGGCTGCTTCCCAAACAGCTGGCAAACACATTTCTCCTAGTGACTGCGCGATTCAGCGATGCCGGAATTTGACGGCTAGAAACTCTCGGCTGCTGGCAGGTGGAAAAAATAATAATAATTTCTGCAAAAATAAAAAGGGGGGGAATGGGGGCTTTGGATGAGGCTGGGGAGCGTGTGGGGGGGTCCCCCTCAGATTTCTTGTAAGTCATGTTCTTCTTTAGAAATTCTATTCTGTTTTATCAGCAAGGACTCAGCAAGCCCCCACTGATTGCTGGAGGGACAATACCTCATGTATAAACACATACACTCCTCTAACAATACATATATATTACACATGAGTAATCAGCTATTGCTCAAATTGAGTTGTTTACCCAAAAGTGCAAGGAAGGAGCAAATCAGTCTGCCCCATTGGTTGGAGAATCACTGGAGATTGCTTATATCATCTCTCTGTCAGCCAGGGACTTTGCTTCCTGTTCGGTTTGTTGGGAAACAAATGTTTTCTTTTAGATTAAACTTCCATTTGTTTGAACACTGAGCTCCTTTCCAAACGTGTAAAAGGCAACAGCAGTGCAGTGTTACATAAGGAAAAGCTTTTCATGTCTGTTCATCACCCAAGTCCAGTTACTGGCGGCTGCTCAGGAAGATTAAATGATTCTAGTTTTTGTTTGCTCATTTTAGGGAAGAAGGTGGTCTCGATGGGCCGAAGGGCCTTTTCTGCACTGTATGACTCTCTGATAAAGCAGGGGATGAGAAGCCAGTAGGGAGCAATATTATTTGTATTTACCCTCAGGGTATTTATTGCAACTCCGTCCAAAGTTCAGAGGGCAGTGTCATTTCCAAAGGCTTGTTAACAGCCAATTAAGAGACATTTTCACTGAATGATAATTGGAAGATATGAGAAAAATAATTCAACAATAAATATTTAACTCCAGTTTACAATGCAATGAAAAGTTTGATTGCATTTATGTCCATTTTTGGAGCATTAGGAAGTTTGAGAAAATCATTTTTAGACCACAGTCTGCAATGCCCTATCTCCCTTGAAAGTATGCTGAATGCCATTTTGGAAGCAGCCATTGCATTCCCAGTTATGTAGTTACTTAGGTATTTCTCTGCCACGCACCAATTAACTCCTCATCATCTAACATCAATGTTACCCTTTCATTTTCAGTGCTCTGTTATTGGTCTGGCTTTCTTGTTTTTCAAAATCCTCTATGCATTATATGTTTCTGTGCTACTGTCTGAGAAATAACATGTGTTGGTCTGTTGAGAGATTCAATTCTGCTTTGCCTTAAAGGTTGACTTTTGCCCATGAAGGGAATAGTAAGAAGCAGACTTTGTGACTTGTACCATCAGACAGTTAAGCACAATCAATTGATGTGTGGAGATGCTGATGCAAATCCCTAGTAAAATGAACAATAGGTGATGCCCAACTATGAAGTCTTGGGCTGTTTTGCTACATTAAAGGCACTACATAAATGCAAGTTATTGTTGCTCTTCCCCAACCTCTGAAGGCTTTGTACTTTCTAAGTTGTCCCTAACAAAGAATTCAACAACAGTGTTCACATAAACAATATCCTGTCTCATCTGATGGCCCACCAACTGATTCATTTTGCAAGGTTTGATGGAATGCCAACTTAGTCTTTATACCAAGAGCAATTCCTTCCTGTAGCACATTTCCCTTGCCATCTCCTTGCTTGTTCATTTCATTCTCACAGTAATATTATTTGCAACATCCTCACCACCATTTCTCATAGTGAGCACATTCCTCTCGCATATATGCTTAACATCTCCTCATTTTCTTCATGTCACATAACTCTGACTTTACACATTGACAATCAAATCCTGTCCTTTCCTTGCACAGAATTCCTTCTGGATCTGCCGACAAGCCCAGACAGTCATGAGGCAATGCTAACCAGATGTCTGGTGGCCTGTCAAATCACTTGCACCTTTTGTAATGTTGAATTAAAACCACTCATATCTCATCAGGACAGGGGCTGCCAGAAACTGATATCCAACAGCAGCTCTTTGTACATACCGTCAATCATTTATCACTCTACAGCCAGGCAAAGCAATCACTGACACCTATTACAGTTAAGCTATTATTAGCAACTCGAGAAATGTTAAAGGCTCATTGTTATTATTGTTTGGAATGGGCTGTGTCTTTTTTATTTCCACAAATGAAAATGCGTTCCCTGAACACATCGTTGTAGGCCACACCTACCCACAATTTCAGTGTTTTTTTAGATCCCAGTGATAAACCTCCCCTTGACTTCCTTTCTCAAAATAGAGTGACTGGTGGCCTTAGAATATTGGGAAACCCAAATGTATGGTCTGTTTGAGAATTGCATTCCCGTGCTGCATTGTGAAATTGGCATTTGTCAGTTTGGGGAGACTGAGGACGTTTGCCTGCTGCAGTTCTGTCTGCAACTAAGGTCGAAATTCAACTAAACCAATAGGATAGAAATCTCATCTCAGTAATTTGTAAGGGCTTTATACGAGGCATGGTGACACAGTGGTTGGCACTGCTGCCTTATAGTTCCAGAGACCCAGGTTCATTTTGGGTCTTGGGTAACACTGTGGATTTTGCACGTTCTCCCTATGTCTGTATGGGTTTCCTCTGGATGCTCTGGTTTCCTCTAAGAGTCCAAAGACGTGCAGGTTAGGTAGATTGGCCACACTAATTGGTCCCTTAGTGTCCAAAAATGTGTAGGTTAGACGGATTAGCCATGGCAATGTGTAGGGTTATGGGGATAGTACAGGGGAGACGGCCTGGGTAGGATACTCTGTCTGAGAGATGGAGCAGACTCAACGGGCTGAATGGTCTCCTTCTGCACTGTAGACAATCTGTGGGATTTGATGAAATGAATTTGGTTTGTCTCCAACCAAGTTTCCATTAGAATGGAATGAAAATAGCTCTCATGTGGCATAAGCAGGCACTAAACTGAGTGGCAATCATGATGGTTAATTAAGGAATAAAAGCTGTGGCAGTCCAGGGGCACTTCTGTGGTTGGGACTAACATGCATTGTTGGCGAAAAGTGCTCCACACTTAATTCTGCTATCATTGCTCACTTACCTTAAAAAGGGCAGAAACTCGCCAAAATAACTGATAATAACCATTGTTCGGAGTGGATCTTCAAAGGTCCGTTTATTAAAACGGTATCAGAATTAGTCAAGAAGGGAAATTCGCTCTCACATATGTGCCTGTATTATGCTGTATTATCAACATTATTACAGAAAACTACAAGAAATAAAACCAAGTCATCAAGTCATGGAAATTATAAATTGCTGTTTTGAAGAGCTTGGGGTCCATTTGTGATTTTGCTTCTGTTATCCTGGAAACATCTTTGGGTTTCTTCCGACAACCTTTATAATGCTTTACAAAACATGCATATACTGTGACAATTCCTGTAACAAGGAGGAGGAATATTTTGAAAGCTGTGCCGTTGTGAAGTTTTGTTTTATTCTAAAAATAGTGTTTATTGTCTGCCATACTCTAAACTCGTATCTGGAACAATCCATAAAACATTTGTAATCTAGTTTTTGATAGAAAATCCACAGCTGTGAGTTCTCCCTGAAAGTTATTCACAAAAGCTTTTAGGTTACACTATTGTATGAAACACCACAATACTTTGTATGAAACGCTACAATACTTTGTGGTGTTTCATACAGTTATGCCTTTTATATTTTTCTTATATTTGCCAGTCAGGGTATATAAACTGTCATAGCCTGGATACTTCTTCTTTACCTGGCATACATTGCTCTACTCATCATCTATGGCATCAGTTTTATCAGCTATGGCTCAACTGATAGCACTCTCATCTCTGAGCATGAAGTTTCTGAACTTGAGTACAAAAATTAAGGCTGACATTCAGCACAGTACTGTTGGATGGCTACACTTTCAGAGGTAATGCCTTTTGGGTTGCTTTCTCAGGTCAATGTAAAAGATCTATTGACATGATTTCAGAGAAGAGCACAGGAGTTATTCCCGATATTCTGACCAATATTTATCCTTCAGTCATCAGCACAAAAGCTGACTGTCTGCTCAGAATCACAGTGCTGTTTGTGGGAGTTTGCTAAATGCAAACTGGCTGCTGTGCTTCCTGCATTATTGCAGTGATTACACTGCTGAAGAATTTAATTGTCTGTAAAGGGCTTTGCTGTATCCAGTAATCATGAATGGTGTGATATAAAAACAAATCTTCCATTTCTCCATGTATTCCCTAGGATGCGAGCATGTCTGGCAATGTTGGTATTTATTCCCCATTTCTAATTGCCCTTGAAAAGTCGGTGGTGAGCTGCCTTCTTGAACTGCTGCAGTCCATGTATTGTAGATACAACCACAATGCTGTTAGGAAAGAAGTTCCAAGATTTTTGGCTCAATGATAGTGAAGAAGCAATAAAATGCTGGCATGTCAGGATGATGTGTGAATTTGAGTGGAACTTGCAGGTGGGTATTGCCCCTGTCTGTTTGCTTACCCTCATTGTTTTAAGTTTTAGAGATCACACATTTTAAAGATGCTGCTGCTTTGTTTGCATTTTTCCAATATTATGATGAATATTCAAAATCCACTTGGAGTCAACAGTAAGATAGAGGGCATTTTTAAAAATTCATTCAAGGAATATAAACTTTGCTAATTAGGCCAACGTTTATTGCCTATTTCTAATTCTCTTTAGAAGATGGTGATGAGTTGCCTTCTTGAAATACTTAAAAAAAGATTGCTATCTATCTACCAAAGTTATTGGATTCAGATGTCATTAAGCTGGCAACATCAGGCTACTTTGACTGTTGACTCTGTGTTATTTCATATACAGTAAACAGATACTGACACTAAACAGTATCAGCTTTCAAGTCCATCCTGTTTGTCCTCAGGTGGGCGTTCTTCTGAACCGCTGGTATTGGTTCAATATGACTTCTTGTTAGGTCAGAGGGCTACTTCGCAAGGCAGTTAAGCATTGACCACATTTGTGCAGATCTATAAACAAAACCAGGCAAGGACTTTAGGTTTCCTTGTCTATAGGACAATAAACACAATTCAAATTCTCTAATAGCCATGGTGAGATTCAGTGCTTATGTTCTCGGGATTGTGAGTTCTGGTCTCTGGATTGCTGGTCCTGTAATGAATGCCAAATGCACTCATCTGTCAGAAGCAACTAAACTGTCTGCTCAATGAACGATTTAAGAACATGCATCAATTAGCTATTACATTTTCTCAGAATATTTAGAGCAGTCTTTAGAAATGCATATTAACTTAGATAAATTATACTAACCACAGAAACAATTTTAAAGGCAATAGCCACATGCTGATGTTTGGCTGGGAGAGGTGGAAGGCACTGTCAGTAGACAAAGCCAAGTGTGAAAATGGTCACTGACTATTTAGTTTTCATACATGCAATCTCTCTCTTGGGGGTGATTCCTATTAGATTCATTCATTGATCAGTAAGTAAAAATCAGTTATACTTTTCAAATTTGGTTCATTCTTTCATGGAACATGGAAGTCGCTGGCTGGGGCAGCATTTGGTGCCCGTCCCTGATTGCTCTTAACCCGAGAGGCTTGTTTGGCCATTTCAGAGGGCATTTAAGAGTAAACTACATTGCTGGGATCTGGAATTTCACATAGGCCAAACCAGGTAAGGATGACAGATTTCCTTCCCATAAGGGCATTAGAGAATTCGATAAGTTTTACGACAATCAACAAAGGCTTTGTGGTCATCATTAGACTTTTAATTCTGGATTTTTTGCTTTATACTAACTCAAATCTTGAATTGTAATGGCTTTCAACTCACTATTGACCATGAGTCAAGCCAAGAGCAGCAGAATATTAGTGAAGATCCATTCAGATTAGAATTGAAATGAGAAAGAAAGCTCCACATGATGGCAGAATAAACTAATCTGCCACAATCTACCTGGCAACAGTGCCCAGAAAGACCCTTCCCAAAACTTCAGGTCTATGGATTTAAGCCAGAGGGTAAAAAATATGAGAATAAATGTAACAAAGTGGCTTGAATACCAGGATTCATGAATCAGAGATAATTTGAACAATGGTGAATTTAGTACATAAATTCATTTAGTGGATATATATTTTAATGGAGGTTGGTTAGCTGGTTTGTGGAGTGATGCCAACAGCGCTGGTTGAATTCCCATATCAGTTGAGTTATTCATGAAAGCTGTGCCTTCCCAACCTTACCTCTGCCTATCCAACCTTGTAGTGACCTTCAAGTTAAATCACCACCGGTCAGCTTTCTCTCACAAGGAAAGAGCAGTCTATGGTCCATTAGAATTGTGATGACAGGAGGTGGTACGGTGGCACAATGGTTAGCACTGCTGCCTCACAGCACCAGGAACCCGTATTCAATTCTGGCCTTGGGTGGCTGACTGTGTGGAGTTTGCACATTCTCCATGTGTCTGCATGGGTTTCGTCCTGGTGCTCCAGTTTTCTCTCACATTGCAAAGATGTGCGGGTTAGGTTGATTGGCCATGCTAAAGCAACCCTTGGTGACACCAAGGATCAAAGGAAGATTTTGTGGGGATACGGGGATAGGATGGAATTGGTGTTGGTGCAGGCTTGATGGGCCAAATGGCCATTTTCTACACTATGGAAATTCAATGATTTCATTGTAATAGTGAAGACAGGCTGTATATAACACCATCAATCATTGAGGAAGGGCTATAGCCGGAGGTAGAATTCAGAATCACAATTTGAAAAGTAAGCAATGTACCCGACACTTCTGAGCTATTGTTGAAATATTTTGCAATTTATATAAGACTCAGCAGAGCTGTTACACAATTTGAAATTTGATAAATGGAGAAGATCCAACAGTCAGGAAAGCAAATCTCACAGATCCAAGTAACACAGAAATCAACATCTGATTCTAGAAAACACAGCCTTCCTCAGAGAAGCCTGATCAACCTGAGCTAATCAATGAAAAGTACTGAACAAATACAACTTTCACGCTAAGTTCTTGTATTAATTAAAGGCTTTTTTGGGAATATTAGGTGTTTATACAATTTGTTTAGGGTTGTGGGGATTGGCATTCCAATAGAATTCTTTAAACTCTGTGAACCACTGTCCCCCATTTATCCTGCTTTGCTCAATGCTCCAAATCAATTCCCACTCTAGGCTGAAGGCCCATCACTGATGGTGAATGGTGGAGTTGCTGGCTCTGCACATATAGCTACAAACAAGTAGCAATCCAATGGCAAATCATAAAACCTTCAAGGATCTGGGTTCCCAATCCCGTCCACTCGGATAATTATTTCAAGCATACTTATTATCAGTAACACTCTTTCAGCTAAAGGTGTCAACTATGTATACCGAAAAGGAATAGGATTGTCTACTAAAATCAGAATGGAGTGTAATGCAAATACATCAGGTGATCACCCACTAATATAGGCAAGAGCATCAGTCTTTCTCTTTCAGGATTACTGCAACATTGGCAAAATGCAGCAGATATTGGAAATCTGAAATAAAAACAGAAAATGCTTGAAATACTCAGCCGGTCCAGTATTGCCTGTGAAGAGAAACGCTTTGCGTTTCAGGTGAATGACCTTTATTAGAACTGGTGATTGGTGTAACTGCCCCCTTAGTTCATCTTTTTAAAGCTGCATGCAGAAATTGTTCAAAACTAAACTATTCTGAAATATAGTGACTACTACAAACGTTCTCATTAGTATAGGGACAATTTAAAACTTTGTGAGGGACTTTGCATTTTGCTAAACCTCTGTGCCACCTAATTACAATTAAAGGTAATTTGTTTCCTACATTGTGCAGCTTCTGCAGATTCACCTTGATTTGCTTCCTCCGATAAAGTCTTCATCAGTTGTCCAGCTTAGATCCAGCCTTCAAATCAGGGACATCTTTGATGGCCTGCAAATCAGGGACAAAGTTCTATGTTATAAATTGCCTTATGTCGGAATTGCTGTGTCCATTCATGAAATTCCACGGGGTGGTGGGGGGGAGGGCATTTCTACTCTTCCTGTCAAGTGAACAAGTTTGCATTTATTCACATTATACTTCTTCAGCCTCGTTTTTGCCCATTGACGTAATCAGTCTCTATCTGTAGACTCTCGACTTTCTCTTCACAACTTATTTTCCTACCTACCTTGGGTCATTAGTAAATTTAGCTACCATATATTTGATCCTTCCATCCAAGTTATCGATAAAGATTGTGAATATTTCAGAACCCAGCACTGATCATATGGCACTCTACTAGTTATAGCTTGCCAATCTGAAAAATACCCATTTATCCCTACTCTCTGTTTCCTGCTAGCCAATCAACCTTTTATCCATGTTAATATGTTACCTCCTACACTACGTACTACATCACTTTTCCCATAAATACTCTATGAATCATTTTCCAGGCTATCTTTGCCGATCTGATTTTTTCAATCTACATGTAAATTGAAGTTACCCATGATTATTGTGGGACCTTTTTTACACAATCCATTTATTTCTTCCTGAATGTTCTGTATCATTGTATTTCAATTGTTAGGAGGCCTATAAATGAATCCCACAAGTGAGCTTTGCTATTTCTTTTCTCCAGCCAAAATGAATCTACAATTGCTCTTTTAAGATAAGGTCTCTCAGTAGTGTACTGAACTTATGCCATTCTTAATTAACAGAGCTACACCCTCACTCCTGAACTTCCTGTCATCCCAATATGTCAAATACCCTTCACATGTGTGCCACACATGTGCCAGACAATGACTATTTCCAACAAGATACAATTTAACCATTTGGACATTCATTAGCTTTACCATCACTGAATTGCCCCACTATCAACACCCTGGGGAGGTTACCATTGACCAGAAACTGAACTGGACTAGCCATATAAAGACTGTGACTACCAGAATAGGACAAAGGTTAGAGATCCTGCAGCAAAAAACTCACCTCTCGACTCCCCAAAGCCTGTCCACCACCTACAAAAGCCCAAGTCAGGGGTGCAATTGAATATTCTCTACTTCCCTGGATGATAATTGTTCTAACAATACTCAAGAAACTTAACATCATCCAGGACAAAGCAGTCCACTTGATTGCTACCCCATCCACAAATATTCATTCTCTCCATCACTGATGTACAATAGCAGCTATGTATTACATCTACAAGACGGACTGCAGGAATTCACCAAGGCTCCTTAGACAGCATCTTCCAAACTCATGACCACTGCCATCTAGAAGGACAGGAGCAGCAGGTACCTGGGAACCCCACCATTTGAAAATTCCCCTCCAAGCCACTCACCATCCTGATTTGGAAATGCATCATTATTTCTTCATTGTCACTGGGTCAAAATCCTGGAATTCTCTCCCTAACATTCCTGTGGGTGTACCTACACCTCAGGGACTGCAACAGTTCCAGAAGGCGGCTCATCACCACCTCCTCAAGGGCAATTAGTGATGGGCATTAAATGCTGGTGTAGTCAACAATGATCACCCCCTGTAAATGAATTAATAAAAATATCTAATGAAGTCTCCTTTAGAGGCCACATAAGTAGAGTAAACCACAGCTTTCCAGCTTCAAACTATTTCATTATATCAAGGGCCCAAGGTTACCATTTTAATTCTAAGTGCTGAACCTGGGTGCAACTTGGAAACCTGTTCTCAGGCACACCCATACGCATTTAGAATGAAAAAAAAATTTGTGAGTCTGAATCATGCTGTGAACGGGGCTTATCGTGCCTGAAATGCTGCTGGTCCAACTGAAGCTCTGAACTGCGCATGTACAGTAAAAAAAATTTGAAAAACATGCCCCTGCCACATCGGGTCCCGGGCTGCAAAAAGCAGCCCGAGAGTGATGGCCCCCACAGATATTGCCTTACCCCCACAGCATAATTGTCCACCGAATCCACCTACCTCTTCCCCGCTACCCAGACCGAAGACAATCCCCTGTCCCACTTCTCCTCCCTGCCACTGATCACTCACAGAGTGGCAGCGGACACCCCTGCTCCTCCCACCAGAGAATGATCTGGCTTCCCTCCCAGAGAGTGATTCCTCCTCCCCCCCTCCCCACGAGAGAATGATCAGTCCTCCCCCCCATCTCTCCAGCAGAGATCCATCTGACCTTCCTCTCCTCCCACCATCAGAGAATAATTGGGCCCTCCCAGCCCCCCCCCATCTGAGATCTATCTGACCTTCCCCTCCCTGCCTCCCAGAGAGCGATCTGGCCTCATGTTGTCCTCCCTCCCCCACCCCCAGAGAATGATTGAGCCTCCCTCCTCCCCACCCCCATCAGAGATACATGTGCCCTCCTCTCCTCCTCACCAGGAACCATCTGACCCACTTCCTCCTCCCACCCCCCCACCAGAGAATGATCTGACCTGCCTCTACCCCCCCACGCCCCCACCATCAATCTGAGTTAGAGAGTCACTGGAAACTCTGAACTTACCTCTTCAGAAGTGCCTGAAACAAATCTTTGCCCAGCGTGTCTGTTTCACGCAGAATGTGAATGGGTGAATGTGATGGTAAAGGGGGAAATGTTGGTAAGTTTGGACGTCCAGCTCAGTAAGTCAATTTAAATGCATGCAAATACATTTAAATTGATGTCGCTCCTGTTTCAGGCGTGGTTTGGATGGAGATCATTTTTGGGCCTCGGTAAAGTGAGCATCTGTGCAAATGCAGGCGCGGATCACGCTAATTGCCTGACTCTGCCCAAAAGTGGGCCCAACGCAGTGGGTTAATAACCATTAACTAGAAATTTTAACAACTAAGATCTTGGGAGTGAAATTGGCAGTGTGAAACAGGGTCAAAACAAACTGACAGACAACTTTTTTAACCACATGGATCTTCTTTCCCCTGAATTTCACAGGGTGATAGTTCAAACCCTGATTGGAAATTTAGTTCCTAGTCTCAGAATCACTGGTACTTGGTTTGAAATTAAAAATCATGTCCATATTACTGGAGTGAATGGAAAGCAAAAAACAGTGCTTTGCTGGTATCAACCTTAAATCTTACATCCTTAAACTCTGACATTTGAACAACTTCTGACAGGAAATCCAATAAATCTTAATTAGACGATGGAAAATATACTTTAATTACAATTGTTTTGTTTACAATATTCAACTCCTTTTACAAATTTAAGCAATTATTTCCAACATTAAATATTTAATGATCTTAAATCAACATGAGGAACCTTTGAATCTATATTGGATAAACTTAGGGAAGCTTTGACAAATATTATAGCTTTGGCAAACTATGAAAAATGTAACCAAAGGTTTAACCTAATGGCCCCTGATGTTGAACCAATAGCTTGGGATTGGTGCGGATCCAAGGAATCAGGAGGATAGAAGCCAGGCCATAAATTTTCTCTGACTCCTGTTCAAACCTGCCAGGGAACAATAGTAGAAGACCACAGCTGGGGAAATATGAGAACAAACCCAGCAGTCAATAGGGCACTAGGAGGGGGCGGGCGAGGGATTGGTGGTGGGGTGGGGGGGGGTTGGTGCGTGAGGATGGCGAAGGGAAGGTAGGGAGAACTCTGGATTCGATTGGATACTGGGGATTGAGAAAGACCCAACAATTCCTCATGAGGCCCAGAGAAGCACACTTACCTGGTCTATAAAAAAAGCTAAAATAACATTTGAACACTTCTTCTTGTCCACAATCTATCTCTCTGGAAGGGTGGCTTGACAGAAAAGATATGATTGCTCCACCTCCCTCAGGTTTCTAACTAATAGTGGTTTGACCCGATATCCTCCAGCCTTCCAGCCGTGTGTTTCCCACTGCTGGGAGGTGGTGCTGTGTTTGCTCGTGGTGGGATTCTCTGGTCCCACCGCTGTCAGTGGAAGTTTCCTTTGACGCCACCCAACGCCAGCGGGAAATCCAAGAGTAGGGCATGCTGCCGGAGAATCCTGCTGGTATGAACGGTCAGAGAATTCCAGTCTTATTCATTTTTCCCTACATTTTAGGAGAGAAAGAAAGATTGAGCAGATAGTTAGAACTTGCTCCAACTCTTCTCTTGATAATCACTCATTCCATGGAACAATTCATACCTGGTCTTATTTCACTAATACTTCTCTATGTGTTTTATTCGTGTGAGAACACATACCAAATAAATAGCACCTGGTTCAGACCACAAGCCGACAGTGACAAATCTCAGGTTAGCTTGTTGTAAAATGAAATATTGGACACACTCTTCACTCCAAAACGTGGGGCATTTGGGTTACTTATGAGAGCAGCACTGCCCCTGAGTCAATGCCAGAATCTGACACAAGGTTCATTGACCTGAAACATTGGGCCCAGTTTTAATGCTGTCCAAGGCAATGGGTTTTGAGTGGGCCAAAATCCCACTCGATACCTCTGTTTTTTGCTGAGTACTTGCAGCATTTTCTGTTTGAATGCTGCTTACATGTACTGTTTCATTGGCTCAGACAGCTTTTTGAGATGTAAATCTGATGAGGTTTGAACATTTTTTAACTGATGCACATTAACAGCAGCCAAGGCTTGAAAGAATGTTTGCAGCCAAACTGAGCAACTAACTGACAAATCTGAGCTTTGTCTATTGACGGTGTTGGGTTAGTGTTAAATTAGAATTCACTGGCCAAAAGGATGGTGGAAGCAGATTCAATCATAATTTTGAAAAGTATGTATTGATAGAATTGCTACAGTATAGAAGGAGGCCATTTGGCCCATCGAATCTGAGTCATAGATGTTTACAGCATGGAAATCTGTTCTTTGGCCCAACTTGTCCATATCACCCTTTTTTTAAACCCCCTAAGCTCATCCCAATTGACTGCATTTGTCCGTATTCCTCTATATCCACCTTAACCATGTAATTATCTAGCCATTTTTTAAAAGACAAAATTGTACCTGCCTCTACTACCACCACTGGCAGCTTGTTCCAGACATCTCTACCGTGACATCTCAAACTTCTTTGTAGTGATCATCTATTAATTGGATAATACAGTGCAGAATCAATTAGGCCAGTGGTGAAAAAATGTGTGAAAAAATTGCCCTTCTGGACACTCTCTCCCCTCTCACCTTAAACTTATGCCCTCCAGTTTCAGACTCCCCTACCTTTGGAAAAAGATATTGACTATCTAGCTGATCTATGCCCCTCATTATTGTATAGATCACCATAAGATCACCCCTCAGCCTCCTACACCCAGGGAAAAAAGTCCCAGTGTATCCAGCCTCTCCTTATAATGCAAACCATCAAGTCCCAGTAGCATCCTCATAAATCTCTTTCTAGTTTAATAATATCCTTTCAATAATAGGGTGACCAGAGCTGTAAACAGTATTCCAAATGTACAATGTTTTGCACAATGTCAACAATACATCCCAACTCCTATATTCAGTGTTCCAACCAATGAAACCTAGCATGCCGAATGCTTTCGTCACCACTTTGTCTACCTGGGACTCCACTGTCAATGTGCTGTGAATCTGTACCTCTAGATCTCTGTAACTCTCCCCATCGCCCTACCATTAACTGAGTAAGTCCTACCTTGGTTCAATCTAGCAAAATGCATCACCTCGCATTTATCTAAATTAAACTCCATCTGCCATTCGTCAGCCCACTGGCCCAATTGATCAAGATCCCATTGCAATCCTAGATAATCTTCTTCACTGTCCACTATGCCATCATTCTCACTGATTCTCCAACAGAGCATTTTGTGCAGATTCAGAAAGGGATAAATCTGGGAACCCTATTTAATGGCTAGGATTCTCTGACCTTGCCCTGGGTTGGGATTCTCCAGTCCCGCTGCTGTGATTGAAGATTATCTGAGCACCAAATTCTCTGTTCTCGCTGGCAGTGGTGGCAGGTCGTACAACATCTGAGAATTAGAACAAACAACTCTTTCAAATCTGGCACACACATGCTTGGATAAGTGCTCCAATTCTGCACTGTATTATCCAATTAACAGATGATCACTACAAAGAAGTTATCAGTGTAATCTTTTATCATAATTCACTGACAAGTGTCATTTATTCTCATCAACCATTTAGTTCCACTACGTCAGGGTGGAGCTGTATGGTGAATCCAGATTGTTTTGACTGTAGAACCTGATGGATCTCTTAATAATGGACAGTATTTTCTTGAATTCAATTTAGAGTACATGGTTGGTGGGCTGAGAGTTCAAAGTTATAATTCAATCCAGGAGTCACAAGGATCATGGCATTGTGGATTCTTTAATCAGGCACATAGGATAACAAACAAATCAGAAACATTAGCAAAAGAACATTCCATTCCCATATTTGTAGCTCAGTGCCTGCTTGCTCTGAATTGTCCGTTTCCTGATCCTTGAACTAGCAGCATATATTATCATTGCACTAGAAGTGGGATAAGTAGAGTCATCGTTCAAGGTATCAGAGCTCAAACACTTACGCAGAAATCTCACAATCAGGTTGCTCCATACTATGTCTCACTTCCATCCAGCATAATTATTTTGAGGAAGGGATAGTGGATAATCCTGATTGGAAGGGCAATCTCTAAATTGGTCATCCTTTGCTGTAAGTGCAACTGATCAAATGCTACTTTATAACTTTAATAAATTCTTTACCTGTGAGGTAAACATGCCCTTATTTTCTCTTTGGGGAGAGAAGGAGGTTGGTGCACAATTTGGTTAAATACGTGGCTGCTTTAATTTTTTTTGCATGGTTGAGCATGTTTAGTAGCTTACAAAAGCAATCAAGTGTGTGAGTTGCTGCATGCATACACATGCAATTTCAAGTGAAGAATGTTTACGCAGCTTGGCTAAGAGTCCAGACATCCATGATTCTGTTGAAACCACTGTGCTCAAGGGGAAGCATGCTTGACTGAAAAATCTTTCTCTTAGATCTATTTTCTCAATTGTTTATTTACACTAAATAGGGCACTGTCAAGTGTTTGTAATTACTGCTGTTGATACTTTCAGGGTGATTGACATGACAATAAAATTAGTTTTGTAAAGAAAGTTATGAATGAATTTTTTTAAAAGTCTTCCATACCTGCCATTGCTACCATAAAGAGCTCATTGGTTCTGGACAGAATGTATACTGTGTAAATAAGCATGGAAGTTCCATAAGTTGTAATGGAGGGTAAGAAAGGTCATTAGGAGTGTGGAGCATTGGTTGGCATGAGCATTGAGAGGCATTGGTGGTGAGTGAAGAGGTATAGTTTGGCAGGGATGGGGCATAGGAAGTGTGTGAAGGGAGAGGGCCGGCAGGCTTTTTTTTGTGTTTCCCTTCTTATTACAACTCGGGCTAGTTGGGCTTTTAACCAGCTTGCCTCAGCATTTGGCAATTCACATTTTTCTGTTTCCTTGCTGTTTCCGAGTCCAGTTAGCACCTACCCCAACACCCTCACCAACAGCACCCCTCTCCCCACCCCACACACCCAGGAATGAAAATGTTACTCCAAGCTGAAAATTTAGCTCTTCCTGGCTAAGTGAAGCGAATATCATGCCATTCAATGACATCAGAAGCTTATCTTTCCTGGTGTGCTTTGTGACTTTAGTTTTTCCCTTTCCCTTCAGTTTGAAAACAATTTTGCACTGAAAATTGCTGAAGGCGTGACTTTTAAATGGTTTGGGGAGCTCTTTAGGACACCTGGGATCCGGTGAAGAATGAAACCAGCACCTTAATCGACAAAAATTAAAGCCAGAGAAACACAGTGTGAATTTGAGTCCGATTGCATATAGAAAGGAAGTGAAGAGAGAGAAAGAAAATTTGAATTAAGTGAGATAAATAAAAAAATGGCACAGAAAGTAAAAGAAAAACTAATAAAATTTTTAAAAAAACTTACAGGAACAATTTATTACCTGCAGGGATGAGATTTCATAATTGAGTTGTTACTAGAGCAGAGAGTTTGGGATGGCAAGAACACACGATTTGTCATTTTAAAAGTCTGTAAGCAGTAAAATACTAACCATAATTTTCAGCTATGAGTTTAATTCATATTGGCACTGCAAATACAAGCATGTCTTGAAACTCGAGATAGTGTTGATGGTGAGCTTCTATTGTCATGATGGTAATGGTCTGGCATGGGAACTACTGTCACATAGAAATTCACAGTTGATAGGGTATCTCCTACTGATCACAAATTGCTCAATGATGTGCACGCCAACAACAGAATGCATATCAAACTGTAGTTATTTTACTAGCAAATTCTCTGTCAGTATTATCTGTGGCACTTGAAAAACAGAGACAGCAGTATATATCATGTAAGGTTCAAAATGTAATGTCTCCCTTCTCAAAAAAATACTGAAGACTCAGTGAAGATAGAACATAGAACATAGAACATTACAGCACAGAACAGGCCCTTCGGCCTTCGATGTTGTGCCGACCAAAATAAAAAGCAATGCCCCTCCAAACTAAACCATTCCCTTCTCTTCCATATACTTATCAATTAACCTCTTAAACGCCACCAAACTTGGCGCATCTACACAGCTGCAGGCAGGGCATTCCACTCCCTAATCACTCTTTGAGTAAAGCACCTACCTCTGATATCCGTCCTATAACTCATACCCCTTAATTTAAAGCTGTGTCCCCTCGTGCTAGCTTTCTCCATCCTAGGAAAAAGGCTATCACTGTCCACCCTATCTAAACCTCTAATCATCTTATATGCTTCAATAAGATCCCCTCTTAGCCGCCTCCTTTCTAACGAAAACAACCTCAAATCCTTCGACCTCTCTTCATAGGACCTGCCCTCCATACCAGGCAACATCCTGGTAAACCTCCTCTGTACCCTCTCCAATGCCTCCACATCTTTCTTATAATGTGGGACCAGAACTGCACACAATACTCCAAGTGCGGCCGCACTAGAGTTTTGTACAGTTGCAACATGATGCGGCGGCTCCTAAATTCAATCCCCCTACCAATAAAAGCTAAGACTCCATATGCCTTCTTAACAACTTTATCCACTTGACTGCCTACTTTCAGGGATCTATTGACACATACACCAAGATCCTTCTGTTCCTCGACACTATTAAGAGCCCTACCATTAGCCCTATACTCTACACATTTATTGTTCCTGCCAAAGTGCATTACCTCACACTTTTCCACATTAAACTCCATTTGCCACCTCTCAGCCCAGCTCTGCAACTTGTCCAAGTCTCTCTGCAAACTATAACACCCCTCTTCACTATCTACCACCCCACCGACTTTAGTGTCATCTGCAAATTTACTAATCCATCCTTCAATACCCTCATCCAGATCATTTATAAAAATTACAACCAGCAGGGGCCCCAAAACAGACCCCTGAGGTACACCACTTGTCACCGAACTCCAAGATGAATATCTCCCATCAACCACCACCCTCTGTCTCTATCTGCTAGCCAATTCCTAACCCAATTAGCTAAATCACCCTCTATCCCATACATCTGCGTTTTCTGCAGAAGTCTTCCATGGGCCACCTTATCAAACGCCTTACTAAAGTCCATATATACTACATCAACCGCCTTACCCCATCCACCTCTCTGGTCACTTTCTCAAAAAACTCAATGAGGTTAGTAAGGCATGACCTACCCTTCATGAAACCATGCTGACTATCCCCAATCAATTCATTTCTCTCTAAATAACTATAAATCATATCCCTAATAATTCTCTCCAATACCTTGCCCACCACAGAAGTAAGACTCACTGGCCTATAATTCCCAGGAAGGTCTCTCTTCCCCTTCTTAAACAATGGGACCACATTCGCCATCCTCCAGTCCTCCGTAACCACACCCGTAACCAACGAGGACCTGAAGATCAGAGCCAGAGGCTCTGCAATCTCCTCTCTTGCCTCCCCGAGAATCCTAGGGTAAATCCCGTCCGGCCCAGGGGACTTATCCAACTTCAAACCCTCGAGAATTTCTAACACATCCTCCCTATCTACTACAATACTTCCCAATTTGCAACCCTGTACCTCAGTGTTCGCCATAGCTACATTTCCAGCACTCTGCGTGAATACCGAAGAGAAATATTTATTCAGTGCCTCACCAATCTCTTCAGTCTCCACGCACAACTTCCCACTGCTGTCTATGACTGGCCCTAATCTTGCCCTAACCAATCTTCTATTCTTAACATATCTAAAGAAAGCTTTAGGATTCTCCTTAATCCTATCAGCCAAAGTCTTCTCGTGTCTCCTCTTAGCTCTCCTCAACTCACTCTTTAGCTCCCTCCTGGCTAATCTATAGCTATCCATTGCACTAACTGAGCCCTCAAGCCTCATCCTGACATAAGCCTCCTTTTTCCTTTTAACCAGCGAATTAACTTTTTTAGTACACCATGGTTCCCTTACTCGACCATTTCCTCCTTGCCTGACAGGAACATACTTATCAAGGACTCGCAGTAGCTGCTCCTTGAATAAGCTCCACATTTCAGATGTTCCCAGTCCCTGTAGTTTCCTAGTCCAAACTATGCACCCTAATTCTCTCCTTATGGCCTCATAATTACTCTTCCCCCAGCTATAACTACTGCCCCCAGCTTCATGCCTATCCTTATCCATCACTAAGGTGAACGTAACCGAATTGTGGTCACTATCACCAAAATGTTCACTAACTTCCAAGCCTAACACCTGGTCTGTCTCATTGCCCAGCACCAAATCCAATGTAGCCTCACCTCTAGTTGGCCTCTCTACATACTGAGTCAAAAAACCTTCCTGCACACTCTGTACGAAAACTGACCCCTCTAACGAGCTAGAGCTATAGCTATTCCAATCAAGATCTTTATTTCCTGGTGATACCGCTTCTTCTATCAGTCTGATCAATCTGACAGACAAACAGATCCCATACACATTATATTATTATCACCACAATGTGTTACAATACTGTGAGCAGGTGTGGACTCAAAATTATGTCTCATTTGTACTTGGCAGTAAAATAATTTAAGAACTAGAAATTCAATTTTCCTTTGCCATGTGGAGGAAGCGTATATTAAGAGTTTATTTGTCCCAGATGATTATTTTTTGTCTTTGTATGTACATGCAAATTGTTTATTTGTTGCTTTTCTGAAACAATAAATGGTGTTTTATATCCTTCACCAAACCTGTCATCCAACTTGTGACTTTAACGCCCAGTCTAGTGAGGAAAAGAAGTTGGCCATCTAGATTTGCTTATGACATGTGACAAAGACACAATGATATTTCCAATTTCCTCGAATAAACCAGACATTTAGCCTTCCATGTGGATACTCTGCCTTGTGTTGTAGCAGGTCTCTTTTAGTACACAGATAGATGTGAATATGAATGCGTGCATGTGGATGTATGTGTGTGCTTGTGCATGAGTGTAACAGGAATTCTGATTCCATTACGGAACTGTCTCTTAGGGAACTTTCCTGCCTGAAGCTACAGAGGCAACTGTGTAGTTTGTTCACCCCTGTCAAAATCAGGGCCTGGTAATGTAAATCTGTACCAGTCCTTTTTGGGAGTACAGAAAAAAATGAAGCAATTGATCTCGGTTACCAAATGGGTCAAATATTTTCCATTGACTAATGCATGATCCTGTAACCTTGGTCTAACAACAAACAGTTAACTGCAGTTCAGTTTTAAATACAAGCAGCAGCGCACAGAATGTTGAGAAATATATTTTTTTAAAAAGAGGAAAAGAAATAATGATAATGACTTGCATTTTTATGGTTTCCTTCCACAACTCTGGATACCTGAGATCCAGTTTAAACATGAGCAATGCTTGTGCAGTTCGACTATTGATATATTATATAGTAATGGACAATCAAATGGTATCTCTTTGATGTCATATATAAGGAATTCAAGTCTGGACGAGGCACTGCCACTAACTTGTGCACTTCTAGATTACTCTAATCAAATATATATCTGGGAAAAAAAACAACATAGATAGCCTAGGAGAATAAATGCAGAGGCAGCAGCAAGGTTCTTGTGACTATTAAAACTGAAGTCCTCAAAACTATTCATATATATACCTTTGACCGATTTATGACTCTGAATAAGACAATGCCTCTTTTACTCTTGCACCCAATGGGGTAGACTGAGTTGAAGTGTTGAAAGTATTTTTTCCTGTTTGCCCTTTGCAGCTCTTTCTCTCTATAAAAAAAATGATGTATTTGCTAAGTTTGTATCTAATGCTGGGTAGCAACCTATAGTATGTTTCCTTAAAAATTCCATGTTTTCTATGGAATGATTGTTAACCTTTGACACTTGCTTTGGAAAAACAATGGGCTGAAATTGGATTTCTGACAAAAAAATCTGCTTCATTTCCATGTGTTTTTTTGGTGTCCTTTGTGCAACGAGATAGTGCTTAAAACTATTTGTTTCTCTGCCTAATTCGCCAATTGTAATCTTTTTGTCCCCCAGGTAAATTTGCTGAAACAAAAATCAGCTTTGTATAATTCCTTTCAATCCAATTAGATCCAAAGTTTCATGAATATGTTTGGTTATATAAATAATTTGTTGCTCTCATTGGCAACATCAACACTCTTCCTTCAAACCACTACCTTGTGATGTTCCGTTTAAAAATATCGTACAGGAAGCTCTTTGAAAGACTTCTTATACTTGCAGGGTGTTTATGGTATCAAAAATAAATTGTGGGTCTTCTCAACTCCGGAGGCTGTCTTTTGGCTTTCTGGATAATTTTAAAATGATGAGATAAAAATCCACCCCTGATGCAGCTATTACGATTCCTTATCTGGTGTTGTATCTATGGCAGCCATAATAGGACGTGTGTTGGACTGGGGGTAATACAATAAGAAGTCTCACAACACCAGGTTAAAGTCCAACAGGTTTATTTGGTAGCACAAGCCACTAACATTTGGAGCACTGCCCCTCCATCAGATGAGTGGAATTTCAGTTCACAAACAGAGCATATAAAGACACAAACTCAATTTACAAAATAATGGTTGGAATGCAAGTCTTTACAGGTAATCAAGTCTTAAAGGTATGGACAATGTGAGTGGAGAGAGGGTTAAGCACAGGTTAAAGAAATGTGTATTGTCTCCAGTCAGGACAGTTAGTGAGATTTTGCAAGCCCAGGCAAGTCATGGGGGTTACAGATAGTGTGAATTGAACCCAAAATGCCGGTTGAAGCCATCCTCGTGTATGGAACTTGGCTATCAGTCTTGCTCAGTGACTCTACGCAGTCGTGTGTCATGAAGCCTGCCTTGGAGAACACTTATCTGAAGATCAGAGGCCGAATGCCCGTGACTGCTGAAGTATTCCCCAACAGGAGGAGAACACTCTTACCTGGTGATTATCAAGTGGTGTTCATTCATCCATTGACATAGCGTTTGAATAGTCTCCCCAATGTACCATGCCTTGTGACATCCTTTCCTGCAGTGTATCAGGTAGACAGCATTGTACGATTTGCAAGTGTATGTACTGTGTATCTGATGGATGGTGTTCTCACATGAGATAATGGCATCTGTGTCAATGATCCAGCACGTTTGCCGAGGTTGCTGTGGCAGGGTTGTGTGGTATTGTAGTCACTGTTCTCCTGAAGGCTGGGTAGTTTGCTGCGGACAATAATCTGTTTGAGGTTGTATGGTTGTTTGAAGGGAAGAAGTGGGGGTGTGGGGATGGCCTTGGGCGAGATGATCGTCTTCATCAATGAAATGTTGAAAGTCTGAAGAAGATGTCATAGCTTCTCCACTCTGGGAAAGTTCTGGCCAATGAAGGTTACTTCACCGTGTCCTGTGTTTGTCTTCTGAGGAGGTCGGTTTGGTTTTTTGCTGTGGTGCATCAGAACTGTCAATTGATGAGTTGAGCACCATATCCTGTTCTTATGAGGGCATCTTTCAGCATCTGGAGGTGTCTGTTGCAGAGACAACGCAGAGTCCTGAGCAGAGACTGATAGCCAAGTTCCACACACATGAGGACGGTCTCAACCGGGATCTTGGATTCATGTCACACTATCTGTAACCCCCCACGATTTGCCTAGACTTGCAAAATCTCACTAACGGTCCTGGCTGGAGATAATACACATTTCTTTAGCCTGTGCTTAACCCTCTCTCCACTCACAGTGTCTGTACCTTTAAAACTTGATAAGACTTGCGTTCCAACCATTATCTTGTAAATTGAGTTTGTGTCTTTATATGCCCTGTTTGTGAACTGAAATCTCACTAACCTGATGAAGGGGCAGTGCTTCAAAAGCTAGTGGCTTGTGCTACCAAATAAACCTGTTGGACTTTAACCTGGTGTTGTGAGACTTCTTACTGTTTGTATCTATCTCAGTGAATGGATGGATAACCATGCTGAAACTGAATGTCTTCAGGATTTTTGCTCCTGGTGTAGGGCAGGAGTAGTGTGACAGCATTTTTGTCCCTAACATACTAATGAATTGTTCCTGAATATCCCATGGTCTTTAACCCCAGTTATCCCCAAGGAAATTTGTTTTGTCAAGTATACTCCTGTAATTTATTAAAAATATAAATTTGCAGCCTGTGTGTAACAGATCTTAGGAATGTGCAACTCTAACAAATGCCAGAATAGGTCAGATGTACTGCCATTATGATTTGTCTCAGTTAAGTAGCTTTTGTACTACATGACATTTTTTTCTACCCATGCATATTGTACTACATAATTAATTAAGAGTGAACCTTTATAGCAGGTCTCTATAAACCAAGAGTTTCGATTTTCAGCATGGGCCTGAAAATATTAATACACTTCTAGGGACCTCCGAAACTCTGAAATGTCACCTACCCAAAGGAAATCTGTGATATTGTAATAAGAGCTATGTTCATTATAAACAGAAAGATTGTAAGTCGAATACAAAAAAAAGTGTAATAAAATGATAATTCTTCAGATCCTGTTACAGCCACAAAACCTGACAACCTCAAGAACTGTAGGTAGACTCTTGAATGAGAATCTTTGACATTAACACCACCAATAAGCAACTTCACCCTGGTTATACTGTAGAATTGCCTTCTTATTGACAGTCATCACCAAGCTGGCAACATGAATACGCAAGTTATATAAAGTTGTGACCTGAAAGAACCAAAAGAAGCAATAATAAATTAGTAAATGGTTGCATATTTTTGACACATGCACATCTTTTCTCAAATATATTTTACAATGTTGCAAAAAATTTAAAACATGTGGCAGTCTGCAATAGAACTTAAGACATGTCTGAAAAAAAGCAGATGCACAATCATCAAAGGCTAATGTCAGGAGAAGGGAAATAGGCTGATGTTTGGTTTAAAGTGAGAACGGGACTTGAGGTTAGTTTAGAAAAGGAGAGTCACCTTCATGTAAGTGTAGGTGAACTAGAAAATGTTCTAAGGGGACATCAACAGTTTCTCAAAAAGTGCAGAGATGCATTTTTCATGATGATTATCAAATCATTACTTGATTTTGAGTCTTTCCTCTAGAAGATCATAGAATAAGTGTTAGCCGTGCATTTCAGATTACTACAGGTCTCTTTGCCTGTCTTCACAGCATATAAGAAACCTAGATTTGAAAATGTTGCTAAATTATTTCACATCATCAGAGTGCTAAATCATACTCAGTGTGGCACATTGAAGCATCCATGCATTACACCTTTCCTTCAAATGAGTTTTATTGTGTATTTAAAAAATTAATGCCATCAAAAAAGCAATGTTTTTATAAAACACATCAGAATTATTTATAGCATCAGTGCATTGTTACTGGACACCACTATATATAGATTTGTTTTAAACAATGAATACTAACTGTGCTGACACATTGAAATTTGCACTTCCTTTGTCTAACCAATCACCACACTAACTTCATGTAGCCCTACACAATTTTCTCAAGACAGGCCTTTGAAGAGTTTAATAAAAAACATTTTTAAATTTTTTTCTACTTATTTTGGCGATGAAAGCGAGTTATGGGAATAACAGATGAAATGGCCATTGATTGTTGTCTACCAGACTTACTCACCTCTTTACTCACATCTATTCATCTTGTTTAAATTAAATCCAGAAGAACATATGCACCCAGGTGGGGTTTATTTTTTTAGAAACATTGTGGAATGAAGCCTTCTGTTTGTTATGGTTGCTGCTTTATTTTCTGATAACACCAGGATTATTCCCAATGGCACCCTCCAGCGCTGTATCTGTCAGTGATTGTAGGATTGGTGGGAGAACACCTTATTAGCAGCATGTGGCAGGTAAGTGCAAGTGCTGCTTTGTACAGTTCAGTGGTGGGTGTACCAATTCTCACAAACACACTGAAGCTGATGGAGACTTCCCCAATCAGCCCCTGCAAGTTTTCTATGAACTCTCTGAGCAAAGTCAGAAGGGATGCATTCTGTGTAATTTATTTGATTTTTAAATTTTTTTAAAGGCCAAGATTGACAGGGGTTTTGCATATGCCCTTGTGAAGTTAATATTAAACAATCCTTTCATTTCTTACCTCGCACGTATAAATCCAACCCATTCTTGTCATCAGGTATTGATTGGAATTTTACCATCCTGCCCACCATGGATATCAGAACAGATGAGGGACAGACAGTGGGAAGGTCCATTGACATTGGGTGGGATTTTATGGTTTCGGGACAAGTGAGGCCATAAAGTCCAGTAAAGGCCCATTGTGTTTTGTGCCTGAGAGATATGCGGAGAGGATCCAGGTTCTATGTGTGAATAGGAGCTTTATTCAATGCTTTGAAAATATTTGCCCTCTCGTGCTTCCCATTTGCTCTCAGTTTCTCTGTCACCCCATCCACAAAGTCGACTTTCAGCTCACAGTCAACAGTCACACACAATCAAACACCAAACAACTGAACATCAATGTCTCCAGTTGCTCAACATCATCACCATTTTTACTTTGGCTCTCATTGAAGTCATCATGAGAAGTTTGCCCATGGAAGACTTCTACAGAAAATGCAGATGTGTGGAATAGAGGGTGATTTAGCTAATTGGATTAGGAATTGGCTGGCAGATAGAAGACAGAGGGTGGTGGTTGATGGGAGATATTCATCGTGGAGTTCGGTGACGAGTGGTGTGCCTCAGGGGTCTGTTTTGGGGCCCCTGCTGTTTGTAATTTTTATAAATGATCTGGATGAGGGTATTGAGGGATGGATCAGTAAATTTGCAGATGACACTAAAGTCGGTGGAGTGGTAGATAGTGAAGAGGGGTGTTATAGTTTGCAGAGAGACTTGGACAAGTTGCAGAGCTGGGCCGAGAGGTGGCAAATGGAGTTTAATGTGGAAAAGTGTGAGGTAATGCACTTTGGCAGGAACAATAAATGTGTAGAGTATAGGGCTAATGGTAGGGCTCTTAATAGTGTTGAGGAACAGAAGGATCTTGGTGTATGTGTCAATAGATCCCTGAAAGTAGGCAGTCAAGTGGATAAAGTTGTTAAGAAGGCATATGGAGTCTTAGCTTTTATTGGTAGGGGGATTGAATTTAGGAGCCGCAGCATCATGTTGCAACTGTACAAAACTCTAGTGCGGCCGCACTTGGAGTATTGTGTGCAGTTCTGGTCGCCACATTATAAGAAAGATGTGGAGGCATTGGAGAGGGTACAGAGGAGGTTTACCAGGATGTTGCCTGGTATGGAGGGCAGGTCCTATGAAGAGAGGTTGAAGGATTTGAGGTTGTTTTCGTTAGAAAGGAGGCGGCTAAGAGGGGATCTTATTGAAGCATATAAGATGATTAGAGGTTCAGATAGGGTGGACAGTGATAGCCTTTTTCCTAGGATGGAGAAAGCTAGCACGAGGGGACACAGCTTTAAATTAAGGGGTATGAGTTATAGGACGGATATCAGAGGTAGGTTCTTTACTCAAAGAGTGATTAGGGAGTGGAATGCCCTGCCTGCAGCTGTTGTAGATGCGCCAAGTTTGGTGGCGTTTAAGAGGTTAATTGATAAGTATATGGAAGAGAAGGGAATGGTTTAGTTTGGAGGGGCATTGCTTTTTATTTTGGTCGGCACAACATCGAAGGCCGAAGGGCCTGTTCTGTGCTGTAATGTTCTATGTTCTATGTTCTATGTTCTAAGTCTCCAGACTAGCCCTGCCTCATGCCAAATGTTTGCCCCAAGTGGCCCAGTACACCCAGGTACAGCCACAAGTGATAGAATCCCTACAGTGCAGGAGACCATTCAGCCCATCACACCTGCACCACCAAAAATCCCATCCAGATCCTATTCCTGTAACCCCATTTATTTATCCTTCTGACACTGAGGCTCAATTTAGCATGTCTGATCCACCAACCTACACATTTTTGAACTGTGGTAGGAAAATGGAGCACCCAGAGGAAAGCCGGGGAGAATGTGCAAACTCCACAAAGACAGCCATCCAAAGCCGGAATTGAACCCTGCTCCCTAGCACAGTGAGGTAACAATGCTAACCATTGTGCCATTGTGCCACCCCAAGTATTTTGATGAAAGTGCTCCTTTTCTGTGAGGAGCAGGATCTTAGAATCCGTATGTTGCAGAAAGAGGTCACTTGGCCCATCAAACCTGCACTGACAACAATCATAAGAACATAAGAAATAGGAGCAGGAGTAGGCTCTACAGCCCCTCGAGCCTGCCCCACCATTCAATAAGATCATGGCTGATCTGTAGTGGTTCAGTACCACTTTCCCGCTTTCTCCCCGTAACCCTTAATTCCCTTGTCAATTAAAAACCTATCCACTCTTGACTTGAACATGTTCAGTGAGGAAGCCTCCACCACCCCATCAGGCAGAGAATTCCAAACATTCACCAGGCTTTGCGTGAAGAAACCCCTCCAATCTGAAAACTCCGCCACAACTCCGATCTGAAAACCTCCTCAAATCCGATCTGATGGTTCTAACCATGGTTAGATGGTTTTTAACCATCCCAGGCCCTATCCCCATAATCCCATGTATTTCCCCTGTTAAACTCCTGACTCTAAGGGGTCAAGTTAGCATGGCCAGTCAATCTAATCTGCATGTCTTTGGTCTGTGGAAGGAAACTGGAACACCCAGAGAAAATCCAGACAGACCTGGGGAGAACATGCAGATTCTACACAATGACCCAGGATTGGAATTGAACTCGGGTCCCTGGCGTTTTGAGGCAGCAGTGCTAACCATTGTGCCGCCTTTCCAAAGAAATCTGCTCAGTCTACTCTTAAGTGAGGCTGAAAAAGTCTATTGGAAATGGTCACGGATATTTCCTGCAGTTTGTGATTGTTTTGTCATTGTGTTTCCAAGGAGCCTCTGCTGGGATGTTTGTACAATATTCAATTGGGTGCTTCATTGTTCCTGATGAACAATGGGAGAACCAATTGATCACAAAGACAGCATTGTTAACTCAGCACTGATTCATAGCGGATAAATAAAGGCTTCAGATTTGCACTGAATAGAACTAACTGGCGTTAGAACCAACAAATCCAGATGCTACAGTAGTTTAGAACACAATATTCACCTCTGGGATAGATCTGAATACACATTGCATAGCAGAATGAGTTTGACCATTTAGCCAAAGTTTCCAGTGAGGCTTTTTAACACCAAGGAGCTTCAAGCACAAACCGAAAACCGATTTAGTCTTGATCGGGAACAATTGTCTGAACAGGGTATGAAAGCCTGGTGTTTATGTTGCAGGACTTGTAAATCGGAGATTGAGGCTGTGTGTAAAATCTCATTGTAGCAACTTACAAATTTGCGTTCAGATTTTAAAAGTCTGAGAATAAAGTAAAAGTGACAAAAAGCTTTTGGATTATGGTAAACATCCAGTTGGTTCCTTGATGACCTTTAGAGAAAAAAGAATGCCATCATTACCCAGCCTGGCCTATATGTTACAGAAAACAAATAGCAAAGACATGTAGCATTATTCCAAGAAAAACTCAGGTATTCAAATTATAAATTTGTACAATGCCTAGATCTGACTACTCATAAGCGAATAGTGTAGATATTGTGACATGATGGTGGCCAGAGAGGTACTCTGCGTATTCATGTTGATGTGGATTCCAGGAAACTTTGCTGATGGTTCTTAAGGTTCACACGCAAACTGGATTTTAATTAGTAAAAACATATCAGGACAATATTAGTCTGAGGATGGTTTATCAAAGTGTGCATCCTGTTGGCCTCGCCTCCTGTTTTTCTGGCACAATCTGTGTCTTCCTGATTGCAACAACATTAGAAGGTCGACATGCATAAATGAATGTACCTATGGATTATTGTAACTGAACCTTGAAAGGACAAGTTAACCAAAAATGGGCATATAATGAAATGCTGAATTCAGTTATGAAAGTTCTTTATTAGTCAATACAGCTGCAGTTCTGGTTAAGGATGAGGCAATTTTGCAACCAGTAGGAAACCACACTCACAGTCAACATACTGACTCGACACAGAATAAATGCTTCACTATATAAAGGGACCTAAGCGAGCTAGTTCAATTTCACATTATACGCATTTATTGCCCATCCTTTACATTTTGACTTGAACACAGGAGTACAGAAGTCTTACTGAAATTGCATCGAGCCTTGGTAAGACAGCATCTGGAGCATTACGTAGAATTTTGGCCTCCTTGCCTGGGGAGGGTACACTTGCAACAGAAGATGTGCAATAAATGTTCACTACAAGTCCTGGGATGGTGGGATTTTCCTGGGAGGAGACTTAACCTTTATTCTCTTGAGTTTCAAATAATAAAAGGTGACTTAATTGAAACTTTCAGCAGTCTTATTCAGCTTAACAAGATAGATGTAGGAAGGATGTTTCTCTGACTGGGGAGACTAGAACCACAGGGCACAGTACAGAATAAGAGTTAGGACATTTAGTTCTGAGATAAAGAGGAATTTCTTCATTCAGAGGGTGGCAAATCTTTGGAATTGTCTGACCTCAGAAAGCTGTAGTAATGTTAGTCATTCAAAACAGATGCTGAAATCTTGCTGCTGTTTACACGGGTGGGATCTTACAGTCCTGCTGATTGCGCACTTCTGCCATAGGTTTCCTGCTGCTGAGGACTGCGTTCAATGGGAAACTCTTTTGACAATGGCAGGATCAGAAGATCCTGTTGTAGTAAAGCACACCGCAGAGAGGGAGGAAAATTCCACCCAATAAGTAATTGATTTCTAGACTGTAAATCAAAGGATATGGGGATAGTGCAAGAAAATGGCACTGCGGTAGAAAATCAGCCATTATCTAATTGAACGGCGGAGCTAGCTTGAGAGGCCAAATGGCCTACTCCTGCTCCTATTTCCTCTGTTTATCAAACATTGGATTGTATCACTTAGACTTTGACATTCTTGGAGTGATAAAGTCTTTCCATTAGAGTCTGATTTTCATGCAATAAATCTGTGGGTGCATCACTGAAAGGAGTAATCAATTGCTGTGAACCCTTTTGGATCTATCGTTAAGAAGGAAAAGTAACTGCATTAGTTAATTTGACTTTTAGACACCTCTTTCATCTAGAAAAGTGGGGAAATAGATTGTACACCTGTAGTTTCCACTTGGAGCACTCTATCATCCTAATTGTCAAGATGTGATTGTTTCACATGGAATGCAGTCAATATTCCTCCATATCATATATATCATAGCTGTGATAATGTCGCGCAACTAGTAATCCAGAAACCACCCCCCCTCCAATGGTCTAGTAACATGAGTTCAAATCCCACCATGACAGCTGATGGAATTTAAATTAAATTAGTAAATCTAGAATATAAAGCTAATCTCAGTGACAATGACAATGACAATTATCACCAATTGTCACAAAAGCCTATTTGCTTCATTAATGTCCTCCAGAGAAGGAAATCTGCCATCCTAACCTAATCTGGCCTACATGTGACTCTACAGCAATATGGTTGATTCTTAACTTGGAGGAAAATGTAAGTAGTCTGATTAATAAATTTGCAGATGATACAAAAATTGGGGGAGGATTGTCAGAGGATAAGCAGAATATAAATTGGCTGGAGGACTGGGCCAAAAGATGGCAGGTGGAAATTAAGATATAGAGATGCCGGCATTGGACTGAAGTAAACACAGTAAGAAGGTTGTAAGATGGAAGTTAACCCAGACAAATGTGAGGTGATGTGATTTGGAAGATCTACTATAGAAGGAAAGTACACATTGAATGATATATCCCTTAGAAATGACAGAGGGATCTAGCTGTGCAGATCCACACTTCCCTGAAGGTGGCAATTCAGGTGGACAATTCTGGTCACCACACTACCGGAAGAATGTTGATGCATTGGAAAGGGTGCAGAAGAGATTTACCAGGATGTTGCCTGGTTTGGAAGAGATGGACTATGAAGAAAGTTTGAACAAACTTGGATTGTTGTTTTCATTGGAGTGTCAGAGGACGAGAGGAAACCTGATAGAGGTTTACATGATTATGACAGACATGAATAGAGTACATTGCCAGAGTCTTTCACCCAGGGAGAAGGATCAATTACTCAGGTATATAAAATCATAGAATCATAGAACTCCTACAGTGCAGAAGGGGGCTATTTGGTCATTAAGTCTGCACCAATTACAATCCCACCCAACCTCTATAACCATAACCCCCGCAATTTATCCTGTTAATCCCCTAATAGTATATCAATTTAGCATTTCTTTCACACAATTTGTGAATGCTGGAATGCATTGCCAGTGGAGGTGGTGGGAGCAGATTCTATAACGACATTCAAGAGGCATTAGGATAGATACATGAATAGGCAGGGAATAGAGGGATATGTACTGTATAGAGGCAAGAAACTGTTAAATTAGAGAGGCATTTGTGTCTGCATAGACTTGGTGGGAACAAAGGACCAAGGTGCGGTACCAGATGGCCTTGGTAGGACAAAGGGAGAATTTCACGGTAACTTCATTGCAGTGTTAATGTAAAGCTTACTTGGGATTAATAAATAAACTTTACTTTTGCTTTACTTTTTCCAGAGTTATACTGTTTTTTGTTCTTTGTTCCTGCTGAAATGTCTTCGACAAGCCACTCAATTCAAGGGCAATTAGAGATGGGAACATGATGATCTCACCAGTGAAACTCAGAGTCCTTGAAAGAATGAGAAAAGTATTTATATCTATCATGTCATGGCTACAACACAGAAGGAGGTTAGTTGGTCCCTAATGTCTGTATCGGCTCTTTGCGACAGGAACTCACATGGTCCCTCTCGCATTTTTTGCAGTAGCTTTGTGAACATTTTCTCTTCCGATAATTATCCAATTCTCTTCTGAAAGCTTCTATTGATTCTGTCTCCACTACATTCACAGGCAGAGGATTCCAGATCCTAACCACTTGCTTCATAAAGAAGCTTTTCCTTGTGTCGCCTTTGCTTCTTTCTCCCATTACCTGAAGTAGGTGTCCTTTCATTCTTAACTCTCCCACCGATAAGAACAGTTTCTCCTTCTCTATACTGTTCAGACTCTCTTAATCTTCTCTTCTCCAAGGAGAACAGCCCCAGCTTCTCTAACCCATCCATGTAACTAAAGTTTCTCAACCTAGGATCCATTCTCAGGGCATTTTCTGCACCCTCCCTAATCCCATAACATTTTTTCTAAAATTGGTGCCCAGAACTGGACATATTAGTTCATTTGAGGTCAGACCAGTCTTTTACACGGGTTTATCATAACTTGCTTTTTTTGTACTCAATGCTGTTGTTGATATGGTTTATTAATTGTTTTCTCATCCTGTTCTGCTGCCTTTCATGATTCAATGACATATACCCACAGGTCTTTCTGCTCCTGCTCCCCCACTTCAGAATTGTACCCTTTATTTTTTATCACCTCACCTTCTCCTTCTTATCAATAAAAATTACTTAAAATTTATCCATTAGTCACAAGTAAGGCTTACATTAACACTGCAATGAAGTTACTGTGAAATTCCCCTACTCAACTACAATAAATTCCATCTACAACATGTCTGCCCATTCCACCAGTATATGTCCTCTTGAAAGGTATCACTATTTTCTCATCATTCACAATACTTCCAAACTTTGTGTTATCTGAAATTTTGAAATTGCGCCCTTATGCACTCAAGTCTAAGTCATTCATACATAAGCAAAGAATGGTCCAATCAACAGTCCCTGGAGAACCCCAATATATACCTTCCTCCACTCTGAAAATTTGCCACCACTCTCAGAGTTACAATTACCATCAAATAGGTTTAACTTTTATTTTGAAAGCTGTAAGTAAATTGTCTGCAAGCACTGTGCTAAACTCTCATCACACTAAGTCAGCTTTTGCATATTGGTTTCCATAAAAAAATATAATTTATGGCTCACAATTTCTGAAAGAAAACCAATTCTTATAATCACCATAATATATTCCATAATTCAGATTCACGCTGCATATAAATGTTACCGAGCCCAATTTACCAGTCCCTCTACGCAGCATGTTTTCTGAAGCAGAGGCAGCTGACCACACTCCGGCAGCGGGATCTTCCAGTTCTGCTCATACCTACGGCATTTTGCATGGCCTCCCAGTCTCACTGCCAGGAAACCTACCACCTTTAGTGGAACCAGAAGATCTTACTAGCAGGAAAGAACCAGAAAATCCCAGCACTGTCTATCTTGGCACATAACACTGCTGATACATGGTGATTGGATAGGACAGATTTGCATCAGTCGCAATTCATCAAAATTAGGGAGAGAAATCAATATAAAAACAAAGGCCTAATTAACAGAATAAACTGAGAGAACTAATAAACTCAACTCTTATTCTAAACCACACTGGTGCAGTAAACTTCAGAATCTATCATCATTCTGCACATATCCTCATTTAACCCCCATCACAAACCATAGTATAGTCACTTAGTTTAATTGAATCGCTTGCCTGTTGGCCTATGGTGTGCTTCAGACCACAGCATCTCCCTATAGTTTTGGGACCTTAGATCACAACATCTCTTTTATTAGCACCTTCTTTATCCTTTTCAAACCACAAGAGTGCAAGCTAACTTTCAAACCTCTGCTTCAAAAATGCATCAAATACTAGCCTCAAGTTACTTTCACTTCAGATTTTGTTACTGAGAGTCAATATCCAGGAGTAACACACACACACACACACACACACACACATATTTTAGCATTCACTTACACAAAGAAGAATTTATCCTATTAGAAGCCAAAATCTAGTGAGCATTGTTTCTGACTGAGCCAGCAACCTGAAAAAGTTCAAGGCCTTCCCAGTAAAAATTGTTTTAAAGGTCAGTATGTAACATTACAGATTGAAAGTGATTGGACAGAGTAAATCACATAGTACAATAGATACTATTTATTTAGTGAGTGAGAAAGGTCAGCATCATATGAAGTACTGAAGAATAGCAGAGTCATGAGTGCTCGTGCTGTCTGACTGCAGTTCAAGATCTATTTGGTCCCTTTCACAGGAAAGCTGGCAATCAACTGCAATAGTTCCTTATGAAGATCTATCCGATATATATAGTTTTACTGGAAAATCAATAAGCACAGTGTGTGAAGACTGGACGTGTTCAATGCTTAAAGCTGAAAGAACGTTTTTTATTCTTCCATGGAATTTGGGCATCGCTTACAAGGACAGTATTTGTTGCCCATCATTAATTGTCCTTGAGAAGGTGGTAGTGAACCATTTTCTTGAATTGCTATAGCCCACATGGTCCAGGTACACCCGCAGCACTGTTAGAGAGAGAGTTCCAGGATTTTGACCCAACAACAATGAAGGAATAGCAATATAGTTCCAAGTCAGGATGGTGTGTGGCTTAAGACCATAAGGTGAAGGAGCAGAAATAGGCCATTCAGCCCATGGAACTTGCTCCGCCATTCTGTGAGATCATTGATCTGTTATGATTATCTTCAATTCTCCTTTTCCACCTTTTCTCCAAACCCCTTGATTACCTTACTATTAAAAATCTCTCTATCTCAGCCTTGAATGCAAATAATGACCCAACCTCTACAGCTTCCTGTGGTAAAGAATTCTACAGATTCACTACCCTCTGAGAGACAAAATTCCTGCTCAAGTCTTAAATGAGCAACTTAAATGAGCCTGCGATTAGGGTCTCTGGTTTGAGATTCTCCCACAAGGGAAAGCAATCTCTCAGCATCTATTCTGTCAAGCCTCCTTAAGGTCCTGTGACTTGGTTTGGGGAAAGGCTAATTCTGGAGCACAAGCCTTTAATATAACTGCTAGGATGTTATCAGGGTCCATAGTCTTTACAATCCAGCATTTTCAGCTATTTCTTGATGCTGTGTAAATTGAATCGAAATGACCGAAGACTGGTATTTGTGATGTCAGGGTCCTCTGGACGAGGACAAGCTAAATCATTCACTGGGCATTTTTGGCTGAAGATGGTTGCAAATTGATTATAAGGATATTTGTGGAGCTTGCTCCTCTTGTAGTTTTTTAATTGTTTCCCGTCATTCATGACTGTGTGTGGTAGGACTGCAGGGCAATATCCAAGAATCACTTAGCTCTGTCTATTACATGCTGCTTATGCTGTTTGGCATGCAAGTGGCACTGTGTTGCAGCTTCATCGGATTGACGCTTCATTTTTAATTATCTGTTGGCATGCCCTCCTGCATTGTTCATTGAACCAGGGTTAATCCCTTGGCTTGGTGGTAATAATAGAGTGGGAGATATGCTGGACCATGACGTTACATTTTATGAATGAATACAATATGGTTAAGAGCACCTTTTGGTTGCCCAGTTTTGAGCTGCTAGGTTGGTCCTGAATCTATCCCATTTAGCACCATGGCATAATGCCTCATAACACAATTTAGGGTATGCTCAGGGTGAAGATAGGGCATGGTCTTCACAGAAGCTGTCTGGTTATTCACCCCTAACTATAATGTCAAGGACAAAGGAGGGACCCAAATCAGACACTGCTCCAGAGTCTTTATAACCTCAGCCTGCAAACTTCGAGAATTTGAACTGGGTTCTGGGTGAGAAAAGCTTGGAGCAGTAGGATACAGCATGGCCTGAATTTGATTGAAATAATTGAGGTCAGCAGTATTGACACATACCAGCCAGTGCAAAAAATGTCCTTTCACACCCAGCTTTAAGGAAATAAATGAATATATTCAGAAAGCTACCCGAGGAGACTAAGAATTGAACTCCTGGTAGGTTTCGATGAAGGCCAGAATCTACATACTGTGCCTTTGAATATAATTCAAACTTAAGCAGCAACATACAGTCTCATACTGTTCAAACTTATGAATGCAGCAATTCAAGTAGCCAGTTTGGGAGAGACTCTCAGTTTTTCATTCATCCTATTTGGGTTGTCTCCAACAGCAAGAGAAAAACATGCAGACAGTGGTGAGCGTGGATCAAATCCAATCCAGAGCTAGTCACCGGAGACATCACCACAACAGTCTCATGACTCATAGATGGAACCTAAGGATGATTTGCTTCCCTGCAAGTCAGGATCCCACAGCCAATAAAAGAAAAACTTGCATTTATGCAGCACCTTTCACTACCTCAAGGATGTCCCAAAGTATTAAGCAGCCTGTGAAATACGTTTTGAAGTGTGGTCATTGCTATAATGTAGGAAATGTGACAGGCAATCTGCACATACCAAATCCCACTAGCAGTAATCTGACAATGATCAGGGAATCTGATTCTTGATGAGGAATAAATGATGGACAGGAAAATTTCCCTACTCTTTCAATAACTGTCAGAGGTTTGGTAATGACTGGAAAGGATTAATGTGTAACATTTGTAGAGAGTGAAGCCTGGTGCAAATAAGGGGCCCACTGCTAGTAAGTGAGGCATTACCAATGGCGTATTGTAATACTTTGCAATACCATTTTCCTGCAGCCAAGTTTAAAAGATGCAATGTCACAAAGTAGAAATGGGAAATGAACACTTATTTTCAGCCGTCAGCCATTATAAGCTCAAAGGGACAATCCACAAACCATTCTGATCAAAATGCTAGAGTTTTGTTTTTGGGGGGACAATTCAATTCACAGTTTCCTTTTGGAAGAAACAATCTGATTTCATGGGGAAATACTAGCTGACTTGGTAATGACAGCAAGTAAAGCAGAATACTGTTGACTTGTTGATCATAATCTCCTTATCAATATAGCTGTCACAGTCTCGTGTACAACTGACCACTTCTTGTTTCGTAATTCTCCCCACCCACTTGTTTTTCTCCCTCTTCTGCAGAGATGTGTTGACTGTATCAGCATCTGATTGTTGTACTAGTCTCCAATTCTATCACAGTCAGACAGGCAGGTAGATAGTGAGCAGCAACAGTATTAGCCCTGGGCTTCAATCTTACCACCCCTCCTTTCTCTCTCTTTTTCCCCAAGTATCTCTAACTCTAGTCTCTATGTCCAGTCTTTCCATATATTTCTTCTTTTTCCCCTAATTTCTCTCTCCCTTGTCTTTGTCTCTGCAGTCTCTCTGTCTTTCGCTATTCTCTTTCACTATCTCCTCTCCAATTTTACTCCTCTGCAGCCTCTCTCCCCAATTTCTCTCTCTTTCTCCCTCCCTAACCTATCAATTTCTCTCCCTCTGAGTAGCAAGGCAACACAGTGCTTAACACTGCTATGTCACAGTTCCGGGGACCCGGATTTGATTCCCAGTTTGAGTCACTGTCTGGATGAAATTTGCACGTTCTCCTGTGTCTGTGTGGCTTTTCTCAGGGTGCTCTGGTTTCCTCCCACACTCCAAAGATGTGCAAATTAAGTTGATTTGACCTTGCTCTTAATGTCAGGGGGTTATCAAGCTATGGGGATAGGACCTTGGTAGGATTGGGATTGGTGCAGACTCGATGGGCTGAAAGGCTTCCTTCTGCACTGTGGACTCTCTATGATTCTTTTCAGACTCTCTCTTCAGTTTCTTTCATTCGCTCTCCCTCCACAGAGTCTCTTTATTTCTAACTAGAAACTGTGCAATTGTACTCCACATTTCTAAAGAGAAGAGAGAAAACAGCCTCTCAGATATCGTGAGAACCATTGGATAGAAAATGGATGGGAATATGTTCAAGACATGTGACCAACTCTACAGGTCAGGCACATTGAGGAATCACCCCGGCCACCCAACACTATACATGCGCTTTCAGTACAGATTTTTTTTTCACAGAAAAGCTGTACACATCACCTAGACAGTGCAGCTGTAAAACTGAATATGACAACTTGCATCAGAGTTTGCGTCGAACATTTCGTAACTGTTGCTCAAGTTTCTTCTTTAGATATCCTACGTAATAGATTAGCGTGACCAGTTAGACTGTGGGATCATTAGTTAACTTGGTGCTGGTTGTGGCATTGTTGAGCTGTACATTCAGGAAACAAGTGAAATTAGACTGGATTCTCTCAAAAAAAATTCTAAGTGTCAAATTTGCGTGAAAATTGGAGTAAATCACGCTGGTTCTTTCAGTGGGATTTTCAAAATGAATCTCCCACATTGTGCCCGCAGAGTGCCTCTGTGTGAATCACGCTGCAACACAGGGGCTAAGGCCTGTTTCTACTGGACAATCCGGCAGCATTGCATTGCACGTACACCGATCTGTCACTGCCTAGATCAGCGCACGCGCACGAACCCGCACTGCCAGCCTCTCGATAGCTGGCCATCGAATGAGTCCGGCCTAGCCTGAACCTCTCCCCCCGTCAATCTCGTGTTCCTCTGGTCAGCACCAATCTCTTGCCAGGCCCCCTCCCCCCACAGCGCTGACTCCCTCATCCTTCGCTGCAGTGCCGACCATCTTCCACACAGTGAAACCCCCCCCCACCCCCCCATCCCAATGGCCAGCTCCGATCGCTGGTCTCCATCCTTCCTCCACTGATCCCGACTGCAGATTGGCAGAGAGATCCCTTATCAACATTAATTGTTCTTCCAAAAGCCTCACTCCCCTTAGGACCACACCCTTGGCGCTGCCCTATGCCTGATAGGTATATAAGAACATACGAATTAGGAGCAGGAGTAGGCCATCTGGCCCCTCGAGCCTACTCCACCATTCAATCGGGTCATGGCCGATCTTTTCTTAGACTCAACTCCATTTACCTGCCAGTGGAAACTACTTCCCTGCTCCTACCTTTTCTATTCCCTTCATAATCTTATATTTTCTATAAGATCTTCCTTCATTCTTCTGAATTCCAATGAGTATAGCTCTAGTCTACTCAGTGTCTCCTCATAAGCCAATCCTCTCAACTCTGGAATCAACTTAGTGAATCTCCTCTGCACCCCCTCCAGTGCCAGTATATCCTTTTTTAAGTAAGGAGACCAAAACTGTACACAGTACTCCAGATGTGGCCTCACCAGCGCCTTATACAGCTGCATCATAATCTCGCTGTTTTTAAACTCCATTCTTCTAGCAATGAAGGACAAAATTCCATTTGCCTTCTTAATTACCTGCTGCATCTGCAAACCAACTCTTTGAAATTCCTGCACAAGGACACTCAGATCCCTCTGTACAGCAGCATGCTGCAATTTTTACCATTTCAATAATAGTTCAAAAGTTGGGCAGTACCAAGGTGTCCCCAGTGCATTAGCACTTTACCCCTTAGTGCCAGGGGCCTAGGCTAGCACTACTAAGATGACAATGCCAAGAGGGCATCCCCCCACTGTCACTGTCCAGGAGAGGCCTCGATTGCCGCTTCCCTTCATTCTAGCAGAGTCAGGACACCAGCGCCAGCAATGGGCAGCTACTGTAAATCCCACTGGAGTGAAATAGTCCTGGCAGATGGGAGAGGCTAGTGGACCCACAGACCCACTAATGATATTCAAATAGTTGATAATGGGAGGCTGCATGTATTAGGCAGCTCCATGCATATTTCCGTACTCAGGCCTGGACATCCAGTGTACATCAGCCGCTGCTAGAATCTCTCCTTCTGCTGCATTAAAAATGCAGTGCAGCAGGATGGGAGAATTGCCCTCATAATAAGGCTGATATATCCTAATTCAGTTTTTTTCATGTTTTCATTGTCTTTCTATATTCCTCAATTAGAACAAGAGTTAAACTTCTGTACATGTTTGACGGAAAATCATTTTACACCTTCTGACCAACATATATAGTGCTCGCTGTCCTAAGCCATTGATTTATTACATATAATAGGAGTGACCTAAGTTAAATGACCACTGAATTTAAGAAGAGTGTCATTGAGAAGGTTTCTATGTCCTGATGCTAAAGTCCTGAAACTGGATCCATGCTGATTCTTAATTCTAATCAGTCACCTATATGAAAGGGATTATTCAATAATATCAGTTTAAATATAAAGCAAATACAATTTCTTAGCTTGAGAGGAGCTCCTCTTTAACAATCTGAGGTCTATCACCCTTTCTCTAGTTTTGTACAGTGGCAAACTTCAAAGGGGACTCAAGACAACTTGTTGAAATGCTTAACATAGCAAAGGGATTCCATGTGCTCTTCCATGGGAGCCTGTGCTCATCCTTCAGCTACGTAAGAACATGTGAACGTAAGAAATATGAGCTAGAGTAGGTCATCTATCCCCCCGAGCCTGCCCTGCCATTCAATAAGATCATGGTTGATCTGATAATGGTTCAGTTCCGCTTACCTGCCTGCTCCCCATAACCTTTAATTCCCTTTTTGGTCAAAAATCTATCTGTGACTTAAACACATTTAACGAGGTAGCCTCCATTACTTCAATGGGCAGCGGATTCCGAAGATTCACTACCCTCTGGGAGAAGAAGTTCCTCCTCAACTCTGTTCTAAATTGATTCCCTCTTATTTTGAGGCTGTGCCTTCTAGTTCTTGTTTCCATTCTCAGTGGAAATAATCTCTCTGCTTCTACCCTGTATAGCTCCTTCATTATCTTATATGTCTCTATGAGATCTCCCCTCAGCGTTCTAAACTCCAGTGAGCACAGGCCCAATCTCTCCTCATAAACTTACCCCCTCATCTCTGGTATTAACCTGGTGCATCTTCTCTGCACTCCCTCCAAAGGTAATATATCCTTTCCTAAATAAGGGGACCAAAATTGCACACAGTACTCTAGATGTGGCCTCACCAATAGCTTGTACAATTGCAACAAGACCTCCGTGCTTTTCAACTCCATCCCTCTCGCGATAAATATTTCATCCCACTCTCCCCCCTGAATTACTACCTCCAGAACTCTGCAAGGCTTTAGCTTTTCATCCACTCTACTTCCTGGATGCAATTTCAAAACCTAAAGGAAACCTGACAATGGGGCCTGGCCTGAAGCGGGAGGAACAGAAACAGACAGAGTCACAAACACCAAGGAATGATGGAAAATGCACAGAGCCAATCTCAGATTCACACGTCACACAGAGTACTCCCTACATAAACACAAGTTTCATTCTTCCCTATCAGACAGCTGCTGGAGAGACTGTGGCCAGAAAGGGTCACACTTCCTCACATGCACTCATCACGTCCCTGCATTAAACTATTCTGTACAGAACTCCCAAAAAAAAATAGAAGGACTTGTATTCATATAACATCTCTCAAAATCATTGGAAGTCTCAAAGCACTTTACAAGCAATGAAGTGTTTTTTTGAAGTGTAATCCCTACTGTAATGTAGGCAAATCGGAAGCCAATTTGGATTCAGCAAAATCCCACAAGCAGCCATGATAGACACCAGATAATCTGTTTGTAGTGTTGGACATTTGAGGAATAAATATTGGCCATGACACTAAGATAACTTAGTGTCATGGCCAATATAACTTTGCTTCTTCAAAATAGAGCCATGGGTTATTTTGTTCTACAGATGAGACCTCAGTTTACCATCACATCGAGAAGATAGCACTGCTGTAATGTAGGCAATGCACTGCTCCATCCATACTGCATTGCAATGTCAGCTTGATTTACATGCCGAAGCCCCGGCAATGAACACAGAATGTAGTAATTTGGAGGCAAGTGTGTTGACCGACTAGACAATCACTTTCCAGTCCAGTCTCATTAATCCAGGAAACCCGGCTCAGCCAAGGCAAATAGAATCATAGAATCCCTACAGTGCAGAAGGAAGCCATTCAGCCCATCGAGTCTGCACTGACAACAATTCCACCCAGGCCCTATCCCTGTAACCCCAAACTCTGTGAGGCAGCAGTGCTAACCACTGTACTGCTGTACTGCCTCATGAGGATGTTTGCCTTTACGAGAAAGACAAGAACCAGAGGACACAGTTTAAAAATAAGGGATTGTCCATTTAAGATGGAGATGAGGGTTGGAGTTTTACCGCCCTGTCACAGTGGGTGTAGTGCCATAAAATGCAGTGAGCCATTCAAAACTCCCTTGACTTTAGTGGGATCCACCTGAGGAAATTTCTTTTTCTCAGTATTTATAGTCTTTGGAACTCTTCCCCAGAGAGCAGTGGAGGCAGGGGCCACTTAATATTTTTAAGATAGAGTAGATAAATTTTTGACTAAGAAGGGAGTCAAAGGATAACGGAGATGGCAGAACTATAGAGTTGAGGTCACAATCAGATCAACCATGATCTTATTAAATATGGAGCTGGCTCTAAAGGGCAGAATGGCCTATTCGTGCTCCTAGTTCAAATGTTCATAGTGTTGCCTTGGTATTTTCACTGGTGAGAGAGGTTCACAATGAGCAGACTTGCTGCTGGCTACAAAATGTATCCTCTTCTGTGACCTAGTGCACTCTCTCTCACAAGAGAAACATGTGGCTGAAACATGTGTAGGAAAGATGCCAATCAAAATAAGTACCATTTGGTCTTCTTCTGAAACTGGGGACGTAACAGTTAAGATGGAGTCTCTTCCTGGAGACCCACTTGGAACTAATTATGCTGCAGTGGTGTAATTGGCCATTAGGGGCACTGCTCTCAAATCAAGGCAGCAACCAGGCCCCTGAGACTAAGGAACTTCCTTCAGGACCAACAGTCTCAACCCCTGACCTACATTCTTCTCATGGGAAATATACAAAGCAGGATGTGCTGTAACTTCATAACTTATACATGAGAACATGCATTATCATAAGCATTTTATTTGAGTGTAACGAAACATACAATTATCTCATATATTTTATATGAGAATGGTTTCTTCATAATACAATGTAAAACATTTCCAAATGTTCACCTGTAATAGCTTCATAAAATATTTATTAGTACCCAAATTAAATCCGTAAAAATAATACTCAGTTTTTGTCTGTCTGGAGTGTTTTCATTGGTCACTTTAAGGACTATGGGATTATTTAGTGGGCAGTGCTTGGCAAGTACAGAGGCACGTGAACACTGGGAGGACTGAAGCTTGAGATGTACATGCAGTTCCCAATGGATGTCAATGGCAGGGTAGTAGTACGGTTGGTGGACCCCAGTGAGTCCAGTTCGTGGATCCCATTTCAGCACTATCTAATTTTCAGTGGAGCCTTTTAAGGATTTGGGTTGGTTCAAATCCGGGCTCTGTATTCCCAACCTGGCTGGCTCCATTGAGAGTATAGGCATATTCTAATACCCCCAAACCTTCCACAATTTGGGGCAGTTTTTCAGGATAGGGAGCAGGTTTGAAGTGGAGATTGAAAAATAGCTGAAGGCAAGGAGAGCCAAACAACATTTGCTAGTTGGAGAGATTGTTTCCGTGACTGATCAGATAGAATTGATAAAGAGCAGGGAGACAATGAGGAAAATGACAACACTCTATACTTTCCAGGGTTCCTGCACTGGATAATCTCAATGGGCATCTCACCACACAAAGGATTTTCATGGAGTTGGCAAGGCTTCATAAAATGGCAATCAGGAGCCAGTTCCTGGATAAAAGCAAATTACTGCAGATGCTGGAATCCGAGACAAAAATAGAAGATGTTGGAAAATCTCAGCATCCGTAGAGAGAGAACAGAACTAACATTTCAAGTCTGGATGACCCTTGTCAGAGTCCATTTCCATATGTCTAATTTTCATTTAAACCTTTTAAAGGTGCGTTGGTTCAAGTTATGAATCAGGGCCCTGCACTCCAGGTCATGAAGCTGACCTGGCCAGCTTCATTGAGACTATGTACTAGTCCCCACAAAATTTCCACAAGTTGAGACAGTTTTTCAAAGATTCATGATTCATGACATCTCAGAGGTGTCATAAATCATTCTGTACAGGAGGGAAATTTTTAGAAATTAAATTCAAAAGATGCTCTTCATGTCTCCCATGCTAAATTATACCCCCCACCCATTCCCTATGCTTCCCCCATCCCTATCTTTGCCATTTACTATCCCCATGACCTCTTATGCCCCCCATTCAAGCTATGGCACCTCCATATCCATTCATTCATTCTATACTGTAAATAAACAATAAATACTACCTTGACAAAGAAATATTTTTTTAAATGGTTAAAAGCAGTCATTCATAACTAATTTCCTACTTTCTGTAAAAATAAACTTTTCCACAAACTAATAAAAGTATTAGTCATCCAGACCCTTTAATGCATCATTAGCAGAAACTACAAACACTTGAATCCTCTTTAACTTAATGAATAATAAACAATGTGTAGAGAGAGAGAGAGAGCTTTAAAGCTATGTTTCCCTGCAGCTCAGCTGTTTCAACAGTCTAATGAATTTCTGGGCCAAATCTCATTATGCTTTCTTGACTTAGAGCCCAGAAATTCAAAAGACCGTTGAAACAGCTGAGCCCCAGGGAAATCATTGCTTGACTGGTAGTTCTGTTGTCTAATCTCAATTCTCATTACCTGCCTCAAGGATGAAAATTCAGTCCCAAAATCAGTTTCAACAAAACAGCAATTATAATGCTGCTGTGAAGAATGAATCCTAAACAAAAGCCTTGTCATGGAACCACTTTAGTAATTAGGAAACTGTTTCCTTCAAATATTCAATGCTGAAATTATAACTGGAGATTTCAAGGAAATATTTTTCAAATAATATTGAGTTCAACCAATGTAAACCCTCCCTTTTAATTCAGGAACAGACAGTGCCAATTAGACATCTCTGTTTGATGACTAGAAACAAGTCACAAGGCTAAACTCTTGACAAATTTTGTGTTTAACATCCCTCAGCCTGTTTTTACACATGGACAATTTAATGTAGTTTATCTCAGAGTGAACAGTTTTGATTCTGTTAAAGTTTTTGGTGAAATAACAACTAGAAATCCTATAATGTTGCAACAAAGATACTAATGTGATGTTTGCAAGTCTCCAGTAGTATATTTTATAAACTATAGAATGTGCTATAGGACAATGTGCTTACTAAAAATGAAAATCTATTAGAAAGAGTGAAACAACGATTTCCCTATTTTTCCCGGAATACACTTCGATCCCCTCCAATTGAGGAATAGATCTATATAATCCCCTTTTTCCCCACACTGCAGATTGCACAGCTTGAGACAGAAAGCTTAATTCTGTTGCAAAATGTAAGGCTGCATTCAACACAAGCAGAACATTCACATTTTGGGTGTGTTGCTTTTTTCTACTGAAACAAACAACTAATTTTCACTTCCCGTGACCTCAGTCTTCCTGCTTGCACTGGAAAGAGCCGTTTGAAATCTCTATTTAGCAATTACGTAAAGCAAAGGATGAGGTGGTCTCCACAGTGCCAAACCCAAAGCCACACTTGGAGAATAACATTGAAAAAAATTAATGCATTTTTTCTGATGGACATGCGCCTTTAAAAGAATGTGTGTTACCGCAGTAACATTCTGCTTTTGTCCTGTTCTATCCAATTTAGTCTCTTTTCAATTCACTTCCTGTATATTATACATCTGTGCTGCCTTAATTCAAAATCACTTGATTCCAATTATCTGATTACTTTTTACTCATTTGTGGAATGTGATCCCAACTGATTAGATCAGCATTTTTTGTCCATCCCTAAATACCCTTGAGAAGGTAGTGGTGGGCTGCCTTCCTGAACTGCTGCAGTCCATATGGTGTGGGTATACCCACAGTGCTGATAGGGAGGGGGTTTCAGGATTCTCACCCAGCAACAGTGAAGGAACAGCAATATATTTCCAAATCAGGATACTGTGTTTCCTTCCTTGACCAGAGAAGTTGATTAGTATTACAAGAGCATGAATTTACTCATTAAAAAGGTACTCGTGCTGTAAGTACCAGCTCTTGTAATGATTTTAATTGGTAATTAATGCACAAATGCACTCATTTCATGAAACTCATGGAGAAGTTCAGGATGAGCTTCTATTTTCACAAGGCTAACAGCAAAGCAGTGCAAGCCCTCCAGCATCTTGTGGTGATTCACAGTCTATGGATTACTGTTTCCTTACTATAAATTGCTGGACATTCACACATTAATAATGGTAAGCACCATTAATCTTGGTATTTAGCAACCATTGCTGGGCCTTACTTAATATAACCCTCAGCTTAAATCACTTTTAGAGTCAGGAGTCAAGTTAAACTAGCATGTCGTCCTGCTTTACCCAATTTTGAGAGCTCAGCTTAGCTGACAGTATATTCATGATTCTCACCACTCTGGAACAGTACCTGGCAATAACTTCTACAGGCAATAAAAGAAAGAATTTGCATTGATATAGTAACTTTTGTGACTCCAAAGCCCCTTACAACCAATGAAGTGTTTTTGAAGGATATTTGCTGCAGCTGTTTTGAAAACATATCTTCTAACTTGTGCACAGCAAGCTCCCACAAACAGCAAATAGCAGATAACCTTGGTGTGGTTGACAGAAGAATTTACCAAGAATACCGAAAAGACTTCTCTTCTTCGAACAATGTTGTGTTTATATTGACCTGAGTGTCTGGGTGAAACCTAGCTTCAACGTCTTGTCTGAAAGAGTGCACAGCACTCCTTCATTACTGCACTGAATTACCAACCTGCATTATATGTCAGAATTTAGAATGAGATTTAAACCCCAAAACTTCAGACTTTATTGTAAAATTCCTGGCTACAGTTTGCAATCTAGCTTCCCTGCAAATTGTTCACAGATATGGGTGGCATGGTGGCACAGTGATAGCACTCCTATCTCACAGCTCCAGTGACCTGGGTTCAATTCCCAGCTTGGGTCACTGTCTGTATGGAGTTTGCATGTTCTCCCTGTGTCTGCATGGGTTTCCTCTGGGTGCTCTGGTTAGCTCCCACAGTCCAAAGATGTGCAGATTAGATTGATTGGGCATGCTAAATTGCTGCTTAATGTCCTGGGATGTGTAGGTTAGAGGGTTAGTAGAATTATAGGGATAGGGGTGGGATTGTTGTCAGAGTTGACGCAATGGCCGAATGACCTCCTTCTGCATTGTAGAGATTCCTTGTATATGGTGGGACAGTTTATTTGTCAAACAATAAACATTTTTCTTGGAATTTCTAAACTGAATTCTTAGTGGAGTGAAAAACGATATTAAGCAAAATGAGCATTGTGTGAATATGTGAGTATGTATGCATTCTGTGTCACAGAATCAGGAGTCTCTTGTTTCACCATTCTCCCAGCCCATTATTTGTTGCTGTGCTCCAGCCATAGTGAGCACAAAGTCACACACAGTGCAACCCAAACAACTCCGGCTGGCAGCACTCCACCACCCGGTCTGGGCTGACAGAAATCTCCATTTCACCGCGGCAGGGTGAGGATGCAGTGTTGACTCCTAACACTGCGGAGTTTGTTCAGTGTGCGACCACACATGAAACTGTCACTTTCTAAGTCACCCTGTTGTGTGCTATGGTATTGTGCTCAGTGGTTTTGTTGCTTTATGTTAAGGAAACATTGAAGAAAACAGTAATGGGAGATTCCCCACTGTATTTTGTATTCTGTCCTCATTCCTTGAAGTTCTGATGGCTGTTTGCACAGAGTAAGCCCTGAGACCAGGATTTTATTTCAAGAGATTTATTTCCATTAATCGATCTTTGTAGTTATTTCTGGGTTGTTTCTTTTTATTTAATTCTGCCAGGAATTGCTTGAAACATCCCTGAGAGTGAAAGAATGTCTAAATCCCTTTCTCAATCCCATGTAGGAGAACACTTCCATTCTGTAGGGAATCTCAGTGAAGGTTGGAAATCTATTTATTGCATGTCTCATTTCTTAGTTCTGAACGCCATGGATAGTGGAGTTAAATCCTGCAGTATATCTGAAATCAATCAAAGAGACATCTTCAGCAATTTCAGAAATTGCTCAGGTCATTTTGAAGATGTTCTCGATCCCACTTGAGTTTTCTCCTGGGGCATATTTCTACTGATAACTGCAGCCTTCTCACAGGAATATAAACATGATATGTGGCAATAACTCCTTTGCATGTTATTATCTTACCTTTAAAAGTATAATTTTAAAGTAAACATGAAGTAGTATCCATGCATCTATGCAGCATGTCATTTGATCTCAGATTCATTCAAATGTTGAGCTGGGACAATGGCAAGAAAGATCCTAAGGTCATAAAAAATAGGAGCAAGTGTAGGCTGGTTGCCCCCTCAAGGCTGCTGTTCAATAAAATCATGGCTCTACTTTCCTACCTGTTTACCATAACCCTTTGATTCTCTTGAAAATCAAACATCTGTCAAACTCAGTTTTGCATATATTTAATGACCCAGCTTTCACTGCTCTCTTAGAGATTTCCAAAGATTAACCACCTCAGAGAAGAAACTTCTCCCCGTCTCTGCCTTAACTGCTCCTGTGGCTCAGAGTTCTAAATTGCCCCAACAGAAGAATCATCCTCTCAGCTTCCACCCTGTCAAGCCCCCTCAGAAGCTAATCATAGAATCCTATAGTGCAGAAAGAAGCCCTTCAGCCTATTGAATCTGCACAAACCATAATCCCACCCGGGCCCTATTCCCATATCCCTACATATTTTACTCACTAATTCTTCTAACCTAAGCATCTTAGAACAATAAGGGGCAATTTTAGCATGGCCAATCAATCTAACCCACATATCTTTGACCGTGGGAGAAACCGGAGCAACTGGAGGAAACCCACGCAGACACAAGGAGAATGTGCAAACTCCACACAGTGACCCGAGCTGGGAATTGAACCCAGATCCCTGGAGCTGTGAAGTGCTAACCACTGTGATGATGCCTAATATGTTTCAATAGATCGCCTCTCATTTTTCTAAACTTCATTGATTACAAGCTCAACCTTACCTCATAAGACAACTGTTCATCCTTCCAATCAACCTGTGAAGCTTCTCTGAACAGCTTCCATTGGAAGCATATTCTTTCTTCACAAAGGAAAACCAGAATTGTACACAGTTCTCCAAGTGTGGTCATACCAATGCCTCGTACAGTTGTAGCAAGATTTCCCTACTCTTATACTCCATCCCCTTTACCGTGAATGTCAGTCTTTTACATGAGCTCATAGCTATTGCTGAGTATTGTTTGATTCAGTGCATCTTATCTTAAGGTAGGCACTTAGAAATTTCAGACTGCGACATAATTACTTTTTCCACATAAGCATTGCTCCCCTCACAATCACTTGCCAGAAGCTTTGCATGGTACATTATCTAGGTGGCAATGTTGTTTGATACAGCTCTGTTTCGAGGGCTTGTGTTCCAATTGAAGAAAATTATATTGGGGGTTAAATAAAGAAGTCTGGGGGAGGTTCAAATAGAAGATAAACATCCAGATGGACCTGTTGGGTCGAATAGCTTGTTGCTGTGCTGTAAATACTTTGTAATACTTTAGAATTTTTATAAATGGATTGACGAAAAGGGATGGACACTGTTTTCAAATCTAATCTTGTTTTCTCTTGTGGATTGTGGTTCAGTCAAAGATACGCTATTAAATTGATCAATTAAAAAAATGTGTTTCTATCCAGAGGCCGCTGGATCTTGTATTTTAATTTAGGTAACTGAGGTAAAGAGAGATTAGATAAAGCATTACATTGAGAACTGAACCAACTTGCCACCTCTTCTCTTCACACAGTTCCTCAAGTCCTTAAAAGCTGTGCAGAATTCATTGAGAAACATGGCATCGTAGACGGGGTCTACAGGCTCTCAGGAATCACATCCAACATTCAGAGGCTGAGGTAAGGCATTCCTTGCAATGTACTGTTTCATGCATTTTTATTAGTCTGAAATTATTTGGGCTTAGGACATCTAAATTTCTCAAGAGTGAGAAAAGTATTACCCCCTAGATGTGAATCAGTGCATTCGGCTTGATCTTACAAGGGTGTCAAGTTTAAAGTTGCATTAGAACAATAACATAGCCTGGACCTTACCCAATGGAAGCATTCCACCTTCCACGATCATGATCCCTTTGCCCAGACTTACCTTACCTCAACAAGCCAATATTGGAAGGTCTCAATTTGGCAAGCTGCAGCAAAACACCCATTAGGCAACAACTTACCTTCCTCCACTACCCCTTCCAATCCTCCCCCATTTCCCTTCCTACCCCTCCTCCTTACTATAACTTCTTCCTAAATACCGGTGAAAGGCCTCAGGTTTTACAGTGACTGGGATTTTAACCAGTGAAACTGAGGCACAGATGGTTTCAAAAATTTCTGATGTATTAAATGCATTTTATTAATCGCAAAATTAGGTTTCCAGGAGGTTTGCCTTATTTTGTTTATAGAATATTTTTTAAAATAAAGGGCAGTGATAGGAGACTTCCTCGAGTCAATTTTCCGTTCTATACCCAGTGTGAATGGAAGCAATAAAGGCCTCAAAATTCAGCTTTACTGCCTCATTAACACCACTGAAGATGCTGGTGACAATTTCAAATGGACCGAGGTTTGGGTGCCCAAAGAGCTTGCAGATCAGCTGCTTTTATTATGGGATTTGTCGATGTTGGACTAAAACTGGTAGCAAATGTTCTGCACACATTCTGGGAAATACAGCACATGTTCCTTCAAATCGTGAACAAAAATAATCTGTCTACACCCAGGCACTCCACCATCCCCAATCATGATCCTTTTGCCCAGACTTACCTTACCACAACAAGCCAACATTAGAAGGTCTCAATTTGGCGAGCTGCAGCAAAACACCCATTTGGCAACACCCTACCCTCCCCATTCCTCTCTCCACTCCCCCTCCCTCCACTCCCCCTCCATTCCCCTTCCTACCCCTCCTCTTTACTGTCCATCAGTTCCCTATCCTAATGAGTGCCTCACCATCGCCACTGCTACTTCACTATAGATACACTTGATTAGTCAGTTATGCAAATGTTAAAATCAGCTCTGTGATCTGTGTGAACCACGCAGGGTCATGGGAAGATTGCCAGTAGCTCTTCGCTTTGCCATCGTTTTTAAATGTTCATTTCCATAGTAAGTTAATTAAAATAAAGTTGCTTGTGTCGCGTACTCAGATTCTTAAAACCCAAACAATATGTGTTGAGTTTCTCATTAACATTCCATGGGAACTTCTTCCCTCATTATCCCTTGGTCATGAGGGATTCACAGCACAAAAACATATGGTTTTGAGTAGCATTTTATTTCTGGCACAGATACCCTGGCTCTGTGGGCACATCGAGCTTTTGCAATGTCTAACATTTCATCCTGAAAGAGTTTCTACCAGGGAATGAGAAATGGTGCTGTTTCATCATTCTGAAAGACTCCAGATGGGTCTTGCTTATAGAGAAATAACTTGCATTCATTACATTTTTATTATGCCCTCAGGATATTCCAAAGTGCTTCTCAACCAATGGGTTATTTTTGAAGCAAATATCTCAGCTAGTGCAACAAATGGTAATTGTATAAAGGACTGGATTGGTTATTGTGAAGGTGTCAGTTGAGGGAAGAATGGTGGCCATGAAACAAGGAGAATGCTTTGACAAATAGTGCCTTGACAATTTTACAACCAACTGACCAGACAGTAAAGAGCTCATTAATATCTATTGAAAATCCACTACCTAGAACAATGCAGCACCCCGTCACTACTGCACTGAATTATCATGTGCTCAAGTGAGAAAGAGATCAGCTGGATTGCTGTCCCTCTTGGATTGTTTCCAATGTTCATTAATTACTGTTGGTCCCATTTTCTTGCTTATGCTTGTTTGCTTCTACGCATCATTTCAGTTATAAATCCGGGTATTACTTTTAGCCTCTTCAATGGTCTGGCATTGTGTTCTTTTCTACCATTTAAGATGATAGGAGACCATGATGGGCAATGGATGATTTACTGTAATCAGGGGTTATTCATTAGACTGTGCTTATGCAACTTGAAACTCAACAAAGTTTGGAGAAAAGGAGTGGGTAGCGAGGTGGGGGGGGGGGGGGGGGGGGGGGGGGGGGGGGCATTGAGTAACTGTGCAAAATGTTTAATTTGCCATCTGTTACCTGTAATGGACGAGAGTGGAAAGGGAAATCAGCACGCTATCGAATAGGATGGAACTTTCTGGCCCCAACAAAGACAATGGACTTTCGGCTGGCTGATCGCATCTGCCGTGGTGGGAGTTGCTATATCCGAGCTGGAAAATCCCAGCCTTTCTCGTCTGTTATTGAAAATGCATTAGCCATTTTGTTGCATTTCCGGGGCTTCTGAACCTTCAAAAGCCAGATTATTTCAGCTGTCATGGATGAGTTCCAGCTCTCCGTGCCTTTGCAAAAACTCAACTTTCCCTTGAAACCCAGAGATCCCCTATGGTTAACACAGGCAAGGCAATTAACAACACTGGTCTCACAGCGGTGAAGCCAAAGGAGAAACTTGCCTCTTTAAGATGATTTCAGTCTGTAAAATGGTATGTTCCATCAGATTGCATGCTTAAATCTAAAATATGAAGCAAATTTAATAAAGGAACAAAAAAACAAGCATCTTATCCAATAACTAGCATCGTACAGTTATATGTTTACAGTAGGAAGTATGTTACCTTCTAGAGTAAACACTATAATAAGCTATTGTTTTATAGATAACCTGGTCTTTCTCTGTCTTCTAATCTTTTCTGACAATGAGCCAGTTTACCTCATCTTTTCCTGTGAATCTGCCAATTGCTTTGATTTCCTTACAATAAGTTAATTCAGTACATTGAACAGACACACTCTTTTGCTTCTTTCCATGGGTCATGTGTGTTTTTCATAACTGACAGTCTAATTCAAAATAATTGCCTGCCACACATTTAGCAAAGCAAGTAACCCGTCTGTGTTTGTTCAGTTTTGTTCCTGCCCTCAAACATAGATTCAGATAAAAAATGTTCAAACTGGTCTTGGCACAGAAAATAATCTTGATATGAGGGCCTGAACCACAATCATGACTTGACCGTGCAGCCTTTATCTCAATCTAGTGCAATTTTTCTCATGCAATCCTTCAAGAATAGGTGTTGGGAGAAAAGGCCCAAAATGTAACAATAGTCATTGTTTGACGTCGTTTCCATTAGTAGGAGAGACTAGGTTCCGAGGGTATAGCCTCAGAATAAAGAGACAACCCTTTAGAGAAAAGATGAGGAGGAGGAATTTCTTCAGCTAGATGGTGGCAAAACTGTGAAATTCGTTATCACAGAAGCCTGTGGAGGCCAGGTCATTGAGTGTATTTAAGACAGAGACAGATTCTTGATTGGCGAGAGGAATAAAAGTTATGGGAAAAGATGGGAGAACGGGGTTGAGAAACTTATCAGCCATGATTGAATGATGGAGCAGAATCAATGGCCTAACTCTGCTCCTATATCTTACGATCTTATGGACTGCACTTCGCAAAATCATGCCACAGAAATAAAGATGCAGCTGGTGAATAGGAACTTCAGCTCCTGCAAATTCTGTTCCATATCACACAGCATCATAATGTGGAAATATATTGCAAGCCCTTCATCATCACTGGGTCAAAATCTTGGAACTCCCTCCTTTAAAAAGCACCTCACCTCAAGGAATGCAGTGTTTCAAAAGAGTGGCTCAACACTATCTTTTCAAGGGCAGTTAGTGTGGGCAACAAATTCTGGCCTTGCTTGCAGTGCCCACCTCCCATTAACCAGTAGTGTCCTGAGCCAGAAGCTTCAGGTTCAAGTCCAACACCAGGACTTGTTGGCCACAAAAGGAGCATTCATAATGTGGTTAATTTGGCTGATGATCAGCTTGGGAGTCCTTCCAGCACTTCCCCCGCTTTTCCCCAAAAGGAAACTGTATGAAAATACACTTAAAACAAAATAAATAGATTTTAAAAAAGAATTATCGCCATGAGTCAAAAAGACGTGGACTATTAAATATTCACAAACCTTAGATTGAAATGAAAAGTAAACTGGCAAGTGCTACAAGAAGAATTTTTAATCTAAATGCTCATTACAGGATTAAATTTTTTATCCAAGCTTCAATATATTTAATTACAATTGATGGAATCTCTCAGTTTTACTAAAGAAACCACAGTGGGCTGCTTTCACTACCAGTATGGTGTGTCATATGCTTCCTATCTGACAGAAAGCTGCAATAGCTGTACTGTATAGGTAGGGTACCACAATGCCCAAAGACTAACACTGTCAGCAAACCACACTCCCAAGCGGGCTTACTGAACCTTGACCCCATCTAATCCAGCTCAGAAAAGTTTGGAGAGTTGCGCATTGGACATTTTCCACACTCCCAGTTGGTCAGCGAAATTTGACCCCATCGGGCCCAGAGTGAAAAAGCATCACATTAGGAGGGATTTTATGGCCTCGCTCATCCCAAAATCCAACTTGGGATCGATGGACCTTTCCATGGTCCGCTCTTCGCCCACCACGATTCCCATGGCGAGCAGAATGGTAAATATCCGGCCATTGTGTCCCCTATTCACTGAATTAAGGGGTTCCAATTTTTTTCCCCAAAACTGTTAAATTCTGAAATCTGGCACGGACTTGGTCCCAAGGTTGCTGGATTTTAGGTATTGTACCTGAACTTCCCTGTTGACAAACTAAATAGCAGGGGCAAAACAGCCAGGAAATTCCAGCCAAAGGCTGGATTGCTCAACTTGATCTGTATGCCAGCAGGATAGTTGGGATTGGGATATCTAAAGGAATGATATTCACTGAACCTCCAGCACTTCCTTAGACTTTATATCATGAGTGAGTTAGCCACTAAATACCACTGCCTCTTTCCAGATGCAACCTGGAGCAGTGAGAAGGTCAAACTGATTCAGAATTGAGGTTTCTTTATCCTACATCTCTGCTGCTTCTGACTTGGGATTATCACTAATACTTAGCACTGACATCTTCATAAATGTGAAATATGGGAGAAGTATTCAAAAAGAAATGATAGAATCATACAATACAAAAGGCCATTTAGTCCATCAGGCCTGTGTCCACTCTTTGAAACAATCTATCTCTTTTGATTCATTTTGTCAAACACTAATGGTTTGGAATGACACTGTGCCATAAAAGGGAAGAACATCTTAACAGGTTCATATTAAATTCAGTTGATCATTAATTAAATAAAGACATTAACCTATTTTGACCCCTTAACTGTTAATACTTAAAGAACTATTTTTCTATTAAACGGTGAAAGTTAAACACAGCGGGATAGATATACATCTATTACCTTTGAGCAGAATAGGCCTAGATTTTGTGATCCGGGGAAATGCCGGTGAATTAGTGATGGTGAGGGGGCTGTATGCCCAACTCTTTTTGTAAACACTGATTCCAGCCAATTCTCTGAGGTTTAGATTCATTCAGAAATAGTTGTCAGACATCCCAGTGCTGTGCCTGGGGGTGGGGGGAGAGGTCATTGAGTACTAGTGGCTATGGTACACACTGAGGCCTAGAGCATGCAGACCTAGGCTGAAAAAGACTAATCAAAATTCATCAGACCTGGCGAGACCCTCCTGTCACTCCAGGCCTTGCATTCCCATAGGCATTCAGAACATTAGGGAATGCCGATCATCAACTCATTCAAAACTCCATCTCTAAAATATGGACAGGTGTATTCGATGTCAACCATTGCTCCTGGTAGTCAGGTGTTTTGAGACAGCCAGATTAACCATTCCCTCCCTTATTTCTTAATCCCAATCACCTGGAAATATCAAAGTCAGGCAACAAAATCCAGTCTTTAGAATCATAGAAATCCTGCAGTGCAGAAAGAAGCCCTTCAGCCCATTGAGTCTGCACCAACCACAATCCCACCCATGCCTTACCCCCATAGTCCTACATATTTTACCCGCTAATCCCTCTAACCTAAGCATCTCAGGACACTAAGGGGTAATTTAGCATGGCCAATCAACCTGCACATCTTTGGACTGTGGGAGGAAACTGGAGCATCCAGACGAAACCCACACAGACACGAGGAGAACATGCGAACTCCACACAGATCTGAGCTGGGAATCAAACCCAGGTCCCTGGAGCTGTGAAGCAGCAGTGCTAACTACTCTGCTCCCATGCTGACCCTAAAGGTTTTCATGCACATAGAATTTAATTATACCATTTCTCAGATCGTGCATTGCTGTGTTCTTTCTAAGAAACATTCAATAAAATTCTAGGCAGTACTATGCTGTGGGCTTATGATCGCTAAATACTAGTTAATAACCACTCAAATTCATTTCATATACAACATTAACAGCAAAACCCAGCAAATGCTGCCATTCCATCAGCCTCAGCTGGATTTGAACTCAGGCATTAAGGTGAACGCACTGTGTACTAATTTACTTCATCATCCATTCCTCCCACAAAATTAAAGGAGCAGAGAACCGATGGTTACCAACCCTGACCCAACTCAAACCAAAACCAGTTATTGTTGGTCAGAAAATCTTGCTGGGTTGTAATTTGAAAAAAAGCACAGTGACGCAATTAGTGAAGCAATTACAGTGTTGCCACACAAACTATGATTGCCAGTAATGTTTTCATCCACCCTCTAACTACTTGTGACACTAATAAATAAAGTAAAACCAAACTAAATTACTAGTTGCTATTCTATTCTCACTGCAGCACCTCTTGAAACTAAAGGGTAGGAATTTCTCAATTCGCACACCTGATATGGAGTGTGTTACTGCTGGTAAAATTGGTGATAAACCTCTACCGACCCCAGGCAAAAAAATTATATCTGTGATATTTGTTTCTTCCTGGTGTAAGTCAGGGACTACAACAAAGTCGAAGCTCTTCAACTGTTGACACAGCTTGAAAATACTTGACCCAACTTTACATTTATGAATATCAGGTTTAATGGATAATGGGGCTTTATGGGGGCACAAGAGACAAAGAGACAGTAGTCCCAGAAGGATCAAAGTTCAGAGTTCACATCAGCTGGGGGTTCAAAGCATACACCATAGAATCACAGAATGATACAGGAGAAGAAGGCCATTCAGCCCATCGTGCCTGCACCGACAACTATCCAATCCAGCCCCTATCCCTGTAACTCCACATATTATCCTGGTATTCCCCAGCCAGTAAAGGACAATTTAGCATAGCCAGTCAGCCTAATGCACACATCTTTGGAGAATCTATACACAGCAAGAATTCAGAGTTGGGAGCAGCTGAAAGCTCAGAGCTCCTACCATTACACAAACAGATCTGCAGAAGAGAAAAGCAAACTTACTCTTCCAAGTAGATCAGGATCCTCAAATTTTGCACCCTACATCAGAGCGTTAACAATGAAGCTACGAGATTATAGGCCAAAATTTTCTGGCCGTTCACACCCCTTGTCGTTGCAAGTGGGGGCAAAGAATTTGATGCTCAGGCAAATCTCCATTCACTGCAGCGGGACAAGAAAATCCCACTGGTGTGAATGGCTAGAAAATTCTGGCCAAACTAGATATGAGACTTTCAGATATGCCTACACACTTTCCACACAAAAAAAAACTTGCATTCGTTCTAGGTCTTAAACATCCCCAGGCATTTTACAAAGAAAGAGGCTGGATTTTTATCCCAGAGGTAGGAATCAAGGGTTAGAAATTTTCCCAACATCACCATCCTGCCTTCATTCTGGCAGTGCCCGTCAGCATATTTTTCATCCAGGAAGAAGCAGGGAGAGCCTGGGATCAGGCTAAGGCAAAGACAGAGGTGGGCCTATGTCAAAGCAGCCAAGCTAAAAGACCCACCTCTGTTTGTAAAGGTATCAGCTCAGTTTTGAAGTTCATTATAAAGCCCACCTACATCCTTACCAGCCTTACTTCATTTCACCCACAATAACAGTCATCCTCCAATCTAATCAAACCATTCGCACCCCTCCTTTAGCCCTCCTCACTCCCTCTTCATCCTACACAATTCCTCCACCCTGCCCAGTCACCTTCATTCTCTTCCTCCCCACTGCCCCAAAGCCAATAACCCAGTTTCCACTTTATAAACAGAGCTCACAAGTCCTATAATAACATTTGGAAAGGTTTAAAAATAAAAATTCATAAATCTGTCAAGAAAAACAAACACTACTTTAGTAGGCATTTTTTAAAATCACCTTAAAAGCTTGTAAATCTATCAACTTAACAAAACTCACATTCCCCAAGACAACTGTGTAAATAAATCTTGCAGTACAGAATCAATTAGTGCCTCTGAAAATTACCAAAAAGGCCGATATCTGTCAACTCTTTCAAGCAGCCAAACGCTTAGATGAGCTGTTCTATGATAAATGTGTGAAAGTCATGGAAAAAGTTTATATAATTAGTTGTTGATCTATGCATTTTATATTGTGCAAGGCAGAAGTGCATTTCATCCAGTGGGTGACCTACTGAAGACCTTCCATTTTTGCAATGGTGTTCTTACGTTTGACAGCCTACCAGTTGTTAGAAGCAATAACTCTGCAATCACATTATTTAATAGTCAACTACCTTTCCCAGTCACAACACTACCAACATTCACTTCAGTAAATGTTGGATTAACTCAAAAGGTGGTTGTATCGCTGAAAGCTGCAGAGGTCCTGAAATGACCACTTCCAGAATGGTGTTGGCAAATTCTGGGCAGCAACATGCAGTGTTCCTGACCCGACCCTTTTCCAGCTCTGTTGAAACTAAACAGAGATGGAAATGGTGCTGGGATATCCGGATCATCGCCAACTATGACCAGTTGAGGAGGAGTGAATTGACTTCCCTGTTTTTTTCAGCAACCTTGGTTTGTCACAACAAATTCATTTTCCCCATCAATGTCTTTTCTAATCCAAATGTATTAATTTGTTAATAAGGAACCAATCAAACTGGGTTTTCTTGTGTCAAGGATAAAATAGGTTTATTAGTTACTAAACATGAGAAAACATAATAATGATGTAATGACACTCACAGAGATATCAGAAGTAAAACCCAAATAAAAGTTCAAAGAATATATGAGGAGCTCTTTTGTATATTGGTAAGGCATAATTTGTTGAATGCACCAGCCATTTGAGGTGAGGTGCTTTCATTTAAAATCCTGGAGTCAATTAGAAGTTCAGATACTATCCTTTATTGGAGGCATTCTTAGCTTCAGAGAGAACTTCCTTACTGGGATTTCCAGCATTTCTTTTCCAGGTAACTTTGATAATTCCTCTCTGTGACTTCACAAAACCAGTTGTTAAAGCCCCTGCTTGTTTATTCCCAGGGAGGTATTCGACCAACATGTCTCGCAATCATTATTGCAGACCAAATAATCATTTTGATCTTTTGATCTCAGAAACTTTTGTTTTGAGGTTGGTGCTTGATTGAGGTCATTGTTGCAAAAGAGCAAGTCCATGCAAGTTGGGTCTGTTAGGTTTCCAAACACTCTTGAGTTTAGAACCAGGGCAAGCCCTTGAGGGGCTGATCCATCAATGCCTGTGCAGCTTTGGTGAATTGTGATCATTCACAGATGCTTGTTGACTGTATGATTAATTTCACCAATACTCCCACTCACAGTAACAGATAAAGTACAGATGATGGTCATATTGAGCCATTCCAGGCATGGATGACTCTGGAAACTATAGAGATCAATTTCAGTTCAAGTAAATTTAGCTGCTGGCTCTCGGCCTACCTGCCCGTCTACTTAGATTATATGTGCAGGAGGCCAATCAGTCCATTATGTTTGTGTTAGCTCATTGGAAGTACTAGCTGTGTATGAGTCCCATTGCCTAATTTGTCCCATAAGCCTACAGATTCTCCCTTCTCAAGTATTTCCCCGATTTTGTAAGTTACAGTTGACTCTGCACCACTGTGAATCCCAGATCACAACTTCAACAAAGCAATTTTCAATGTGCAAACTGTAAACTTTCTATTAAATCCACAAGTGATGCAGATGAGAGTTATGCTAAAACTGGCAGCAATGTTCACTCATTTCGAATCTCGGCAACTAATGGGTATTGGAAAGGGGTGAGTGGCAGCAGTCCCTTGCAAACAAAGGAAAATGAAACATTAGGACACAAGGGGATGAATTTTCCTGACCACCCACCACAGGAATTGAAAAGGGCAAGAGGTGGATAATGGAACTGTCCATTGACCACAGGCAGGATTTTCCAGCTTTAGGGCAAGTGAGGCCGGAAAATCCCTCTCATGGTTTGCATTTTAAGAGATTCTTTCAACTGGAGATTTGGACCACCTCCTCCAATATATACACTTGCACCAAAACCCACTGTACCGCAATTGTCCTTTTCCTGTATGAATGTTCCCTATGGCTCCCATTCATGTGACAGGATACAATAGTGTTATACTAAAAGAATCATTTCCAAGAAGCAAAACAGTAACTGAGATTAAAAATAATAAGTCAAGATCACTCCCACACTTCATGAAGAAAGTTATCTGGCAAATCTTTTTCCTATTGATTGCTAGACAGACAACGTAATGGCATGAGTCAGGTCAAAGCAGTGTTGGCTTGTGGCTATTGACCTTTGTTGTCATGGTAAGAATGGCACTCCCAGATGTTTGCCTTCCATGAAAATAAAAGTTTATTGAATATTCCCACCTATACAGTGCCTCTTTACTGTTTTTTATTGTTCCACCATTGGCAACCATGCTTTCTTTTGCTTTGGTCCCATGCTCTGGAATTTCTTCCCCAAACCTCGCTAATGCTCTCTCTGCCTTAAAGATGATCCTTAAGGCTAATTTCCTTGATTTTGTTCATTTGCCCTCATATTTCCTTGATGTCAAATTTTGTTTGATTCCTGTGAAACACGTTGAAAAGTTTCACTCTGCTAAAGGGCATTGCAGAAATGTGAGTTGTTGATGTTATTGAATATAATATGTCCTCAGAAGCAGAAGTCCCTTCACCAAAATCCCTTTGTTTACAATCTGATAACAGTATACAGAGCACTTTCAGATAGCAGTCTACACTTGGAGTCCCAGAGGGGCTGACAATCCCGGTTAAATGCAAAGCAAGAGGTTCCCTGATTGGCCCATCAATTTGCCTTTAGTTAGGGAATTCGTATTCTTAACCAGCCAACTTCAATTGTCTGATTAAAGTGAGACGCTGAACAAAATAACTTTAAAGATGCCATAATTGATGTCTTAGAGCAGCCTGGAAGCAAGTGACAAGAAAGAGCACTGAATGCAATTTGATAAAAACTTTGACAAGGTTATTTTGAAATAACACAGAGCAATATCAAGTGACTGAGGAAAGGTTTGATCAGGTCCAGGCTCTGTGCATTGTAATTTCAGGAAAACAGATATCTGTGTGTAAATTGAAAACATAGTTACACAATGAAAACAACAACTGTTGCAAATGCTCACCAGGTCAGGCAGTAGCTGTGGAGAGAAAGACAGTTAATATTTCAGCTCAAGGTGAATTATCATTGTGGTGCTGCTGTCTTATTCTTCGTAACTGCAGCTCCATAAAGATCACATTTAATTAATTTTATGGAACATGCATGTCACTGTCTCTCTCCACAACTGTTGTCTGACCTGCTGAGTATTTCCAACATTTAGATGTAATTGGAGCAGGTTCAAAGGGCTGAATGGCCTACTCCTGCTTCCATTTTCTATATGTTTATCTTCGTTTCGAGTTAAGAGAGAATTTTCACTGGTGCTGTAGGAATCCAGAGACATCGGCCGATCAGAGCAACACCACGCTGCTCCAACGGCAGGTCACAGTAAAGTTCCCAAGTCATGAAAATGCTGCAGAGATGAGTTGGCAGCCATTGTTAAAAATATAATCAGTCTCCTCTTGGGACTATAACTGTTAGGGTTTTGAAATCCTAAGTTCAATTTGTCTGACCAGGCTTATTGCACTAATGTGACACAGCCATGAAGCAGCCTCTTCACTTAGGCTGTCATCTTCAAAGCAGCTCAATAAAGACTTTGGTTGGAATTTTCCAGCTGTTCACATGATGGGCTCTTCCTGTTACACTGACGGCGCACACGCCTCCCCACCCCGTGATGAAGGGTGCATTCAGCAGGAAACCCCTTTACCAACAGTGGAACCAGATGATCCCACTACCAGCCACTGCAAAACTCACGGTGGGTTGTGAGGAAAGTCCCACCCTGTCACTGAGATAGACACTGAAGCTGAAGAAGATTGCTGCCCTTATATATGAAACGGTAACCATGCTCTGAACTGCACTCCACATCATTGGGCCGAGCGGAACCGTCAGTGAAAGGAATGATTCAGTCACCCAGTAAAATATCCCAAGGCACCAAATTACTGTCTACTTGTTTTTACATGCCAGTTTTCTATCTTGAGGCTGAGTCAGCTGCTTAGAAGTTGTTGATCAATCTTAACTGATTCTCGACTGGTAAATTTGCTCCTTAAACTTGAAGACCATTATCAGATAACCACAGCTCTAAGTTCTAATGTTTACAGTCTTTCTTGAGAAGAACAGCCACCCCTGATAACACCTTAGTGATTATGCACCACCTTTTCCATTGCTTTTAACAGGATTAGACAGGGTGGACTCAGGAAGGATGTTTCCCAATGTCGTGGGAGTCCAGAACCAGGGGTCACAGACTGAGAATTCAGGCTGGGCCATTTAGGACAGAGATGAAGAGTCATTTCTTCACCCAAAAAGTGGTGAACCTGTGGAATTAATTACCACAGGAAGTAGTTGATGCTAAAACATTGAATGAATTCAAGAAGCAGCTAGATATAGGGGCGATTTGCTTGGGGTGTGTGTAATCAAAGGTTATGGCGAAAAAGAAAGATTAGGCTGTTGGATTGGACAATTATCCATGATCATGATAAATGGTGAAGCAGGCTCAAAGGGCCAATTGGCCTCCTCCTTTCTGTTTCTATATTTAAGTCCTTTCTACATTGTGATATATAACACTGTACTTCTTGGGAAGTAATGGACTAGTTGTATTATCGCTAGACTATTAATCCAGGATCTGGGAATCCAGGTTTGAATCCCACCATGACAGATGATGGAATTTGAATTCAGTAAAAAAAGTCTAGAATTAAGAATCTACTGATGACCATGAAATCATTGTCGATTGTCAGAAAAACAGATCTGATTCACTAATATCCCCTAGGGAATGAAATTTGCCATCCTTACTTGGCTGGCCTCCATGTGACTCCAGAGTCACAGCAATGTGGTTAACTAAGGCTGCGCAATAAATGCTGGCCAACTCATGTTGTTCGAGTAAACTTTTAACAGATTTTAAAATGTACTGGATTTGGTACATTTTTAACAGTTTCTAACAGACACACAACTGCACCTAACTAGGCAGTAAAGGTTGAAATTTGAACACTTGTTACACTGATAGTGGGGGAATATTGATCTGAGCTTCAGAGTGAGGACAATCTTTGGGCAAATGGAGGAAATTTATTGCTCCAAAATGCTAGGCTGAGCCTGTGAATGCCAAAAATGGAGACATCGGATGTTCAAAACATCATCAACTTCCCACAAGTCGGCCTGTAAAATTAACTCTATCAGCATAATGTTAACTCTGTGCAAGTGAGGAGGTTTGTATGTGTTAAAATCAGACCCAATAGTCTTTGGAAAAGCATGTTCCTTAATCAGACCAAAACAACCAGTAATCATTTTATTAAAAAGTTAAGGAACTTAAATGAATCAACAGAAGGTAACAGTAACTTTACTAACACTCACCCTTTCTTGCATGGAATCTGGCTCCATTCTTGAGGCTCTCACCTTGGACTGTCTGATTCATAATTAAACACAGTAAAGTTTTGCAACACCAATTTAAAATCCAACCAATTTATTTGATAGTAAATCCACGAGCTTTCGACACTATGTTGTGCCTTCGTCAGGCAAATGCAGTGTTCTGATCTGCAGAGGCACTCGTATCCACACAGACAGTTACATACTGCTGATTAGAATGCGAATCCTTACATCTAACCTGCTATTCAAGTGTTAAAGTGGCTAACAATGTGTGTGAAGGGAATCCTGAGCATTGGTTAGAGAATTGTGTATTTTCTCCAGACAGCACAGTAAGTGAGGTTTTTTGCTAATCCAGGCAAGTTACGGGGTTTACAGATAGTGTGACATGAAGCCAAGATCCCTGTTAAGACCATCCTCATGTGTGCGGAACTTGGCTATCAGTCTCTGCTCAGCAACTCTGCGCTGTCGTGCATCATAATTAAACAGACAGTTTCACGGTGTCATCACCTAGCAGCTTTCTTCTCATCCCCATAATCAGTTCCACTGTCATTACCCTTTCCAGCTGCCTATTTAACATTAAATTAAGGTGAGTCCAAATTTTCTCCAGCCCAATGCTGTCAAACAGCAGCCAATCCTTTCTCTCCCACTAGCACTCGTGTAGTACTGGCCTATCTACAACCAATGTCTTATTAAGACCACTTCTTTAAATCTGAAAAATATTGGCACCACCATCCCTTTCTCATCCGGAGACCCTATTCCATGGTTTTATCACCTTGAAGATTTTTTTTTCCAGTTTTGTCTCCCCTTTTCCATTCAGCATGAAAGCAGGATGCTTCTCTCTTGACCTGCTCCTACAATGAAGGCTCACTCCAGCACCCAGCTCTAGTTAAACTCCATTATCTTCCTCCACTTTCCATGCTGCAGTAGATTCATTATGAGAATCTTCTCGGTATTTAAATCCCTCATTGCCTTTCCCACCTTACCGCTATGATTGCCCCCAGCTAAGGATGGACCTACATTCTCTACCATTGATATATCGCTGCTGCTTGGGGATGTCAGTGAACTCAATACCCAAAGAATGCATTTTTTGAAAATTCATCCTTACAGAAACCTTGGCTTTTGTCATTTTCCTACGTTCTTCTACCTTGACCTTCGCTTCCACTTTCAAATGTCTCCTTGAACTCTGATACTTGTCCTGACCCTCATCACTTCTGGTTTTCCTCTGAAGAACATAGGAGGAAGAGTAACCATTTAACTACACATGTCTGCTTTACCATTCAGTGCCATTCTATGATATCCTGCCTCAGCTTAATCTACCTGCATTACCTCATATCCCCTGACACTTCCTTTGTGCTTTACATTCTCCTTTCCTTCCCTCTGATGTATTAAAGCCCTTGAAGACTTTTTTTCCTGAGGACAGCCATCGAAATATAAGTTTTTTAAGTTCATGAACTTGATGCTGACCTCCACTATGGACTATATCCCTTCTCCAAGATTCTCAAAACCGATCCATTGTAACATTACCATTTCATTCATCAATGGAAAAGATTATCACCTTGTATCATTGTTATTCAAGCAGAGTTGCTGGTAATTATTTGTGATGAAAGCAATTTCCCATGTATTTTTGCTGAAAAGGTAGTCCAACTAATTATCTCATTATTGCAACCTTCATGTAAAGACCTCAGATAATAATGACTTTGTGCTTGCTATTGCAGGCAAGAGTTTGGTACAGAGCAATATCCTGACTTGACTAAGGACGTGTATCTGCAAGACATCCATTGTGTGGGCTCCCTCTGCAAGCTCTACTTCCGCGAGCTACCCAATCCTCTTCTCACATATGAGCTCTACAAAAAATTCACAGTGAGTACACATTCTCATCTATCTTTTGAAATGTCTCCACATCCCTTCTTCCCTAAGGATAGTGACTTGTGCAGGGGTTCAATCCTACAGAAGGCTGGTAATCCTCCAGCAGTTTAGGTATGTCAACATGGGAAATGAGTGCTGGCAGAGAATTCAATCTATAGGAAGGCAGAGGATCTGTAGAAGGTTATAATTAGCATTGTCTTATTCACATGCAGCAGTAGGGGCGAGGTGGGTGACAGATCTGTGGGTGGCAAGTTTAGCAAACTGTTGGTGTTGACCTGTTGGTGTTAACTAATCATGGTGATATCTCACAATGCCTGAGCTGCAATCAGTTTTTAAGGCTCAATGCCTGACTTTGGAACATGGGCACACATTATCCCTACAAAAAGGGCAACTCACTGTGTGAATAACCCTCCCTTTGAGGAATAAGAAGCCAACCTCTGATGTTACAGGGCTACTGGGAGATTTGTATATATCCATCAATAATTCCCCATAGGTTGGCACCTTCCATATTTCCCCCTTTGCTTAATCTAAGAGAGATTTGGATTCATTACATGTTATGAAAGATTTATGTCTGACTCACTGATTTTTCTCACAGAAACTACTTATCATAGAGGCTTTATGTTTATTTTAAAAATTCTATTAATCCTTGTCTGTTTGTCTTACCCTTAATTCCATCAGGGATTGGAGAAGACACACACATATCAGGGTAAATTTTATGGAGGCCCCATTCCACTAACATAGATTAGAAAATATTAACACTTATGTGCCAAACTTGAGATGATTTAGGTTGATCTAACAAAGCCATCTAATCTCACTCAAAATGTCCAAAGTCTGAATTTGATGACTTTGGCCAAGGGTGGCACCAATAAAATCTGATGTAATATGACCAAGGGACTGGTTTGTGTAGTTATCCTCTTCAATTGAGAATTTAGTTTTTGGCAGGGATGGCAGCATGCCACTTTGCTAATTTTGGATGTGTAGCCTTCTGTTTTTGTTTTTTTTGCCTTCCCCATGTATTTTGTTTTTGATTTCTGTGTTCTTAGACCTCTACCTTACAGGGGAGTTCTCATCATGCTATGTAATTGAGATGAAAAAGAGGAGGAAGAATTCATTCAAATTGTTACCTTAAAAAATAGCTTGTTAATATACATAAGTACACATAGTAATGCCTATACAGGATATTCAAATGTGCACTCATCCATATCATTTCAAGAACATTTCTATACATTGGTACAAATGCACACATGTGTATACATGGACATGGATTCATCTACAAGCAAATGTAGGGTACACTAGTATAAATTCAGTCACAAAGCCAAGTGCTCATGGACACTCAGAGGGATATACTTAGGAACATAAGAACAAAGGTAGACTATTCAGCCCATCATACTTGTCCAGCATTCTGGATCTGTACCTCAACTTTATTTTCCACCCTACCTCCATGATATTCATTTATATATTAACATAACGAAAACCCATCCAACGCTGTCTTGAAACTCAAATTGACCTAGCAATCACTGTTTTTTGGGAGAAAGAGAGTGTATAAGATGTGTATTATACTTCATGTGAGAAACTGCTCCTTGATCTTCTATCAGGCTAGCTGATAGAAGACAGAGGGTGGTAGTTGATGGGAAATATTCAACCTGGAGTGCAGTTACAAGTGGTGTACCTCAAGGATCTGTTTTGGGGCCACTGCTGTTTGTCATTTTTATAAATGACCTAGATGAGGGTGTAGAGGGTTGGATTAGTAAATTTGCCGACGATACCAAAGTGGGGGGAGTTGTATACAGCGAGGATGGATGTTACAGTTTGCAGAGGGACATAGATAGGTTGCAGAGCTGGGCCGTGAGGTGGCAAATGGAATTCAATACGGATAACTGTGAGGTGATTCACTTTGGTAGAAATAACAGGCATATGAAATATAGGGCTAATGGAAGGACCCTTAATAGTGTTGTCAAGCAGAGGGATCTTGGGGTACAAGTACATAGCTCTTTGAAAGTTGGCACCAAGGTTGATAAAGTTGTTAAGAAGGCGTACGGTGTGTTAGCTTTTATTGGTAGAGGGATTGAATTTAGGAGCCGTGAGGTTATGTTACAACTGTACAAAACTCTGGTGCGGCCGCACTTGGAGTATTGCGTACAGTTCTGGTCGCCGCATTATAAGAAAGATGTGGAAGCATTGGAAAGGGTGCAGAGGAGGTTTACCAGGATGTTGCCTGGTATGGTGGGAAGGCCTTATGAGGAAAGGCTGAGGGACCTGAGGTTATTTTCATTAGAGAGAAGGTTACACGGTGACCTAATTGAGGCGTATAAGATGATCAAAGGACTGGATAGGGTGGATAGTGAGAGCCTTTTTCCTCGGATGGTGATGACCAACACGAGGGGACATAACTTTAAATTAAGAGGTGGTAGTTATAGGACGGATGTCAGAGGCAGGTTCTTTACACAGAGGGTGGTGAGGCGTGGAATGCCCTGCCTGCAGCAGTTGTGGACTCGCCTACTTTGGGGGCATTCAAATGGTCGGTAGATAGGCATATGGATGATATTGGAATAGTTTAGGTTAGAGGGTCCACTGGCCGGCGCAACATCGAGGGCTGAAGGGCCTGTACTGCGCTGTAATGTTCTATGTTCTATGTTCTATGTTCTACGATTGCCTCAGTAACTGGCTTTATCTTTAATTTTAAGATTATGTCCTTTCATTTTCGATTGCCTCATCAGAGAAAAATAAACATGGATGAACACACACTGGCATTCTGGGTTGGCCATTTGTCACTACTCTTGGCACTGAGCATCTCTAAAATTTCAATCAACCTTGACTAAATGAGCTTGACATTGGCAGCATGGTGGCATAGTGGTTAGCTTTGCTATCTCACAGCGCCAGGGACCTAGGTTCAATTCTGGCTTCAGGTGAACATTTCAAGCATTCTCCCTGTGTCTGTGTGGGTTTTCTCTGGATGCTCTGGTTTCCTGCCACACTCCAAAGAAGTGCGGGTTAGACCAATTGGCCATGCTAAATTGCCCTTTAGTTTCAGGGGAACCAGCAGGGTAAATGCATGGGGTTGTGGGCATAGGGCCCGAGTGAGCTGCTATCAGTGCAGACACAGTGGACCAAATGGTGTCCTCCACTGTATGTATGAATTATCTATGAATGATGTTTATTTTGTATGTATAAATTTATTATATATATATATATATATATACACGTGTGTGTGTGTGTGTGTATATATATACATATGAACTGCTAACGACCTCTGAAACCAAATAAACTCCTGAGAACAGTTTTGACATGTAAAATAGAATGAGGTTCAACTTGTGTGCAACAGTAACTAGAAGAGTTTTAACTGGATCAGCATGAATCTGGTGTCAATGTACTGCATTGATTCAACACCGAGGGAGACAGCCAATATCAGATATGATTTCCAATAATTTTCTTCAATTAGCAACCAATTATCATTCTCCAGTCTATAGCGATTGGCACCTTGGTGCAATTTCACTCCGAGAAGCTTTACTGAGTTCTGTTGTCTTCAACTACAGGAAGCAGTTTCTGCTCAGTCAGAGGAGGAGCAGCTGACCAGAATCCAAAATGTCATCAAAGAGCTCCCTCCTCCGCATTACAGGTAATAAAAGCAGGCTCAATAAGTTAATACCGCGTCAAACAAATCTCCAGTGATCATTCAGAACCAAGCGTTATATTTTTTAGTGCACAAAATGTTTTTTAGACAGTTAACAACAGGAACCAATCTCTCAGCAACAGAAGTTTTCCAAGGTGAAGGGACCCCATGGGAAAATGCAGGCACAAAATGCAATTAAAATAAAAGAGGGGAAAGGGAAATTGTCATCTTTTTAAATGTTTATTTATTGATGCTTTTTTTCCAATCCAAAGATATTGTATAGCTTTGAAACATACAACCAAAGTCAGCTTGGTCTATTTGGTAACTCTTAAAGGAGTGGAGGCCTTGTGGCCCAGGAACGCTGGTTAGCATGGTTGTTGGGATAGCCAGTGTGGGTCGGATTGGTGCAGACAGCTCGGGACTCAGTTCTGGCTGGGTTGGATTCAGGACCTGCCTCCTTGCCCTACCTATAGGGGAATTTGTAGTACTATGGGTCATAGAAACAGGACTGAGCAGTAGGCCATTCAGCCATTAGAGCCAGTTCTGCCAGTTGGTAAGACTGTGAGCTCAACTCTATTTCGAATGGGGTCAGACCCAGACCTGCCTTCAGGCAAAGAACTGAAGAAGAAAGAGAGAAGAGTGTATGGAGGGAAGATTTCTCAAGCTCTGTTCCTCAGTAGATAAATTAGATAGATTGACACTCAAATGGTACGATTAAAACTTTGGTGATCATACAACCAGACAGTGCAGAAAAGGCCCTTCAGCCCATCGAGTCTGCACCAATGCACAAGAAACACCTGAGCTCCCACCTAATCCCATTTATCAGCCCTTGGCCCAAAGCTTTGATATCTGGTTTGGAAATCTCTATATCCATTGCAGCATAGCATCAATATATTGAATCTCGCATTTGTGAATATGTTGTTGGGTAAATATATGTATTCATATGATCAAAGCATCTATATTTAACGTGGAACATTAAACAGATATTATCATAATAAATTATCATTCATAAAATGATGATAATTTTGTTCATACTTTCTTTTTGCTTTTTCACCTTCCTCTTGTAGAACTTTGGAATACCTAATCAAGCATTTGACACATATTGCTTCATTTAGCACCAAGACAAACATGCACTCCAGGAACCTGGCCCTGGTCTGGGCTCCTAATTTATTGAGGTTGGTATCTGAGCCTTTGAAATCTGAATCTAAGTCAGTCTATTTATAACTCTGTGTGCAGTGGAACAGCAAACTTAGAGGATGGAAAAACCTTCTGATACATTAAATAAGACGTTATATTAACATATGGATTAATGACTATGTTATAGCTCATTAGCAAACTTGAATTGGGTATTGCCACAGTACTTGAAACATCTGTCACTTTCCATTCTCTCATCAATTTAAATTCACTCAAAATTCTGCTCCCTTAATCTGAATTGACACATCTACCATTCAGCCTTCTCCCCTGTGCTTACTGAACTAATTTGTCTCTCAGTTGATTGACACTACAGATTTAAAATTCGTATCAGCATGTTCAAATCTTCCATCTCTCAGTAATCTCCTTCAGCCCAGAACCTTATTAGGTCACCATATGGGCTTTCGTGTCAATTTATATCTGATAATGCTTCAGTGAAGAGGAGGCTTTACCATGTTAAAGCTGCCGCATAACTGCAAGTCAGGGGAGGTAGTGGCATAGTGATATTATCGCTAGACTAGTAATCCAGAGACTCAGGCTAATGACCCTGGGACCCAGGTTCAAATCCCATCATTGTAAGTAATGAAATTTGAATGTAATAAAAGCTGGAATTAAAAGTTGATTGTTGTAAAAACTCTAATATCTTTTAGGGAGTTTTAACTTTGTGTGATTATATAAAATGAGTGAATTGGTTGCCCACTTTACAACATTTCTGATATTAATTTCCAGCGTCCATTTAACATGACCACAAGAACAAAATACCACAGATCTGTGGATGGTATAAATCTAAATAAAATCAGAAACTACTAAAAATGCTCAGCAATTCAGGCAGCATCAGTGGAGAAACAGAATTAATCTTTCATCAAAGCTGGGGAAAGTGAGAGATGTAATAAACAAGTATGAATTCAGGGGAAGGGAGAAGTGGGGAGCTAAGGTTTGTGATGGGTGGATGGTAGAAGCGATTGAATGACAATAGGTGTAAAAGGGGTTGGTTACAGGACAGTGAAGAAACAAAATATAGATCTAGAGAAGGTGAGAATAGCAAAATAAGAATCATTAAAAGTTCCTTCAAGTCTGAAAAAATGGGAGCGGAGATTATGATCTGAAATTGTTGAACTGAAGTTGAGTCTAGAAGGCTGAAAAGTGCTGACTTGTTATTCCTCAAGCTTCCATTGAGCTTCAGGAAGAGTGTAGGTGTCCAAGGACCGAGAGGTCAGACAGTGGGATGATGAATTAAAATGATAGATGATTGTAAACTCAGGGTGAAGTTTGCAGATTGAAGAGAGGAGTTCAATAAGGTGATCACTCTATCTGTGTTTAGTGTCTGCTGTGGAGAGAGTCAAATTACCCCCATTGGCTCCCGGAGATTAGCTCCCTCCCCCTCACCAGAAGCAACTTGAAACTCTGACCTGGAAAAGCAATTGCATACTGACTGAAACCATTACAGCATCACATTAAAGTAACCACCTAATGGCTCCAAAACAAACACGAAAATGAGATCATCTGCAGGCGGCCAAATCCTCTTCAGATGTTTTTCACTGGGATCAGATGCAAATGACCCAAGGTTTTTGGATTGACTAATTCGAGTGCTCAAAGATTCTTCAAATCCCATTTTAGAATAAACTGTTGGACCATGTTATGACACTGTTTATAAACAGGAAAGACCGATGTGTGGTCTGACATGCTCTAACTCAAAGCTTCTCAATCCTGAGGCCCCGCTCAGGCAGCACAATGAAATCAAGGCTTACCAGTGTGTGTGTGGTCAATGGCAAAATCTTGCATGTGGCGCACCAAAAAGCGAGTGGAAATTTTAACCCCACACCTGTGGAGCCGAAACAACTGTTTTCTCTCATCAACAAAAGAAAAGCAGTCAAGTGATGTAAGAGCCTTTTTGTGATCTGGTGATCTAAGGTGCATCTCCTGTTACTTTAATCATTGATAACAGAAGTTTTAACCCTCAGGTCCTCACATTCTGCGATTTGCTTTCAAAACCCCTCCAGCTCTCAACAATATCTCCTCAGGACTCTAATGCTGCCCTCTTCTGCTTCTTCTCTTTCTCTGATGCTCAGAGTTTCTCTCTGCCTCAAAGAACAAAGAAAATTACAGCACAGGAACAGGCCCTCCAAGCTGCACCAACCATACAGCCTGACTTAACTAAAATTCTCTACCTGTCTGGAAACCATATCCCTCTATTCCCATCCTATTCATGTACTTGTCAAGACGCCTCTTAAAACTCACTATCGTATCCACTTACACTAGTTCCGCTGGCAATGAACTCCAGACACCCGCTATTTTCTGTGTAAAAAATCTTGTCTCATACATCTCCTTTAAACCTTGCCCCTCGCATTTTAAACCTATGCCCCCTACTCTTCCACCCTAGGAAAAAGCTTCTGACTATCCACTCTGTCCATGTCTCTCATAATTTTGTAGACCTCTATCAGGTCTCTCCGCACCTCTGTCGCTCCAATGAGAACAAACTAAGCCTCTCCAGCCTCTCTTCATAGCTAATGCCTTCCATACTAGGCAACATCCTGTTAAATCTTTTCTATACCTTCTCCAAAGCCTACACATACTTCTGGTAGGGTGGAGACCAGAATTGAAAAACATATTCCAAGTGTGGCCTAACTAAGGTTCTATAAAGCTGCAACATTGACTTGCCAATTTTTAATTCAGTATCCCAGCCAATGAAGGCAAGCATGCCATATATCTTCTTGATTACCTTCTCCACCTGCATTGCATTTTAGTGGCCTGTATACCCAGATCCCTTTGCCTATCAATACTCTTAAGGGTTCTGCCATTTATTGTATATTTCCTATCTGTATTAGACCTTCAAAAATGCATTACCTCACATTTGTCCAGATTAAACTCCATCTGCCATCTCTCCACCCAAGTCTCCATCTGATCCATATCCTGCTGTATCCTCTGATGGTCCTCATCACTGTCTGCAAATCTACCAACCTTTGTATCATCTGCAAACTTACTAATCAGTCCAGCTGCATTTTCCTCCAAATCATTTATAGATATTACAAACAGCAAAGGTCCCAACACTGATCCCTGAGGAACATGACTTGTCACAGCCCTCCATTCAGTAAAGTACCCTTCCATTGCTATTTTCTGTATTCTATGACCGAGCCAGTTTTATATCCACTTTGCCAGCTCACCTCTGATCCCATGTGACTTCATCTGCACCAGTCTGCCTTGAGGAACCTTGTCAAAGTCCATGTAGACAACATCCACTGCCCTATACTCATCAATCATCTTCGTCACTTCCTTCAAAAACTTGATCAAGTTCGTGTGATACCACTTCCCCTTCATAAAACCATGTTGCCTCTCACTAATATATTCACGTATTTCCAATTGGAAATAAAGTCTGTCTCGAAGAATCCTCTCCAATAATTTTCCTACCACTGATGTTACACTCACCGGCCTGTAATTACCTGGATTATTCTTGCTCCTCTTCTTAAACAATGGAACAACATTGGCTATTTTCAAATCTTCTGGGACTTTCCCTGCAGCCAGTGAAGATACAAAGATTTCTGTCAAGGCCCCAGCAATTTCCTCTCTTGCCTCTCTCAATATTCTCAGGCATATCCCATCAAGCCCTGGAGACTTGTCTACCTTAACGTTTCTTAAGAACCTCAATACCTCCTCCTTTTTGATCTCAATATGATTCAAACTACCTACACATCCTTTCCCAGACTCACCATCCACCGAGTCCTTCTCTTTAGTGAATACTGATGCGAAGTATTCATTTAATACCTTACCCATTTCCTCTGGCTCTAAGCATAGATTCATTCCCTTGTCCTTGAGTGGGCCAACCCTCTCCCTTACTACCCTCTTGCTCTTTATATATGTATAGATTTTCCTTAATCCTGCTGGACCGTGCTTTTTCATTACTTCTTTTAGCCCTTCTTACTCCTTGCTTAAGTTTCTTTCTACTTTCCTTGTATTTCACACTTGCTTCATATATTCCCAGCCTCATACTTTGACAAATGCTTCCTTTTTCTCTTTGACTAGGCTCACAATATCTCTCGTTATCCAAGGTTCCCAAAATTTGCCATACTCATCCTTCATGAATGGATGGTGAATGGAATTGGCTGCCGTCGGTGGTGGTCGAGGCGAACTCGCTGGGGTCTTTTAAAAGACTTCTGGATGAGTATATGGGATCCAATGGGATTGGGGGTTATAGATAGGTCTATGGCTGGGTAGGTTTTTGATGTGTTCGGCACAACTTGTGGGCCGAAGGGCCTGTTTGTGCTGTAGTGTTCTATGTTCTATGTTCTATGTTCATCCTTACAGGAATGTGCCTGTCCTGAATCCCTATCAACTTACACTTGAAAGCCTTCCACATGCCAGATGTTTCCTCCTTCCCATCAAATATAGATGCACTTCCTGGAACATTTTACCAGTTTGAAGGCACTGTACAGGAAGCATTTATGCCTTCATTCAGTTCCCTGTGGTAATGAAATGGGCATTGAGATGAAGATCTTTGGCATCCAGTCACTATCCAACAATACTGCCCCAGACATTCTGCAGATTCCTCAAAATATTGTAACCATGTCTAACTGTGCCTGACACTGTCATGGAAATGGATCAGTTTTGCCAACTTCCCACCTCACTCTGCTCTCTGCACCTGATAAGCAGATCCAACTGTCTGATGGGAGAATTGCTGCGGGAAGTGTGCAGTGAAAAGGAGGTTCGGAGAACACCTAAAAATCAAGGTCATCACAATTCCCACATTCCTTTAATAGCTGGAAGGCACGGATGTTTTTGACCACGCTGACCTCAGCATGAGACCAAGCAACACATAGGGTCTTTAACAGGATGGCCAGAAAAATGGAGGATATTTTAGTACAATGCACCCTCATGAGGGAAGAGGAACATTTGTCCCATACAGGCTGTTGTGAGACTCTGTGAACCAGTGCACAGCACGCTGCCTGTCACTCATCCTCCCACCTAGGTACATCAGTCAGATCACCCAAATGCACAACACAATGCAACAAGAACAACTTGCATTTATATAGCACTGTTAATGTTATTAAATATCACAAGGCACTTCACCTGCACATTATCAAAACATGTAACACCCTACCATATTTGGAGTTAGTAGGACAATTAACCAAAATGTTGGTCGAAAGGAATAAGCTTTAAGGAGCGTCATGAAAGATAAGAACGAAGTAGAGAATTATAAAAGTTTAGGGAGGAAATTCAACTGCTTAGGGCCATGGCAACAATGGATCGATTAATATCAGTCAGCATGCTGAAGGTCAGAATTGAAAGAGCTGAGATATCTTAGAGGATAATGGTGCTGCCTACAAATGTAATCCATAGTGGCATTTATTCTGTATTGCAACATGACCTAGACTTGCTGAATAAAATCTAACAAAGTAAATTACTTGGAAGTGAAAAGATCCCAGAGGAAATTCAGGTTAAAAACAAAAATAGATTAATGAAAAATGGGACAAAATCATTATTTCAGTCTTGGCTATTAATGTTTTGTTCTGAAGTACAATACAACATCAAGACTTTAATGTGACATTTACAAGTCATGTTATTTTTTGCACAGATCAAAGGAAATAGAAGGGTCTGGATATAACAACGATGCAGCATTTCTAGAAGTCCGGGTTCAGTCAATTGTTATCGAATTCATTCTGAATCACGTCAATCAGCTCTTCATTAGCAACCCAGTACATCCTGAGCAGGACACTGAAGGTAGGAGCAAAGCAGCAACATCAAACGGCATGATTTTCCCTGCAAGCCTCTGAACTATGCCATCAGGCTCAAATGTGGATCACAAACCTGCATTGTGTGGGCAACAGACACTGCCTTTCCCTGGGGGTGGCCAAAGGGCCAGCTTGCTATGCAATCCAGATCAGCAGGCTCGCTGCCGGAGAGCCAATGGGCCATGGGATGGGAGAGAGGAGGCAAACTGCGGGCAGCCTCTGGCTATCCTGCATTTAGCAGGGAACAGCTTGGGCTTCTAGACCTGCCTCAAGAGTTAGCCTCCTGGTTTGCCACCTGGGAGTTAAACTGACTTACCCTGCCAGCTGACTGGAAAATCCAAGTCAGTCTTTGTCAACAGTTTATTGATCAATTTATCAGCTGTCCACCATTTCCAGGTGGGTAACACCACCATCCCTTCCCACTTCCAGGTGGGTAACACCACCATCCCTTCCCACTTCCAGGTGGGTAACACCACCATCCCTTCCCACTTCCAGGTGGGTAACACCACCATCCCTTCCCACTTCCAGGTGGGTAACACCACCATCCCTTCCCACTTCCAGCTGGGTAACACCATCATCCCTTCCCACTTCCAGCTGGGTAACACCATCATCCCTTCCCACTTCCAGGTGGGTAACACCATCATCCCTTCCCACTTCCAGGTGGGTAACACCACCATCCCTTCCCACTTCCAGGTGGGTAACACCATCATCCCTTCCCAATTCCGAGTGGATAACACTACCATCCCTTCCCACTTCCAGGTGGGTAACACCATCATCCCTTCCACTTCCAGTGGATAATACCATCCCTTCCCACTTCCGGTGGGTAACACCATCATCCCTTCCCAATTCCGAGTGGATAACACTACCATCCCTTCCCACTTCCAGGTGGGTAACACCATCATCCCTTCCCAATTCCGAGTGGATAACACTACCATCCCTTCCCACTTCCAGGTGGGTAACACCATCATCCCTTCCCACTTCCAGCTGGGTAACACTACCATCCCTTCCCACTTCCGGGTGGGTAACACTACCACCCGTTCCCACTTCCAGGTGGGTAACACTACTATCCTTTCCCACTTCCGTGTGGGTAACATTTACCATCCCTTCCTGCTTCTGGCTGAATAACACTATTATCTCTTTGCACTTCTGGGTGGGATGGAATCAGAGGCCCAGCACGCAAGCTGGTTGGGTAATTTTAGTGTCCATCTGCCTCTGTTAACAGTCCTAACAGAGGCTAAAAATGAGGCCCCAGGTGTCCACTCCCTAACCACATTGTCCTTGACTGATCAGTGGTAGAATATGGCATGTGCTGCACTGAATCATTCAGCCCAAGTCCCTGCTGAATTGCCTAATCGCTATCAGAACAAGAAAGTAGAGATTACATTTCTGCCGTGTCTTATCACATCCTCAGTGGTCCCAAAGCACTTTACTGCCAATTAATTATCTTTTGAAGTGCAGTCACTGTGATATAACAAGTGGGAAAATAGAGATGTTGCAGTTAGCTGCACGTGCGTGACTCCAGGGGGAAAAAAAAAAGCCAAGAAGGCCAATCCCATTCCTGCTTATTCAGTGACTCATGTGGAAACACTGCAGGCCAAATAAGTATGAGGAGGCTGGAAGGGAAGGGGGAGAGGAAGGGGTAAGGAAAGTTAGCGTGTATATGAAATACAGAAAAGTAGAAATCTGAAGGTCAGCTATATTTAACAATAGGACCTCATTGAGATGCTTCTTCCCCATCTTCTAGCAAATCAGATTGAGATGTTAGCTGGCTGTCATTGGTTAATGGCAGACAACTCAAAGGCACATCCTACCATTGCTCAAAAGACTACTAAGTATTACCAGGTTATAAGTAAAAATATGATATTTGTATATCCAATTAGAGAGTGAATTTAGAATTAGTTTCACCTTAATTTTAGTTTTTTTTTGCCACAAATTGAGCAATGCTTTTATTTGCACATGAGAAGAGGGAAGGAGGAAGGGAGCTTTGGTAGAGGGACTGGATGAGGCTGGCAAGTGAAGACCAAGTGGGAGATCAGAGTTCAAAGAAAGATTAAAGGTTGGGAAAAATTTGAAAGGCTTGGGGGCAATATGGTGTTTTGGGGTGAGATGGGGGATGATTGCAGGAAGATCAAAGTGTTAGATTGTGGTGTACAATCTAACACCACATTGTTAGATGTACAATGTGTGTACATCTAACACACACATGTTAGATGCATTCCCATTACTCCCAACATACAAACAGTACTGGAAATTAAAGCACTACTTTGTTGGACTGTCACCTCCCTGGCTTTTGAGCCCTGATCTGCCACACTTAGCTTTAAAACTGTGGTAAAATTTGAAGCAGCAATCTCATTAAACAATAAAATTATCGACCCACCTCTCGATAGCATGTTAGTTCCCTGCTTGGAAGTGAGTGTGTTGGAGTCTGGTTGAGATCAATTTGCTGAAATTTTAACATCCTCTCTCCCACAGTTCCTGAGAGTTTAACATGAACTCTATGGTTCTGATACTGTGGGAAACTAGCGTGCAAATGCTTTAAACATCTGTCTGAAAATCCCCTGCAATACTTTAAATGGGTCAAGACCTCTATTAAGCTCAATGTTTCACATGAACACATTACATTTATATCCCATCACATACTTTTATGGTTTATGTACAACCTTCTGCTATTTGTTGGATAACTGAAGGATTATGCTGAGCTGTGATGCCCCAGTGGCCGAATAATCACACTATAATGTTCAAGTTCAAAGATGAAGAAAGGGACAATAGCTAAGATGACAAAGTGACACTCCAACCTGTGGAGCTGATTCAGTATGAATCAGCACTTCCAGCAGAGCAGGAAATCGGGAAGGAGCAGAAAGCTTAAATAAAGTTAAAATATTTTTACTTTGAAAGTGGTGTAAACTGGAAGTTCATCCAGCGTTTGAAATTTAATAAGGAAAATCTCTCCCTTTAAATGTTGTATACTGGAGTTGAAACAGCAAATAAGACCATCTTAAATTACACTTGGTGCTTAAAGGTTACTTGCTTTGTGAAATTTAGTGCAATGCTATCTTGGCCTCATGGTTCTATCGTGTAAAAAAGAAGAAATTGGCATTTATTTAGGGACTTGACCTCAGGGCTTCCAAAATTCTTCATGATCAGTGAAGTAGTTCTGAAGTATCAGCAAAGTTGTAACATAGGAAATGCCTTAATTTGTACAGCAAGCTCCCGCAACCAGCAATGAAATAAGGACTGTGTAACATATTCTAACAGTTTTGACTGAGGGATAAATATCAGCTTAGACACTGGGAGAACTTTCTTTGCCTTCTTCATATAGTACCCTGAGTTCTGTGAGCCCTGTCAGTTGAGCAGGTAGGGCACCTAGTTTTCATGTTCACTTGGTCGAATGGAACTAGGATTTTTCAAGTTCATCACCAACTGGATAAATGGGTACAAGGCGTTCTTTTAAATGGTTTTTGGGGTTGTCATCTAAATTCAAAATTTAGATGCTTCCAGACAGTATATTTATAATGTATGTGAATGATCAAAAGGCACAAGGAGTGTACATCTTGGTAAACATTATTATCCTTTTCAATATGATGTACTCCACAGTTCACAATCCTGTCGCTAAATGCAAGTCACTTCCTATTGTGTCGCCATCGATGAAGCTTCTAACCTTGGAGGAGGCCCAGGCCAGGACTCTGAAACCAGACCATCCTGCTCGTCTTGAAAAATTGCAAACTGCTCCTATGGACACCGGACCTGCTGCTGGGACTATTTATCATACAGTCATTGATCTGCCAGATCCGAGGTAAGCACACTTCTTCAGTTCTCCTTTTGTGCCACAGTCCACAAATCCAGACAGAATTTAGCTTCTCTCTCTATATCTCTCACATTATACCTTCGCAGCAGCTCCCAACCAGTGGGCCACAGCACACTGGTATGCCATGGAAACCCCTTAAGTGTGCCACAAAAAAGATTCAATATGTGGCACAATGTTAACACTGCTGCCTCACAACTCCAGGGAACTAGGTTCAATTCCCAGCTGGGGTCACTGTCTTGTGGAGTTTGCTTGTTCTCCCTGTGTCTACGTGGGTTTCCTCCCACAGTTCAAAGATGTGCAGGTTAGGTGCATTGGCCATGCTAAATTGCCCCTTTGTGTCCCATGATGTGTAAGTTAGAGGGATTAGCAGGGTAAATATGTAGGCTGACAGGGATAAGGCCCGGCTGAGATGGTTGTCAATGCAGGCTCGATGGGCTGAATGGTCTCCTTCTGCACTGTAGAGTTTTTATGATTCTATGATTAAAAAAATTCATGTAGTTTAAGAACTAAAATGAACCTTTGTCTTCAGTTCTGTGGTTGACATCTCCAAGACCCAGAGATTCTTGGGCTGGGAAAGAGCCGCACATGCGTGGTTCTGATTTTTTTATGTTGGTCAGTCCCATGCGTGTGACCAATGGGACACGGAACTGAAAACAAAGGTCTTTGCACCTTCATAAGAAGTGAAAATTCAAAAAGGGCGCAAAAACCCTGAGAGAAGTGACAGACAGAGAGAAAATAAAAACAAAGAGGTGAGAGGACCAGCCGAAGTCAAAAGCAAAGTTTCCAGTAAGGGAAGAAGAGATACAATGAGAGGTGTTCCTCACAATGGTTTCTTAGCATAAAGGTGTTCATGATATATAAAAGATTGGAACCAATGCATTAGACATGCTATGCCATTTGCATTAATTACTTAGTTTTTCTTAAAAATTTAGGCACTAGAGGGTGGTTTCACTTAAATCTGTTACCGCTTAATTATTTTGAACTTGAAAAATGATTTGAAGTTTGTTAATGCTGTGCGCTGTCAGAACTAACCACACAGAGTAGCAAGTTGTGTGGTTGCTAAAAAGGCTGACAACTCAGTTCCAGTGGGCCAGAGATAAGAAATAATACCCAGGGTCAGTATCAAGCAAACACCAGGTCAACCAGCCGGTTTGTGGCATTGTTTTCAAAATGGAGAGACAAAGAGGTTTGGTGAGGGAATTCCAGAGCTCGGGGCCAATCAGGTTGGAGTTGTTGTGGATAGTTTGGAGGGATGTCAGAAGTTGCAGCGTGACTTAGATAGAATGCAAGACTGGGTGGAGAAGTGGCAGATGGACTTCAACCCAGATAAGTGTGTGGTGGTTCATTTTAGCAGGTCAAACAGGATGAAGGAAAATAATATTAAGGGTAAAACTCTTAGCAGTATGGAAGATCAGACGGATCTTGGTGTCCGGATTCATAGGACTCCCAAATCTGCTTCGCAGTAGAAGATGTGGTTAAGAAGGCGTATGGTGCCCTGGCCTTCATAAATCGAGGAGTTGAGTTTAGGTGTTGGGAGAGAATGCTGCAGCTGTATAACACCCTGGTCAGACCCTACTTGGAGTACTGTGCTCAGTTCTGGTCGCTCATTACAACAAGGATGTGAAAGGCGTTGGAAGGGTGCAGAGGAGATTTACAAGGATGTTGCCCGGATTGGGTGGCATGCCTTATAAGAATAAGTTGACAGAGCTTGGTCTTTCCTCCTTGGAGAGACGAAGAATGAGAGGTGATCTGATAGAGGTGTATATGATATTGAGAGATATTGATCAGGTGGATTTCAGAGGCTTTTCCTAGGGCTGAAATGGCTGCCACGAGAGGACAGAGGTTTAGGGTACTGGGGAGTAGGTACAGAGGAAATGTCAGGGGTAAGTTTTTCACTCGGGGTAGTGGGTGCATGGAATCGGCTGCCGGCAGTGGTGATGGAGGCAGATTCAATAGGATCTTTTCAGAGACTTCTGCATGAGTGCATGGGACTTATTAGGATTGAGGGTTATAAGTAAGCCTAGTAGGTAGGATGTGATCGGCGCAACTTGTGGGCCAAAGGGCCTATTTGTGCTGTAGTTTTTCTGTGTTCTGTGTTCAATAATTGGGTTAAGAAAATGGACAACAGGACAGAATTGGAAGACTGCTGAACCTTCAGAGCTTTGCAGGTCTGACAGAGATAGGGGCTAGTGAGACTAAGGGATAATTTGAACACATGCATGAAAAACAAATACCTAACAAGCCTCATTGTCTATGTGAGATATTATGAGATCTCAGAAGGCAAAAGTTTACACTGGGGGGAATTAGAATGTGGCAATCACTGCGAGAGAAATCCACAAAGTCTTTCAAAAGGGACCTCAACAGCTGTTTAGAAAAGAGAAAAAATAAAGTGCAAGTAGATTAGGAGACTTATTGAGGAAAACAGACAGTCTTCTGCAGTGCTATAACATTCCATCATTTAACATGCTAATCAGCATTTAGTTTTGTTGCCTAGTTACCATGACAGGAAATCTATCTCCCTTTGATGTTTATCTGGAATAGGGAGAGAGAGAGAAAGAAAATGGTTTGAAAATATATGTGTTTCTGAAAACCAAAGGAAGGAAAATACAAGTTATTATCAGACAACAACTCGCAAACAGCCAAAACTGAATGTCAATTCAGGTGAATGATTAATTAAATAAGTTTGATCAACTGAACCATAGAGTTTAACATCCAGTCTCTACTGAGGTCACTGGTTTCAGCTAAAGTGCTAAGGAGAAGCTCTGCAATTGACTGCAGCATCCCTCAAAGGCAATAAGCCATTGATTCTGGTCCTAATTACGAACCAGCAGGGGACCATTCATGACAAATTGGAAGTTTATCTCATTTATAACGACAGAGGTTTGCAGAATATCAGGATAATATCAGGGCTACTGATTTGCTGAATAAATCCCGTTTCATTTTGATAAATGCCATTCTGGGCTCTCTAGTGATGTTTTAAGAACATAAGAGCATAAGAAATAGGAGCAGGCGTAGGCCATTCAACCCCTCGAACCTGCCCCGCCATTCAATAAGATCATGGCTGATCTGCAGTGGTTCACTACCCCTTTCCCGCTTTCTCCCTGTAACCCTTAATTCCCTTGTCAATCAAAAACCTATCCACTCTTGAACATAGAACAATACAGCACAAACAGGCCCTTCGGCCCACGAGTTGCGCCGATCACATCTACCAATCCACAGACCTATCTATAACCCCCTATCCTATTCTTTTCCATATACTCATCCAGAAGTCTCTTAAAAGACCCCAGTGAGTTTGCCTCAACAACCTCCGACGGCAGTCGGTTCCATTCACTCACCACCCTCTGAGTGAAAAACCTACCCCTGACATCTCCTTTGTATTTGCTTCCCTGCACCTTAAATCTGTGTCCTCTCGTAGTGACCATTTCAGCTCGGGGAAATAGTCTCTGAGAGTCCACCCTATCTATTCCTCTCAACATTTTATAAACCTCTATCAGGTCGCCTCTCAACCTACGTCTCTCCAGTGAGAAGAGTCCCAGCTCCCTCAACCTATCTTCATAAGGCCTGCCTCCCAATCCAGGCAGCATCCTTGTAAATCTCCTCTGAACCCTCTCAATAGCCTCTACATCCTTCCTATAATGAGACGACCAGAACTGCGCACAATACTCCAACTGGGATCTGATAAGAGTCTTATAGAGCTACATCATTACCTCCTGACTCCTGAACTCTATTCCTTGATTAATGAAGGTCAGTACACCGTACGCCTTCTTGACCACTTCCTCCACCTGCGAGGCTGATTTAAGATTCCTATGGACCCGGACCCCGAGATCCTTCTGCTCTACAACACAACTAAGACTCCTACCCCTTATATTGTACTTCTTCATCCCATTAAATATATTGACTTAAATATATTCAGCGAGGAAACCTCCACCACTTCAACAGGCAGAAAATTCCAAAGCTTCACCACCCTTTGCATCAAGAAGTTCCTCCTCAACTCTGATCTGAACCGCCCTCGCCTAATTTTGAGGCTGTACTCTCTAGTCCTGCTATCTTTGCTAAGGGGGAAGAGTCTCTCAACCCCTACCTTATCCATCCCCTTCATTATCTTATATGTCTCTATAAGATCCCCTCTCAGCCTTCTAAACTCCAATGAGTACAAACCTAGCCTATTTAGTCTCTCCTCATAATTCAACGCCCTCATCTCCGGTATCAGGCCAGTGAACCTTCTGGGGGAGTGTACTGCACAATTCTGTGAAAATGATTTGGAGTTCAATCTATCGTTGATACATATTTCTTTGCTTGCATTTTTAATTGTTGTCCTGTAACATTTTTAAAGATACAGTGAGGTGGAATGAAAGCTGCATTCATTTGAGGTAGATAGCTGAGTGTGGGTTTATTATTAATCAGTACTGGGAGGTGGGATGAGGTTATTGCCTTTGGGGGTGCAACCCTACACATAGACATGCAGAGTGATAGTCTTGGAATGATAATACTGTGTTAGGTTTCAGCTGACAGTGGAAATCATCGCAGTGGAAGTGACAGTGCACTAACTGACTGCACCATCATGTCTCATGTGATGTTCATAAAGAACAATTACATTCCATTGGTTTGGTTTGTCTGGGAATCCTGGAATTCAGAAATGAGTTGAAATTGTACATCTGGGCAGCACAATGATTAACAATGCTGCCTCACAATGCCAATGGATTTCCGTTTTCGGGTTCGATTCCCGGCTTGGGTCACTCTTTGTGCACTTTTTCCCTGTATCTGCATGAATTTCCTCTGGATGCTCTAGTTTCCTCCTACAGTCCGAAAAACATTTTGGTTAGGTGCATTGGCCACGCTAAATTCTCCTGCAGTGTACCCGAACAGGCAGCGGAATGTGGCAAATAAGAAATTTTCATAGTAATTTCATTGCAATGTCAGTGTAAGCCTACGTGTAACAGTAATAAAAGACTTAAACTTGCATTTTGTCAAAGGTTTTCATATGTAGTATAAGCCAGTCATATTTTTATGCCTGTGAATGAATTGTAAGGACAATGTCTCTTCTTCCAGGAGGAAACTTCCTGCAAAGACAAAGAAATGGAAATCCATATTTAACCTGGGGCGATCAGGAAATGATTCAAAGGGTAAACTAAACAGGAATGGCAGCGTGTTTGTGAGAGGACGTCAATTTTCAGGTAAGGAGAATACTGACACCTGGTGGCCATCATTTTAGTGATCACAACAGGCCTGCACTTATCAAACAGTTTGGGGAAGCTTAGGGCCCGATTTTACCAAAATGTTGTGCCCATCTGCAGACATGAAAACTTGGTAAAGTGAGGCATGAAGTGAGTAGTGCGATTCATGCCTGCCTCCATGCCCATTCCCCCTTTGCCAAGTGGCTAAAATGGCTGTGATCGGCACCGTGCCCGAAAAGGACATGACGTCAATTTAAATGCATTTGCAATGCATTTAATGGGCTGGACGCCCAAACTTATCGGCATTTCCCCTTTTATCACCGTGTTCGCCGATCCAGATTCGGAGCAAAACAGACATGGTCCACAAAGGTCTGTTTTGGGAGCTCCAGCTTCTGAGGAGGTAAGTTCAGAGCTTTCAGCGGTTCTCTAACTCAGATCGGTGGGAGGCAGAGGAGGGAGACAGGCCAAATCGTTCTCTGGTGGGGGAGGGGAGGAGGAAGTAGGCGGGTCTGATCACTCTCTGGTGGGGGAGGAGAGCCAGACCATTCTCTGGTAGGGAAGGGGAGGGAAGCAGAAGGGAGGTGGGCCACATTGTTCCCGACGGAGTGGGGGAAGGGTTGTTGAAGAGGAGGAGAAGAAGTTGGACCAAATGGATCTCTGGTGGAGGGAGGCTTCTGCAGTGCTATTCAGAATCACTGATTTTTTTTCAGGCAGCATGCGTATGGGGGCACCAGGGCTGTTTCACTCCAGCAGGGTTTATAACAGCTCCCCGCAAACGGAGGGGTGGCGGTCGCCCCTGCTGGAGTGAAGAGGGGCCTTAGAGACCCCACCAGGATGGGGTAAGCAGGGGTGCCTCCAAGGTATTGCCAGCTTGGCAGTGCCAGCCTGACCCCCAGCACTTCCAAAGAGGCAAAGTGGCAATTGTCAGGGAGCACCTGCCAGGCATCGGGCAGTGCCAAGGGGGCAGGATCTATGGGGATAGTCATTGGGATGAGGGCCCTGCTGCCACTTTGCAACAGGAATTTATTTCAGACATGCTAATGTCTCTATAGTTTGAGATCCTGGTACTCACAAGCTCTAACTGTGGGCTGAAAGTATATCAAAACAACAGAACGGTATTCAGTTGTAGCAAAATGGTAGATTGGAAAGGTACTACTGCAGATATAATAATGCCACGATGTATGTTGTATTTGACATTTCCTTATAATAACAAAGGTTATTTTCTAATGTACCTGATGTATGATTTTTTTTTCCACTCTGGCCCTAGAAGATTTCTAAAACTGCAAAAAATCAGATGTTTTCACAAAACATGATTAAAATCCGTTATACCATGTACAAATATGGTATAATATAACAAATGCTTGGAAAGAGTGTGCATTGATATAACACCTGAGGCTATCCCAAAGCATTTTATAGCTACTGTAGAACTGATTACTTGAAGTGATAGTTGTTGTAATATACAGAAATCCAGCAACTTTACACACAGCTAAGCTCTACAAATGGCAAGAGATTGACCAAATTATCTGCTTTTGGGAGGTTAGCTGAGGGAGAAATATTGGCCAGGTTTCCCAGGAGAATACCCGTACTCTTCTCAACCGGTGCCAGCAATCACTTCCAGCCATCTGAATGGGCCTCTGAGCAGTGGACCCCTGACAATGTGGCATTCTATCAGTGCTGCACTGGGCTTTCAGCTTATACGCTCAAGTCTCTGGAATTTGAAGTAACCACCTTCTGATTCAGAGATGACAATGGGTGAGATTTCCTGGCTGTGATCGCCCCCAAAGCCAGAAATTCCCACCCAATGCCTCCACCTGCTACAACTCTCAGGGTGGGTGAGATGGGAAAATTCCATTCCCAGTGTGTCCACCAAGCCAAAGTTAACAGCGAAAGGTTACAATCCAACATTGTGGTACAGACGGGCATTGGCATAAATGATCAAGCTTTACCCAGAGTGTGTAATGTATGAACATACTTATTAGATGGTAGTTTTGTGACTGCCTCTCCAGTGTTATTATTCCAACCACAATTCTCACTGACCAGATCTCTGTTCTCTTTCTTTGTGTTCAAACAGAGAAGGCAAACATTCGACCTGCTAAGAGTATGGAGTCCCTTTGTTCTTTGTCAACAGACGGTAAGACATTCTGTCCGGTGAGCTATTTCACATTCTCATATTTCTGGAGGAAAATGGAATGCAACCTAGTGTTAAATCCAGCCTGAAATCGACAGTGTTGTAAAAGGCAATGCACCAGATTAACGTAACCAAAAATTCAATTTAAAAAATGCAGCATTTGCAACATGAGAACACACTGAGAAAGCATTCCATTCTGCCTGACATCACCCCAAGACTGTTATAGCCTGACTGGCAAATTACCTGCAGTGGGATACAGTAAAGGGAGAGCCATTGTGAGGATCCTTGGTGTAAAGAAAAACAAACACAGAATTCGGAATCATCTTGGCAACCTTTTCAGAGAAGTGTCTCATCTCCTCCTATTGAGTCTTTTTTCATCTGTGAACACCAGTGGTATAATTCAGTGCACTTATTATTTAAACTGCTGAGCGTGGGAATACAGGGAAAGAAAATTAACATTAAAAGAAGTACAAATCATTAAGAAGCAGTGCTCGCAGATTCATTGTATCTTTTTCTGTCATTTGATTTGATTTATTGTCACATGTATTAACATGTTTCAATAAATGATTGTTTCTTGCATGCTATACAGACAAAACATACCATTCATAGAGAAGGAAATGAATAAGTGCAGAATGTAGTGTTGCAGTCATAGCTAGGGTATAGAGAAACATCAACTGAATGCAAGGTAAATCTACTCAAAAGTCTGAAAGCAGCAGGGAAGAAGCTGTTCTTGAGTCAGTTGGTATGTGAACTCAGACTTTTGTATCTTTTCCCTGACGGAAGAAGGTGGAAGAGACAATGTCCTGGGTGTATGGGGTCCTTTGCCAAGGAAGTGGAAGGAAGGCTGGCTTGCGTGATGGATTGGGCTACATTCACAACCTTTCGTAATTCCTTGCTGTCTTGGGCAGAGTGGGAGACATACCAAGCTGTGATATAACCAGAAAGAATGCTTTCTATGGTGCATCTGTAAAAGTTGGTGAGAATCGTAGCTGACATGCCAAATTCCCTAATCTTCTGAGAAAGCAGAGGCATTGATGGGCTTTCCTAACTATAGTATCAGCATTGGCTGCGGCAGCGGGTGGGAAGGGGGGTAGGGGGGTGGGGGGCATGTTGGGGGGGATGGTCCAGGACAGGTTGTTGGTGATCTGGACACCTAAAAACTTGAAGCTCTCAACCCTTTGTACTTCATCTCCATTCATATAGCCAGAGGCTTTACGCTTCTGAAGTCAATGACAATCTCCTTCGTTTTGTTGACATTGAGGGAGAGATTGTTGCTGCCACATCAGTTCACCAGATTCTCTACCTCATTCCTGTACTCTGTCTCTTCATTATTTGAGATCCAACCCATTACAGTGTCAGGTTGAATAGCTGGCACATCTACTATTGTATTTTCTGCATCCATCATTTAAACAAAAATATTAGAAATTATGACCAAAGTTGTTTAAAAAAAAGAAATTAATGATAAAACTTTATGATAATTCTTGCTTTGTAATAGCTTACTGGGTAATTGAAAGAATGGTGTGATGCTCAGTCATTGGTAGGTCCAAGATTTGACTATTGCAATGTAATCCTATCAATGGCTACAATGAGTTTCCATATCCAGCTTCAGTGCCTTTGGGACATTAACAGAAAAATTGCCCTGATACACAGCTCTTAACTGGTGACTCCTGCTGCCAATACCTGCCTTTCATTATTGTTTGAGGACAAGATTGTCTTTGAATTAGGATGACTCCCATTTTTAAAAAGTGATCAATTTGATGGTAAGATTGTAACATAAATTCCAGGTGAGGCATAAAGATGGACCAATTCAATTTGTTATTTTTTTTATTCATTTATGGGAAATGGGTGTCTGAACCAGCTTCTATTGTCCATGCCCCCACCCCCCCCACCCCGTGGTGGCACAGTGGCACAATGGTTAGTCCTCACAGTACCAGAAACGTAGGTTGAATTCCGGCTTCGGGTCATGTCGTGGTGTTTGCACATCTTCCCCATATCTGCATGGGTTTCCTCCAGGTACTCTGGTTTCCTCCCTAGTTCAGAAATATGCAGGTTAGGTTGATTGGTCCTGCTAAGTTGACCCTAGTGTCAGGGGGATTAGTAGGTTAAATAAGTGGTGTCACAGGAATAGGGCCTGGTTGGGATTGGTTGGTGTAGACTCGATGGATCAAATGGCCTTCTTCTGCACTGTAGGGTTTCTGTGATCCTTAATGACCCTTGAAATGAAGGCCGTTTCAGGGTACGTTTAAGTGTCAACCACATTGCTGTAGGTCTGGAGTCAGATAAGGATCGCAGATTTCCTTCCCTAAAGAGGTATTAATGAACCAAATAGATTTTTACCTCTTCTTAATTTTGATTTAATTTAAATTTGGTAGAATTTTGAACCTGGGACACCAGAGGATTACCCTGGCTCCTCTACGCCTGTGACAATACCACGGCCCCTAACCCCACTCCCACCCAAAAACAATTTAGTGATAAGAAAACTCATGCCAGTTCCTTATTGGTATAATCCATTTAAATTTTATTTCACTTGTATTACTTGGTAATCGTGAAATTAAACTAATCTTTCTGTTGAAACTAATTTGCATACTTGAGAAGCACTTTTTCCTCTGATATTAATAAGATGACAGTTGGATTTCTTAATGAAAGTTTCTTTCTGAAGACTTCTTGGCATCAATTCAGCTTCTTCTCTTTCATTATTTTCTATTTAATGAAATGAGTAATTCCATACTTTTGGCAGAGGGGATGAAATATTCTGGTCATGAATCAAGCTAGATTAAACAGAAAAATAAAAATGAATGTGTCTCAAGAAATAATCAGTACTAATTCTACCCATCCCCATTTCTCCACAAATCCTAATGTTAGTCAGAGTGTACTGCAATTGGGAAAATTATGAGGTTAAGTGGAATGTGTAACGTCAATCGATCCAACCTATCTTATTCAACCTGCAAAAGTCCAGTCATCCCATTATATCATCCAATTGTTTCTTAAAAGACTCTAGGGTTGTTGCCCCTCCCGTTCTATCTAGAAATTTGTTCCTGTATTACATACCCACTGTAAAGAGTTATTCCCTGGCATATGTCCTAAATTTGCTTTTCACCAATTTACATCTCTGCTCCCTTAGTTTTGGATTATTTTGACCAGAATTCTCTAGCCTTGCCTGCAGCTGGATTTTCCAGTCCCGCTACAGTGAGTAGAGATTTGGCTGCGTGCCAAATTTTCCATTTTTGATGGCAGTGGTGGCAGAGTGTACAAAATTGGAGCATTCCGGCCCATGTGTACACTGTTCACAACGTTATGGTACAAGTAATACAAGTATATCCAATTTTCTCCAATCACTTATTTGTTGTACACATATTGTACACTTAATTTTTAGGCATAGAGCTAATTTTCTCTAATTTCTTCCAGCAACTCAGTCAAAAATATCCCGCTGCCTTTTCTTTGCAATGTTTTGAGGGATTAGGTATCTCTCTTTGTCCTGACGATCAAAAGAGGACCTATTAATCAAGGTGTAAGCTGACTGTGTCAGAGTTCTGTCTAGTTTTAACATGGCATTTTCTGGAATTGAATTCTGCAGGTTTGACATTCTGTCCAACATGCTATTTTCTTTTTGATTGCTGTACCATAGCAACTGGATGGAAGTTGATTAAAAGCTCTTTTACCATTCATTGAGTTGAAGGGTAAAAGAGCTTTTAATCAACTCCCATCCAGTTGCTATGGTACAGCAATCAAAAAAGGGAAAATAAAGGAGTGTCCATTCATTGAGTTGAAAGGACACTCCTTTATTTTCCCTTTTTGACATTTTACACTTGGCTCTATTGTAATAATTTACAACAACAATATACTTCTGCTCCACACTCTTCAGCATTTTTTAAAAACCTATCTCTTTGACCACACATTTAGCTATTTGATCTAAATTCATCTGATATGCCTTGAGTTATATTTTGTTTTATAATATTTTTGTGAAGTTTCACGAAATGTTTTATTTGGTTAAAGGCACTTGATAAACTAGAGTTGTTGTCATGGAGCACCTTTATCATGACAAAAACATAAGAAAGTTGGATGCAACTGTATTACATGTACCAATTTAAAAAGTGAGATAGATGTCCAACAATAAGTCATTCCCCTTCTCTCTTGTTCAGGAATTGCTCATGGTCTGAGGAGGGTTGAGTAAAATGTTTCCATACCAAAAATGGGGTAAAATGGAAAAGAATTTAGACCCTGGGCGCTGGTTCAATTCTTGGCTTGGGTCACTGTCTGCGGGGAATCCGCATGTTCTTCCCATGTCAGAGTTAGTTTCCTCTGGCTGCTGTTGCTTCCTCCCACAGTCTGAAACAGATGCTAGTTAGGTGCATTGGCCATGCTCAATTCTCCATCAGTGTTCCCAAACAGGTGCCGGAGTGTAGCGACTAGAGGATTTCCACAGTAATTTCATTGCAGGGTTAATATAAGCCTACTTGTGACACTAACAAATAAACTTTAAAACTATCTCTGTTTCTTAGATGACGACAAGGGAGGTCGGTTTAAACATGCTGCTGTTCTTGGAGGAAACCTCTCGCCATCATTGAAATCCCACACACTCGGCCCAGGAAGTTCGTACAGTCTAGGCAGGAGGCACAGCGATTGGGATCAGGAAGATCTCATTGGGGCTATTGGAGGATGTGCCAGTAATGTTGGTCAAGAAACACCTGCCAAGGAGCCAGCACCATTCAGGACACAACCAGAGCAGCTGAAAGTTTTCCGTGGCGATTCCTTCAATAAATCAGAACCAACATCACCAAAGACTAGGCGGTTGTTTTATTCAACAAATCCAAATGATACTTCAACAAAATCTAACTTCCCAAGTAACCTGTTTCCCCTTGAAGCATCGCCACGACATCACAGAAAACCAATGGCATTGAATATTTCCGAGCCTTACTCTGTGTCTGTGCCATTACGTGTCTCAGGAATTATCAACCCCAGCACCACAACCTGTAAGGAAGCACAACATTTGAAAGACTCAGGTCTACAACAATCAGCAAATGGAACACCACAAGATGAAGGCAGTACTCTACCCAGAACCATAGAGGGGGAAGGAGGTCCACCCAGTGGACAGTCCAATTCAGAAAGACATGAACTGAATGGTATGTTCCACACTCTGAATGGATACTCTGTTTCTCCTGCTAAGTGGTGCCTATGAAATGTGTTCAGCACCTTATTGTGCTAACTTCAAGTAAAGTATTAAAGAGTTGGCTATGTTTGTTTTTTCCCAGTAGTCAGTCAACTGTAAGATTTTAAATTGATTCATTGTTATATCTCTTGTCAAAATCAGTTTGGTTAAACATGAAACACACAGAAAGTTATCTCTTGATAAATGTCCTAAAAGTTTTATGTTTTTGAAATTGTTTGAAGGATATGGGCATCACTGCCTGGGCCAGAAGTATTGTCCATCCCTATTTTCCCTTTGAGCTGAGTACATTGGCTGTGTGCCTGGAGTCATACATAGACCAGACCATGTAGGATAACAGAATTCCTTCCCTAAAGAAAATTAGTGAACCAGATGGGTTTCTACAATAATGGTTTGTTTCATGGTCATCATTATACTTTTAATTCCAGATTTTTATTGAATTCAGATTTCACCAATTGCCATGTGGGATACAAACTTGAGTCCCCTGGGTCTCTAGATTACTAGCCCAGCAATAATACCACCATGCCACTACCTCAGCAAGTATTAAACTGTACTTTTTAAGAGATATTTCCATCTTCTATCCCTTATTTATTTTCCTTTTATGAACAGTTTTGGTGGCAATTAGGGTGAGAACTGAAGGTCTCAGTGGCCTAGAGGAGAGCATGAGGTGCGCGCTTTCTTTGATTGTTAAGCAGTGATTAGTCAGAAGGAGTTACTATTAGAAGAGGACAGTATTGAAGTTGGCTACAATGTCCTTCCTCATTGGTTAGTCTTTTAACATTCAACTATCGCAGATGAATAAAGATTTCCAAAACAGTAACTTGCGGGTAAGGAACAGAGAAATAACTGTGTCATTTCAAAAAATTACATTGATTAATAGTTTATCATTTTCAATTTCTTCAAATTGTCACAGTAAAGATTTTTGACTTCTTGTTTTACATCGCTGGACACGTCGCCAATAGAATTTTAGTATCTGGAAGATTACAGAATAGCTTATACTGGAGACATAGAATAGATTTCAATGGCCCGTTTACTAGGCATCTCTGGATACTTTGATCTATTACATTTAACTAAATCCAAAAATCCATTTTCTTTTTTTCCTATTTAGATGACCAGGAAATTGAAAAACACCAATTGCAGTTCGAGCTCCTTGCTGATTCCTCAAATTCACTGTCACAAAATCAGCTATCACCTTTCCCAAATCCGACATGTCAGCACTCTGATCCACTGCAGCCCATCACACCTTCGTCCAGCTCACCCACTTCTCCAAACCTCCCTGAGAAAACAAAGCAGGATGAAACCTATCCGTCAGTTACTCCCCTAATAAGGGAATCGTGTGAAAATGGACACCAAAGAGCTTGGATCAGCAATACAGAAGAGCAACTGGCAACGAAACAGGTTAGAACATTACCATTTTGAATCATTTGGCAGAACATGAGTACTTTTCAGATCTGGCACTGTAAAGTAGAGATGTCAAAAGTGTGCCACACGGGTATCAATTATATTTTACAATGAAATTTCCATCTTTCCTGTTACTCACTGAAATTATTGCAGAACAATTAGATATTCCATTGTACAATCAGTTAATGTGTTTGGGAAATTTTGATCTTGGGTGAGATAACAGATCCTTTTGATTCAGTTGTCCATTATATACATCTTCAGAAAATCAAGTGCTTTTGGCTGAAATCAGTACAAGATAGGGATCAAACTGGAAACCTATGTGGCAGAATGATTCACTAGCTGAATTTGATACACATCTGGGGAGAATTCCCAACACAATTGTTCCTAATATCATTTGCTGGATACTTTTCTTCAAAAGAAGCTCCCCTCAGAAGGTCAGGCCCTCAATAATGGAATTTGTACCCACCAAATTATGCCATAAAGCAACAACTTACAATTTATGTAATGCCTTTAATGTGGTCAGGTGAGCTTCCCAGGATTTAATCCTGTAACTTTTGCTGAAAGTGCATGTTTATGGAAAAGAACATGACTGGAACTAATCCTTGCACATTTCAGTTTGGAATAATAAGGATATTTACGACACTCACACATGACAAGGTTCATTACAACAAGAATACAAAGCTAGTGCTTTAAGGTTGAGGAATCTTTGTTTGCCAGATGTCAAGAATGACAGTTTATCCAACATACTTTGAGTCATCCCATCCAAACTATTCCAGTGGACAGGAGAAGGGAAATAGCATAGTTCCAGATTGCTACTCAATCCAGTACCCATCTGATTTCTACCTGTCACATCCAGCAGAACCATCCCAATCATATACAGACTGATTTGAATAAGGCAGCAATGATTCATGTCATCATAAATCTTTCATTACGTCATTCCCACTCATTACAGAAGTTTCAAACACACCCATATTAAACAGTTGTTACTAGATGATAGATAAAGGGCACACGTTGAATCAGGCATTCAGCAGGTATTTTAAATATGGTCATAGAAAGTTGATTTTTCAGCCAATTTTAATTGTTCATTTAAACTTGCTAAGAAATGCTTTTTATCTTTGTGCCTCATGCTCCTGGGTTTCCATTCCCAACACCCACCAATTCCAGAAGCTGCAGTGATTTCCCATGGGAAATTTCCTTTGGAAAATGAAGACTATAACAAAGAGAGGCCAGACCTGACAGGACACGCCTGCATAATCCATACCGGAATAATTTTTGTATATACATTCATGGGACAAGGGCGTTGCTGGCTGGCCAGCATTTATTGCCCATCCTTAGTTGCCTGAGGGCAGTTGAGAGTTAGTCACATTTCTGTGGCTCTGGAGTCATATGTAGGCCAGACCAAGTAAGGATGGTAAATTTCCTTCCCTAAAGGATATTAGTAAACCAGATGGGTTTTTCCGACAATCAACAATGGCTTCATGGTCATCAGTAGATTCTGATATTTATTATTGCCAAATATTTATTATTGAACTCAAAATCCACTATGTGCTGTGGAGAGATTTGAACCCAGGTCCCCAGAACATTAGGTGAATTTCTGGATTAATAGTCTAGCAATACCATTAGGCCACCACCTCCATTTATAAATACTGTGGTTTCTCTGCCTCCAATTGATTGATAAACAGTGCTTATAGAGACTAGACTTCACTAACACTGTTAAGGCATCACAAAATCCAATCTCTAACTGCAGTCTATATCCACCCCCAGTGTGCCACAATGCCACTGAAAATGTCACAACTGCCTCAAACAGTCATTCTTGAAGCAGGTATCTTGAAGTTGAACTGCCTAGAGTGAGCTCTTGAGGCTATTGCAAACCTCTAAATGCAACCTGCAACACCTAACACATCCCCAGTCTCTCTTCCCCCATACAACACCCCATCAGAAGTGGTACTATTATGCAAGTCTCCTTTTTGGAATATTTCAATTAGTTTGATCCTGGAAAATGCATTGGGGTAACCCATCTTCCTTCTCTTGACTGTGAACGAACATTTATCATTTGGATATTGCCCCTCAGCAAAAATTCTCAGTTTTCTAATCCAAGTGGAATTGTTTTACCGTGTGTGGAAAATCCAAAAAACATTTGAATTTTATACTGCATTACAAACAGAGCTTTTCAATGATTGTTTTTGCACCACAGCGTTTTGATGCTTTTTTTGAGAAAAATATCATTTTTAGATCAATATCTTGACTAAATGGGTTTTATCAGCCTTCTATTTTTATGTAGCACAGATGTCCTCTAGTGGAAGGAATGGGTACGGAATACTTTGTCTTCTCATTGTCATTGGTATGTAAGGACCAGCTACACAGACTCAAGCTCTTGGAGCAGATCTGGCAGTTTTGCATACTGGAAATTCAGGCACAGGGAGCAATAGATGCTGTTGAAATAAAAACAGGAAATGCTGGAAAAACTCAGTCGGTTTGGCAGTATCTGTTAAACAGAGTTAACATTTCAAGTCCAATATGACTCATCTTCAGAACTGAATCCAACAAACACTGCTGAACTTCCATTCATTAAAACGGATGGACAGAAAATTTAGTGAAGGCCATTAATATCCTCATTTAAATTCTCAGTATGCAGCTCAAGGTCTTATAATTTTGAATTCTTTTCCTGCAGTGCCAGTTTAACTCACTCTCACCTGTGTAATGTATTTGGCTATCATTTTAAGTCTCATTACATGAATACAAAATCTGGGTTGATACGTCAGTGCAGAACAGAGGGAGTGCTGGGCTCTCAGAGGTATCATCTTTTAGATAAGATGTCCAGTCCATAAGGACCTGCCAGTTTAGGTGGATGTAAAGGATCCCTTGACGGCATTCAAAGAAGAATGAAAGAGTTCTCCCCAGTGCCTTGGCCAATACTCCTCCCTCAGTCAGAAGTTTCAGATTACCTGGGACAATGCTGCATGCAGATTATAGAACATAGAACATTACAGCACAGAACAGGCCCTTCGGCCTTCGATGTTGCGCCGACCAATATAAAAAGCAATGCCCCTCCAAACTAAACCATTCCCTTCTCTTCCATATACTTATCAACTAACCTCTTAAACGCCACCAAACTTGGCGCATCTACAACTGCTGCAGGCAGGGCATTCCACTCCCGAACCACCCTTTGGGTAAAGAACCTACCTCTGATATCCGTCCTATAACTATCACCCCTTAATTTAAAGCTGTGTCCCCTCGTGCTAGCTTTCTCCATCCTAGGAAAAAGGCTATCACTGTCCACCCTATCTAAACCTCTAATCATCTTATATGTTTCGATAAGGTCCCCTCTTAGCCGCCTCCTTTCTAACGAAAACAACCTCAAATCCCTCAGCCTCTCTTCATAAGACCTGCCCTCCATACCAGGCAACATCCTGGTAAACCTCCTCTGTACCCTCTCCAATGCCTCCACATCTTTCTTATAATGTGGGGACCAGAACTGCACACAATACTCCAAGTGCGGCCGCACTAGAGTTTTGTACAGTTGCAACATGACGTTGCGGCTCCGAAATTCAATCCCTCTACCAATAAAAGCCAAGACTCCATATGCCTTCCTAACAACCTTCTCGACCTGACTGCCACATTACTTGGCTGCCACATTTACCCATGTGACATCAGTGGCTGCATTTCAGAAGTATCTTGTTGTTGGTAATGCACCTTGAGGTATCCTGATGTGCTAATAAGATACTTCATAAAGACGGAGGCCAGAATTTTCAGACCATTCATACCAGTGGGATTTTCCCACCCCACTGCAGTGAATAGAGATTTGATTTGTTGGCAAAATCTTTGTCTTCGCTTCAGCAGGAGGGGGGCATGAACGGTAAGACCGCACCCACAGATGTTTCTCTTTTTGAATGTGGTGATTCCAACTAAAATACAATTCCATAAGTACTCCCAACCACCTGGTACTTTGCCTGCCTGCCCACATTTCAAGCTTAAGGTAGGACAGGGTGCTGACTGCTGATTTGACCCTGAGCAACATCAAAGACAGGCATATTCCATGTGTATTTTTCAACAGGAGTAACTGGACAGCACTTAGGTGTGGGAATCCTCCTTGATTTCCTTCCCAATATTCCAGGATCAATCTTATTCTTTTCTTTAACTGAGATTAGTTAATCCAGCATGATCCCACCATTGAACTTTCTTGATCTATACGTCTAAGAACACGAGGCAGTGCACTTACTCAACTAAACTATCCCTTAGCTCAGGCCAATATATAGAAGTGATGTAAAGATGCCGGCGTTGGACTGGGGTGGTAAGAACTCAGTAAGAATTTAGCAACACCAATTTTCAATCCAACCGATTTATTTGATAGTAAATCTGCGAGCTTTCAACACTCTCTGTGTCTTTGTCAGGCATTTATTTATTTATCAAATAAATCGGTTGGATTGAAAATTGGTGTTGCTAAATTCTTACTGAGTTCAATATATAGAAGCCCAGGGACTTATAACGACTGGCAGCAGCACTGCCTCATCATCTGAAGCATTTCATTTTACATCAGCAAAAGCAATTATCAAATGTTAACAACCCAATTTCAGTGTACAAAATAAATGCTTCATTGTGCTGTGTATATTTTCATAGGACACTGGATCCTCTGTAAAGGAATTTATGGATCAGTTGTGGCCGGATGCTAAGGAGCTCCTAATCACTGAACCAGATGAGTTCACTGCGATGGACAACTTTCCAGAAAAGATGGAGGAAAAATCTGTTCAGTCACATGACAAGAGTGAGATTGAGAACAAGCTGGTGGCCGATGCCCCAGTGAGACTAAAGTTTAAAGGACATCAAAGAATACACAGTCTTCCTGACCTGTTCTTACAAATCCCACCTCTAATGGTTGAGAGTAACACAGAAGAACTGTGCCTAAACTCTCTAGATAATGTAGATTTAAGTGAAGGAAATAGCACCAAGGTATCTGATCTTAGTCCAATTCAACCTGTACAGAGTACGTCTACCGAGCCCGTGTTACATGATTGCTCAAAGGTGGAGCTTAGTCCACTGATAACAGATGAAACGTCAGTCGAGAGCCCACCAGTAGCAAGCTTAGGAATGTCTACTGATTGTTTCATCTCGAAGAATCTTGAATCTAATCCAGATGATTTAATTGATCCTACTCCAGATGAAAAGCATCAATGTCCAAATGTTTCCCATGAATTTCAGTGCTCTGAAGCCTGCATCAGAGATAATATCTCGAACGAACCTGAATCAACCTCAAACACAGATGTTAATCGTTCAGGAATATGTTCAGAAGATGTCCTCAGCGTACTGAAGGAGTGTACAACAGTGAATGTTTCTGATGTTAAATGTGATCAAAAGGAGCAATCGACAGATATTCAGTCAAATCAGAAATGTGCAGCATCAGAGGCCGATAACAGTGAGTCCCTCCTACCTGAAGACTGGACAAACAGTGACACAGTAAACCAGCCTAGTTCGCATTCTTCCCAGCTGGATGAAGCTATGGAAGATGGGGAAGAATGTTTGACATTAATGTCACCAATTGTGACACCAGAGGAAAGGCAGAACACGTTATCCCCTGATGTTTGTACAGAGGTAATGATAACGCCAGATGATCTTAACAATAATTCATCTCAACTTGTTAGCAAAGACATTGACTGGAACAGTCACATCTCAGAGACTTGTTCACAAATCTGCAATGGTGAGTCTTTAAGCAATGGCTCCAGTCTAACTAAATCTGCAACATTCTCAGAAGAAGCAGAAGGAATCTCTACAAGTAACCAGCTACAGCTGTCACTAACTGAAGACGATTCATTATTATCAAAAGACTCAGAGAGTTTGTGTGTTATAAGCGCAGAGGCAATGCCATGTTTAAACTCAGCAGAAAGTGAACCAATAAGATTAATGCCTGATAGAAATGAGGAAGGCTGCTCGAAGTCCAATGATAAGGCCTTATTACATGTTTTACATCCCATGGTTAATGATAAGCCTCTTTTATCTGATGGCCACCCAATTAAATCAATCCCAATTGGTGTCAATGCTGTTCGAATGACTTACATGATCAAGACGTGTCAAGTCAAAGCTATTCCTGTCATCCCACCAAAAGTGCAGTTTACCCAGGTCCCTCAACCTTTGCCAAAAAATAATCTCACTGCTCCCTCTCTTCCTCTGGATAAAGTGTTAACGATTTTGCAACCTATTACAGTATGTGAACAGAGTCGTCCTGAGAACGAAAATAAACCAGATTGTTCTTTGGTGAATTCTTCAGTAGCTGAATGTAAAGATGGAAAAGAAAATGGTCTCCCACAGTTTCCAATATTGGAACATGGAAGCTGTACACTTTCACCAGATACCTCACCTCAGCCCAAAGCCACCCAAGCCGCACCAATGGTGAAAAGAAGCTGCAAAGCCAATGGAGAAGATGTGCCTGACAATCCAATCCCTTCAAGAGTGGAACGATCTCCAGTGCAACAAAAGCCTGGCTTTATGAGGCATGCACAGCACAGGTCAAAGGCAAGCAGGCCTCAAAGCCTCATCCTGTTCAGTCCACCCTGGCCTAGTGTGGAGCGGTCTTCTCCCATAGACTCCAGCAAGGTACACCTTAGTCCAGTACAATGCAGCCCTGAGCAGCAGTCACCATTAGAATTGGATCACTCAGTTCCCAGCAGCTCCCCACATGAATCTAATGACAATCAGAAAGGTCCCGAGCCAGCTGTAACTCTTCGAAGTCGAATGAGCATGCCAAAAAGTGGGCAGAGGCTGGAGACCTCAACAAGTTGTTTCTACCAGCCTCAAAGGAGGTCCATGATATTTGAAAATAGGGGTGGCAGACAAATTGAATGACCATCTTTGCTGAACCTACAATCTTCAGACTGGCTGCACACCATTTATTTCTCTGTGACATCTTTCCATCAATAACTGTATGTATTCCCCCCATCCCTAATTACCCCCTTCCTAAAGAGCCAATCAAAGTTTTAAAATGTTCATTCAAATGAGTAGGTGTGAAAAGATGTAAAGTAGCTGGACTTGTACAAGGTGAGAAATATAGGCTATTCAGCTCAAGTATTTAATAAACAAAGAGTACAAGCTTAATTCTGGCATTGATTGCAACTTAACAGTGTTAAAATGAATAAGGATAAATCCAAAATATATAAAGTAATAGTCAAAAAATTCTTTGAAAATATGTAAGCTTTCTCTAAACTAAATGTGTGCAATGAATATGAGTGAGAGATGGTCACTGTCGATTTGTATAGTGTTTATCTTACTGACAGTTCACCTCTCACAGCAATAGAATGGATGTCCCTGTGTGATTTGCTTAAAGGGTTACATTACTGTAATATTTATTGCACCTTGTAGTAAATTGTGTAAGAAGATGAATGGAGAAATTTTACTATAAGCATTATGCACATGAAGTTATGTGTCATTGGTGGCTAATGCACTTCATGATTGACTTTTCATCAACAATGCAAACGACACTGTTCTGTTAGTGCTTATTTTACCTGTTAATCTATTAAACTTGGTGATAGAGAAGTGTCAGTTCTAATTATTGCATCTTCCAGGTTTATACTGATCCAGTTATACCTCATAGAAAACCAAGCCATGGAGAATTGTGTCACTCATGTTTGGCCAAAGCAGATAATCTACAATAGATGTACTACTGTATTATTTATCTAGATACAGCCATCTCAGAGGATAGACAACACCAATGTTCCTGTAAATGCTTCAACATTTCAGTTTCAATGTTTATATCTGTCTCATGTATGGAAATTATTTCTATATTGTCAAATATTAAATCTAAGTTTGTTTTCCAAGTCTGAGAATTAAAATGTTTGAATATCAGTATACTTCACAGACATTTTGCAATTTTTATTTATTTCACATCGCGAATCTTGATGTATTGGTCACTCAATGGTTTGAATTTTCAGGCCATTCACTGTGGGAAATGGAGACAGACAGGGTCAGAACCTCATATGCAGGCTGGTGTGCCAGCTTTCTGATCCTATTTTGGCTCTAGAGAGTCAGGAGGTGAGCACACAATTAAGTCCATAAAAAAAAATAAGTAGTTAATGAAAGCTGAATGAGATCTTTCAATTTCCGAACACAATAGGATGCAATGGAAGTGAGCACCCGATAGTAGGCTGATAGGTCTATAGGTTTTCCCTGCCTGCTGGGGTGGAGGTTATACAGAAGCTGATCCTATAGTATGACTCAACACTTCTTTTCCGTCCCACACAATGAAGGCCTGGCAGCTTATTATTTTAGTAAAGCATTTAAAAAGTGGCAGAGAGGGTACCTTTTTGTTACGATGCACTCCCAGTTAATTAATTAACTCGTACTTCAGTAGGCCCTTCATGCATCACCACCTTGATGTGGTGGAGAGGCTTGTAGACTCCGATCAACCTTTGAGTGATAAATAGGGCGCTCTTTGTTCCTGGTAGTACACCCATGGTGGAAAGACTAGGTTTGAAGGGGGAAAGGTGCCAGTCAAAATACAATCCACTAAGTGATCATCAGCAGTACAGGTGAAGAAAGACCATGTCTCACTGGCTGAAAAGACTGCAGGGGCAACTAGACAATGTAGTTCATCATTATTGAAATCTGACTACCAACACAATCTTTTCATGTGGATTGGTATGCGACTGATATGAAGATTTTCCTGTTGCATTTAAAAATATTGTTCCCCTTAAGTAGCCAGACAAAGTAACAGAGTGGTTTAAGATGAATTTTACAATAGCCAAAGGACCCTGAATAAAGCCATTCAGTCTGAAAAGTTATCGCAATCCAATCACAGTTATTAATTCATGTAATATCACATAAAAATAGTGTTTAAAACCAATCACAATCAACCTACACTAGCTTAATTATCCAATTGACATGATGTTTTCACTTGCCTCAATTCAATATTGTTTTCCCTTATCTTTAGACAGTCGAATTGTGTCTGGATATTAGAACATGGATCACGCCTCTGTTCATGATATTAAACTCCTTCTCCCATAGCATCTTTCTCTCTCCTTGATCTGAAAATCAGATATCTGGAACTAACTACTTACTATCTTACATTATGTAAGCTTTTGTGATTTGGCTCTGTTAAACCTTTCACTGGACACAGTTATTAATATGGCTATTATTTTTCTCCATAATTATTAGTAAGGTTATTAACCCCCTTCATGTACAATGATGGTGTATCAAGGGTCCCTATAATGAAATAAAATTACATGCAGACTTCTACCAGGATCCATTTCCCAAGTTCTGTGGAAATGGGGAATTGGATTCGGGCACCAGGACCGTAAACCTGCCCCAATCAAGAATCTGCACGCAGGCCAGTGATGCATGAAGATTGTTGGATACTTTTATTGGAACAGTGATATCAATGGAGAGCAGCATTTGTGATTGAACAATCCTCTTCAGGATACTCTCGGCTCACCCCAGATGGTGAGGGGCTCAAAAAGGTCCCTAAAACTAATCTGTCCCACTTTCTGCAAGCTAGACAAACACACCCTGTGGGATCATCTTTATGGAAACAAAGAAAACTTGGAATGTTAGAACACATGGATAATCTCAAAAATGACTGTCCAGGAACAAGGACTCCAATCATATAGAAACATTGAATGTGGAAAAACTACAGCACAAATAGGCTCTTTGGCCCACAAGTTGCACTGAACATATCTCTACCTACTAGGCTTACCTATAACCCTCAATCCTACTAAGTCCCACGCACTCATCCAGAAGTCTCTGAAAAGACCCTATCGAATCTGCCACCATCAGCAAGCCAATTCCATGCACCCACCACCCTCTGAGTGAAAAACTTACCCCTGACACCTCCTCTACACCTACTCCCCAGGACCCTAAATCTGTATCCTCTTGTAGCAGCCATTTCAGCCTGGGAGAAAGCCTCTGAGAGTCCACCCGATCAAAACCTCTCAATAGCTTATACACCTCTATCAGGTCACCTCTCATCCTTCGTCTCTCCAAGGAGAAAAGACCGAGCTGTCTCAACCTATCCTCATAAGGCATGCCACCCAATCCAGGCAACATACTTGTAAATCTCCTCTGCACCCTTTCAATGGTTTCCACATTCTTCCTGTAATGAGACAACCAGAACTGAGCACATTACTTTAAGGATCTGACCATGGTGTCATACAACTGCAGCATTATCTCCTGACTCCTAAACTCAATTTCCCGATTAATGAAGGCGAGTAGACCATATGCATTCTTAACCACATACTCTACCTGCAAAGCCGATTTGAAAGTCCTATGAACCCGGATCCCAAGATCCTTCTGATCTTCCACGCTGCGGAGAATCTTAATATTATATTCCTTCATTCCGTCATATGACCTGGGCTGTCAAGGATCTGCTGCCTTCAGTTAATCCCGCCTTTCTTGGGTGAAGGAACAAGCAGGGGATATGCCTTTTATTGGATATGAAAGACTGACAGTGACTCTCATGTCCACAGAGTTGGTTTTGCTATCGCAGAATAGAACTTTAGAAGCCCTGCTCCACCCCACCAGCTCCCATTCTTCCAGTTGTTTACCTAAAAGGCTCATGACATTTCATTTACAACTCCGACAGAACTAGTATACTACATTATCAATGCTTTTATGCCCTGACTCTTGATGTGAAATAAAAGTTCTCTTCTGACCATGATTAATTTTCCACCACCATCCCAAATGATCATAATCCTAAGGGACTATAATGCCAAAGTTGACCATGAGTTTGATAACTGGAGCAGAAGCATTGTGAAAAACAGGGTGGAAAAAAAGCCAGTGCAAATGATGCCCTCCTGCTGACAAAGTGCACAGCACGATCTCATTATAACAAGCACTCTCTTCTGTCAGAAATACAAAACCACAAGGAGGCATCCTACATTGAAGCACTGGTATCTCCCAGAATATCGGTCATTGCTTTTTATTAATTCATTGTATATCTTTGTCAATGGCTGGTCCAACATTTATTTCCTTCTTTAAAGGGCATTAGTGAATCAGAAGGGTCCATGATCATCATTAGACTTTTAATTCCAGATTTTTACTAAGTTCAAATCTCAACATTTGCTATGGTTGGACTTGAATCTAGGTCCCCAGAGCATTACCCTGAGTTACTGGATTACTAATTCAATGACAATGCCACTCTGCCATCACATACCCAGGTTGAAGTCAATGATGCCTATAATCACTCATTCCATGCAGGAGACTGAATCCTGTTGGACAAATCATTGAATGTTCAATCAATGGTGAACATCTGCTTAATATCAAGACATTGCAAGGCCCAAAAGTCCGTAGAATCATTACAGTGCAGGAGATCATTCAGCTATTGAGTCTGCACCCACTCTCTGACAGATTATTTTATGATGTGGGGATGCCAGTATTGGATTGGGGTAAACACAGTAAGAAGTCTCACAACACCAGGTTAAAGTCCAAAAGGTTTATTTGGGTGTATAAGCTTATGGAGCACTGCCCCTTCATCAGGTGAGTGGGAGTACTGTTCACAAGCAGGGCATGTAAAGACACAAACTCTTTACAATCAGGTCTTAAAGGTACAGACAATGTGAGTGGAGCGAGGGCCTAACGCAGGTTAAAGAGGTATGAATTGTCTCCAGCCAGGACAGTTAGTGAGATTTTACAAGTCCAGGCGAGTGGTTTGGGTTACAGATAGTGTGACATGAACCCAAGATCCCGGTTGAGGCCATTCTCATATGTGCGGAACTTGGCTATCAGTTTCTGCTCGGCATTTCTGCATTGTCGTAAAGACCACCTTGAAGAATGCTTACCTGAAAATCAGAGGTTGAATGCCATTGATTGCTGAAGTGTTTTCTGACTGGAAGGGAGCATTCCTGCCTGACGATTATCAAATGATGTTCATTCATCCCGGTTATGGATATTGTGACATAGATGTGTACTGTCATACTATATGTAACCCCACAACTTGTCTGGGCTTACAAAATTTCAGTAACTGTCCTGGTGGAGACAATACACATCTCTTTGACCTGCACTCAATGCTTTCTCCACTCACATTGTTTGTACCATTAAGACTTCATTACCTATAAAAATTTGCATTCCAACAATTATTTTGTAAATTGAGTTTGTGTCTATATTTGCCCTGTTTGTGAACACAACTCCCACTCATCTGATGAAGGGGCAGTGCTCCAAAAGCTTGTAGCTTATGCTACCAAATAAACCTGTTGGACTTTAGCCTGGTGTTGTGAGAATTCTTACTGAGGAAATCCTCCCAGTGTCTACAAACTCGCAGAGGACCTGCTGACATGTTCCTTGTTGTCAGACTAATCCAAGAAAAATGGCAAGAAAAAACATCTGAAACTCCTCACTGCATTTATAAACTTAAGCAAAGCATTTGACTGAGTAAATCAAAAATAGTGTGGATTGATTGTACTTCAAAAGTTTGGGTCTCCAACAAATGTTCCTACAATCATGTAACAGATTTATGATGATATGACTGCAACTCTCTTGCATGAAAGATCTGAAACAGCAGCCTCCAAAATCTGGGAAGACCCTCATGGAAGACTCTCAATTGCCCTTAGGCAACAAAGGATGGGCAATAAATACTGGCCAGCCAGTGACGCCCATGTCCCACGAATGAATTTTAAAAATTAACTGCCATAAAGTAGGTGAGTTTAAACATCCCAATTAAAATAATAAACCAGGGAGAAGGTACATGTCTAAAGTAAGTGCTTCGGATTTGGGGGTGGGGAGTGGGATATACCTCGTGGGGGGCGGGTTCCTTAGTTGCAGGGGCGTGTATAGGATTTGGAGGCACATATATAGGGCTCCATCTGGGTATTTAAAATAGTTAAGCTGAAGTTAGAAGTGCTTTTATTCTAGAAAAGCTATTAGCATAAAACTGGCAGAACTATCTAAAATTAACAATTTCAATCACTTTTTCAAATGCTTCCCAGCACATTGTAAGGGAAAGTCAGTGCCTCAATTCCTCACCGTTCTGAGGTACACACATGTTATGTTAGTTATGTCATCGTTGCATGCATGATAATATTTCAAAGGACCAACGTGTATCCCCTGTCCTGATTTTCCTGCCAAATGTTTACAGAGAGTGGAGGCTTGGCATCTAGCTCACCTCGGATATAATGTTCCTCTGAAATTGTGGAGGATGGAGAATGATCTTCCCTTAAAATGACTTGAGTTTTCTTATCAATTCAGTAGATATTTTCTAGAGATAATACCATAAAACTTTTAGGTTCATTTGTTTTTCGCTAGACTTCCCTAAAAATATGAATTGCATTTGAGCATGTCTGTGGCTTAGGAAAGGAAACTCCCTTTTCAATTGACTTAACGAGATCATTTAGCCAAACGCTATTCCTTGGAGATGACTATTAGAGCTCCTTGGTCATTTGACTGAAATTCCAGCTGTCATAAAGGGAGCTCCTGAGCAACCAACCTTTAGACCCTCACTCCCTTCCCACACCCTCCCTCTCTGCTCTCCTCCCACTCTCCACAACTACCACTCCCTCTCCGCCATTGGAAACTGGCTGGGAAGTGGACAGGTTTAATCAGGCAATCTCTCTGCACACCTCTCAATGCTGGAAAAATGCCAGCAGCATGGGAAGCAGCCTTATCTGAGCCCTTAAATGGTTTATGTGACCCCTCCACACCCACACAACACACCACAAGGGAGCCAAAGGAACCTTTGTGTACTGGGGCAGTCTTTAAAAATGGCGCCATGGTGTTTGAAAAACAGAGTTACTGGCAGGGTTAGCCCTGCCAATGTAACATTGTGAGACCACCCCATGCTGTTTTCTTTTCTATGACCTGAACAATATAAGGGAGAAATTGGTGCTGGCAACTGCAACATTTTTTCTGTACAGTGTTTGCTTTTGCCGAATTTAGGGAAGATCCTGCCCTATAGTAATGTGTAAAATTAGGAATTAATTAAATTAAACAGGCTACGTCTATTCCAACTTTATCGCTTCTTGCTCAGAAGCACATTTGATTTAATTTTATTTGATTTGTTTTATTGTGGTCACATGTATTAGTATACAGCGAAATGTATTGTTTCTTGTGTGCTACACAGACAAAGCATTGCATTCATAGGGAAGGAAAGGGGAGAGTGCAGAATGTAGTGTTATAGTCATAGCGGGGATGTAGAGAAAGACTAAATTAATACGAGGTAGTCTGATGGCAGCAGGAAAGAAGCTAACACACATGCACATTTTTGATTTTAAAAATTTCATTCAAAATATAACACTGCTTCAATATCATTACCTCTCACAATTAGAAACATAGAAAATAGGAGAAGGAAGAGGCCTTTCGACCCTTCAAGCCTACTCTGCCATTCATTCTGACCATAGCTGATCATCCAACTCAGTAACTTGTTCTTGCTTTCCCCCCATATCTTTTGATAGCCCCAAAAACTACATCTAACTCATTCTTGAACACATACACCTTGGATTCGCCCAAAAAAATCGTAAGTCCCCAATGCACATGAAAATGGGGGTAACTCCTGTCGGTTTAATCAGCATGATCTTCAGAACAAATCTCCAATGCACTGCTGAGTGCCCTCGAGGGATTCCCTCTAAAACTCAAGGGGCGGAATCTATTCTCACCCAAAAAAATGAAGAGCAGAGGGATCTTGGGGTCCGGGTCCATAAGACTCAAATCGGCCTCCCAGGTGGAGGATGTGGTTAAGAAAGCTTATGGTGTACTGGCCTTCATTCATCGAGGGATTGAGTTCAGGAGTCAGGAGGTAATGCTGCAGCTTTATAGGACCCTCGTCAGACCACACTTGGAGTACTGTGCGCAGTTCTGGTCGCCTCACTATAGGAAGGACGTGGAAGCTATTGAAAGGGTGCAGAGGAGATTTACAAGGATGTTGCCTGGATTGGGAGGCATGCCTTATGAAGACAGGTTGAGGGAGCTGGGACTGTTCTCCCTGGAGAGACGAAGGTTGAGAGGCGACCTGATAGAGGTTTACAAGATGTTGAGAGGAATAGATAGGGTGGACTCTCAGAGACTATTTCCCAGGGCTGAAATGGTCGCGACGAGAGGGCACAGATTTAAGGTGCAGGGAAGCAAGTACAGAGGGGATGCTAGGGGAAAGTTTTTCACTCAGAGGGTGGTGAGTGAATGGAATCGGCTGCCGTCGGTGGTGGTCGAGGCGAACTCGCTGGGGTCTTTTAAAAGACTTCTGGATGAGTATATGGGATCCAATGGGATTGGGGGTTATAGATAGGTCTATGGCTGGGTAGGTTTTGATGTGTTTGGCACAACTTGTGGACCGAAGGGCCTGTTTGTGCTGTAGTGTTCTATGTTCTATGTTCTAAAAGGCTGGCAGCATAGCACAGAGTGAGCCACTGCACATGCACAATCTATCAACACTGTGGCCCTACATTGCCAGCCTCCAATCACTGGCCAGACAGATTGCTGGCCAGCTCCACAAACCCCACCATTGCCCCTCTGATCCCCCCACCCACTGATCAATGGTCTCCTGGACTTCCATGAGCAACCCCTAATGTCCCCCCTAACCCCCCCAACCAGCCAGCCCCGATCTCCCAATTCCCCCCCCTCCACCAACAGTTTCAGCTCCTCCCCCAGCCCCAGCAGATTTCCAGTGCCGAGCTGATTATGACAGAAATCTTTGGCTGAGAACCAGAAGTCGTGGTGCCCAATGAGAATGCTGCAAAACAGCCTGTGTTAATATTTCCCAGGCAGCCCACACTGCTCCAGCAGCACAGTGGGCTGGGAGAATTGCTTCCCCATGCCTCCCTATTGTTTTGGCCCCAGTAGCTTAGTGGGATGAGTTCAGAGCAGTCTAACCCTTTAATAGTAGCACAACGGTACCAGCTGAGGTAGCTCACAGCACGGAGCACAGGAGCAGTGAGAGCACCATCATGGAATTATTTATGTTCAAGCCAACAACCACTCATTTTTGACATCCACTGAGGTGAGTTATCTGATGTTTGTAATGTCTTCCCATTACCTCCCAAAGGAATCAGGTTTGTCAGACTCAGCTTTTTCCTATAGCCTTGGCACAAGGAACAATGGGGCAGTCAGATGTATGGGGCAACGGAAAACATCCACACATTCATCATCAGATCAAAAACCATTTAATAACCTGAGAGAGAAACAGAAGAAATGGGGTGGGGCAGGAGAAATACCTTCAAATACATACTGCCAAGTTGTGAATTGCACTTAAATATGCACTGAGTGATTTATCAGCACAACATTATGATTTAGTTTGAAAGTTTCTTTTTCTTTCTTTATTAGGGTCACAAGTAGGCTTACATTCACACTGCAATGAAGTTACTGTGAAAATCCCCTAGTCATCACACTCCAACATCTGTTTGGGTACACTAAGGGTGAATTTAACATAGCCAATGCACCTAACCAGCATATCCTTCGTACTGTGGGAGGAAACTGGAGCACCCAGAGGAAACCCATGCAGACACGGGGAGAACATGCAGACTCCACACAGACAGTGACCCAAGCCAGGGATCGAACCTGGGTCCCTAGCACTATGAAGCAGCAGTGCTAACCACTGTGCCGCCCCTCTATTATATTTATGATGTGATTCTTTTAACTTGATTTGATCATGTGTTTTTTTTCTCTTGTATTAGAGGGGTCCCAAAGGGGTCATTCTTTGTGCTCTCTCATGTTACGTTTCTGGCACGAACTCTCTTCCACCTGCCTTTACATCAAAACAGCTTTAAACCTGCCAGATTCACAGCCTGTTTGCTTTGGTTCGCCTTTCCCCCACTTAAAATAGATAAGGAAAATATGCTTAAAGTTTAATCCAACACGTGCCCCTTCAGGAGTTGTTACTAAGATACTAAAACATTAATGCAAATCCAATGGAACAGGCTGCAACTATAAGCAAATGTTTCCAGTTTTACTAATTAAGGATGTCAGAAACATTCTTATTGTCCTTATTTTACACGTTTTCAACGTGTAAAAGCAAAATGAATTATTGAAATCATAAAACTATTCCCATGGTTTGACTTCTAGAACCACCTGAATTTTCAAACAATCAAGAACTACAAAAGACAGAATGTGAACTCTTACCGTTGCTCATTTAGTTTCTCAGTAAGTGGCTGAGGTGTCCGGACAGGAAGATTGTACAGTTTAATTCCTCCACTCTATTGAGTGAGAGATTGGAAAAACTAATGTTCCAGCTTCAAATCTGAATCCAGCATTCGCCATCACAAAGCATGGCAATGGAACTGGCTGAATCCTGGAATAGAGAAAGGAATTCAGCAGTTTAAAGTTAGACAAATGCAGAGTACACACAGGTTTATAGGGTTGTATAACAGGAGATAGGACACCAGGCAGGAATTTGGTAGTGAGGAAGGACTTTCAAGTTGATGCACTGGAGTCTAAAGCAAATAGAGATGAAAAAGAATTGGGTCTGGTATTGATAGAATACTACCATGTAGGAGACTGTTTGACCCATCAAGTCTGCACTGCTCACAATACATTTATCTTAGCTAGTCCCCTAAGGGGCAATTTAGTCTGGCCAATCCATCTAACCCGCACAACTTTGGACTGTGGGAGGAAACTGGAGCACCTGGAGGAAACTCATGCAGACACAGGGAGAATGTGCAAACTCCACACAGATAGTGACCCAAGCCAGGAATCAAATCCAAATCCCTGATGCCATGATTCAGCACTGCTACCACTATGCTACCAATCCTCTCACGGTTGTGTGGAATTGTGTATGAAATAATGGAGCTGTAACTGAGATGAGGTTTTGTTCAGTAGAATTTAGAATTTCAAAGAAGAGATCATCAGAAGAAGCCATTCTGGGGGTCACAAAAGTGAAACAGGATAGAGTCCACGGTCCTTAGTGGGCAATGTCATTTGTAATGATCCTGATAGTGGATGGCAAGAGGGATTTGAAATTCCATTCAGGGCTGAGGTTAGGACATTAAAGACGTGAACAGTCAGGAGCAGTCTGAATGAATTGCAGGAAAGGGAGATGAAACTGCCATCTGACAAGCAGAGATTCCAGCAAGAGGCTTCAGCCTTTCTGATATGGAGCTGTAAGGTACATTGTCATGCCAACAGATCATAGTCCAAATTACTTAAAGACACACTGGACTTTTTACTGTGTTTTTTTTGAAAAAAGGGCAAATAAGACAAACATGGCTGAGAATATAAATCCTGAGAATGTAATTCAAGTGACTGTCTGGAAAGTTCCTATGTGGATTATACTCAGTCCTGAGAGAGAGAGCACAGAATGTGGCACCGGGACACACAGACAATGTGAAATCTGAACTGTAATCTCCTGTGAATGCAGAGATAATGGAGGCTGATTATCATCTCAGCAAAAACCGTATCCTGTCAGTTATAGCCTAGACTGCGGATATGAAGTGAATTGAGAGGCAGAAAGTTTTGGGTGAAAGACATGATTGTGCTTTTCTGCCTTCCGGGAATGCAGCAGAAAAGGGGTTAATGCCAACTGCAACCAGGCCTTTATGTGTCAGTGTTCCAGTTCTACTGAGCTAGTAAATGTCGCTGAAGAACATCTATTAGGCACCCATATGTTTGCAGATATAAAGAACAAAGAACAAAACAGCATGGGAAACAGGCCCTTCGACCCAACGAGCCCGTGCCGCCACCCCGATATTCCCACCTCTATCCATGATCCCTGTCAATGTTTATAGATATATGAGTTAAAAACCAAATCTGAGACAATTTAGGGAGAATTTGTTTTGCCAATTAGCCTAAGAGCACATCTTTGGGATGTGGGAGGAAACCACAGCACCCGGAGAAAACCCATGCAAGCACGGGGAGAATGTGCAAACTCCCACAGACACAGGCCCAAATCCATGTACCTGCACAGCACAGCGATAGTCACTGAGCTGTCGTGTTGCCCGTCAGATGGTCCAGGTCAAGCGTACACTCACGAAGTGAAGCACTAGAATACTCTCGAAAAAATAGATCTCTCACTTTCTCTCATTGCTGGAAGCAAGTCAACACAGCCACAGTTGAAAAGAAAAGAAATTCCCTTCAGCTAACTTCCAGAAACAGGAATCTCCAAATCAACTGCTGAACTGTTGGTGTTGTCAGACTTCTTAAGAAGTTAACACTACCAGCATCACCCATTTTAATGGCTGCAATATGTCACCATTAACTCCTCACTATGATGCCAAAGACTGATTTGCATATCTTTTTTAACTTTTATTTCTGGACTTGCTTCTTATTTCTGATTTGTGTTGATGAGTGTTACATTTTGCTATTTTCTTCTCGCATTTTGTAACTAATAAGCTCTTTCTTTAACTCAAGAAAACTGAATTGTAGTGATTCCTTTTAAAACACAAGTACATTTGGATTGGGTAAAGTTATCCATGAGAGAAGAAACCTTTTTAAAATTAATCTTGTTGCAACCAACTGAGGGATTGAATAAAGAAGAGGAGCCAGTTCTTCCATCCTCATCTTGGAGCATAAGAATTTTGGGGGGGTATCTCACCAGGATTAAAGCAAATTGAGGGACCTTAATAGGACTGGTCATCATAAATTGGGGGCTCATAGCCAGAATTATTCCCAAGGGCAAAATAAATGAATTAGACCGGGGAAAGTAAATTGCTTCCTCGAAACCAATTTTTAAAAACCTGGGAAAAGAGTTTCTTGAGTCTATGCTACCAAAGTGCAGAAATGTCCACATTTGATGCCAATGCTTTCTCTAGGAGATTTAGAGAAGATTATATTTGAGGATGTGAAAGTTCTACACTTCAAACAGTTAAAAGCAATGCACTTAGGATTAGAAGAATTTCACCCAAAAACGAGGAAACTCCAAATTTTCAGAAGGGTAGCCATTTGTAAAGACAAATGAAAATGAGGACAGTGAAGTAGATAGAGTAGAAATAGAAAGGTTAGATTTGAAAGAGTAGAAATTTCAGGAAAAAGAAAAAGGGAAAATAAAGAGAATAAAGACATGAAATGGCACAGAGAGAAGAGAAGAAATTTCAAGCAAAAGAAAAGGAAAGGGGAAGAAAGAGAGAATAGGGACTGACCAAGACACAGAGAGAAGAGAAAGGATTTCAGGAAAGACAGCAAGAGAAAATGGAAAGGCTGGAAAGCTCACAAAGACAAAAGAGTGTTTCAAGACACAGAGAAAGAAGGGAGTTTCACTCAAACTAAGGGGAAGGAATCGTGGGGTGTCCCTTGACGGCACCACTAGCTCAAACTCAAAGACCAAGGCAACCTGATTTGCTCATTTAACCCCACAGTATGATGAAACGGAGGTGGAAGCCTTCTTTATCTCTTTCAAGCGGTTAAAGTGGCCAGTCCAAACTTATCACTGCTGATTAACTTTCAGGGAAAGGTCACAAGGTTTACTCCTTCTTGCCCGAGGACAGTGTACACACTAAGTATGTACCAGTTAGTGCTGGAGGCAAACCATCGGAAATTCCATACCCTCAGGAAATAGCCCGCCCAGACATATCTGCAATTTGAAAGGCATAAACAGCTTGCTTTTGACCAGTGGTTACAGACACTCAGAAGCGCTTACAAAATCCACTCTGAAATAATTGCCCTTGAAGAATTTAAAAACTCTATACCCTTCACAACAAGAAACACTTAGTGGGAATAGAGAGTAACAGGGGCAGCCTCACTGGCTGGTGAGATTATCGGCTGATCCACAAACCTCTGCTCCAGAAGAGACTCTCCTCAAGTCTCCCCCAAGGAAGGATAGAGGCAGAGATTGAAAACTGAGCACCCATGGGAGAGAGGGAAATGCTAGGGGATTTTCTCAGCACAGAAACAGTAGTGCTCAAAAAAAAACTGAGACTGAGAAGCTTGCATGTTTAACTGCCAGAAGGTAGGGCACATCCAATCCAACAACTAGAGACTACGTGAAAACTCATGATGTGGAGATGCTGGTGTTGGACTGAGGTAAGCAAGTAAGAAGTTTCACAATACCAGGTTAAAGTCCAACATGTTTATTTGGTAGCACAAGCTTTCGGAGTCTCGCTCCTTCTTCAGGTGAGTGAAGAGTTGTGTTCACAAACAGGGCGTACATAGATACAAACTCAATTTACAAGACAATGGTTGGAATCAAGTCTTAAAGATACAGACAATGTGAATGGAAAGAGGACCAAACACAGACTAAAGAGATGTGAACTGTCTCCAGCCAAGACAGTTAGTGAGATTTTGCAAGCCCAGGCAAGTCATCAGGTTTACAAATAGTGTGACATGAACCCAAGATTTCAGTTGAGGTTGTCCTCATGTGTGCGGAACCTGGCTATCAGTTTCTGCTCAGCAACTCTGCATTGTCGTGTATCGTGAAGGCCGCCTTGGAGAACGATTACCTGAAGATCAGAGGCCAAGTGTCCATGACTAATGAAGTGTTCTCTGACTGGAAGGGAACATTTCTGCCTGGTGATTGTTGAATGATTTTCATTCGTCCCTTGTCATACCATCTGCATGGTCTCAGCAACATACCAAGCCTCGGAACATGCTTCCCTGGAGCATATCAGGTAGACAACGTTGGCCGAGTCACAAGAGTATGTACCATGTACCTGGTGGATGGTGTTCTCATGTGAGATGATGGCATCCGTGTCGATGATCCAGCATCTCTTGCAGAGGTTGCTGTGGCAGGGTTGTGTGATGTTGTGGTCACTATTCTCCTGAAGGCTGGGTAGTTTGCTGTAGACAATGGTCTGTTTGATTTTGTGCAGGGTGTAGAGATGGCCTTGGCGAGGTGTTCGTCTTCATCAATGACATGTTGAAAGCCCCAGAAAAGATATTGTAGCTTCCCCACTCTGGGGAAGTATTAGATGATGAAGGATACTCTGTCTGCCGTGTCCCGTATTTGTCTTCTGAGGAGGTCAGTGCGAATTTTCACTGTGGCATGTTGAAAATATTAATTGATGAGTCGAGCACCATATCCTGTTCTTATGAGGGTGTCTTTCAGCATCTGTAGGTTCTGTTGTGAGCCTCCTCATCTGAGTAGAGGGCTTGACTGTTGGGGATGGTTTCTATAACAAGTTTAGGCTGGAGAAATTGAGCACCATGAGGTTATCATCGGCTTGCGGTACAATGAGGTGTTGAAGTGACCATCCTTGATGGAGATGCGTGTGTCCAAGAATGCAACTGATTCTGGAGAATAGTCCATGGTGAGTCTGATGGTGGGATGGAACTTGTTGATGTCATCATATAGCTTTTTCAGTTGATTGATGACATTATCTTCCTTTGGACTCACGGTGAACAATATATCTAGTGTATAGCATAAGTTGAAGCTCCTGTGCAGTATTCGAAACCGTGTATGAAAAGGTACAAATTTGGTCCCCGTGGCTGTTTTATGTGTCTGAATGAAGAATTGGTTATTGAAGGTGAAGACGTTGTGGTCCAAGATGAAGCAGATGAGTTGTAGAATTGCATTTGGAGATTGGGAATTGTCGGCATTGAATACTGAGGCAGTTGCAGCAATGCTGTCATCGTGGCAGATGCTGGTATAGAACACCGAGACATCCGTTGTGGTTCAACTGTTCCGCGTGTACTGAGTTTCTGTAGGAAGTCTGTATTGTCGCGGCAAAAGCTGGGAGTTCTTTGTACAATGGGTTTCAGGATGCCCTCGACATAGCTGGAGAGGTTCTCACACAGGATCCCATTAGATGATACGATGGGATCCCATTAGATGTGTTTGCCTTGTGCATCTTCGGGAGGCAATAGAGAACTTCAACGCAGGGTATGTGGGATGAGAGCAGGGAGAGTACCCTGAAGATCCAGATCAAAGGTCTTGATCTGTTAAGTTGAGGTGTGTTCTTTGGTCAGATCTGCGGTTAACTATCTATAGTATTCCTCATTGCTATTTGTCACTCCACTTCTTTTTTGTAATCCATTCTATTCAGTATGACTGTGGCCCCTCCTTTGTCTGCTGATTTGATGACAATGTTGTCGTTGGTTTTGAGAGTGTAAATGGCATTGTACTGTGCTTGAGTGACGTTTGGGATGTCTTGTGAGTGTCACTGATGAATCTGACTTTGACATAATAACTCCTGATGGCTTGGGCATCCATACTGAGTCGAGGGAAGCGGTCTTCCAGAGAAGTCCAATTCGACTCTTTCTTCTTCGGTTGCTACACTGCAGATCTCTCTGTCAGCTGTTCCAGTTCATTGGCTGTCTCATTGTGTTCACTGTTGGCCTCTTGAGGTTTGTGGAAGAACTCCCACAGCCTCATTTGCCTGATGAATTTCTCTGTGTCTGCTGCGAGACTGATGAGGTCCATTTTGGTGGTGGGGCAGAAATTGAGCTGTCGACTAAGAGCTTTGATATCATCTGATTGAAGTGTGTAGTCTGACAAGTTGACGATGGATTTCTTTGCAGTGGTACTGTTTTCTACTCTGGTACCCTGAGAGGCTTGATTGCTGCTGAGTTTATCAAGTTTCCTGTTCTTGGTCTACATGCAGATGGCGTAGTTCCATTGTTTCATCTGCTTTGGCAGTGTTTCACAGCTGGACTGCGTCCTGAGCTAAAGTTGAGAATATGAATTCTATCTTTGTTTCCAGGTTGCTGCATCTGCTGTAAGTGTGAAGTAGCTGAGGAGTGTGGGAGCGGTGCAACGGCAAAGTCTCTCAGTGTAGTTTGTATTATAGATTGGCTTGAATGGGTTCATGATCTGTAGTCTTTTTGATGTCTTGTCTGCTTTCTTGAAAAGCCAGTGGGATTTATTGGGACACATACACCCTGTGCAGAGAATGGGAGTCAGTCAGAGGGCATAGAAGACTAGACTATGGCTCTGACTGTGGCTGTGAATTCCTGCAGGGTCACTCCTGAGACTGGAGATGATGCTAAACAAATCTCTGAGAATTACCGAGATTCTGTATCCGAAGAAAGGGTTGATCACCTTTCTCCCGGATAAAGCGAGTAAGCCTGTAGCGGTGCTGAGGGATACAAAAGCCAGCCATACTGTATTGCTGGGAAAAGGCATGACCCTCCCAAAACAAAATGCAGGAAGGTGCAAGGTGTTGCAAAGGGAACCGAAGGAGGGGACATGTCCATTCCTTTGTATCAGATACATTGGGAGTGTGTTCTTACATCAGGAACAGTGACTATGGGTATCGTCCCCACTTTGCTCCTGGATGGGGTCAAGCTGCTCTTCGCCAATGACCAACAGGATCAAAGGTCATAACATCTCCAGTGATCTCAGAGAAGTCCATTGAAGTCAAGGAGACCAAGAGAGTGTCTGGCTGTGTGGTAACCCGATCCATAAGCAACAAGCTCCATCAGAGGAAGCTGAGGTGGTGCTGCAGCTAGAAGGCCCTCTGGTCTGCTTATTGAAATATTTCTCAGGAGTCTGGAAGATCCTAAGGAAATAATAAATAAATCTTCCCAAGATCAGTTGAAAATCTCCAAAACTGCTAGGAAAAACATGCAGACAAACATGCCAAGACCCAAAACTTCCAGCCAGGAGATTTTGGGTGAGATTTGGGTGGCATGTTTTGTGGCAGTGGAGACAACTTGCCTTTGGCTGGTGGTACGATCTTCCTCTATCAACGGGGTTTTGACAGTCTACGTTACTTCTTTTAATCATTGTAAACACCTCAAGAAAGTAAACCAAAGAAATTTCAGAAGAGATTGTCTGGAAGATGACAAGGATATACCTATAGAACTAAGAATGGAAAACATTGGAGACAGTATGACTGCATAAAAGGAAGTTAGGAAAGGTCATTGAGGTGAAATTTTGAAACAGGTACACTGATGGAATTTTTGAAACGTCAGAGAACAATAACAGAGGGTGCAGCTTCGCAAACGTCAAGAAAAGCAGCAGCGGGAGATCCCCGGGAGCAGGGTGATGGCTTTCCTGTAGTCACATGAGATGGGAAACAAGTACAGGATAAAAATTGCTAAATATTGCAGCATGAGGACTGATATGTTGGAAGAGCTGAAAAATGGCAATAGGAAGGGGAGGAGCTAACAGTAAAAGAAGGAAAAGCAGGGCAACAGATTTAATTGCGGACACAGAAGAGGTTGATGAATGTGAATGTGCAGTGAGAGGCCAAATAAACCAGTTAGTGCTGTGTTTGAAAGTTTGTTTATTGGTATCACAAGTAGGCTTACATTGACAGTGCAATGAAGTTACTGTGAAAATCCCTAGTCGCCACGCTCCAGCGCCTGTTTGAGTACACTGAGGGAGAATTTAGCATGGTCAATATACCTAACCAGCATGTCTTTTGGACTCTGGGAGGAATCCAGAATATCCAGAAGAAACCCATGCAGACACAGGGAAAATGTGCAGACAGATAGCGACCCAAGCCAGAAATTGAACCTGAGTCCTGGTACTGTGAGGCAGTAGTCCCACCATCGTGTCACCTCATGATAGAAGGATCTAGTACCTAAAGGGCTAACATGGAACTGAGTACAGTATCGCCCACATGGAGATTTAAGAAAGGCAACAGGCTAATTTGGTAGCACAAGCCACTAGCTTTTGGAGTGCTGCTTCTTCATCAGGTAAGTGGGAGTTCTGTTCACAAACAGGGCATATAAAGACACAAACTCAGTTTACAAAATAATGATTGTAATGTGAGTCTTCACAGGTAATCAAGTCTTAAAGGTATTGACAATGTGAGTGGAGAGAGGATTAAGTGCAGGTTAAAGAGATATGTATTATCTCCAGCTACTGATAGCCAAGTTCCGCACACATGAGGATGGCCTCAACCAGGATCTTGGGTTCATGTCACACTACCTGTAACCCCTACAATTTGCCTGGGCTTGCAAAATCTCACTAACTGTCCTAGCTGGAGACAATACACATCTCTTTACCCTGTGCTTAACTCTCTCTGCATTCACATTGTCTTTAAGACTTGACTACCTGTAAAGACTCGCATTCCAACCATTATTTTGTAAATTTGAGTTTGTGTCTTTATATGGCCTGTTGGTGAACAGAACTCCCGCTTACCTGACGAAGGAGCAGCGCTCCAGAAGCTATGGGTTTTGCTACCAAATAAACCTGTTGGACTTTAACCTGGTGTTGTGAGACTCCTTGCTGTGTTTACCCCAGTCTAACGCCGGCATCGTCACATTATGATATAAAACAGCATATGACCTAGAGCTAAAACCCAGCCTAGCAATAAGTAGCAACATGTAACAAATAGTATGGGGTGCTTTCCTTTACCCTCGATGTATATGTACATAATTCAGCACTGTTAATAAATACTCCCTTCTAACTTCATGGTGTTCAAGCTTACCCTTCATGAATGATGACAATAGAACAGATCAAGTGCCGGACAGGGGATGTTCAGAGTGTCCTTTTCTACCAGACTGATCCTGAGGTATCAAGAAGATTTGGCTACGCAGAGCTTAGAGAGAAAGTGAGAGGATCACTGACTGCAATGAACTTTATCAAACTGGTAAAGAATTAAATAACAAGAAGAAATGACAAGATTGATTCTGACAAGGGTTACACCCAAAATGTTAAGTTGATTTTTTTCTCTTTTTGATACTGCTGAATTGTCTGGTAAAGATTTCCAGCATTTTCTCTTTGTCATTCATATTTCCAGCATTATATTGCAGATTATATTTTCAATTGTGAAGAAATTAAATAAATGTGTTAAAGAACAACTCAGAGCACCTCCCCAGAATCTGCCAAAGATTTTTGCATTTAACTAAGCAGTGGCCGTCTTCATAGGGTGTGGAAGGAATGTCATCGGACTTGTCTCCTGACACTATCAATGAGTGTTTAGTCCAAGATTTACTCCACCAGACTCAGTCACATTGCCTCTACAAGTTGCTAAATAAATAAATCAGCATTCAGACCTCTCTTTAATGCCTGATATAAAGATTTATGTTCTTCCAGTTTTAGATTGGGGAAGTTTGTTTTTGAGTGTGTCTCCTTGAAATTTCTAAAATATAAATGTTGCACCAAAATATTTCTAGTCACCTTCCTCTTTTATCTGTATAATGATCATGCTTTGGAACAAACACTTCTCTTACTTTCAGTGTCAAAGAAATCATTTTTTAAATTTGATTGATATACAGTTTTATTTCTTGCATGCTATACAGGCAAAGCATATCATTCATAAGGAAGGAAAGGAGAGGGTGCAGAATGTAGTGTTACAGGTTGGGTGTTGAGAAAAATCAACTTAATACGAGGTCAGTCCATTCAAAAGTCCGATGGCAGCAGGGGAAAAGCTGATTTTGAAATGTAACCTCAGGCTTTGGCACATTTTTCCCAATGGAAGAAGGTGGGAGAGAGAATATCTGGGGTGCATGGAGTCCTTGATTATGCTGGCTGCTTTTCCGAGGCAGTGGGAAGTGTAGACAGAGTCAACAAAGGATGGTTTCAATGATGGATCGGGCTATATTCATAACCCTTTATAGTTGAGGCTCTGACCCAGTCTGTAGAAAGGTACAAAATGAGCCAATATTTTTTATTCTGACTCATATTCCTTAGCGAGGACTTTCTTGAAAAGGTCCACCCTTGAAGCTATGACTCCACCTGCTATTGTGTTGATCGCAGTTTGAACTTGTTAAAAGCACGGCAAACCATCACATACTGACAACTCAGAGCTATTAAATCTCTCCCGGGGAGACGTCAAAGATTTCAGTGTTGCAAGAACAGGAGAATCCTTCTGATGATTGGGTCTATATTTATCCCTCAATTAACAACACCAATGAACCAGATGACCTGGTCATTAGCTCCTGGCTGTTTGTGGAAGATTGCTGTGCACAAATTGTCAGCCACATTTCCCTGTATACAACAGTGTTAAACTTCAAAAGCACTTAATTGACAAAAAATGCTTTCTAAATGCAAGTCCTGTTTTTTCTGTACATCTCATTTATATATCTAAATCCCGCCACAAAACCGCTAGAGTTGAATAATACAAGAGGTCATAGGAGGGGATGTGCTGGTGGGGTGGGGGGGGCGGTGGGCGGTGGGGGGGGGGGGGGGGGATGTGAGGAGTAGTTCCGCCCAAGACTGCATCAGTGGCCATTGCCAGGATTGTAACGAGTGAGAAGAGGAAGGTCCATGGATTCCCTGAGCGGGCAAGTCCACGGTGTTGGACAGAGAAGGTTTTGGTAGGACAGTGGGACATTGGTGGGAGTTGGATTTAAGGCTGCAAGTAGATAGGAAGGAATTGGGTTGCATTGGATCTTTAGGAAGCAGTTAAATCTCAAAGGGAAGCTCCCAAGGATGGGCATCCCCCTCGCCCTGGTCTACTTACTTCCTACACTTTGAAAAACTTGAACTAAAATAATTCCTCCCACACCAAACCTTTTATGGCATTGCAGTGTATTATCAGTGTATTATCAATTGGTTCTTAACCAGCCTAATTGATCATTGATTACTTATTTGAATATCATGGGTGGGCTGCTAATTCCACCACATCCCTCCCCTTCCTGGAAATATGTGGGTGAACTCAGGTATAGATGGGAATGTGAGGGGTAGGCATCTGTCCTATTTTACATGCCCACCCCTGCAAAACATGTAAAATACAGTCCTGGTGTATGCATCAGGAAACGGTACATCCACATTATCACGGATGCCAATCTTGATGTGATATTATGAGATGTGTTGATGATGCATACCAACGCACAGCAAGGCTGAATTTTTATCAAATTATACTTTAAGGTTATTAAAAAATACTTCTAGTAGGTCTAATTTGCTTCTTAGTCCTTCTTTTAGATTTGATTTCTAATCTCATGTTCATACATTAATTTGTTCCTTCTCCTATTTTTATCCTTCTGCCACCAAAACGTTTTCAATTGATTTTCAGATTTTTTTTTCGAGTTCTTTTTCTATGTTGTCTGTTTGTTTTGTTAGTCTTTTTATCCCCTTTGACATTCTGAGAAATATGGTAAGGGGGTTGTGGGGAGGGAGGTGTTGGTATTTGATCTCAGGCCATTATTGTGCTCCAATACAGCACAACACAGCTCAACATTAGCACAGTTAGCACTGCGGGCTCACAGCATCAAAGACCCTGGCTAATTCCAGTCTTGGGGCATTGTCAGTGTGGAGTTTGCACGTTCTCTCTGCGTGGGTTTTCTCCCAGCGCTCCAGTTTTCACCCATAGTCCAAAGATTTGCTGGTTAGGTGGATTGGCTATGCTAAATGTGCATGATTACAGGAATAAGGTGGGGAATGGAGCTGAGTAAAATACGTCTCAAAGAATCAGTGCAGACCCAATGGGCCAAACGGCTTCCTTCTGTGATGTATATTGATGTATATCTGCGATTCTATAATTTGTCAGTGCTTTGCCTTCATTTGGCCTCACCCATGTTGCCATGGCAACAGTACAAATTTGTTTGTGTGGGCATAGCGGGTGTGAAACTACGTTACAACTCACCTTTGTATTACCCATTAAATTCAATTTAATAACCATAGGTGTTTCTCTTCATCCTTTCTGAATTAATTTACTATACCTTGATCCCATCCCCTCGCTACGTAAGACGTTTATAGTTTGTGTTTGTTTTACGTTCACTTGTGGGTTAGGGTTTCCTAAAATTGAGAAGCCAAGAAGACACCAGGCCTACAAAAAAGAAGGATCGTGACTTAAAGCACCTTTACAGAATGTTGAAAGATGCTTCACAATCAGTGAAGTACAGTGAAACCCACCCCGATTTAGCGCGGATTTGAATATAATGTGATGAATCATTGGAATTTTTGTTTGCTCTTTCCAGGGAACTGAAAAGTTTTTGGCGAGTTAATTTCATATTTTCTTAGATCAAGATGGAACAAACTGCTAGAAAAAGAAAATCTTTCTCTGTGAAAGATAAGCTTCATGCAGTTGACATGATCAAGACTAAAAGTCAGACTCACATTGCACGAGACCTCAGGATAGCAGAATCAATACTTCGTGGCTGGAAATCTGGAAGAAAAATTACGCACGTCTCTTTGCAAAGTTGAAGAAGGAGGACTAAAAGCCAAACACCTGAACACAGCCAAAGATGTCAGCTTCAATGACTCCTTGTATAAGTGGTTCGTTCAAGCTCACTCAGAAGGCCTTCCAACTTCTGGTCCTATTCTCAAAGCTCAAGCCAAGAAGTTTGAGAAGTGGATGATTGGCAAATCTTGCTTGCCCTACTTTTCCACCATGTCAACATGAAATCATTACCATTTGAGTACATGCACAGGAGCAATGCTTGGGTGACAAGTGTCATCTTTGAGGACTGGCTTCACAAAACCTTTGTTCCTGCTGTCCACGCTCATTTGAGCAAGCAAAAGCTAGAATCCAAAGTTCTTTTTTTGCCTAACAACTGTCCCGCTCATCCACAAGCTGCCAACCTAGTAACCCATAATGGAAAGATCCGAGTTTCTTACCCCACCAAGAACACCACATCCAAGATCCAGCCCCTAGAATCAGGGAATCATCTCCGTGTTCAAGCAGAATTACAGGCAGGAAGTAATTCGTAGAATTGTAGACAATTCAACTACACTTGAAACCTATCTGAAAAGCCTGAACATGGAGGAAGTTTGCCACTTAGGTGGGAAAGCCCAGGCAGCAGTCAGCTCATCATGTGTAGAGAATTGCTGGGCAGAGTCTGGGGCCAGATTTTTCATCACGCCAATCCACTATAGAAGATGACGACAAGCCAGATTTTTACGGCTTCACGAAGGAAGATGTGCGTAAGGCAGAGAAGCTGTCTGAATGCAGCCAGTGGTACACTACCGACGATGAATACCCAACATATGAGCACCTTACGGACGCCAAGATTGTCTGTAACGTAGTATCGCACCAGGGGAGGCAAGTGTACCGGTTCTTGAGCCACAAGAAGATGGCAATGAAGAACCTCTACCCCTAAAAGTAAGCCATATCAGAAAGATCTGAGATTCTTACGTCCCAAAGAATGCCACATCCAAGATGCAGCCCCTAGAATCAGGGAATCATCTCCGTGTTCAAGCAGAATTACAGGCAGGAATTAATTCGTAGAATTGCAGACGATTCAACAATGCTTGAAAACTATCTGAAAAGCCTGAACATGAAGAAAGTTTGCCACTTAGAGTGGGAAAGCCTGGTCAGCAGTCAGTTTGTCATGTATGCTGGAGATTGGCTGTTGGCTGGAGATCCAGGAGATGGATCACATAAAAATCCTCCAACTCAGAAGCATTCTAGATTTTGCTCGCAGCCAGCAAAATGCTACATTCAAGCAAGGAACCCTCAATCACTTTTTTAAGAAATAAATTGTTGTTGTTTTGTTTATTAAAAACTTGACTAAAAATTAATTTGTTTTAATTTATACCATAACAACAACGATTTATTCACGGAACTCTTTAGTTAAAAGGTAATTTACTTGCCAGATGGTAAATGTGCAAAAAAACAGGTCAAATAGGGCGATAATATGTATGTTTTAGGTTGTTAAGTCAACACTGGGTCAGTTTGAACGCTGATTTTCTTGAACCCCGATTTAGCGCAACCCTGTTTTTCTCGCAATTACATTTTATGGATCCCAACCACCGCATCATAACGGGGCCACCCTATATTTTAAAATGTACTTACTGTTGTAATGAAGTGAAATGGTGCAAAAAAATTGTGCACAACATAATTTCTCAAGAAAAAATGAAATCAATAACCAGATATACATTTTACTTGTAGTTTTAGCCATATTTGTTAAATAATAAATATTAGCTAGGTCTAAAGGGAAAGCCTTCCAGCTTTTCTCCAAATTAAATGTTTATTGGTAACAGTCTTGCCTCTGAGTCACAGGGGTAAGGGTTCAGGCCGCACTCTAAGCTAGGCCTCATTTAACATCTCACCTTACAAAACAGAACTTTTGACAGTGCAACATTCCCTCAGTACTGCACAAGTATCAGTTCAGATTACAAGCAAGGCAGTAGCACTCATCTAGTAAAAGATGAGATCACTCAGATAAATGTGATGAAGTGACCACCAGATTGAGTTTCAAAAGCCTGAAGATTGAGAAAGAGGGAATTTGGAGACCCACACAAAGCCAAAAAATGAATGAGTAAGAATGAGATGATAAATTTGGGGCCTGAAAATCTTTGGGTAGCCTCCCTCATCAATAGTTCTGCAGGGCAGGGATCCTGGTCACCGCTGACCTCCACTCCTCAACTGTTGGTTCATTCAGAATCAGAATGGGATCACTTGATTGAAATATTTTTTACAGAACATCCATATTAAGAGAGCAACTTAAGCAATTAATAGACGAAGAGAGCAGGAGATGGATTCTCAGGTACGTTCCCCTGAAAAAAAACAGCCACATTGCAAGTGGTCTGTCCCATGGGCTAGTTATAAAAAGTGTAATGCTCATGATTCCAGGTTTTGTAAGGGATTGTCTAGGCAATTGATTTTTCTCCTTTGCCATTGTTTATTTATTTATTAGTCACAAGTAGGCTTACATTAATACTGCATGAAGTTATATGAAAGTCTCCTAGTTGCCACACTCTGCTAACTGTTCAGGTACATTGGGTGAGAATGTAGCATGGCCAATGCATCTAACCTGCACACGTTTGGGCTGTGGGAGGAAACTGGAGCGCCTGGAGGAAACCTACGCAGACACAAGGAGAACATGCAAACTCCACATAGCCAGTGACCCAAGCTGAAAATGAAACCAGGGTCCCTGGCTCTTTGAGGCATCAGTGCTAACCATTGTGCCACAGTGCTGCCCTCATTGGTGGCTATGCCTTCTGTTCTGAGGTCCTTCCCCCCTCAACTTCTCAACCTTAATGCTCCCTTCCTGAAAGATCCTCCATAAAACCCGGAGGACTGGAGGATAACAAATGTGGTCCTGTTATTTAAGAAGGCTAGCAAGGATACCCGGGTAATTATAGGCCAGTGAGCTTGATGTCCAAGGTAGGAAAATTGTTAGAGAAGATTCTTAGGGATAGAATCAAGACACATTTGGAACTGAATAGTCTCATTAGCAAATGAAAACACGGTTTTATACAAGGGAGGTCATCCTCACAAATTTGGTTGATTTTTTTGAGGAGGTGACAAAAATGATTGACAAGGGAAGGGCCATGGATTTCATCTACATGGATTTTAGTAAAGCATTTGACAAGATTCCTCATGGCAGGCTGGTGCAAAAGGTTACATCTCATGGGATCAAAGGTAAGTAGCTAGATGGCTACAGAACTGGCTTGGCCACAGGAGGCAAAGGGCAGCAGTGGAGGGGTCTTTTTCTGATTGGAGGTCTGTGACTAGTAGCTTTCTGCAGGGCTCTGTACTGGAACCTCTGTTGTTTGTGATATATATAAATTATTTGGAAGAAGATGTAGCTGATCTAATTAGTAAGTTTGCGGACGATACAAAGATTGCTGGAGTTGTGGATAATGATGAACATTGTCAGAGAATACAGCAGGATATATATAGGCTGGAAAATTGGGCAGAGAAATGGCAGATGGAATTTAATTTGGATAAATGTGAAGTGATGCACTTTGATAGATCTAATGCAACGGGAAACTATACAATAACCATCAGGAGTATAGACACACAGAGGAATCTGGGTGTATAAGTCCACAGATCCTTAAAGATGGCAGCATAGGTGGAAAAGATGGTAAAGAAGGCATATGACATGCTTGCTTTTATTGGACAGGGCATAGAGTATAAAAGTTGGCATATGCTGTTGCAGTTATGTAGAACATTGGTTAGGCATTTGGAATACTGCATCCAGTTCTGGTCACCACACTACCAGAAGGATGTGGAGGCTTTGGAGAGAGTGCAGAAAAGGTTTACAGGATGTTGTCTGGTATAGAGGGTCTTAGTTATGAGATGAGTTTGAGTAAATTAGGGTTGTTCTCACTGGAAAGACAGAGGGTGAGGGGTGACCTTATAGAAGTTTATAAAATTATGAAGGTCATCAATAGGGTGAACAGTTGGAAGCTTTTTCCCGGTTAGAAATGATAAACACAAGGGTCACAAGTTCAAGGTAAGGATGGCAAAGTTCAATACAGATATGCAAGGGACATATTTTACACAGAGAGTGGTGGGGGCCTGAATGCACTACCAAGCATGGTGGTTGAGGCAGACATGCTAAGATCATTTAAGACTTATCTAAATAGCCACATGAGCAGACTGGGAATAGAGGGATACAAACGGATAGTCTAGTTAGGGACACATGATCGGTGCAGGCTTGGAGGACCAAAGGGCCTGTTCCTGTGCTGTATTGTTTTTTGTATTTTGTTATTATTGTTTTTTGTTATTTGTCCCATCGTATCGGGCAATGGGACCCCATGTGAGAACCTCTCCGGCTATATCGAGGACATCCTCAAACCCATTGTACAAAGAATCCCCAGCTTTTGTCTTGACACTACGGACTTCCTACAGAAACTCAGCACACATGGAGCAGTTGAACCAGGGACACTCCTTGTCACAATGGATGTCTCGACGCTCTACACCAACATCCCCCACGACGATGGTATTGCTGCAACTGCCTCAGTACTCAATGCCAACAACTGCCAGTTTCCGGATGCAATTTTACAACTCATCCGCTTCATCTTGGACCACAATGTCTTCACCTTCAACAATCAGCTTTTCATCCAGACACATGGAACAGCCATGGGGACCAAATTTGCACCTCAGTATGCCAACATCTTCATGCACAGGTTCGAACAAGACTTCTTCACCACACGAGATCTTCAACCAAGGTTATATGCTAGATACCTTGATGACATCTTTTTCCTTTGGACTCATGGTGAACAATCATTGAAACAACTGTATGATGATATCAACAAGTTGGACTATTCTCCAGAGTCAGTTGCATTCTTGGACACACGCGTCTCCATCAAGGACGATCACTTCAACACCTCACTGTACCGCAAACTGACAGACAACCTCACAATGCTCCACTTCTCCAGCTTCCACCCTAGACACGTTAAAGAAGCCATTCCCTATGGACAAGCCCTCCACATACACAGAATTTGCTCAGATGAGGAGGATCGTGACAGACACCTCCAGACACTGAAGGATGCCCTCATGAGAACAGGATATGGCACTCAACTCATCGATCGACAGTTCCGACGTACCACAGCGATAAACCGCACTGACCTCCTCAGAAGACGAACACGGGACACGGTGGACAGAGTACCCTTTGTTGTCCAGTACTTCCCCGGAGCGGAGAAGCTACGACATCTTCTCCGGAGTCTTCAACATGTCATTGATGACAATGAACATCTCGCTAGGGCCATCCCCACCCCCCCACTTCTTGCTTTCAAGAAATGGCACAACCTCAAACAGATCATTGTTCGCAGCAAACTACCCAACCTTCAGGAGAACAGTGACCACAATATCACACAACCCTGCCACAGCAACCTCTGCAAGACATGCCAGATCATAGACATGGACGACATCATCAAACGTGAGGATACCATTCACCAGGTACACGGTACATACTCTTGCAACTCGGCCAACGTTGTCTACCTAATACGTTGCAAGAAAGGATGTCCCGAAGCATGGTACATTGGGGAGACCATGCAGACACTACGACAGCGGATGAATGAGCATCGCTCAACAATCACCAGGCAAAACAGTTCCCTTCCTGTGGGCGAACACTTCAGCAGTCATGGGCATTCGGCCTCCGACCTGCGGGTAAATGTTCTTCAAGGGGGCCTTCGTGACACACGACAGCGCAGAGTTGCTGAGCAGAGACTGATAGCCAAGTTCCGCACACATGAGGACGGTCTTAACAGGGATCTTGGCTTCATGACACACTATCTGTAACCCCCGTAACTTGCCTGGGTTAGCAAAAACCCTCACTTACTGTGCTGTCTGGAGAAAATACACAATTCTCTAACCAATGCTCAGGATTCCTTTCACACACATTGTTAGCCACTTTAACACTTGAATAGCAGGTTAGATGTAAGGATTCGCATTCTAATCAGCAATCTGTGACTGTCTGTGTTGATATGTGTGCGATTGCAGACCAGAACACTGCATTTGCCTGACGAAGACACGGGAGTGTTGAAAGCTCGCAGATTTACTATCAAATAAATCGGTTGGATTTAAAATTGATGTTGCTAAATTCTTACCGAGTTCTTGTTTTTTGTACCCAGTTGACCAAGCAGTAGAGTGCTGAAAAAAGAGAATTGCTGTCAAATCTTTTCTTCTTACACTTAGCAGAACACAAGTGCAAGATAACCAAATCTCAAAGGGAACAACAATGAAAAGAAGCTGCTGATTGGTTGGCAATCATTGGTTATCCTCATGAGAGCAAAGCAAAATGTTTTCTTTTTCAGCAATACTCGTGTGGTTATATGTTGAGGTTGTGAGTGTTGTTGTTCTTTCAGACTGGAGATCTTGGTGAATCCCACCACTGTTCTAAAGAAGATCGGAATGCTAATCTCTTCCCGATGTTCAGAACACTGTAGAAAAAGTAGATAGATGCACAGGAATTGTAGTGAAGAAGCCATCTGTCTAGACCAAAGCTGCCTGTTGTCAGAGAGCATGCTGTGGAGTAGATGGATGTTCTATTCAGCCTATCAAAAACTGCCTGGATACCTAGCATATCTAGGTCCTGTGTAATTTTGCTCATTCTGTTACATCTAATTTCCATGGGAACTCTCCTGACCTGCCATTTCAAGGTTGGTGGCTGTCGATGGAGAAAATGCCATTTTAATTCTTCTCAATTCTTCAGAGGTTCCACAGATGCTCTGTTGAAATCACATTCAGAGACCAGGAGAACACAAATGGAAATTCCGGATGATACTGTTTAAGTTCCAATTTCTGTTCCCAGTATCCACAAACCAGCATCCTGTGCTCAGTAAATTAAATCCAAATCTCTTAACCCCATTGGTAGAACTGTGGACTCGTGTAAACAGTGTCAGTTTGAGTGACTGGCCACATGATTGTCTTTTGAGTTAGAAAGCTGTGGGTTCAAGCTGCCACTTTCGGGATTTGAACACAGGATCTAAACAAACACTTCAATGCAGAACTAAGGTAGTGCTCCATTGTCAGAGACACATTGCCCAAATGAAGTGTTCAGCTGATAACTTGCCAATATGGGTGTGTGAACAAGGTCACATGTTACAAAGAACAGAGAATTCTTGAGGCCAATCATTCCTCAGTTAAAGTTTAATTTATCATCCACTGCTCATTTGCTGCTCGTGGGGCCTTGCTGTGAATAAATTGGCTACCATATTTTAGACTGATCCAAAGTGAGAGCATTTTATTAGTGATCTATTGGCTGTGAAGTAGCACGTACCGAACAACTTAAGAATAATTTCTTCCCTGCTGCCATCGGATGTTTGAATGGATCTACCTTATATTAAGTTGCTCTGTCTGTATACCCTAACTATGATTGTAGCACCTCATTCTGCACCCTCTCCTTTCCTCCTCCATGATGTACTCTATGAATGGTTTGCTTTCTCTGGATAGCATGCAAGAAACAATACTTTTTACTCTATATCAATACATGTGACAATAATAAATCAAATCAAGTCAAAATCAAAGTATTTTTGAACATTCTGAGGACTTGATAGGGTCCTGTGCAAATTCAGGCTGCTTCATAGAATCCAAACTAAAGCACCACCTTAACCAGCCATTTTAATGTTGCAAGTTGTTGCAATACAAGAGTGAACTTGCTAAATACCCAGCAAAAATGCATCTTTCCAGTGGTGTTCCAATCTATCAAATTTAATTTTGATCCTAGAATCGGGAGCTGGCAGTACTAAATTCAGTACCATAGCAAAGCATCTTTTAATGTGTCTCCTGTCAGTGCATGGTGATAGTAATTAGGCCTCATCTTTTTGTTTATATATCCAATTTGATCCAATCAAGTCCAATTCAGAGTCTCATCAGTGAGACATTCTATGACAAGCCTCTTACCTCCTGTCTTGGGCTTGATCTATATGAATCCAAGCTGATTGCACTTTCTCCAAGGCATGATCTCATTTCCATCTTAACCAAAAGTCGAGATGCCACTTTTAAAAATTGCTTCAAATGAAGTCACTATATAACCTAATGACTTCAATCAAGTACAGCATGTCGATGCTACACTTGACTTTAGCCAAAATGCTGAGAAGGAATTAGGCTTCATATATCTGTTTATTTTGGACATTTGTTCTGCAAAGAATCTGATGCTTTAATTCTTAGTGTAGAGATGCCAGCGTTGGACTGGGGTTAACACATAAGAAGCCTGATAACAGCAGGTTTAAGTCCAACCAATTTATTTGTTAGTAAGCTCACAAGGTTTCGAGGCTGTCCTCTTCATCAGGTGAATGAGGTGTTCTGGTCTCAAACAGCATGTATAACATTGAAGACTGTTTACAGATTATTGATTAAAATGTGAATCTTTACACCTAACCTGCTATTCAGGTCTTGAAGTGGCTAACAATGTGAGTGGAAGGAACACTGAGCACAGGTTAGAGAGATGTGTATTGTCTCCAGACAACACAGAAGGTGAGATTTTTTGCTAACCCAGGCAAGTCATAGGGGTTACAGATAGTGTGACATGAAGCCAAGATCCCTGCTGCAACCATCCTCATGTGTGCGGAACTTGGCTATCAGTCTCTCCTCAGCAACTCTGTGCTGTTATGTGTCATGAAGGCCCCTTTGGAGAATGCTTACCCGAAGATCGGAGGCCGAATGCCCGTGACCGCTGAAATGTTTGCCAACAGGAAGGGAACAGTGTTGCCTGGTGATTGTCAAGCAATGTTGGTTCATCAGCTGTCGTAGTGTCTGCATGGTCTCCCCAATGTACCATGCTTCGGGACATCCTTTCTTGCACCGTATTAGGTAGACAATGTTGGCCGAGTTGCAAGATTATGTATCGTGTACCTGGTGTGATGATGTCATCCATGTCTATGATCTGGCATGTCTTGCAGAGGTTGCTGTGGCAGGGTTGTGTGGTATTGTGGTCACTGTTCTCCTGAAGGTTGGGTAGTTTGCTGCGAACAATGGTCTGTTTGAGGTTGCGCGGTTGTCTGAAGACAAGAAGTGGGGATGTGGGGATGGCCCTGGCGAGATGTTCGACTTCAACGATGATATGTTGAAGACTCCGGAGAAGATATCGTAGCTTCTCTGCTCCGGGGAAGTACTGGACAACAAAGGGTACTCTGCCCACCGTGTCCCGTGTTTGTCTTCTGAGGAGGTCAGTGCAGTTTAGCGCTGTGGCACGTCGGAACTGTCGATCGATGAGTCGAGCGCCATATCCTGTTCTCACGAGGACATCTTTCAGCTTCTGGAGGTGTCTGTCACGATCCTCCTCATTTGAGCAAATTCTGCGTATACGGAGGGCTTGTCCATAGGGGATGGCTTCTTTAACGTGTCTAGGGTGGAAGCTGGAGAAGTGGAGCATTGTGAGGTTGTCAGTCAGCTTGCAGTACAGTGAGGTGCTGAGGTGACCGTCCTTGATGGAGACGCGTGTGTCCAAGAATGCAACTGATTCTGGAGAATAGTCCATGGTGAGTCTGATGGTGGGATGGAACTTGTTGATATCATCATATAGTTGTTTCAGTGATTGTTCACCATGAGTCCAAAGGAAAAAAATTTCATCCATGTATCTAGTGTATAGCCTCGGTTGAAGATCCCGTGCGGTGAGGAAGTCTTGTTCGAACCTGTGCATAAAAATGTTGGCATATTGAGGTGCGAATTTGGTCCCCCTGGCCGTTCTGTGTGTCTGGATGAAAAACTGGTTGTTAAAGGTGAAGACATCGTGGTCCAGGATAAAGCAGATGAGTTATAAAATTGCATCCAGAAACTGGCAGTTGTCGGCATCGAGTACTGAGGCAGTTGCAGCAATGCCATCGTCATGGGGGATGTTGGTGTAGAGCGCCGAGACATCCATTGTGACGAGGAGTGTCCCTGGTTCAACTGCTCCAGTGTGCTGAGTTTCTGTAGGAAGACCGTAGTGTCACGACAAAAGCTGGGGGTTCTATGAACAATGGGTTTCAGGATGCCCTCGCCATAGCCGGAGAGGTTCTTACACAGGGTCCCATTGCCTGATACAATGGGACAGCCGGGTATGTTTGCCTTGTGTATCTTTGGGAGGCAGTAGAGATTTCCAATGTGAAGAGTACGTGGAATGAGAGCCCGGAGGGTGTTCTGAAGGTCCGGATCAAAAGTTTTGATCAGAGTGTTGATTTGACGAGTGTGTTCTTTGGTCGGATCTGCTGGTAACTGTCTGTAGTGTTTCTCGTTGTTTAGTTGTCGGTACATTTCTTTACAGTAATCCATTCTGTTCAGTATGACGATGGCCCCTCCTTTGTCTGCTGGTTTGATGACAATGTTGCGGTTGGTCTTGAGAGCATGGATGGTGTTGCGTTGTGCTTGGGTGATGTTCAAGACTGTCTTGTGAGTGCAGCTGATGAATCTGATGTTAACGCACTTCCTGATGGTTTGGGTATACATGTCCAGTCGGGGGCAGTGGCCTTCCGGAGGAGCCCAATTGGATTCCTTCCTCTTCGGTTGCTGCACTGCGGATCCCCCTGTCGGCTGTCCTGGTTCATTAGCTGTCTCATTGTATCTAGTGTATAGCCTCATCGATGACATTTTTTTCCTTTGGACTCATGGTGAACAATCATTGAAACAACTGTATGATGATATTAACAAGTACCATCCCATCATCAGACCCACCATAGACTATTCTCCAGAATCGGTTGCATTCTTGGACACACGCATCTCCATCAAGGACGGTCACCTCAGCACCTCACTGTACCGCAAGCCGACTGACAACCTCACAATGCTCCACTTCTCCAGCTTCCACCCTAAACACAGAATTTGCTCAGATGAGGAGGATTGTGACAGACACCTCCAGATGTTGAAAGATGTCATCATGAGAACATGGCGCTCTCATGAGGATGCGCTCAACTCATCGATCGACAATTCTGATGTGCCACAGCGATAAACCACACCGACCTCCTCAGGGATCCTCAGTGCAGCAACCGAAGAGGAAGGAATCCAATTGGACTCCTCCGGAAGGCCGCTGCCCCCGACTGGACATGTATACCCAAACTATCAGGAAGTGCGTTAACACCAGATTCATCAGCTGCACTCACAAGACATTCCCGAACATCACCCAAGCACATACAGGACACGGTGGACAGAGTACCCTTTGTTATCCAGTATTTCCCCAGAGCAAAGAAGCTACGACAGCTTCTCCGGAGTCTTCAACATATCATCAATGAAAACGAACATCTCGCCAGGGCCATCCCCATACCCCCACTTCTTGCCTTCAGACAACCACGCAACCTCAAACAGACCATTATGCACAGCAAACTACCCAGCCTTCAGGAGAACAGTGACCACAATACCACACAACCCTGCCACAGCAACCTCTGCAAGACATGCCGGATCATCGACATGGATGACATCATCACACATGAGAATACCATTCACCAGGTACACGGTACATACTCTTGCAACTTGGCCAACGTTGTCTACCTAATACGTTGCAAGAAAAAATGTCCCGAAGCATGATATATTGGGGAGACCATGCAGACACTACGACAGCTGATGAACGAACATCGCTCGACAATCACTAGGCAAAACTGTTCCCTTCCTGTTGACGAACACTTCAGCGGTCACGGCTATTCGGCCTCCGATCTTCGGATAAGCATTCTCCAAGAAGACCTTCATGACACACGACAGCAGAGAGTCGCTGAGCAGAGACTGATAGCCAAGTTCCACACACATGAGGACGGTCTTAACCGGGATCTTGGGTTCATGTCACACTATCTGTAACCCCCATGTCTTGCCTGGGGTTAGCAAAACCCCACTTACTGTGCTGTCTGGAGACAATATACATCCCTCTAACCTCTGCTGTTAGCCACTTTAAGACTTGAATAGCAGGTTAGGTGTAAAAATTTGCATTCTAATCAGCAATCTGTAAACTGTCTGCGCTGTTAGATGTGCTGTTTGAGACCAGAACACCTCATTCACCTGACGAAGAGGAACAGTTTCGAAAGCTAGTGAGTTTACTATCAAATAAATTGGTTGGACTTAAATCTGGTGTTGTCAGACTTCTTACTGGCTTTAATTCTTATACAAGGACTTCTCTGTAATGGGGTCAGGCAGAAATGTAAACCACACCTCTTTAGTGCTGTTGGGATTTGTGAATGGGCACATAGAAGATAGAATTTGCAAAACAATAAAGAAAAAAAACGACTGACTGTTACAACTAGATGAAGCCTGTTCTCTGCAGAAGGTAAGGAATGTAAAGCCAAACGTCAGGGAGCTGTCATGAAGCAACTTATTCAGGCGCCTGGTGTAGTTTCTGCCAAACCTGCCTGACCAGTCGAGCAGCAATAACTGAGAGTATTGTCATCTGACCACTCCCAAACCAGGTCTGCGTAAATAATCTGAACTTTAGGTATGCTGCATCGTCAAAAACATCATTAAGGAGACAGCACACAGGAAGAGACCAACTCAGCTCTTAGTGCAGGCATTGTTTTATCATTCAATGTTTCCTGCTCATATAGTTCATGTTTTAATCTTGGAAATGGACAACTTTTCCACCCAAAGATAATTTCTTCCCTCTTTTGCTAAAGGTAATGATGATGACTGACATCAGGGTTTGATTCCACAGGCAACAGATTCAACACTCTTCAGTAACTTTTGAAAGAGAGCTGAGTAATTGTCAGAAAAGAATTTTGCAGGGGAGTGGAATTTAGCTTTTTATAAAGAACCAACATGATAGACCTTTTCCCATGTGGTATATGATGTAGAGGAAAATTCTGCTGCTTTTGTAATTGCCCCTTTCTGATCACAGACTGTGATTCCAGCTAACCTGTGACCCAGTCCAGTGTATCATACTAGGCACACCCAAGAAGGGGCATAAAGAACCTTGCAGGTATTGCCTAAAGGCTGTGATGAGGAGTGTGCCACAATTTACGTCATATGTAAGAATGTTTGCAAGTAGAGCATTCCTATTTCTCAACCAAATGAACTACCCACTGAATCCAAACAGGAAAGCATTTTAGATTAACAATTTGTCCGATGCGTCATCCGCAGCATTGACAAAGTGGATAACTGTGCTCCTCTGCCCAGAACTAAGGTACAGATAGAACATTACAGCGCAGAACGGGCCCTTCGGCCTTCGATGTTGCGCCGACCAATTAAGAAAAAGCAATGACCCTCTAACCTAAACCATTCCCTTTTCGTCCATAAACTTATCTACTAACCTCTTAAACGCCACCAAACTTGGCGCATCTACAACTGCAGCAGGCAGGGCATTCCATACCCTTACCACCCTCTGGGTAAAGAACCTACCTCTGACATCCGTCCTATAACTACCACCCCTTAATTTAAAGCTATGTCCCCTCGTGCTAGCTTTCTCCATCCTAGGAAAAAGGCTATCACTGTCCACCCTATCTAAACCTCTAATCATCTTATATGTTTCAATAAGGTCCCCTCTTAGCCGCCTTCTTTCTAACGAAAACAACCTCAAATCCCTCAGCCTCTCTTCATAAGACCTGCCCTCCATACCAGGCAACATCCTGGTAAACCTCCTCTGTACCCTCTCCAATGCCTCCACATCTTTCTTATAATGTGGGGACCAGAACTGCACACAATACTCCAAGTGCGGCCGCACTAGAGTTTTGTACAGTTGCAACATGACGTTGCGGCTCCGAAATTCAATCCCCCTACCAATAAAAGCTAAGACTCCATATGCCTTCTTAACAACCTTATCGACTTGATTGCCAACTTTCAGGGATCTATGCACATATACACCAAGATCCCTCTGTTCATCAACACTATTAAGAGTCCTACCATTAGCCCTATACTCTACACATTTGTTATTCCTGCCAAAGTGAATTACCTCACACTTTTCCGCATTAAACTCCATTTGCCACCTCTCGGCCCAGCTCTGCAACTTGTCCAAGTCTCTCTGCAAACTATAACACCCCTCTTCACTATCTACCACTCCTCCGACTTTGGTGTCATCCGCAAATTTACTAATCCATCCTTCAATACCCTCATCCAGATCATTTATAAAAATTACAAACAGCAGGGGCCCCAAAACAGATCCCTGACGTACACCACTTGTAACCGAACTCCACGATGAATAATTTCCATCAACCACCACCCTCTGTCTTCTATCAGCTAGCCAATTCCTAATCCAATTAGCTAAATCACCCTCAATCCCATACATCATTTTCTGCAGAAGCCTTCCATGGGGCACCTTATCGAACGCCTTATTAAAGTCCATATATACCACCTAAACCATATAGATGGTTAGCATATCAAGAGTAACAAAGACAAAATGGGGACAGAAGGAAATGATCTGTGATTAGAAGTGGGGGGCGGTGTGCAGAGTAGTATAAGAAAAGGAAGCAGCAGCAAAACGTAGAGAAGCAAAAGTTGTGCCCCAAATCCACGTGACTGATTACGGCAGAACATCAAACAACAAAACCATTGAAATCAGGATAGTTTCTGGGCAATCAGATTCTCAGGAAGTTCTTACACGTGCTCATATTCTTGGCTGAATCCACTACGATCCTTTATTTTAACTTCCTCAGTGTCCTCTCTTCCAATGCTCCCTTGGTTTTAACTACAAGCTAACCATTAATTTAAACTACCACTGCTCATCTCTTAGGCCTGTCATAGAATTATAGAGTAGAATCATAGAATTCCTACAGAGCAGAAGGAGGCCATTCGGCCCATCGAGCCTGCACCAACAACAATCCCACCCAGGCCCTATTCTCCTGCCAACTCTCCTGACACTAAAGATCAATTTAGCCTGGCCAATCAAGCTAACCTGCACAGCTTTGGACTCCAACCAGCAGAGAGTTCCCCCGATTCACATCGGCTCCAGTTTTGTTGGAACACTTTAATGCTAGACCCGCTTTGATATTGAGGATAATCATTCTCACCTCACTTCTTGAACTCACCTCTCTTGTCCATTTTTATTTATAGGTAATGAGAGCCAGAGCAGAGTGGTCCTGCTGGAACCTGAATTGAGTGTTGATGAGGAATTAAGTGCTATTTAATAGGTCTATTCACAACACCTTTTACCAATTTGCTGATGATTGGGTGTAGATGAAAGGGACAGTATTTTGTCAGAACGCATTTGCCCTGCTTCTTGTGGACAAAACATAGCTGTCGGGAGATGCCAGTGTTGTCACTGGAACAACTTTGCTAGGGCTGTGGCCAGTTTTCGAGCACAAGTCTCTACCTCCAAAGCCAGGGTGGTGTATAATGCTTTTTGTCTGTTCTCCTTGATGGACTCTGGAAGTTTTGTTTGCTTGGCTTCCAAATTACCAGGCCTCTCTGGACATCAAGACTACACTTCTGCAGTGGACAACACTGAATTACATCCCAAGCCTCAGCTACTGTCTCTCTGTCACTTAAAAAGTAAGATCAGCTTACATCGTATTCCCCCTGCATTGCTGCTGACCCCTGCTCAGCCAGTAACTAGTCTATTGGTCGTACTAGTTTTCCAGCTTTGATTAGAGTGACACAGTGGTTAGCTCTGCTGTCTCACAGTACTTGGGCTTCGATTACAACCTCAGGTACGTGTTGAGTTTGCACATTTTTTCCATGTCTGCTCCGACTTCCTCCCAAAGTTGTGGGGGTTAGATTGATTGGCCATGATAAATTGCCGCTTAGTGTGAGGGGGAATAGGAGGGTAAATATGTGGGTTTACGGGGATATGCCCTGGGTATGATTGTTGTAGAAGGGTCAAATCACCTCCTTCTGCACAGTTGATGCTATGATAATTACTGGCTGCTTTCTGGTCGAAGGACACGTCTTCAACACTTCTAGATCTTATGGTGACCTCCCACTGTTTTTTGTCTCATGATCAAGATCTGCACTGTCTATAAGTGATTTGGAAGGAAATTATGGTGAATTGTTGCAGTACATTTTGTAGACAGTAAACATTGCAACATGGAGCACTAGTAGTGGAGGGAGTGAGTGTTTAAGGTAGTGAATGTGGTGCTAATAAAGTGGGCTGCTTTGATCTGGTTAGCATTGATGTTCTTGAGTGTTATTGGAATGGCACTTATCCACGTAAGTGGAAAATATTCTATCAAACTCCTAGTTTGTGCCTTGTAGATGGTACACAGATTTTGAGGAATCAGGAGGTGAGTTACTTTGCACAGAATTCCCAGCCTTTAACCTGATGTTCTAGCTATGGTCTTAAGTGACGATTCCAGTTAAGTTCTTGGTCCGTGGTGATGATGTTGATGATATTGATGATAGTTGGGGTTCTGTGATGGTAAGGCTGTTGAACGCTAAGAGAGGATGGTTAGAAGCATCCTGTTTGAGATGGCCACATATCTGCAAAAGTCTGATTGTTGTCTCAGTCTGGCTGTATTTGAGAATGGAGGAGGAGTTCACTGTCAGGGGATGGCTGGACAATCAGACCTTTCAACATTGTGTTGGGTTATGTGAAGTTGCATAGGCTAGAGTTCACAAACTAAAGTGTTGATATCAAATCAGGATTGCATACTGATTGACATCATAATCTACCTACTTTACATGCTGCTAGCAGTCATTACATCCATGAGTGGATGTGCATCCATAGATGCAAATTCTTTTACCAACATGGCATCTGGCACACATCCTATCAGAAACAACTATGAGCAGTTTGGACAGCATTTTTGAAGCTGGAAAATGAGCACAACAAAGTCTTCACTCTGGCAAGCAGCAGTACAAGAACTAAATACCAATGATATGTAGCATCTAATACATAATGCTCCTGGAATGAGTCAGGCCTTATAGAATACTGGGAAGTTGTCAAAGTGCTGGCAACACCTCTGTTCCATCTGAAAATTCAGACCTATTGTCCTCAGGTGAATAAAATCCCTTATATTTGCATTCTGTTGTCTACTAGGTCTCTCAATGGAATCCTTCCCTCTGCCAGATATAAATTCTTCTAACTGCTCACTCATTCCAAACAGCTAGAGTATTATTACACACCTAGACTCAAAACCTGCACAAAATGTACCATAGAAATAGGCACATAGGAACAGGAATATGCAATTTATTCTCTTGGACCTGTCCTGCCATTCAGAGATCATGCCTGATATACGACCTCACCTACTTTACAGTCCTTATTCCTCTTATAAAGATTTGCCTTGCATTGAAAATGACAAATTGAGTTTTAAAAGACTGGGCACTACAGAAAATCCAAACTTGTAGAATATACCAAGCTGGAATTTACAAAAGGGGCAAAGAGGAAAAGAAAGCATTAGCATTTCAAAGCAAGAGCTTTCTTTCTTTGGAACAGAACCTCATGAGATTTAATTATAAATATGCCTCATTCAAAGACAATGAGAAATGCAAAGTTGAACAGATAACAGCTGTTGCAAATATGCCTGCTGTAGCAGTTGTGAGGTTCATGTGTGAATGAATCTAAATATGCGTCTTTCTCAAGAAATGTTGCCATGAAATACTGTTGCATTTTTCTAGATTATTATCATTTTGCCTGCTGGGGAGTGTTATAAAGCAATACTTTATACAAAATACGGCTCAGATTTTCCACTCCATTCACCCTCATTAAGGGTTTCCCCGCAGCTGATGCCACAAACCATTGATTACTAGTGGGATCTTCTAGTCCCGCCAAAGTCCACAGGCTATTGCATGGCTCACCTGACCCATTGCCAGGGAATCAAACTTTGTCCTTAGCTCCACTTTCTCCAAAACAGCAAAAAAAGTTTTCCATATATATCCTTTCAGTTTCCTTGAATACCTTGAAAAACTCAATCAAATTACAAGCTTACCAACTAAATTCAAAGGAATAAAACTCTAATTTGTATAAGCTCATCTTGTAATTTAATACCTGGAGCCCACATATTATTATAATAAATCTACACAATAATCCCTCCAAAAGCCAATATTTTCTCCTTAAAGTATGTAGTCCAGAATTAAACCAGAGTTCAGGTGCACTCTAACCATGCCTTTGCACAGTTATGGCATGGCCTCTTGTATTCTGGTCATCGCCCTATAAAAGCCAACATTTCTTCAATAATTGTGTTTTTTTCTGTAGCTGTTCATCACATTTTAATGATCTGTCTAAGCAGAACCCCAGTCATCTCTTCAGACTGCCACTATTTCTACCTTTTCACAATTTATAAAGTCTACCCTTATTACCCTTCTGTTCACATACATCAAAATCCATTGACCTCAGATTTGCCTATTTACTATTAATATCTTTTTGTAATTTTCTGCTTTTATCTATACAACATGCAATGTTGATTCTTGTATCACAGGCAAATATAGACTTCACATACCATTATCTACTTTATTCAGGTCTCAGCTATTTTCCCATTACCTCCAGCTGCTCTGCCAATTTCTGAGCCATGTTCATAATTTGCTTTTAGGTTTAAGAGCTTCAGCTAACAGCCTCCTATCAGGAATTTTAATCATTATTTTGGGTGGTCCACTACTCTAACCAGCTCTGCAAAACACTGACTCAGGAAGGACCTACTCTTTGAAATTCCACATTAGCTCTCTTTGATCAGCAGCTCAGTTACCCTGTTCAGTTAATTCATAATATCTTAGATAGCAGGAGCACTTGTCCATAAACACGCTAGTTTTCCCCCTTTCCATTTGTCTTATTACACACCTACCATCTCAAAGACAAAAGTGTACACAAATGTCAATTTGAACTTCAAAAAAATCTTCCCCCTCATGCAGTGTCAAATCTGGCTCAATTTGAAGCACCCTTGTGCCTGTCAGAAAATTGTGAATATTCCAGAACTTAAGCACGTGCTGTTTTTGGGAGCTTCTTGTGTACAATTAGTTGCTGTGCTTCCCCCATTACAACAACTATTGCACTTAAGCATAAGCATTTCATTGGCTGCAAGGTGCTTGGGAACAGCCAGTAGTTGAGAGGGTTATATAAATGCAAGTTTTTTTTAAACCCCTCCCTCTCACACTGACTATAATTTATACCTGTTGCATTATGGCAACATCAAACCACAGTTTAAAAACGTGTTAGAGTTGAATTCAATTTCCAGGTTCAAGTTAGAAATAGGCTGCAACCAGCAGATGGTGAGACATCAAGTGGAGCAGTGTATTTATAACTGCTTTTTGAAAAAGCAGACAATTGTAATAGTGACTGCGATTGGTTGAAGAGTTTTCACAGTCACAAAGATAAAATGCAATATTCTTCAGTGATCACAACTTTCCTTTCATGGTTTTGTGGCAATACATTAACATATCCCCAAATTATTACAGCTATAAATCCAAAATCAGCTGGAACATTTTTGTAAGAGATAGAGCAAAAGGTATTAAAATTTCCTTGTGGAGTAATTGTTGCTTGGAAAGCTGGTGACACATCAACTAAATCTTCAGTTTAGCAACTGCCCTAAACTCAAGTGCTGTGTCAAAGGTTATTTATACATTTGTTTTGGGTGTCACCATAATGTTCACCCCCTAAAAAACATGAGCATGGATGATGTCACCTTTGTATTCATCAGGTTTACTTAACTTAATTACTGGGGCAGATTCTAGCCCCCACCCATCCCCCGACTCTCTGATCCCCTTTAAATGTCATGGTCTTCTACCACAAAAATATGTTAATTAGAAAAAGGCCCAAAAATCCATTTCAGCCAACTCACTGAACTTGAAACATTCATACCATAAATATATTGCCTAGATGGCTTTAAAAAATGTATTATTTTTCCAACTACCGTGCTTCCTAAATACTATCTCCAGCTTTACCAATATTCAGATCAAACTCCTACAAAATTAAACCTGATGGAGGGGACAGTGTCTAGATCCAACACCTCTTTTTTCTATGTCCAGTATTCCAAGGAAAGATAAAAAACACTTCAAAGATACTGAAGCTCTACTCAAAACATGATAGTGTAGGCTTTGGGAGGAACTTGCTACTAATTGTTCAAAATGGCAGCAACAACTTGCCAAACATGTTAAGACCAAAATACCTTAAAATAAGGCAGACAAGGAAAGAAATCCAATAGTTCACATCTCATTACATTGTGATAGCTCAAAATGATTAAAATTCTGCAGGTCAAGAAATCAACTGAAAGATCATCCATGGGACAAAATCTCAAATCTCAAGACATCCTTGAATTGAGGACAACTGACAATCTTCATTTTTGCATAGTATCAACAGCACTGAACTTCCACTAGTTAAGTGTTAGTTCATTTAGTGAGTGTTGCAGATTCACCACAGGAACCAAACATGGCCAAGGAATATTAGGATCAAAGTCACATGAGTATCATTAACAGATGGCAACTGCTGGAATCTGTATGCAATTAAAAAGACTCTTCTTCCCATCTTTGTGGTCAATCTCAGCATACCCTAAAAAACCTTACAATGTAGTAGGTCAAAAAAATGATACAACAGTCTTTTCTAAACTGTTATTAATCTGTTTTAATGGAAGCACAGTACCAACCCTCAGCCAAGATTGAAAACCACTGAAATCAAGTGGGCAGGATCAAATGCAACACCTAGCCACAGCCACATTCAAGTGTAACTTGGATTAACGGGGAGCACAATTCTCAACATGTTAAAATGATTGAAAATGAGAAGGTTAAAAGGTAAAGAAAAAAACATTAAAATGACCCCACAGCACTGAGAACAGAAGATATTGTCCGTCTCATTACTCCCATTGGCTCCATACCCTATTGTCACTTAACTTTGTAAAGATGCTACATTTTTAATGCACAGACTCACTCAACTCACTTAAGTTTAATACTTAGTCAAAGCTTGCAATGACTTCTCCCAAATCACCATTCCTGCATTGCACAAATAAATACATTTTTGCAACTAATTGGATTTGTTGTGCAAAGAAAAAGTTAACAAAAAAAATTACAATCTTTCAATTCATTGGTAAAATAAGAGCAATATTGTTCAGCCTCCATCAATAGCCAAGCTATTTTCAGCTTCTGGCTTCCTTCAAGCCCTCGACTCAAATCTGTCTATGCAATATTTTCCATTCGTTCTCCAAAACTCTCGCCCATGGTTATGTGTGCTCTCAGTTTGACTTGGTTTACTTAAATTGAATTATTCACTTCTGCTCTGTCCTCAAACCCGATTCGTCTTTAGCACATCTATTTCAACTGACTTCATGAACTCCACATATTCTTCAAGCTAAAGTAAACCTAGAATGAACCAAGGTAAACCTAGAATGAACAATAAATGTTGGTCTGGTTAACAAAAACAAAAAACCTTGTCCCAAGCTGCTTCTGAAATATTCCCCACCACTCAGATGTGAAATTTCCTCAAAACCTTCTACTTTGCTATGTTTTTCTTTTCCACACTGATCTGTCCTCCTGTTGTACAATTGTTTTGCTTTGCACTATTTCAGAATTCTGCTTAGTGAAGTTGTTACCCTCCAAACACATTCTTCTGATCAATGAAGACAGAGGAGCAAGATTTACATGGGGTCCTATTTCCAGGAGGGATAATTTAAATTCCAGAAATTGAAGTGTAACAATAAGAATCCAGCATATCAAAACTGATGAACCATGTTGCAGTTGGATTGTTAAATGCCATCACTATGAGCATCTTAAAACAGCTCTGTCCCAGTGTCATTCTTCCAAATAGACTGGATTTGGAGCAAAATGGTGCTCTGATACCAATGATTCATTTATCTTTGAGGTGGTTATGCAAGAGAGATAATCTTGGTTTATTGAAGAATTCTGTAGCTCGACATGGTCCAGCTTTCCATCTACCCTAGTTTCATTCAATCAACTGCCACATTGCCCTGGAGATTAATAATTTATTCTTAAAAATTAAATGCTTTCATACATTAGAAAAGATACAAAAGAAACACCATAATATACATATATTACATGTTTAATATTCCTTTTATAGAAGAGGTGGAAAAGATACCAAATACATTATCGCCTATAAGCAGTGCTTGCATTTAAGTTTCTTCCAATAATATCTTATGTTTTTAGATGGACAACCTCAATATCAGCAAAAATTAGCTAAGGTTACATTCAGGTTATACACTGCCACAGATCATTTTATTGCTCAAGAGTGATGATAACATCTAGATTTAAATTGTACAGTTAGAAGGAGAAGATTAGACCATGAAACCTGCTCATACTTTTCTGCTACATAATAGTTAAGTTTTGGGTTTCTTTCTAAGTTGTTCCTTCTTGGAAAAATTTAATTTTGTAATACTCTGAATTCCAAATTATTAATGTAGCTAACAAACAGATGAGCTATTTTTAAGAGTTGAACATGGTTTTTCTATCCTCCAATCTGTAAGGGCTAACTCACCAACCTTTACATTTGAAGTCACTCTAGAGGGCTGGTTGAAATATCTACTTTTATCACCAACTGATTAGTTCACCTCCCTGCAACTTTTTAATGGTGAAGTTAGTTTCAGGACATACAAAAAAAAACAAATTGCTGGTTGAATGTCAGATACAAGAGGATTGCAGCTTTCAGAACTATTTAACAAGTTTATAGGATTTAAAAGGGCAGAAATTACAACTATTTAAAAAAAGGCCTTCATCAGGCCAACAGGTAGAGATGTAAGAGAGTATCAACTGAATACAACACATTATTACTTTCAATACTTCATAGGTTCAGTTAAGAGTCCTCGATATTGCCACAAGGGGGTAAGACTGCAAACACATTTGATTTCAAGTTCACATATTTGAAGTCCAGTGCCACGCTTTAACTCTTCAGTATAGCATAATAGTACATTGATCCAGCAAGGACAAAGAACTGAAACAAGAAAAAAAACAAAACAAGTTAGATTGCATAGTAAAGTTCATGCCAAATTATCCATTTATAACACACCAAAGCAGCAATTTCTCCAGTATTACCCAAAGTAGTTCAAGATAATAAAAATGTGCTAATCTGTTTAGTCAAGGTATTGGTAGAATAAATTATAGCTAAGATGACATAGAAATACCCTGCTTCCTGTCTGAAGTACAATGTTCTTTGTTTCAGAAGCAATTTAAAAAAAGGCAATCATGACAACATCAGCCTAGATTTTGTTTTCTAGAAGAATTCAGCATCAACCCCCAGCCCTCATTTTTTCCCCCCTTTTCCCTCAGACTTGCCCTTCACTGTTTTCCTCAGCCCAAGCCCTGACTCAACCCAAGAGATATGAGCCTTGAGTAAAATAAAGAAATTAAATCATTTTCAATTAAATTCAATACAGTTACAGATTGAAGATTTTCTTTTTTAAAAAACAGGCCCATTTTCTGCCTATTGTCTACTTGGTAACATACTATTGCATCAGTAATCAAATAAAGCAGCCTTTCATTGCTCAATTACTTGTGCCATGTAGACTAGATTCAAAACCTGAAACAATTGGAGGAGTACCTCAGATCTCCAAAGTTTGCCCAGCATCCTAGGCTATGGAGAGAAATACAAGATTTCAAACTTAAAATGGAATTTAGCAATCTGGACTGGAAGACATACACAAAAATTAAAGCTGGGTTTAGTGACTATTTCTACCACTCCCCACAGCTGAATAAAGCAGACATCACAAATAAGCAACATGTGAGTGACCATTAAGAGAGTTGCACCCAAATGGAGCCAAAACCCAGTATAAAAACCTGTTTTGAGAAAAAGAGAGCAGAGAAAGCAATTAAGAAAATCTAGAACATGTTAAAAAAGCTATCTGCAGCTTTGTTTATATCCAGCAACAGGTTTAAAAACAATTAAATATTACAGTAAGTGGCAATGATTAGGTTCCATCAATCCAAACAAGGAATATTCAGAAGATGGACCAGCAGCTTTCATTTACAATATTCACATTAACCAACGTGATTAGGCAAATTGGGACTGTTTTCCTTAGAAAGACGTAGACTTAGAGGAGATCTAATAGAGGTGTTCAAGATTATGAGGGGTATTGATAGAGTAAACAGGGTTAAACATTTTCCTAGGATGGACTCAAATAGCACGAGGGGTCATGGGCTTAGAGTGAGGGGGATAAGGTATAATTTGGATGCTAGAGGGAGTTTTTTTTCCCCCCCCACAGAGGGTGGTGGGGGTATGGAATGTGCTGCCAAGTAAAGTAATGGAGGCAGGCATTCGAGTTAGAGATACTTAGATGGGCACATGGACAGAATGGGAATGGAGGGATATAGAAAACTGATTTAAAGTAGGGATCATGAGCCTTGGGAGTCCCTGGGAAGTGTGTAAATAGTCGATGATATTGATGTATTTGTTTTTATCCTACAGGTGCTTTGGTCCGCCTTGTTGTCTAATAAGGGACATACACGCGATGGGACGTGAGAGGGCAGCTCTTGGATTTTTTTTCCCCCAGAATATCCTCGTGCTTCATGTCGTTAGTGTACGCTTGACCTGGACCATTTGATAGGCAACATGACAGCTCAGTGACTATCGCTGTGTTGTGCAGATACATGGATTTGGGCCTGTGTCTGTGGGAGTTTGCACATTCTCCAGGTGCTCCGGTTTCCTCCCACATCCCAAAGATGTACTCTTAGGTTAATTGGCAAAACAAATTCTCCCTAAATTGTCTCAAATTTGGTTTTTAATCCATAGATCTACAAACATAGACAGGGATTGCAGTAGAAGTGGGAACATCGAGATGGCGGTGCGGGCTCGTTGGGCCAAAGGGCCTGTTTCCTGTGCTGTTTTGTTCTTTGTGACAGCCTGCAGGCTACTGCACAGATCAAGTAAATCACTCAAAGGTTTTGAGGGATTGTGCACAAATAAAACTTGAAATATCACACAGCATTGAAACTTGCATGCAAGATGAATTAACTACCATTAAAATGCGCACAAAAAAAATAGATCACTTACAGTCCAACAGAGGATAGCAAATCCAAACCATGCCACACCCCAAGCATGTCTATTCAGAGGACCAGAGATAAATTCAAAACATCCCTGCAATAAAAAAATGAAAGGCAAATTAGAAAAGCAATTGCATTGTGTAACAATTTAATACATTACACAAATAAAATACAAACTTCACAGGTCACAGAATTGACATTTGCAGCTTTGGATTCATTGATCATCTTAAACAGAATGAATACATGGTAGTATTTCATATACAGTTGGTGAAGCAGACCACAAAAGGAATCATTACTTGTAGAATATGGATGCATTGAATATGGACAAAGAGGGAAAACTTAGCATTGAAAATGATTGCAAATTGGTTTGCCATCATTACACTTTCCAACTACTCCATAAACACATCTAAAGTGCTTACTTTTGAGTTGACTTTCATTGTTACCTAGCGTGGCAACATCAGCACTGGATTTTTTTTTTTTTTGCACAATTTTCTGATCGCTCCAAAACAGAGTCAGATAAAACTGTATAGGAACTCAAAACAGCTATTCAAATCTTTATACAATTTAGAAGTGAGCAGTATGACACTTCAGTGAGTCACTTTGTTCATTTTCAAGCTAACTTTCAACTCTATTCTTAAAGTGCATTTTCATCATCATTTACAAGAGTCTTGTTTTCCCTTTCTTATCCAATAAGGAAGTTGTGGTTGGTTCTTGACATTTCTGGCTAACCTCTATGAGGAAGAGTTGATAATCAAAACTGATATCACAAATTCCTTTGAAAGTTGTTTCGTAGAATGTCATTGTCAACCTTAGTGTATTCCTTTCCTTGCATCACTATCAGCCACCTCTTGCAAATGGTACACAATACTATCACTGTGCATCAGTGGTGGCAGGAGTGAGCCTGTGGATGTGGTGCCAATCAAGTAGGCTGCTTTGTCCTGGACACTGTCAAGTTTCTAGGAGCTGTGCTCATCCAGACAAGTGAAGAATATTGCAGAGCACTCCTTACTCATACCTAAATTGTGGACAGACTCTGGGAGTCAGGGAATCAGTTACTCACCACAGGATTACAAGTTTCTGACCTGTTCTCACCACATATTTGTGTGGCTGGTTTTATTTTTATTCACTCATGGGACATGGGGATTGCTGGCTGGGCCAACATTTATTGCCTTACTAAGCCATTTCAGAGGCTATTTAAGAGTCAGCCACATTGCTGTGGATCTCAAACCACACCAAGTAAGGAAAACAGATTTTCTTCCCTAAAAGGACATTTGTGAACTAGACAGACTTATACAACTGGCAGTAGTTTCACGATCATCAGTAGATTCTTAATTCCAGGGGTAGAATTTTACATTGGAGTGGACAGAGTCTTTGGTGAAAAGCCTACGCTTGCCCTTGTTAAGGGCACCTCATGGCCACTTAATAACCACTCAGCCTTTTCCCATTCAGCCTCATGTTTGGGTTAGAAAGACAAAAGTCAATTTTGAATGGCAAGAGGGTGCTTCCATCAGAAGCTCCCTTCTCTCTGGAGATACCTTTTTCTTAAGGGCACCCAGCAATCCCTCAAAAGACCTCCTATCTCTGAAATTCCATATCCTCAAAACATCATCATCCCAGAAATTAGCTTTATATCCCTCAAGTAAAGAAATCAAAGCTGTGCAGATTACTCCAAGTGCAGTTTCACCAATGTCCTGTACCGTTGTGGTAAGGAAGTTGAATGATCCAATCTTTACATTACCTGATTATGAACGTAACCATTAACACCAAGTTTGCAAGCATCCAACTCTCTGATCTGATTAAATGAGTCAGTTACACAACACTCTCGAGGCCAGGGGAAGTCAGAGTCTAAGTGGGTCGACCTGAATGCAGAGTTGAACTTAATCCAGTCCTCTGGTCCATTTACTCCACAGCAATTATTCTGCAAAGAGTGAAAAAAAAAATTCAGACATGCTGTCTCCTGACAAGAGAAAAAAAGTGTTCAAGCAAATCAACTTTCCTTCAACCATTCCCAAACAATTCCTTCTTTCACATAGCAACAGAGGAGCTGGAAAAACTTAAACAGCTGTGTAATGTGACAGAATACCTTAATGCAACTTTATACTTAGAATTTGGCAAAATAAAAAGTGCTAGAAATATGGCAATTCTGAAAATGTGGTTGGACTTCCCCCATCAGTGGTATTTCCAGCAGTGGTTGCCCCCACTGCAGGATTCCAGTGGTGTGGGGTGGGTTCAATGGGAATTCCCATTAGTAGTGGCAGGATCAGAGGATTCAGAACCAGCGAACAGCGCACTGCCTCCTGCTATTGAGAAAATCTGAGGGGAGGCCTGAGAATTTTGCCTGACAGATGAAATCACTTTACGGATTGTCAGAACACAGCTAGAAGATAAACAGATGGAAGAAAAAGTTAGAATTTTTTTTTGTTTAAAAAGTGGGTTAAGTCTGGAGTCAAATTAGCAAATGAACACCAATGATCCACAAGAGGAATTTGTTGTTTCATCTGAAGTGTAGACTGATCTTCCAAAATTCGGAATCTCATTAATCAGTAGTTCTTATCCCATCCCCATAAGAAAAACCATTCATCGAGATCCATTTTCTATCTCTCACAATTGTATAACGTAATAAGATTTATTCCAATAATGTTTCAAATCCTGACCTCAGATCCTAAGAAAGTCATACATACTTCAGTTTACTCATCAACTGATTCCATTCTAATATCACTTAAAGCCGACTTCAGTAATATAAGCTCTTTTCCCCCTACCCTGCTTTACTTACTTCAGTCATGACGCGATTCCAAGATTTGGTGAGACCCATGTAGTTTCTGAACTGATCATCATTCTGCCAGTTCTTGTTATCATACAACTGGAGCATTTGCTTGAGGAAGAAGTTTGGAACTAACTGCAAAATAATTTTTTTAGAAAGAAGATGTTTTAAAAAAAAGTACAAGCTATTCTAACCCACAAGAAAGTCCAATGAAGTGAACTCCCAAGATTAATTACCAATCCAAGAGTAATTTGGGATGGGGCAGCAAGTGGAGGTGTTATCTTCCACCTCTACTTGTCATTTGATTTAATGATTTGGCCATATTAGAAATTATTATGATAGGGGGCATAAATTAGCACTGTTATAACAGAGTTCTGCTTCTTGCTATCCAGTAACAAATCTGTGTCTCCTAAATGACTATGGGCTGCCCAAGGTTAAGAGGGGATACTGCTGGAGTACCTTTTATTTATGTATGATTTACAGACAAAGTGAATTAGAGCTTGCAAAAGTGCTATAATCTAAAATTGAAGTATTTTCCTTGGATTTGTAGATATCCAGAAGGTTAGATTTTCATATTACAAGCTCTGAAGTAATGTCTGTAGCATGTACCTCATAATACATATATCTATGAGGTACACCTGCAGATACAAAATGTGACTGGATTTTTCCAGCTGTTCACACCAGTGGAATTTCCACCAGTTGTGTATCTCCACTGCAGGATTCCAGTGGCATGGGATGGCATCAGTGGGAATTCCCATCAGTAGTGGCAGGACCAGAGGATCCAGCGCCAGCGAACAGCGCACCATCTCCTGCTACTGAGAAAATCTGTGGGGATTTTCCTCAGGGAGGTAGCAGTATGCAGTGCTTGTGTGTTTCCCCAACATTGCAAACTTGAATCTTAAGATGCTGATTTCAACCATCTATAAATTCTCCAGGGTACAACCCTCCAGAGAACAGAAGATCTGGGCCAATGTGTTGGAGCTCAGGTCAAACTGGATATGTCCACAGCCAGGTGTCAAGGCCATAGTCAATTAAATCAAACAACCCATTTTAGTCACAAGCATTTTCAAAGTGTTTGCTGCCAAACTTGTTCAATCTTCTCAACTGAACTTGGTTTATTCTTGATTTCCATCAGAATTTGTAGTATGAAAAATCAAATCTTCTGGTCACCAACAAATCCAAGGAAAATAGTTCAATTTTAGGTTATAGCATTTTTGCAAGCTCCAATTCACTTTGTCTGCAAATTATACTTCGATAAAAGGTACCCCAGCAGGGAGACCTTCTTAATCTCAGGCACCAATAGAGTCATTAGACACACAGGTTTGTTACTGGATAGCAAGAAGCAGAGTAAAGCCCACTTCAACTCTGTTAATTTATGCTCTCTATCATCTTAATGATTTCCAATAAGTCAAATTCTTATGTCAAACGACGATCATACACTGGGATTTTTCATGATCTGTTCTAGATAGGACTTCAAATCATGAGCCAATGTCACCAGTTAGCTATAAATTGTGATCCTTATATTCAACAGTGATATGAATATATAGCTGTTCATGAATGAGAAAGGTTACTTACATAGTCCCTGTGTGTTGCAGCTGTGATGCATGAAGCAACTTCAAAGATGTAGACAATTAGCATCAAAATAATGTACTGAAAAAACAAGACAGAAATATTTATGCACCTTAAAACTGCAGTAAACAAAATAATCACTGCACATTTCTTGATTAACAGCTTGCTAATCAGAATAGTTGTACTAGCAAGATTGATTTTACATGAAAAGGGCGCAGTGTTTCACTCCGGCAGACATGCTGAGACTTAACTGCCTTGGGTATGCACCATAGCAACTGTAATTGTAATTAAATCCATCAAACCATGGAAAGTCAATTTAAAAATCAGAAGTTGACTGTTCTCTCATTTCTTTATAAAAGAAATCCACATAGGTGGAATTTTCCCCCAAAATTTGAAGTGTTAAAATACATGGTTTTAATAACTCAAAGCTTAGTTTTGATAACTTATGGTACTGTGTAGTCCAGATGCTGTTAGGACATTCATGCCAGAGATTAATCCTGCCAGAGAAACCAGCATAGACTCCTTCTGCTGCCAGTGTGCATGCACCTGATCTCCCAGTATACCAGATGATGTACTCATCTCCCACAGCAGCTCCCTCCAACCCCCAAGACATCTTCTCATGAATGAATGTTGAATCTCTCACCTCCACTCTCCTGCCAGATATCATCTTTTACCCCTTGCCCTCCCCCCACCACCAGTCCCCAACTGTTGAGATTCATGCCCTCTTCCCCCCTCCATGAACATTCCCCATCTTTATGCCCAGTGGACAGTGTCACAAGGGGCACTGCTCAGCCCTGCCCCCAACTACCCAGGACCTCCAGTCTCACCAGCGAGGCCATCACAGTCCCCAGTGGGGACTATGATCCTTGTCAGTGAAGACCTCCACTGGTGAGGTCAGAAAGCTAAGTGAAAACCCAGGCTCATTGATGATACTAAAATGATCTTATTAATACTTAAATTGGGATCACGCCCTTCCCAGGTGGGAGGCACATTGGCAGAACAGAGCTGGCAATATTAGGAGAGGTAAGAAATCAGACACAAGCCCAATCTTTCACCTTTAGATCATACTTCCCAACCCACTACTCGATTAGTGCAGTGGGACAGAAGAATCTCTCCCAATTAACTATTGACAATTCACTGTGCACGTGGTGAAGCCCACAATTAGATTAGAAAAGTGCTCAGTTCAAGGAAACCATACTCAGGATGTGTTTCAGGTTGAAACCAATGCTCCTAGCCTTATTTCTTAAAAAAAATAAAGGCAGGCAAACCCATAACTGAATGCAAATGTAGAAGTGATTCATAAAATCACAACAAGCTGGGAAGAATTGAAACTTACTGCTAAGATAACCTTCCTTGCTGATTTCATGATTCCAAATATGCCAACAATGCTCAGTACAAACAGGCAGAAACCAACAAAAAGTCCAATCCAAGCTGCGGCAAAAATATCATCATTGTTGGCAGCTGAAAGTAAAGGCCAGAGACCATGCTGATCCGAAACATGAAAAATGCATTCTGCCATTAATGCAATGCCACATAACTGTGAACAGAAGGAGGAGAGAGTTAATAAACAATTCTTATATCTTATCTCAAAATGTAACTCACCATACAAATAGAAACATTTCATCTTAGGACTGAGGCACCACTTAAAGGACTGAACCAGTCTTTTAGCTTGCAGCTGAAGAGGAGATCAGCTAAACATCAGCAATAAGTTCTTACTAAAAAGGCTAATGCTATGAAACTATCCAACGATTATTCTTCCATAATCAAATTCTAGAGATCAAGCACATTATTTGAACGTCAGATTCTGTGCTCATTTCATGGAGATTAGTTGGGAGGATCACTGAACTAGTCAGGAACATCAGTGGCAAATTCCAGAAGGTGTGAGAAGCATTAAAAAAAACTTGGAATGTAGTCATCATTATAAAAATGTCCACTGAAATTCTCAATGAACACTTACTAATTCTCTCACTCACCATCCTGTTACAAAATTGTATTTAAATCTTCCAGTGGGTGAAGTTTTAAAAACCTGTCGTTCCTGTCAAATATCCATTTGTCCAGCCCATCCTAAATTGAGGATGAAGGCATCTTCCCCATAGTTGTAATATCTGATCTCTCCCACTCACATTTGCAACATCATCCAGCATCCATGAGCATTAACCATTTATGGCACCAAATACCATAATTTTAAATCAGCTCAGCACACAGATACTTTGCATGTTGAATGCTCCCTACCTAAACTGTGCTTTCACCATTAAGTTACTGAAGTGCAGCAGGAGGGTGTTAACAATCCTTGCTCATTTCTAGCTCCAAGCTGGAGTCCATACATCCTTCATTAAAAATATTATACAAGTTTGAGATACTATTTAGAACCTAATCAAAATATCCTGTTGAATAAACAAGCACAAAAGAGCAGTCTTTCAAGTACTTCTGAATCTGTATAAACAACCAAATATCACTTACACAAAGAAACTTGTGTTCACATTAATCAGATACCAATTTTAGTTACTCTACTGATACAGACATCTGTTATTTCAGTTTCCTCCTTATGCTTACACAGATCAAAAGAAATCCATCCACTCCCAAGCAGCAATTGGGAAATGTTGGAACCACCCTATGGGAAACACACCTATAATTTCATCTTCAATACCAAGTATGGGAATCTCATTTTGAAGGAAATTTACTGCCAAGCACAAAAAATATAAAAAGCATTACAATTTCTTGACTAGGATTTAGGTATTAGGGAAGTCTCAGCTTAGACAACTTTCTCAAATCAAAAAGGCAAAAAAAAAAAAATAAGATTGCTTTGGATTCCACCCAATTTTTAGACCAAAATAGTTGCTCCTACTATCTGGGTGGGTATTTTCTTTAAGAAGACAAATTGATATTTCGAATACCAAGAGTTAGCTGGAAGAAAAATTCAAATTCATATCAAATCATTCTGGATTTAAGATTAGAGAGTCAAGGAACAGAAATGTTCTGAGTGATAACTTAACCTCATTGCAATGCAGGGATTGGGAGAGCAAATGTGGGAAACCTCAGCTAGGAAGAAAACAGGACAGAAGTCAGTATCAGGCAATTCAAAGTATAATAACACAGTACAGTAACAAAAATTTATTAGGGTTTAGTTCTGGGGAAATTGTAAAGATTCAATATTAAATGTTTGCAAGGGCTGTTTTCATAGTGGAAGAAAAAAAGTGGCTTTAAAAAGACTAGATCAAACATATTAGTGTGCTTAGGAAAAGAAAGCTCAGATATTTCACACATTTGAAATTTGGGAGTAATTTTATGCCAACTCGTTAAGATTCAGCTAATTCACTAGATTGGTACCAGTGCAAGGAAGCAAACTAATTGAATTAAATAGAAATCGAGTTGTCAACTGTGACTGAATGTGTTCCTGCAAGTTTCACCACATGACTTGCCCCCCTCACCCACCTCCCACTCCAACCATTATTTGACCAACACACATCGTTGATATTCTGCCTTCCTCTGCTAAGAAAAGCAAAAAGAGTAATTGCCCAATTGACACACCCTCTCTTTTTCTCCTCTACCAATATTTTTGTATTTGGTAAAAAAGGTTTAAAGTAAAATGACAAAAAAATTAATGTCCCAATGGTTGCATACAGTCCTGTCTGTAAGATGTAGGAGTAGAAGTAGACCATTCAGGCCAATGAAATCATGACTAATCTGATAATCCTCACCTCCACTTTATTCCTTTAATCGTTGATTGCCTCACTGATTAAAAATTTCTCAGCCGTGAACAAATTTAAATGCCCCAGCCACTGCAGTCTTCGGTGATTCACTACCTTCAGACAAAATTCCTCCTCATCTATCGTGGAGGGCTGGAAACTCCACTATAAAAAGAAACTGTCTGCAATATTTGATCCCAAAAGCCTAATACTACTGGAACCACTGCCATTTGTCAGACAATTTCTTGAAGCTACTATGCAATTTGATGTATACAGCAAAAAGTCTCCATTTCTCATATCATTAGGATTTGCCAATTCCATCAGCAGCACTTCTCTACCCATAGGTTTCAAATGGAAAAATCCCATTGACAATTGTGGGACCAGAGAATCCCACTGCTGGCAACAGAATATCACCTCCCACTAACAGGAAACACACAGATGAAGGCCAGAGAATCTTGTCTACTGAATCATGTGCCAGAGATAATAACATGGAAATACGAAATAATAGTGATATGCAAAAAAAAAAACAATTTTCCTATAATTGATTACCTTGCTTCCAGTGCAATTCTTAAATACAGCAACATTCACACACACTTCAATAATACAATCAATACATACCATGACGACCACATTTCCAAAAATGAGTAATCCTTGGAAAGCCCTCACTCCAGAAGTTCCTTTGGCCATTTTTGATCAGCTAAAATGGAAAACAGGGAAGAGCAAACACGATGTTTAAATGCTTTTATATTTGGCATATTAAAATTACCATCTATTTCACTGGTATTTAATCTCCAGAAAGTGTGCTGCATTAGTTTCAGAATGCAACCTACAATCAGATGATTCCTCTGTTGTGGAATAAGTATAACTAAGTATATGGTTCAAAGTAGCAAAGAAAGGCAATACACTTACTAGTTCTTTATAATAGCTATTAATAGATCTTTTAAAAACCCACAGAGGTAAAAAATCCTCAAGTCGTGTTTTATATTCACACATCACAAGGCTTCAAATCAAAAAAAAGAGTTCACAGAGCACCATAGACATGATTGACAATGTAGCAAATGCATTGCCAAACAAAATTAAGCTTGTGACCACATACATCCACAGACCACAAATCAGTAAGGATAGGCATCAACACCTCCTCCAAGATAATCCTCAACACCAGCACCCCATAAAACTGTGTTCTCAGCCCTCCACGATATTCCTTGTATATGCAAGTCTGTGCAGCCAAATTTCCTTTCAATTCGATTTTCAAGTTTGTCGATGACACCAATGTAGTGGGTCAGATCTCAAATAATGACGAGAGTATAGGAATGGGAATCTGATAAACTGCTGAGGCAACAATAATCTCTCCCTCAATGTCAAAACAAAGGAGATGGTCATCGACTTCAAGAAGCATAGTGGAGAACATGCCTGTCTACATCAATGGGGATAAAGTAGAAAAAGCCGAGAGCTTCAAGTTTTTAGGTGTCCAAATCATCAACAACCTATCCTGGTCTCCCATGCCAACACCATTGTTAAGAAAGCCCACCAACGCCTCTACTTTCTCAGAAGACAGGGAAATTTGGCATGTCAGCTACAACTCTGCCCAAGACAGCAAGGAACTATAAAAGGTAGTGAATGTAGCCTAATCCATCACACAAACCATCCACTGCCTCAGCAAAGCAGCCAGCATAATTAAGGACCACATACAAGCCAGGCATTCTCTCTTTCATCTTCGGGAAAAAGATGGAAAGTCTGAGGTCACATACTAATTGACTAAAGAACAGCTTTTTCTCTGCCGCTGTCAGACTTTTGGATGGGTTTACCTTGCATTAGGTTGATCTTTCTCTACACTGTAGCTATGATCGTAACACTACATTCTGCACGCTTTTGTCTCCTTCTCTGCGAATGGTACATTTTGTCTGTATAGCATGCAAGAAGCCATACTTTTCACTGTATGTTAATACACGTGCCAATAAAAAAAATCAAATATCCCAACAGAAATGTGGCTATACCAATGACCATCAGTGCTAAAAGTGTGCACCTACAAGATGCACTGTAACAACTCATCATAGCTCTGACAGCACTTCCTATATTCACCTCTACCATCTGAAGATGGAGGACTGTGGATGCAAGTCACACACCAACCTGACTTCAGTTTTTTCTGGGTCAAAATCCTGGAACTTCCTTCCCAATAGGATTGGGACTGCACATTCCTAAATCACATGGACTACAATATTTCAAGAAGGCAGCTCAGTTGCCTTTCGCACAGGTAACCGAGGATGGGCAATTGTTGGCCTACCTAACAACACTTATCTCATGAGTGATTTATATATTTAAAAAAAAAAAATCACAGCCAAGACAACTATTGCTGTACTTAGACAGCAAATAAAACAGTCTGTATTTTAACAGAGCTTCACATCAACAAATGACAAAATGCTTGATCAAATAATTTGCTATTAAAGAATAAATGTGATTTCAACACAAGGCACAGATAATTGAAGGCATAGCAATGAAAATCAAATATGGAAAAGTTAGCATTTATGTGTAGCTCTCAGTTACTCTCCCTTTGGGCAGTCACAGAGATCAGCTAGGATTATCAAGATTTGGCCATCAAAGCTCAAAGTGATCAGTGGCCTCCCGATTCCTGATCAAGTGATCACTTCTTTCATGGATGGCAAAGGACTGCCAGCAGCCAAAATTATTCCATCTAACACCTTCATTTTAAAATGGAGAAAACTCCAAAATAAAGTCACAATTCAAATGACATCTTAATAAAATCAATGTGGAAAGGTTTACACATCTTAACCCAATCTTGAGATTCCATTGTAGAACAAGCACGGTAGAATCTCATCCCCAAATCCCTTCCTTAGATTAAAAAAAATTGCCTGTAGTTCAGAGCTGTTCGGTGTTAACAGGTTCATCAACATTCTTAGAGAGACAAATACCAACAATCCAAGTCATCAACTGGGAAAGGATTTACAACCAGGGCCATTAACAACAAAAATATTTGGTCATTTACACTAAGAAAAAAAATTAAACCAAAACCTCGCCTAAATTACGTGCTGGTTTTCTGGTTACATCAGAAGAATAGGTTAAAGATACACTAAAAGAGAGATACAAATGCACCACACCCAATAGGCAGAATCTATTTACAGGACTGTTGAGTGTTTTAACAGGTGAAAAAAAAGAAAAACCCGCTTTGAAATGTCACAAAATACAACTCTGTTCTCGAAATAAGCAGAATAAGAAAGCAGAGAACAGTCTAATCGAACTCAAGAAAAGCTTACCAGCTGCACTAAAAAAGCTGATGTTGCTGGAATTTCAACCCCATTCCTGCGCTTTAACTTTAATTTACAGCAACGGCTAATGAACAATCCAAACATATTTCAAAGCCAAAAAAAAAAGTGCTCGCAATTTCTTTAAAAACTGATAAACGAAACAGCAAACAAAGAAACCCACGCAGCAAGTACTAAATAGGCGCACTGTGCTCAGTTCAGTTAGCGGCAAGGCAGACGTAGCTGACTCACCTCACTCGTGTGCGTCTCTCAGCTCCTCTTTCTGAACTGTTCCTGTCTCTCAGCTCCTCTTTCTGAACTGTTCCTGTCTCTCAGCTCCTCTTTCTGAACTGTTCCTGTCTCTCAGCTCCTCTTTCTGAACTGTTCCTGTCTCTCAGCTCCTCTCTCCTGTTTCTACTTTGGGAGGAGCCTCACTTGCAACACTTAAAAGCACTCAACAGGTCCTACGCTTGCGCACATTGCTAGCTCCATCCATGCCACACCTGTACATTGCTTTGCTCTCAGTTCATTGAGATCTTAGGAGTTTTCTTCTTTATAACATTAACAGTGTGCCTCCTTTTAGAAAAAAAGGTAAAAGAAACAATGCATGAAAGGCAGCCACCTTCTGGACAATGGGGAAGTGACATCCATCTTTATAATGTGGTTTTTCGCCTTCCAGAAAGACTGAAGTTCAAATGAAACGTTGTAGGCAAATGTCGCCCCAAGCCTTAATGGGTTCTCATAGGAATGTGCGCTGAATTAAGCTGCCAAACTCTTTCAACTGGCATATGACACAAGATGTGGAGATGCCAGTGTTGGACTGGGGTAAACACAGTAAGAAGTCTCACAGCACCAGGTTAGAGTCCAACAGGTTTATTTGGTAGCAAAAGCCACTAGCTTTCGGAGAGCGGCCCTTTGTCCTCTTTTAAGGTCAACCAAATAAACAAACTCAAATTACATTAGGACGAAGTAAAAGGGGCAGCTCCCCAAAAGGAAGGGGAGCACCCAAATAAAAACAAAGTATAAAGGAAACTTAAAAACGTCAAGTTAAAATGTGATTATTAGAGTCAATAATGCACCTCAGTCCCTGCAGTGCCCAACGGGCGCAGAAGGCATCAACTGCGCCCGCAGACACCACATGCTTGTTGGGCCGAAGGGTCTGTTTCCCGTGCTGTTTTGTTCTTTGTATGCTCCCTCTCCAGGAACACCTGGTGGCGAACGTAGCCGCAGTAGAGGAGTAACAGTCAGGACGGACAGCCTCCTCAATCGCCTGCTGCCTGGACGTTTTGCAAGGCCTGGGAGCAGGTTGCCCTTTGTCAGGTAAGCAGGAGTTCTATTCAGAAACAGGGCATTTAAGACAAACCCAATTTACAAAATAATGGTTTGAATGTGAGTTTTTACAGGTAATCAAGTCTTAAAGGTACAGACAATGTGAGTGGAGAAAGCATTAAGCACAGGTTAAAGAGATGTGTCTTGTCTCAAGACAGGATAGTTAGTGAGATTTTGCAAGCCCAGGCAAGTCACGGGGGTTACAGATAGAGCGACATGAATTTAAGATCCCAGTTGAGGCCGTCCTCATGTGTACAGAACTTGGCTATCAGTCTCTGATCAGCAATTCTGCGTTGTCATGTGTCGTGAAGGTCGTCTTGGAGAAAAAGCTGATGTTGCTTTTCTAACTATCTTGTCTCAAGACAGGATAGTTAGTGAGATTTTGCAAGCCCAGGCAAGTCACGGGGGTTACAGATAGAGCGACATGAATTTAAGATCCCGGTTGAGGCCGTCCTCATGTGTACAGAACTTGGCTATCAGTCTCTGATCAGCAATTCTGCGTTGTCATGTGTCGTGAAGGTCGTCTTGGAGAATGCTTACCCAAAGATCAGAGGCCGAATGCCAGTGACCACTGAAGTGTTCCCCAATGGGAAGAGAACACTCTTGCCTAGTGATTTTCGAGTGTTCATTCATTCGTTGTCATAGCATCTGCACGGACTCCCCAGTGTACCATGCCTCAGGACATCCTTTCCTGTAGCGTATCAGGTAGACAATGTTGGCCGAATTGCAAGAGTATGTACCATGTACCTGGTGGATGGCGTTCTCATGTGAGGTGATGGTATCAGTATCAATGATCCGGCACGTCTTGCAGAGATTACTGTGGCAGGGTTGTGTGGTGTCATGGTCATTGTTCTCCTGAAAGCTGGGTGGTTTGCTGCGGACAATGGTCTGTTTGAAGTTGTGCATTTGTTTGAAGGCAAGAGTTGGGGGTATGGAGATGGCCTTGGCAAGATGTTCATCTTTATCAATGACATGTTGAAGGCTCTGGAGATGATGTCGTAGCTTCTCAACTCTGGGGAAGTACTGGATGACGAAGGGTACTCTGTCCACCATGTCCCGTGGTTGTCTTCTGAGGAGGTTGGTACAGTTTTTTGCTGTGGCACAACGGAACCCTGTGTCTGCATGGGTTTCTGCTGGGGCCTCAGGTTTCCTTCCATAGTTTGGGAGACGTACTGGTTAGGTGAATTTGCTATGCTAAATTCTTCCCCAGTGCACCCGAACAGGTACTAGAGTGTGGTGACTTAATGACAGTAAATTCACTGCAATGTTAATGTAAGCCTACTTGTGACACTTATAAGTAATAATAATAAAATACCTCTGCATGATACCATCCAATATCATCTCATGACTTACTGGTTCCCAATTTACAGATTGCAGATCTCCCCTTCCCTCCTATGCTGCAATCAGTTTATACCAGTCATGCTGCTGTGCTATTCCCTTCACCTGGTCTTGCCTGACAATTAAAATTGAACTTAAATTTTTACTCCATCCTTAAAGTTACAAAGGCAATGTTCAGAGTGGTCCAGGCAAACCCAAATCCATTCCTGGCTTGCTCCAAAAACCAAATTCAAATTTCAATTGAATCCAATTCATGGTCCCCCACAAGAGAAATAATCAAGAACTATTAAGAGAATCATTATTTTGTAAAGTGAGTTTATGTCTTTATATGCCCCATTTGTGAACAGAATTCCTCTTACCTGATGAAGGAACAGCACTCCGAAAACTAGTAACTAGGAATACAAAATCAGATAATAAAAATTATCACAAGTATTTAAATAGGAATAGTATGGCTAATGCTAGTACTGGTCCTCTACAGAGTAAGTCTGGTGAATTTATAAAGGAAAATGAAGAAATAATGAATCAGGAGTATTTATTTTTAAAATATTTTTACACCATTCTTAAAGTTACAAAGCCAATGCTCAGAGTGGACCAGGCAAACACAAATCCATTCCTTACTTGCTTTAAATTTAAATTGAATCCAATTCACGGTCCCTACAAGAGAAATATACAAGATCCAAACTGACTCAATAAGGCAATGCGCCCCATCATGCTTGATCTTAGCCAAACTGCCTTCGAACAGCAGTGAGATATGGCAGTGACATTGTTAAAGCTAGGCAAAAGCAAATTCTACATACCTCAAAGTCACTATGGAATGAAGATTACTAATTGCACACCACTAATAAATAGTTGTAAATCAGATTGGTCAAATTATCCAGTGGCAGCACACTTAATTTGCTGGGAGAACACGATTCCAGTGAGTTGGATCTTTAATGACTATTCATGGTATGGAAATACTTGCAAATATGGTTCCCAACGTGGATCAGAAAGAAAGCCAATCCACCATCAACCTGTCAGGAAAGTCCAAATTAAATTGCCACCAGTGGGAATCTGACTTTCCCCATCACTCCATATTTTGTATCCTTGCCCACGAACCCTGATACTGGGGGAAAATTCTGCTGGGGAAAAAGTAGCAATTAATCTAAGCCATGGTCAATATGGTCTCATGGGCTGGTTTTGATCATTTAATAGGATTAGATGGGTTAAGGAAGGGAAATTTGTCTATTTGGCAAACCCCTGTGTGACGGACAGTGAACAGTAAACTCACACATTATTCCCAGTTATACCTTGCCACTCAAATGAGGTCCTAGAACTGCCCAGCCATCCAGCAAATATTCAAATTTCTGCTTATCCAAAAACTAACCTGCTTATTATGTAAGAAAATTCAGCAAAGAATCATCCAGGAAGACACCTCTCATGATGATGTTCATCGTATTGTTGATGCTGTATCCAATGTCTCTACTTTCTCAGGAGGCTAAGAAAATTTGGCTTCTCTGCTAATGATTTACCAACTTTTACAGATGTACCAAGGAAAGCATATTTTCTGGTTGTATCACAGCTTGGTATGGCTCCTGCTCTGTCTAAGACCACAAGAAACTACAAAGTGTTGTGAACAAAACCTACTCTATGATGCAAACCAAACTCCAATTCATTGATTCTGTTTACACTTCCCACTGCCTTGGAAAAGCAGCCAGCATAATTAAGGACCCCACGCACCAAGGATATATCCTCTTTCACCATCTTTCATCAGGAAGAAGATACAAATATCTGAGATCACGTACCAACTGACTGAGGAACAGCTTCTTCCCTGCAGCCGTCAGACTCTTGAATAGACTTACCCCATATTAAGTTGATTTTTCTCCACACCCTAGCTATGACTGTAACACTATATTCTGCATCTTCTCTTTTCCTTCTCTATGTACAGTATGCTTTGTATAACATGCAAGAAATAATACTTTTCACTGTATACCAATACATATGACAACAGTAAATCAAATCAAATCAATATCTGTTAAAAGTACAAAACTAAGTCTTGCTTGAAAAATCTAGATTCCTTACTTGGTACAATGGGGATCCACTGCTTTCTCTACTCAATCTGAAGAAGAAGGGAACAGTTTGTTTGAGGAAGGGACAGTGAATTAGCAAACCAAGAGGATATCAAAGTATTGATCAATGAGAAATGTTCTTGTCCAAATGCAGCTCAATGGAAGGTGTGGGACATGGGGCAGAGGTCCTAGCAAGGCAGTGACATACTGATATTGTCATTAAACATGTGATACAGAGACCTAGAGTTTGAAATTTGAATTCAATAACAATCTGGAATTAAAAGTCAAATGATGATCATGAAATTGTTATCATTTGTCATCAAAACCTATCTGGTTCACTAATTCCTTTAGGGAAGGAAATTTTCCATCTTTAACTGGTCTGGCCTGCATGGGACTTCAGATACACAACAGTGTGATTGGCTTGTAAATGCCCACTAGAAAAGCCTATCAAGCCATTCAGTTCTCGGGCAATTAGGGATGGGTAGTAAATGCTGGCCCAACCAGTAACTCTTGCATGAATGAATTTAAAAAAAAACACAGGTAAACATGTGATGATAGAAACATAGAAAATAGAATCAGGAGTAAGCCATTCGGCTTGCTCCACCACTCATTTTCACTATGGCTGATCATCAAATTCAATCTCCTGATCCTCTCTTCTCCCATATTCCTTGATCCCTTTAGCCCCGAGAGCTAACTTCTTCTTGAAATCAGACATTTTGGCCTCAGCTACATTCTGTAGTAATGAATTCCACAAATTCATCACCGTCTAGGTGAAGAAATTCTTTCTCACCTCGGTTCTAAAAGGTTTACTCCTTATTCTCAAACAATGACCCCTAAATCTGGACTCCCTCACTATTGGGAATATTCTTTCTGAATCTACCCTGTCTAACCCTGTTAGAATTTTATAAGTTTCTATAGATCCCCTCTCACTCTTCTAAACTCCAGTGAATATAATCCTAACTAACTTAATCTCTCCTCATATGACAAACCTGCCATCTCCAGGAATCAGCCTGGTAAACATTCATTGTAACCTCTCTATAGCAAGGACATTCTTTCTCAGATAAGGACACTAAAACGGTACATAATACTCCAAGTGTGGCCTCATCAATGTCCTACACAATTGCAGCAAAACATCCCTACTCAAATACTCAAATCCACTCGTTATGAAAGGCAAAATATTAATTGCTTTACAGTACTGCCTGCTGTACTTAGGCACTTACTTTCAGTGACTGATGCATGAAGATACCAAGATCCTATTGAATATCCATCTCTGTCAATTTTTTACCCATTCAACTAATAGTCTGTGTTAATTATTGCTAACAAAGTGGATAACCTCACATTTATCCACATTATGCTGCCAAATAATTAATACACAATGTGAACAGTTGGTGTCCTAGTACAGATCCCTGCGGCACCACACTGGTCACTGACTGCCAATCAGAAAAAGACCCATTTATGCCAACTCTTTGCTTCCTTTCTGCTAATCAGGTGCTAATGTGAGGGGTACAGTGCTCTGTGGGTCGCAGTTATCAGCATCAAAAAGCACACTGAAATAGGGCCAAGTGTGACAAGGTGTCGCAATGGTTAGCTCTGCTGCCTTATAGCTCTAGGGACTCGAGTTCAATTCCCAGTTTGGGTCACTGCATGTGTGGAGCTTGCACATCCTTCCCATGTCTGCGTGGGTTCCCTCCAGTTCCTTCCACAATCCAAAAGATGTGCTGATTAGGTGCATTGGCCATGGTTAAGTTCTCCCTCAGGGTACTCGAACAGGCAACAGATGGAATGTGGCAACTAGCAGATTTTCACAATAGCTTCATTGTGGTATTAATATAAGCCTACATGTGACATTGACAAATAAACTTAAACTTGGAGAAAAAAGTGTGCAGCCAATGGATACACATAGGGTAAATGCAGGGAATAGGAAGGCTGGAGCCCAGGTGAGGCCAGGGGAAGGAGCAGCATGTGGGATTGGAACAGTATAGTCAGGATGTGGCTTTACAAGAATCTGAGAGCAGATTCTGGTCTGCTGTCCTCAGAAAGGATCATGGGAACACAATAGAACAACATAAAAGCAAGCAGGGGGCAAGGTGGCAATTTTCCAGAGAGGCAGACAAAGCCAAAAAAAGTACAAGAAATTTTACATAAATTTATAATTCATTTTCGTTGACAACATGGCAGTTGCAGGCTATGAAGATTCAAAAACCTGAGCTGTTACACAGTGACATTTGGAGGCCAAAGTATGTAACTACATGCAGGTGCAAACAGTTTTGATATTAATCCAAAGAAGTCACTGAACTGCAATATTGGCTGGAATTTTACCACCCCACCCACTTTGGGAATCAGAGTGGACAAGGAGCAGACAATGAGAAGGTCCATTGACATCAGATGGGATTTTATGGTTTCAGGACGAGTGAGGCTGTAAAATCCCACCCACTATCTCTGTTTCTCTTTCCATGCGTGGTGTCTGACTTGCCGAGCATTTTCCTGCAGTCTTTGCATTTTATTTTCAGATTCTCAGCAACTGCAGTGTTTTGTTTTTATATATAGCAGCTAATCTTACTTGATATCGAATGTATTCAACAACTATTATAGACATAACAGTGTTGCACATAGATTTTGTTAAGAGTTTTAGTTTCAAGATCGTACAATATAGAATTTTCCAAAGCATTTTGAAATAGAATATTATGCACTGATCAGCAAGTTCAATATAGAATTTTCCAATGCATTTTGAAATTGAATATTATGCACTGATCAGCAGGTTCAGTAAATAATAAATTGCATATTGTAGGCTCTGAAACCTGTTTTCCAAGAATAGTTAGCATCATATTTAGTTTAATTTACATCTCAGAACATCACCATTTCAAAATGTATGATTTTTCCATTTCCTATTCCATTCATTCTTGACAGGACTCTGAAACAGATAGCAGATTCAGGCCGTTCTTGTTCTGATTCTGTTCACCTTAATCTCTGTAGGTTTGTCACACCGTATTGAATTTGGGTTTTAACTCAAACCCAGGAGGGGAAAGGGTGGTGTACTGAGCCACCCAGTTTTTTTTTGCTCATGTGAAGAGGTGAGACATGATGATCATTGAATCATAGATAATCTATACGCTTTTAGACAGTATGGAAGGAGGCCTTTCTGCTCACTGGGCCCGTGCTGGCCTTGAGCTGGCACTCACTCCTAATTCTTACGATGTCACAAATGAGATGAGTTAAATTGCTTTCCCTGTGCTGATATCAGCTTGATGCCAACTGCGGGCAATTGGGATTACGTAGGGGTTTTACAAAAGAAAGAGTGGCATGTACAAGTTGGGCCAAGGAGCCTGTTTCCATGCTGTAAACCTCTATGACCCTATGTGCTGAATGGCCTCCTTCTATACTCTTTACTGAGCTAGCATAGGCACGATGGGCGGAATGGCTTCCTTATGTGTTCTAGGTTTCTACAATTCAATGATTACATTATTCCATATGAGAAATAAGAGATTGGGTGGCACAATGGACTAGTCCCTATGAAAACAGAAATTCTACCTTCCAGGTAATAATTGAAAGAATGGCCATTTATTTTCAAACATTTACAGTAATAGTAATCTAAAAGCACTATTCACTAAATACTATCTTTGTCGACAACTTCTGCTTTAAAACATACACCACTCTTGTGCTGCAGACACATAGCTAGTTGGCTCCAGGCTGATTATGTTCACCTTCTCATTCTTAGCCAGCTGAAATAATATACTTCACAGTTATACTTTACATTATCCTTTAAGGAGATGTTCAATTTTCCCAGAATTAATTCAAAGTGATTCTTGGTTTTTAATAGTTTATTCTTGTTCTTTAATTCTCTCAGACTGATAACTAGCAATCTTAGAATTAAGATTTTATTTCCCTGGACACACTTCCTCTAAACCAAGCTGGACAACTCTTCAAGTCTCATTTAATACCCCACAAGTTTAGTCTTTTCAATTCAAGCAGCAGCTTTCACATGCATTCTTGCATTGTGAGCATTGGAGACACCTCTGGCCTCTAGCTGTTCCCTCTGTCCTGGATCCAGGCAGCCTCAAGCCACTATTGTAAAATTCGAGGGAAGCTAGAGACCAGATTTTCAGAGAGACTTCCTTCTGCATTCTTCCCATGGCAACATGATTCACATGGGCCTTGTATCAAGGTAAGAATGATCATTTATTTCCTTATAAGGCCAGCAATTCATACCAGAAATCAACCTAGTGAACCTCCTCGGAAATATTTCCAATGCAAGTATATCTCTGTTTAAGTAAGGATACAAAAATTGTTTATAATACTCTACGTATGATACTACCAAAGTCCTAGATGTACAGTCATGGCAAGAATTTTCTATTTTTATATCCTCCCCTCTGCAAGAAAGAGCTTCCCATTGGTCTTCTTAATTATTTGCTGTACCTGAATACAGATTTTTTGTGATTCCTGTACAAGGACACCCAGATCCCTTGCTATTCTTCTTCACTTTATGACACATTCATCATTACATTGCAAATTTTATTCTTCAGGTGCTTATCTAAATTCCTTTGAAAGCCACCATTGAATTGCCTTCACTAGATCGTAATCACTTCCAATGTCATTTCTGTTAACCATTCCTCTAAATCTGTGTCCTTTGATTCTTGCTCCTTCTGCACCAGTGAAGACAGTTTCTCCCTATCTACTCTAATCAGACTTCTCATGGTTTTGAATACAGTTATCAAACCTCCTCTCAATCTTCTCTTCTCTAAGCAGAACTACCCCAGACTCTCCAACCTATTCAAATCACTGAAATCCCTTAACCCTAAAATCATTCTTGTAAATTTTTTCTGCACCCACTCTAAAATGTTTTCACATCCTTTCTAAAGTGTAATGCCCAGAATTTGGACACAATATTCAACTGAGGCTGAATTATGTTTATAAAAGTTCATCATGACTTCTTCGCTATTATAGAATTAATATTCTATTTATTAAGCTTAAGATTCCATTTACCTTTGAAATCACTTTCTCAACCTGCCTGGCCATCTCATTGATTCGTATACATGTAACATGTAATTTCTCCACCACTATTCTAATTGTACCTTTACTTTACACTGCCTCTCTTCATTCTATCTTCTGAAATATATTACTTTTCCTCTTTGTGTTAAATGTCATTTTTTGTCCCACCAGCCAATTTGCTTCCCCATGAAGTTTCCCCTCACAGTTCACAGTGCTGCCAAGTTTTATGTCATCTGCACATTTTGAAATTGTGTCCTACACAGCCAAGTCTAAGCCATCACTTTATACTACGGAAAGCAAGAGTTCTAACACTGACCCCCAGGAACCCCACTGTATGTGTACATTCCTGCAGTTCAAAATACAATTCTTCATCACTAGTTTCTATTTCTCGTAACTCTGCTAATTTTATATTCATGTCACTACCATCCTGTTCATTCTATTGGCTTTAACTTTGTTGACTTTATTAGATGGCATTTTATAAAATGCTTTTTGGAAATCCATTTATGTCATCCTTCATATAATTGTGTTTAGTCCCACATCCTGCTTTCTGCCTGTAACCCTGTAAGACCTTCGTCCTCAAATACCCTGTAAAATTAGTTACAGAATAAATGTTTGTGACAGTGGTGGCTGAGTTGCCAGCAAATTTGCCCATTGTAAGTCAGAACGTTGTTGGTTTAAGTCTGGCTCAAATGTAGGACTGAGAGAGTGCTGCACCCTTCAGAAGTGAGATTTAGACTGTCTTTGTTTTCAATAGATGTAAAAGATCCATAGCACTATATTGGTGCCCTGGCCAATATTTAACCCTCAATAAACATCAGAAAAAAGTTGTCACATTATTCTTTGTGTACACCTACTGCGCAAATTGGCTGCTATATTTCCTGTATTACAACCACAACTACACTCCAGAAGTAAAATATGGAGTTAATTTTCCAGTTCTGCCCACAGTAGAAATTGTCGCCAGAAGGACAGAATATTTGACAGACCATTTAAAAGGTCCTTTGACTTCGGGTGGGATCTTCTGGTTTCAGTGCAGGCGCAACAGGAAAATCCTGCCCTATGTCACCGACTGGAAAGAACTTTTATGATTTCCTACTACAGTGAAAAGCATTTTATAAATGCTAGCTCATTTTCCCACTTTCTTTCAGCTTCCACCATCTTTTCAGATAGAATATTCCAGTTCCTAACAACTCTCTGGGTGAAAACATTTTCTCTTCATCTCCCCTCGAGCTATTTTGCCAAATGATTTTAAATCTATGATCTTCTGGTTGTGGGCCGAATCATCAGAGGCTACATAGCCATTCATCTTGAAAATGTCAGTGGGAAGAGAGACAGCGATGAGATTTAATGCCAGCAGGGAGAAACTGGAAGCAGCAGCAGCAGCACAGGCAAAAGTTTGGTCAGCTCACATGAGTTGTCCAGATTAGTACATTCAAAGGGCATATCCTACCAAATTCAGCAATTTATCTCATCCACTGCTCACTTCACTACTCCTTCATCACCCAGCAACCAACAATCCCTGTCAGTCAGCACTGAGGATATGGAGATGCCTGCGTTGGACTGGGGTAAACACAGTAGGAAGTCTCACAACACCAGGTTAAAGTCCAACAGGTTTATTTGATAATAAACACCACTACTCAGCCCAGCCTGACATATGCTTTACCACATACTCACACAGTTTGAACTGTTCCAAACCTCAACACCACAAACACTAACAGTTATTCAATTACAACAGGCACATCATCCCAACAAATTGCACAACACTCACTGACATACTTTTCTCTTTCTTCCGAGAGAAAGTGGCCCATTACAGAAAACAACAGGAAAATAATCAAGTGAAGGCGTTTGTACAACTATGTTGGAGGTAATGTGAAGAGATTTGTGATTTGATTTTTGATTTTGGTTTGATTTGATTTATTGTCACATATATTAGTATACAGTGAAAATTATTATTTCTTGCATGCTATACAGATAAAGCATTCCATTCATAAAAAAGGAAAGGAGAGAGAGCAGAATGTAGTGTTACAGTCATAATTAGGGTGTAGAGAAAGATCAATTTAATGCAAGATAGGTCCATTCAAAAGTCTGATGACAGCAGGGAAGAAGCTGGTCTTGAGTCGGTTGGTACGTGACCTCAGACTTTTGTATCTTTTTCTCAAGAAGAAGTGTGAGACTATGCACTTTGGAAGGAGGAATGGAGGCAAAGACTATGTTTTAAATGGGGAAATGCTTAGGAAATCAGAAACACAAAGGAAGTCCTTGTTCAAGATTCTCCTAAGGTTAACTTACAGGTTCAGTCAGCAGTTAGGAAGGCAAATGCAATGTTAGTGTTCATATCAAGACAGCTAGAATACAAGAGCAGGGATGTACTTCTAAGCCTGTATAAGACTCTGATCAGACTCCATTTGCAATATTGTGCGCAGCTTTGAGCCCTGTATCTAAGGAAAGACGTGCTGGTCTTGGAAAAGATCCAGAGGTGGTTCACAAGAACGACTAGTGAATGAAGAGCTTGTTGTAAGAGGAATAGTTGAGGACTCTGGGTCTGTATTCATTGGAGATTAGAAGGATGAAAGGGGATCTTATTGAAATTTGCAGGATACTGCGAGGCCCAGCTAGAGTGCACATGGAGAGGATATTTCCGCTAGTGGAAAAAAGTAGAACCAGAGGCCACAACTTCAGGCTTTAAAACAGAGATGAGAAGGAATTTCTTCAGCTAAAGAGTGATGAATCTGTGGAACTCTTTGCTGCTGAAGGCTATGGAGGCCAGGTCATTGTATGTTTCTAAGACAGAGATAAGTATGTTCTGCATTAATAAGGAAATTAGGAGTTATGGAAAAGGCAGGAGGATAGAGGTGAGAAAAATATGAACCATGATTGAATGGCAGAGCAGACACAATGGACTGAGTGGCCTAATTCTGCTCCTATGTCTTATAGTTTTATTGAAGATGTAAGAGAGAATGTCTGGAGGGCATAGGATCCTTAATTATGCTGGCTGCTTTGCTGAGGCAGTGGGAAATGCAGACAGAGTCGATGGATGGGCGGTTGGTTTGTGTAATGGATTGCGCTATGTTCATGATCTTTTGTAGTTTCTTGCGGTCTTGGGCAGGGCAGGATATTGCTGAGGTTGTGCCCACCAAAGGGGTAAAGTGATTGATGATGAGGGTACTGCATTCTTAAACCTTTCTATCCACTTCTCCCTCATCCTTCGATCACTTCTAGCAGAGAAAACTGCAAATGGTGCAAGTAGACACTTTTTACTTCCAAAAGCGTCAAAAGTAGACAATTTTTACTTCCAAAACCAATTGTCCCACATTTTTTATTTTGGATGAAAAGAACAAGAAACTGCCTGGCACATGGGGAAAGAGGAAGAAGAAAGTGAAGGTGAAGAGACACCATCGCTCAATGTCACAGTCCCAGCCATCAACTCAGATCAACTGGAACTGTACATAACTATAGGCTAGGTTAGGAGCAGGATCTATATGTGCTGAGGCACTGGGCATCTAAACAAGAGCCAGGGCATAGGAAAGGATAGCACAGCTTACCAAAGGGTGAGACTGGACACTAGTTTTGCTGCAAAGTTCTCACATAAGAACTTAGTTAGTCTAAGCTGGGTGATGGCTGATGGGTATACATAAGCGAATGCTTGGTGTAACAGAAAGCTTGTTAGTAACGCTGCGTAGGAACATGGAAGAATATAGCACTAACCTGGCAAGGGTTTTGTGCGGAACTTGGAGCTCATTCTGTCCAAAATGGAATCAGTGGCCGATCTTTATTCACACTCCTGCAGCACATTCAATGTTCAATGCCTTAGCTTCCATTGTAGCACCAGCAGCTTTGACTAAAAGTTTGAGCTCTGCAAGGGAAGTTCATACTAAAGTCAAGCAGGATCAGCGACTATCATGCTGTGAATGACTGTGTTCAAACTCCAGCAATCTATTCTCCAAACAATGACTAGGATTTCTGATGTGCTACGCCAGCAGAGTAGCAATGGTTCCATGGAGACCCAGCCTGTTGTCCTATCTCAGGATGACAGCATTCTGTCATATTTCTTGCTCTTGCCTGTCACAAATCTGCACTGAAGCCTCCAAGGCTAAGATGGTGCAACCGGAAACCTGGCTCTCGAAGTATCATCTTTCAAAATCAACTGATGGCCAGCTGTCTTCCACTAGCCACATAGTATCCATTGATGAAACCCTTATTGAAGCACTAGGCGAGACAAAGAAATATGGAAGAGGCACTAAGGGAATATATAGGGATGGTAGATTTTTGTGTATTGTGATCTAATTCATAAATTTGGATTCAAATGTGTATTTTGGATTGGCTGTTATTTATGCATTGTGGAAAGAGAACAATGCAATGATCAGTAATAAAGGAGAGATAAAAAGTGTGGAACTGTTGATGACTGGAGAGTTGTGGTTGAAGTTATGCGTTCTCGCTCGTATACATTTGATCACGAAGAGCTTGCTAGAAGGAGAACATTTACATTGCAGCCTTCTTGCTCCTCATATTCCTCTACTTTTCTTCCAATGTGTCTCCTCCTACTCTTCAACTTCTTACCTGATAGATGGTGACAATGGCAAATACACTCCTGAATTTGTCTAGGTAGCAGATATAATGCTTGAGGACATCAATACGCTCTGTAATAAAAGCAAATACTGCAGATTCTGGAAATCTGAAATGAAAACAGAAAATGGATAAAGGTGGCAAGCCTGGCAGCATTGTTGGGTAGAAACAGAGTTAATGTTTTGATCTGAGTTCTGTAGAAGGGTCACATGGATTTGAAAGTGGTCTATTGTTCATGTGTGTTTGGGAAAATGGTGAGGCAATATGTGTGAAGTCAATGATACTCTATACAGCAAGGAACCCAAAAACCAGGACATCCTTATGCTCACCATTTAAGAGTGGTTTCTGAGATTCCCTTTATAAAAAGTTCATCTCGTTCCCTCTTGCCAGACACAAATGTCTGGCAAGAGGGAATGAGCTGAACTTTTTATAAAGGGAATCTCAGAAACCACCCTTACACAGTATGGCACTGTAAAATGTGCAGCATTGGTAACAGCCAAGCACATAAAAGTTAATTACTGAGGCAACTCTGACAGCATCAGGAAATGTAGTCCTTGCCCTACTTTGAGAATGGAATTATGGATGCAGCAGATTTCAGTCACCACCTCTTTGGTGGAACCAACATTTCATTGTTGTTCAAGTTCAGGTAAGAGAATTGCACTTTAAACATCCCTGTGGGAATAGCCTCTTCCTCTGAGTCCTTCTCCCTCTTCAGTTCACCCTATTCTGCTCGAATGTTTGGGACATCAATGGTAACCATGCAGGGCCATGGGCAGTTCCCTATCTTGCCTGCAGCAAAGCCAATCCAGGCTGGAGGTCACAGTAGAACAACACGGAGCCGCTGGTCAGGAGCAGGACCTGGCCACCTCTCAGCCCAAGAAGAGGCCAATAGACATAAAGAATACGTGGGCTGGACAGGACTCCGATGAGTTGCTGGGCACAATGTGCCACTGCAGACTCCGCCTGGGCAAAGAGACAGTGTAGCACCTGTGCCTTGTCATTGCGGACCTGTGGAGGAGGAGGTCACTTGCTCCCAGTGACCATGAAGTCTATGGCAGCCCTAAACTTCTTTGCCACAAAATCATTCCAAACCTCATGTGAAGGCTTGCATAGTGTCTCTCAATCATCGATCCACAATGGTCATGGGTACCCTGTATTACTGAGCATTCCACTCCATCCAGTTTGATCTGGGCCAGGCACAACAAGTTGTAGGCTTCTCTGCTATCGCTGATATGCTGCCAATGCAGTGGGCTATAGACACCACGCATGTCGCTCAGTGAGCCCTGTGGAATCAGGGAGGGCCCTTCATTAAAGACAAAGGATTCCACACCCTCAATGTCCAAATTGTGTGCAACCACCTGCTCTACATCCTACATATGTGTGCATGCTATCTGGGGACCATGCACGACAGATGCACCCTGGGACACTCGAATAATCCAGGGGTCTTTGAGGACCATTCCAGGCTGCCAGGATGGTTGGTGGGGTTATTACAATGCGGAGGTGAAATTTTCCTCGTTCAATTTTGGAACCACCAAAGGGATATACCTTGCCGCATATGTGTGTATGTGAGGTAGTAAGAAGTTGTTGGTTTTAATGAATTAAAGCAGGATCTGACATTCTCTATCATGAACAATAAACAGGTCTTTATTTTTAAAACTGGTGACAACCTTATTAAAGCAATTAACAAATGGAATAAAATCCCAATAGAATGTTGTTCAAATATAATAAAACTCAATCAGGAATAATGAAATATATCATTACAGAATTCAATCACTCTCGAATAATATACATTAATATACAACCAGGCATCTTTTGGAAGTATGAAACTTCTCTTCTGAACACTTTGAGGTGGTATCTCTCTTTTGATGATGATTTTATGGAAACATACATTAAACTGCATGGCTAACCTGAGAATTTTGCCTTCTCTCCTTCCGAGATGGCAAGCATACTCTAACCGTTATCCCCTCTTTTCCAGGTTTATATCTCTGGAATTACCTTACAGTATTCCTGTGATCTGGCATGAAGCTGTCAACAACACTCACATTTGCGTTCCATTCGTTTGTGTCTCTGCATGCTCGCTTTAAACTCATTGGTTCAATTCAAAAGCCTGTTTTGTCAGGTTGGAACATTGACTACTAAGCTTTGATACAAATATTGCAAAACTCAGCTTCTGCAGCCTGTCCTTCATAATTTAAAAATCCACAATAAAAACACGTGCACTTTAAAGAGAAAATGCTATATAATTTATTCATTTTCCTTAGCATTTGCTGATCGATTACTCTCTTGGAAAGTAAGGCCTTCCACTGGAAATATATAGCTGGATGATTTGAAGTGAATAATATACACTCAAAAGATGTGCACTTTGGGTTGATTGGCCATGTTAAGTTGACCCTAGTGTCAGGGGATTAGCAGAGTAAATATGTGGAGTTATGGGAATAGGGCCTGGGTGGGATTGTGGTCGGTGAGAACTCAATGGGTTGAATGGCCTCATTCTGCACTACCGAGCTTCTATTCTACACATTTTAAGATAAGGATTCCCACTGGACAAGGTTCCTAATTGGAAAACTATACCCACAGACTAAACAGGCAGAGAGAGAAAAGTGACTGAGCCTTTTCTGAAGCCTTGATATAAGTCAGTGAAAGGATGAACCAAAGAGATTATCAACGTTCCATGTAGGATCTTGAGGTTCACTCTCAACTGGGGAAGCAATAGAAAGCTGGACTCAGCAACCTAGATTAGAGTGGGAAAACAATGGAAAAGCTTAGAACTGCTCTCAGAAACCCAGATTAAAGTGGGGAAATGGCAGAATGATGACAAAAATTCCTGTTGTTGATTGCTTCTGTCCAGCAATTCTTGTCGGATGTGTGCACATGTAGCTATTGATAGATATTGACTAGCACACACTGACAAGGACAATGCCTATTTGTAGGAGGTGCTCAGCCAGGTTCAAATCACAAACCTGAAATAGAGACAAAACTCAGAACCAGCAAATGTACAGCATACACTGGACGCAAAAACATTGATGCTTTCAGATATTTAATCATCTTTCAGAAAAGGCTGAAGTTATCACTACAACAGCTTAACAGCAAAAAACATGCAAACTCTACATGATTGCAAATATAGGTGACCTGATTTTCTTGCTTTTTGCTTGGAAATGAGATGCTACAACTGATCCATTTGTGGTTATTGATCCCTTGCATTAAGTTCTCTATACGTACACACTGCTGCACATGATATTACAGTAATGGAAACAATAAGAGAGGACTTTCCAAAAATCAAAACATGTCAAATCCTACATAATGCCTTCATTTGCTGGAGTGTAGTTTAATCCACACAGATTTCTTTGTCACGCATCCAAATCAATGCCTGTATCTGTTAAGGAGTAGAAATAGCCAGTTATCAAATATGTACTTTTTTGTGGACATCCTAGAGTAATCAAATATCTGATTTGTACTAAATTTAAAATACATCAGCATATTCTGTGATACAAAGTCGAGTTTGTGAGAAAAATATAAAAATGTTGTAACAGTAGAGAGAAATATTATCACAATTCAACAAGAAATAGTAACATTTTAAGAATTCTTGAAGCAAATATTATAAACATTTTGTGACAGGATCCAGAGAAATTAAAAATAATATAAGCAACAAGGATTCTTTGATGGAAATGGAAGAGTCACCAACTCGTACCACTTGATCTCAAAATCTCAAATAAGGAGATGGAGAAAAGCTTGTACACTGAGAATTTTTGGAGTGAAAATTTGAGACGGTCGTCGCAACAATAAGATTGAGGGAACGGGTTAAGGAAGACTGGGTGACTACCTAAGAACCAGAAAAAGATAAGGAAAGATTCAAGATAGAAACACCCAAAACAATTTGGAAACAAGCTTGAAGCTCTAGCTCCCTCTGGGGAAAATGAGTACTATGGCAGGAGCCTCAAACAAATAACTAAATACATCAGGAGATGGCTCAATAAAAGGAGGCTGCTTGTGGGGTGTGGGCTGGGGAGAGGGTGGTGGAGTGATTTGTGGTGGAGTGATTTATTGGCATGACTAGAAATCATTAATAATTGGGGGTTTCATAATTAGACATAATTTTGTAGAGTCTATATCACACAGTGTTGTCTCCCAGGTGTTCAGGTAAACAAAGTGTCACATAGGTTTGAAAAGACTGAAGTCAAGGGAGTCCGTTTGGAGCTGATAATGTGAATAAGCAAGAAGCTGTAGAGCTGCAAAATGAGTTTGGGAGATAGAAAACAATCTTAGGAACAAAAGTTCATGGGTGATAATCTCAAGGTTTTTTTTCTCTAGCCATGTGCTACAGTAGGGAAGGAAGATTAAATAATTCAAATAATTCCAATAGCTTGGTGGTACAGCACTTGAGTATAGTATTAAAAAAGACATGTTGTTGAAGCCTTTTGTTTTACACTCATCAGGACAAATGTAACAATATCATATTTCAAAGGGAATAACAATTTATACTAATGAAAAAAGGGTGCTGTTTGGTTGCCAAGTAGACTCTGATTGGTCGCTGTGTTGTTATGAAGAATGTATCAGGAAACAGTTATCCCCAAGCTTGTTAAGATTGAGAAAAGGAAAGTCAACTCTGATTGATCAAGGCATTGCTATGGGGAACTACTGTTTCCCTGGATTGTTCTGGATTGTTCAATAATTGTTATTCTCTCACAAAATCAAATCTAATGCTGGAAACAGTGTTCTGAGTTTAGTAAGATCAAGTTAAACCAGTACTTTATTTCTGCCTACTGCGAACAGCTGAAGGCACCAATCAGAATCAGTTAATAGAAAAGAGAGAAACAGATGGGGATGAAAGCAATTTAATAAGAAGGATGGATTTGTTTTAATTGTGGAAAATACTAACATAAAAGCAATGCAACTTACAGAATATGAGAAATAAGCATAGTGAATTTGAAGCAAATATATTACAGGAAGACCTACTAATGCTTCATTGCATCAACACAAATTGCCTAGTTGCAAACAGGGCAAGAATGGAAAATAAACTCATTAAGATATATTTCTAAATAAATTCTAAGGAAAGAGACAGATGGCATTATTGATAAGAGTAAAAACATCCTGTTGATGAAGAGTCAACTTTTTATAAGAATTTAATAGAACAAAAGGCTTATAAAATTATTCTAGGTTTATTACAAACTTCCCAATAATGGGAAGCTAATGAAAGAAAACTGCAGTTCGATTAGACAGGAATAAGAAAATTACTTTTCTGGAAGATTTTAATTATCGATTTGCTGTTTGGGACAGAAAGAAAGTAAACAGAGTAAAGGGGTTAGAATTTCTAAGATGTGTACGGGACTCCTTAAGTATTATGGAAAGAGGCCTAACAAGATAGATGGATTGCTGGATTTGCGATGGGTGATATAATTGATCAGGTAGATGAACTATATTGAGTTGGGCACAGTACCAGGATAGTAAGATTCAAGATCATGTTGAAAGGGCAAAGAATTGTAGAAAGCCAAAATAACAGAAGGGATGAGGATAGTTAGAAAAATTAGAAGTAAACTGGTTGAGAAATGGATGAAGACACTTGAACAAAGTTTGGCATTGCAACAATGGATTGTAAAAAAATAAATTGCGGAGTTCAGAATAATTACATTCTATTAAAACAAAAGTGATGGAAAAATGTCATGAGGTAAACAATCAATTGTGTAGGAGACAATAATAAGAAAGAAAAGCTGAAAAGAGAAAATGAGAAATAGGAAAATAGGTTAAAAGAGAAGTTAAGGTTATGTTTGAGGTAACTATTTATAAAACATCAAAAGAAAAGTAAGAGTAATTTAGCAGTCCATCAGTAAAAGAGAATTCTTCAAAACGTGATGGTATTCCTGGGAGAACAGGACTATCAATCTGCGAATGATGATCAAATGTTACAGAGGTGCAGGAGGACAGACCTGGATGCGTATGTACGTAAATCACTAAAAATGGCAAGACGTGTTGACAGTGCGATTATTAAAAAATACTTTATTCTAGGCTGTAATAATATGTGCATAGAACATAAGGATGTGTGCTGGACCTGTATAAGACACTGGTTCAGCCTCAGCTGGAGAATTGTGTCCAGTTCTATGTGCTGCACTTTAAGAAAAATGAGAAGGAATGAGTGCAGATTCACAAGAATGGTTCCAGATATGAGGAAGTTTCATTATGAAAGTAGATTGGAGAAGTTGGGATTGTTTTCTTGAAGAAAAGGAGATGTGATAGAGATATTCAGAATCATCAGGGATCTAGACAGAGTAAATAGTGAGAAACTGTCTGCATTCATGCAAGGATCAAGAATGAGAAAACACAGATTTAAAGTAACTGGCAAAAGAAACAAAAGCAACAGGAGAAAACCTTGTTTCACCCAGTGAGTAGTTGGGGTCTGGAATGCACTGCTTGAGACTGTCATGGAGATAGGTTGAATTGAGGCATTCAAAAAGGGAATTAGACAGTCATCTAAAAAGGACAAATGTGCAAGGTTATGGGGAGAAAGCAGGAGAATGGCTCTCTGGGAACTACTCATCCAGAAAGCCGGTGCAGACATAGAGTAACATAACATAGAAAATAGATGCAGATTAGGCCAGTCAGCCTTTATAGCTTGCATCATCATTCAATATAATCATGGTTGATCAAGCACTTTCAGTATCCCATTCTGTCCATACTTCTTGATCCCTTTTGCCACAAGGGCCACATCTAGCTCCCTTTTGAACATATCTGATGAACTGGCCTCAACAGCTTTCTGTGGTAGAGGATTCCACAGGTTCACAACCTTCTGAATGAAGAGGCTCTTCCTCATCTCAATCCTGAATGGTTTATCCCTTATTGTTAGACTGTGACACCTTCATTTGCATTTCTCCAATATCAGGAACATTCCACATCTAGTTTGTCCAGTTCCATCAAGATTTTACATGTGGGACTAGACAGGCTAGATAGACAGACCAAATGGCCTCCTTTTGAGAGTACTCTGTAAGATATCAGTCTTTTACAAAAAGAAGAATACCTAACAAAGGTGAATCCTAAAGCCATGGGCAGTGAAATGATGGATAAAAGAGAATTCTTAACTAAATATGTTTAGAAGTCCCTGTTTCTGGAGCAACTAACTCCAAAGGACCAGGTAGAAAGAAGACAAGATTTAACAGATACATGAGGATGTTGAGGAGGACAAGGGAGAACATTTCTGAGCCCCTAAAATTTGAACATCAAGACTACATTGGGTCAGTGTGCTTGCTAGAGGTCAGGGGACTGGGAAATATAGTATCCATTGTTAAAAAGAGAAGGGCACTTTCCAATGCATCAACATCCTTTAGATATTCTGGTCACCATACTACTGGAAGAATGTTGATACAGTGGAAAGGGTGCAGAAGAGATTTACCAGGATGTTGTTTGGTTTGGAGGATATGGACTATGAAGAAAGGTTGAATTGTTTTCATTGGAATTGTTTTCATTGTTTTCAGATAATGAGAAGGGCCTGATAGAAAGTTACAAGACTATGATAGGCTTGGATAGAGTGGATAGTCAGAATCTCTTTCCAAAGTCAAAGAGTCAGTTACTCAAGGGGCACAGGTTGAAAGCAAGGGGGGGTAATTTAAAACAGATATAAGGGCACACAGAGGGTGGTTAACACAAGGGATAGTGAAAGCAGATTCTTTCACAACAATCACAAGCATCTGGACAGATACGTGAATAGGCAGGAGGTAGAGGGATATGGACTGTATAGAGGCAACAAAATATTAGATTAGAGAGGCATCTGTGTTGCCACAGACTTGGTGGGCCAAAGGGCCTATTCCTGTGTTGTACAGTTCTTTATAGTGTGGTAATGACAGGCCAGGTAATGTAACATCTTTGGTGGGGAAAATTCTAGAGTCTTGAATGAAAAATAAAATTACAAGGTATGATTCCACAAGAGTTGACTACTTCCATACAATGGACTTTGTTCATTTGTAGACCTGGAAGCTGAATGGTGGGCACAAAATCAATCTTGGAGCATCCAAGTCCAGCCCACTGTTTGTCCAATAACTGCAGAAGTACATTAGCCAACAATTAGCAGGTAGGAACCACAAACATTTCCGTTGTATAAATCAGAAACAACTACATCAATTGTAGCACCCTACAGCCACCCTTCAGAAGTTTAATGAGATTTTTGGGATCAGACAGAAAGAGGATATATCCTCATTTCTTTGTGCTCTGCCACCTTCCTTTCAGCTCACGCTCAACCCTTGTTGCCCCCTGTGATGCCTTATCTTGTAGCTTGTTGTTTTCTTGTTTCCTGGGTCTTCTTTTTATATATTATATATTAATATTTATGTTAGTTTTCTCTTGTTGGGGTGGTGAATGGGCTGGGTATGTCATGTGGCAAAAGAAAACAAGTAGGTGGTGGGAGGGAAGAACAAAGGAAAACAGGGTCTGTTTTCTGACATGTTTTAAGAGGTTGGTGGGGGAGGTGGTTATTGAGGTGGTGTAAGGTTAGAGTATGGATCCAATTAGGACTTCTTAGTCTCTTTATCTTAGTACCATATTTCACAGTATAGTTACCCATTGAAGTATCAGGAGAACAGAGCATTATTTAGAAAGATAGTATTGTTTCTCATACCTGATGTAACATGAACTCAAGTGGGTCATCTGGTCTTTCATACACCAGATTTTCGGTCATTCTCTAAAATAAAACATATTTAAAATCATTTTGGCATTTGCTCATAACGTTTAAATCTAAAATTCAGTCTGAAATGCAAATTGTCAGTATTGCCACTCAGGTTATTTGGATAGTCACAAGTTGATTATCATTTAGTTTTACGAGTGATAATTAATAAAATGTGCTTATCTAATGAAAGTTACCATAATAGGTGAGTTACTTAATTGCATATATGTATAATCTGTGCATCAAAATTTGTTGTAATCTAATCCTGTCATATGATTCATTATCTCTTTACCTTTAGCTCATTGAAATGGATTCTTTTCACCTGCTGTAATATTTTACTTTTGGTTTATTCACTTTTCCAGAGTATTTATGTTGTACCACAGTCACTGTATTTGTTCTTGTAGACCACAGACTCTATATTAATGTACTAATCTAGTACGAATATACAAAAATCTCCTTTGTTCCACCCTCTTTCCACAGGCAATTCGGTCCACCTTGTTGACCAACAAGGTGCATGCATTCAGCAGGTTGTGCGAGGGCTGCTCTTGGATGTTGCTTCAGGAGCGGCCTAGTGCTTCAAGTCGTTAGTATATGCTTAAACTGGACCATCTGATGGGCAACATGACAGCTCAGAGACTATCGCTGTTGTTGTGCAGACACATGGATTTGGGCCTGAGTCTGCGGGAGTTTGCGCGTTCTCCCCGTGGTTGCGTGGGTTTTCTCCGGGTGCTCCGGTTTCCTCCCACATCCCAAAAATGTGCTCTTAGGCTGATTGGGTAACAAATTGTCTCTATATTGGTCCCTATATGGGAATCTTCCACAATAGGCATAGCCTAAAGTCATGGATATGTCATTAAGACGTTAGGACGGCGGTGCGGGCTCGTTGGGCCGAAGGGCCTGTTTCCCGTGCTGTGTTGCTCTTTGTTCTTTGTACTTTGTTCTCTGCCAATGCTGCTTTCAGTTTGTAACCATCAACATTAGTTTTCCGCTATTAGACAGATCTTGAACATTACTATAAATAGAACAGCCCAAGTTTTCTATGCTTGTTTAGTCCAGCCATACTTTTCGATTCCTTCAGTTGAAGAAATGGAAAACTTTAGTTAGTATCTCTGGCTGTATTGCATGTGATGACAAAAATACCGTCACTTACAGAACAGCCAATAACATATAAATTAGTTAATCATTTGTGATTTAATACAACTTTCTCATCAGTATAGGTTGCATTAATATGGCAACATGATGTCCAAATCCAATCATAAATTTATTTCAGTTTTTGAGTGTGTTCAAATGAAATGACATTTCACAAGAAACTGCAGACACACTCATTCATAGCAATACCAAGTTAGAATGATCCAAAGAACCAAAAGGAACTGAATGCTAATTGGAAGGGGTTGGTGGTCAGTGTGCAATGAAATGTCTTTCTTCCAGGACCATGAAGTTCAGTACAAACAGCTGAAAATAAACAACCTCACCTAGTTCACAGCGAACATGAGTATACAGCACAAAACTCTCATAGACACTGAATTGACATGCATACAGCTGTGATTTAATTCATATGAAAAAGAAATTACATCAATCAAACATGGACTCTTGTAGTATAGGTTAAGAAATATATTGAAGTTTAAATTCCATTGATAGCAATTTGGCAGAGGCTTTCATTTCTTCAGTGCTATTACATTCACCGCAAAATATTCACTGTGCTCTAAGCAGTTATTACAGAAAATAAGATTTCCTGCTAAGAGCATGACTGTGTAGGAACAACTCCACTTGCAGAGCTCAGTGAAATCAGATATCTCCTGCAGCATCTTTGTGGCAGGAGTCTGCTAATATCCGGGAGACAGCTTACATGTTTATATTTCAGGACACCAGTTGGTAAAGAATATTATCAAAGAAGCAAATCTTTTCTCATTCTAATGTTTATTTGCAGGATTAAACATTTGAAGCATACCCCTCCTAACTCAATTCCACCTTAGTGTCAATCAATGCCTCTTTATACTCTTTTGAGTATAAAGAGTACTTTGTTTTGTGGCACAACAAGCTGTGTTTTATTCATCTGTGGGACATGGGTGTCGCTGGCTGGCTAGCATTTATTGCCCATCCCTGGTTGCCCTTATTCAGAGGGCAGTTGAGAGTCAACCACATTGCTGTGGCTCTGGGACCACATATAGACCAGACCAAGTAAGGGGAGTAGGTTTCCTTTCCTGAAGATATTAGTGAACCAGATGGGTTTTTCTGATAATTGACAATGGTTTCATAGATGTCAGTAGATTTTTAATTCCAAATTTTTTTTATGGGATTCAAATTCCACCATCTGCCGTGGTGGGATTTGAACCCAGTTCCCCAGAACATTAGTTGAGTCTCTGGATTAATAGTCTATTGATAATATAACAAGGCCACCACCTTCCCCAATACAAATGGGGTAAAATCAATAGATTAACAAGTTCACAATTTAATAACTTAAGGGAACAGTCCCTTAAAGGGACAGTGTCTCTATTTCTGCTTAAGTGAAGCCCCCTCCCCCCCCCCACCATTAATACTCTCCACCTGCATTTAGTTAAACACAATTTAAGATCCAAAGAAGTGCAGGTTAGGTTGAATGGCCATGATAAATTGACCCTAGTATCAGGGGATTAATAAGGTAAATATGTGAGGTTATGGGAATAGTGTCTGGGTGGGATTGTGGTTGGTGCAGACTTGATGGGCCGAATGGCCTCCTTCCGCACTGTAGAGGTTCTATGATTCTATGACAACTGGTATACAATTAACATAGATTGGATAAGGTATCTCAGCAGTACAGCAGAAAAGTTGAAAGCAAACAAAAGGGACCATGTTGATCCAAAGAAACAAGCATTAAAGAAATGCAAAGAAACTATACAATAGTGAGGACTAATCTGACTAAAACATTAGGATAGTTATAACTTTGGGTATAGTTGTGTCCTATATGACTTAAGGAGCACGATGTTTTGGCCACACTTGCCCCAAAACCAGAAAATCGCACCTGAGGTCAATGAGCCTTTGTATGGTCCACACGCTACCCGCTACGATTTCCGTGGCAGGGGGTATGGGAAAATTCCCCTCAAGATTGTGCCAACTTGCTTTGTGTCAATGTAATGATTCCAAATTGCATCCCCAAAATTCCTTAATATCAATCTTACAAGAGCACCTTCATGTCTCAAATAAATGCACTTCATAGGACTTATGCAACACAAGTTGGCAATCTTCTGCCTCTCATTTCCACATCATTAGAAAATCTATAAAACCTAATCCTGATGTTCATCTCCCTCTGTGTTCACAAGAACAATTTCAGCTCCATTATTGGAACCGACTAGATGGAGCGAGTCCAATTCTTCCAAAAAATTCAAAGTGCTGAATTGGTGGAAAACTTGGTGCAATTCACAATTGTATATTTTCAGTAGGAGTTCAGACTCGAATCTCCCACACTCTGTACAATGCAAAGGTCCCAATCTTGAATCTCACTAAAAGCTCAGAGAGGGTGCAGGGACTCTTCACGCTGGAGTCTGTGGTTTTGGGCCTCCGCATGTACACAGTGCCTTTGAACTGTCAGCCTGCAGTTTGTTGGCAAGCTCGATCGCTGGCCAGCCCCAGATCCTCACAGTACTGCCCTTCTAGCCCCACCCCCCAAATGGCTCAATTGCGGCCAGCACAAGCATTCCCGGGCCATCTCTAATCCTCCTCGGCAGTGATAATCTCCCATCCCCTTTCCCCCACCGCCCCTAGGAGGCAGGTTCCCCCCTCCACCCGGGAGGCAGACATGCCCTCCCACCCCCAGCAGACCACCCCACCCAGTCCAAACCAATCGCTGACCTTCCTCCAGCCCCAACCAATCCTATCTGCAGAACCCCACCCTCACCAATTGCCCCTCGGCCCCACCCACAGTAGGCCATTGCCCTTTGGCCCCAACCAACTTGGCCTAGTCCCCTGCCCTTAGGCCCCACTCCCTTGGCACTGCCCGATGTCCAGTGGGCAGTACCAAGGTGCCCCCTGGACATGGAACTTTGACCCTGGAGATTACAAGGGTGCCCATGACTAGGGTGCGCCATTCCCCGCCCCCCACCACCACCACCACCCAACCCTCTGCGGGGTTCTAATTGCCCTCCCTTCACTCCGGAAGGATCTCCCACTAGGGTCCCTCAAGTGGGGAACTACTCTAAATCCTGCAGGAGTGAAATATTCTTGGCGGGATGGGAGATGGTTTTGGGCCTGGAGAATCTGTGCCAGGCCTGGTAATGACATTTAAAATACATTAAGAACAGATTTAAATCACTTACCTGTCTTCCCGCCGGTTTCCAGCGCAGCCCTGAATGCGCGTACTGTCTAGCTGTGGAAGACGCACATGCTTCAGGAATCCCGCAAAATGGCCGACACGCGCATCTCCCCTCCCGACACACCAAAAAAAAGTGCATGTCGGGATGGGAGAATCAGGCCCCGTTTTCCTATAATTTTTGTTCTGCTGTACAGAATCTGACCAGAAGCTGGAAGGGGTAACAATTCCCAGCACTGATACATTTAACAGAGCAAAAAAATTACATCCGTCATTCTGGCTTTTTGGTTAGGTATTTTATGCCATTCTGAATGCTCTAAATAGTTACTTATCTTTGTGTAATAATCTTACCAAGATTTGTCTTCCATCACCAATCACCCTTTTATTTACAATGATACCTGGATGCCTTTCAATGAATACAGATTGGTCCCGAGTCCATTGACTGCCGGCCTGAGAGGAGCCAATTGGTTTTAATTCTCCCGCTGCTCCTTCCCTATTGGGTGAGCCTCCAACGCCTGATAAGGGAATTTATATTCAACGAGGTGATCGGTTTTGAGTTCCTGGGAAACAGGGTCGGATTTGAAGGTACGAAGCAGATCATAGACCTTCACTTCCAAAGGGAGCGCCACAAAGCCTGGCTCTTCTTTGGTAGGAGCACCCGATTGTTCTGCTTCCTTTTCAGAATCCATGTCCTCGTTATCCAGAGGGACAGACCTGGAGTTGATTTCCATTCAAAACTCAACACTGGCACTGGCCATCCCCATTGCTGGTAATGAGCCCTGTACTGGCATGGTTTCCCTACTCCTGAGATGGTCCAGATGTTTCTTGACAATTTTGCCCTGCACTTGGATGTGATATGACACAGATTCTATTTTCTCCATTATGATCTCAGGGATCTAAGTGAGGCTTTCCCCATAGTTCCTCACATGGATTGGGTCATCAGTTTTGAACATTCTGTCCGTCCTTACAGAATCATGGTTCTTCTTCTGGGGCTCTCTTCCCTACAACGTTTGGGAATAGTAAGCTTAATCTTTTCCGAAGCCTCTGTCCCAATATTGATTCCACTGCAAATATTCTTGGTGTTGTGTGAGAGGGAGTTCAGTAATCGAATAAAAAGCAGGCCACTTTGGTGGTGTTCACACAATGTATCGCCAAACATTTGGAATGCACATCAACCATAATCAGAAACATGGAGCCCAAAAAAGGCCCTGCAAAGTCTATTTGCATCCAGGGCCTTCCAAGCCACACCCACAGATGTAGGGAGGTTGAAGGGGAACATCTTTGATTCTCTTGGCACAACTGACACTGTCCGATCAAGTCAGTAACGGCTGTATTAAGGCTGGGCCACCATACATAACTCCTGGCTAGTATTTTCATCTTCAAAATCTCTGCGTGGCTATGATGTAATTCCATAAGTATCGACATTGCCCTGAGTGATGGACAACTATGTGGAAACCCCAGAGGATGATCCCATTCCCAACACTGAGCTTGTCTTTCTTCATCTAGTAATGTTTTATTTCTGAGGTTTGTCCTCTGAATCCCCTGTGTAGTATTGTATTTTTAAATTTACACAGTGCTGGGTCTTTTTGCGCTCAGACCTTGATTTGCCTTGTAGATACTGGCAGGTGACCATTAAACTGATAGTCGTCATGACCTCTTCCACAGCTGGTGATGAAGCCAGACTTTCAGACAATGGCAGAAGACTCAGTGCATCAGCATTACTTTATCCTGGTCCTGGGGAATTGCTTTAGGAGGTATTCATAAGTTGTCAGTTACAAGGCCCACTGGTAAATTCAGGTGGGTGTATTACCCTGTCTCCAGCATTATGGGGGCAACCTTTGTCATGAAACACACGTTAATTGTACTGTCCCTGGTTGTGAGCCTTTCTGCAAGATACAGTCCAGTACTGGTCTTGGCCTTTTTTAGAAATAGTAAGTGTTTTGATTGTTTCTCTTTCTTAACGTCGATTGTGTCCTTCTGCAGCACTTGCAATAGTCAGCTGTTTGACATCTGCAACTTTCTAGAATAGCCTTCCTAGGATAACTGTCCTCGACTTCCTTTGACAGCTGGTGATGCAATTTGGGCTCCACCACTGCCAGGGACGCTGGGCTTTTTTTATTGATACTATCATTTTTAATTGAGGGATGGATGTTGCATAAGGCCCCTCCCCTCAATCGGTTGACACTGCTCTCTGAATTTCCCTGTAGTTAGATCTTCATAATCTGTATTCTCCAAAGATAAAACTATTGCAATGGTCTTCTTTAGATTCAAATTGTCCAATAATTTCTTTTGGACTGTCATCTTATTAATTCCATGAACCAGCCTGTCTCACAACATGTTATTTGGCCGGGGTGGGTGGGTGGGTGGGGGGGGTGCCAAATTCACAATAATCTGTCAATCTTCACAGCCTGGTTAGAAATTTGGTGACAGACTCCCCAGGGATTTGAACTGCTGCATTAAAATGATATTATGGAAGATTTTGGGTTGTAATAACTTTTAACCAGGTCCACCAATTCATTAAAAATTTGGGAATCAGGGGCATCCCTATGTCAGACTTTTGATTACACTGAAGATTGGGACCCCACATGCTATCATCAATAGGATTGTTTCTCATCCCCCTCACTACTGTTGGTCAAAAAAAAGTACCATATGCACTCTGCGTACGTGGCCTAGTCTTCTATGATTTGCATCATAGGCTTCATGTTTCCTATAAAGAGACGTTTCCTATTGGAGGATTATTTGTCTCGACAGTAAAAATGGTCTGGAGGAAAGAAGAAATTCACTTTACTCCTCATTGCCAATGTAATAATTTTACTGAGGCCAGTCTTTCATCACCAATCACGCTTTATTTACAGTGAGCTCTGAATGCCATTCAAGCGACTACAGTGTGCAAATCGGTCCTGAGTGTATCAACTGCCAGTCTGAGTGGACCCAGCTGGTTTTAAACTCTCTGCTGCTCCTTTCCTATTGGACAAACTGCTGTCACTTAATAAAGGAGTTCATATTCAGCAAAGCCCATGGAGAGATCTACTGATGATCCCTCCCAAGCCCATCATAACACATTCAGAAATAGTTCTAGCTTGTTTTTATCATTATAATCAATATATACTCAGTCTGGTATATTTAGGCAAAACAGAATTTTGAACTACTTTGAAATTAGTTGGGAAAGAATTCAACATGACATAAGTCAAATATAGTTGCTTTAGAAACATATATGGCCAAATGTGGGCAGTGATGTAGAGATTTTTGCACTTTAGTTCACTGTCATTTGCAGTGTTGTGATGTGTATCTATCCATTGTCATATCAGGAGGCATTGAGTGGAATACGCCTACAATGTAATAGTGTTTAGATGAAGGAGAAGTGACTTAATTGGGATAGACGATGAGAGATTCCCCAGCTGAAGAATCTTGAACCAAGAGTGATAGTCTCAGAATAAGAAGTCAGCCATTTAGAACTGTTATGTAGAGAAACTTCTTCACTTTGGGTTTGGGATTCTTTGGAATTCTCTAATTCACAGGATTATACATGCTCAGTTGAAGAGTATACTTAAGGCTGGGATTGTTAGATTTTCGGATAATTAAGGAATGAAGGAATATGGGGACTGGTTGAAAAATAGTGTTGATGATAAAGTACAGCCATGACCTTACTGAATTAAAAGACTTGATGGCCTATTCTTAATCCCAGTTCTTATGTTCGTATTTAAGTGGTATCCAATAAGTCCAAGTACAGAATTTGGAATAGTGAGTGGCCTTGCCCCATGCATGTAAGGGACACATTGGAAAACATTATATATATTGAGAGTGCTTTCATTGATGAACTCGTAAAAACTGATTCCATTAGAACGAACAAAGGATGCTTCCCTATTCAATAATACAACCTTAAAATGAAGACTAAATTTGACAGCCATGAATAATTTACTTTACAAAGCTGTCTTGAATCTAAAGTGTGTTGAGTATTCGTCCTACTTCAGGTGAATTTGACGAGCACGGTCCATTGGATTGGTGCATGATTACACTTAGCAAAATAGTGCATCGTGCTTTGTTATTGCTTTCTGCAGCATGGCTGAGCCAGGAACTCTACCAATCTTACTGCCCACAATCAGACATATCAGGAGGATTTACAGGCTGATAATCAACTTCTTAGGGCATAGTATGAACATATCTTCTGTGGTCATCAAGTCCTGAAGTGAGACTTGAAGCTAAAACTTCTTGCCCAGAAGTATGAATGCTATCACTGCACCACAAGACCTGCTTTGTTTTCAGGATTAAGTATTGTAATTCATTATTAAGTAGATTCAAATAACACATTGAACAGGTTCTCCATACTTCTGTGGAATATTTCTTGTCGGCGGGAGGCAGCCTGCTATTGACCAGCGCTGGGATTTTCTGTCTCAGCTGCTGTGAATGGGATTTCCCAATGATTCTACTCCACCCCTCCCGAAAATCCACAATGACTGTTGGCCATTGGCGAGACCAAAAGATCCTGCTTGTAGGAAAAGCCAGAAAATCATCCTCATTGTTCTCCTCTGCCTCCTCCACATCATGTACAATATTAAGTGGAATGTAAAGCTATTGTACCCAAGTCATTTAGAACTGCAATATAATGAATTAAAGATCACATAATCAAGAGTGTTTTACAATTAGTTTCCAAAGACGCCAGGACATCCTGCAACATAGGAACAGTGAATGCAGGGGTATTCAATGCTGTAACCATTAGATAATCCAACATAAGTTACATAAGTTATTCAAACACATTTCTGAACAGATTCACAGTTATTGCTAAGCCATGATTTATCTTCACCACTTGATTCCACAGAATCTCTGTCTTGCAAGATTTGTGTAAAATAATGATTCAGAAGGAATATTACAGTATGAGCAGTCAGAACAACTTTAATTACCCCATGTAGTTCTTTACTTCTGACATTCAAAAAACACTCAGTTTTTATTGTTATAAATTATAATACTCACGCTTATAGATGAAGGCAAAAAAGAATTGTAAACTGCACTGAAATTAATTGGGAAAAGTATTTAAGGTGGCTTAATTCTTGTCTGAAATAACAATCATAAAGCCATTGCATCTGATCTATGAAGAGTTTTTTTTGTGGGCTTATTCTTTTAAATTTTACATTCTTTTGGATATATTGACAAAGTAAACGAAGGTGACATGAGGAAACAGGTCATTTTGCGCAGCAAGCTGTTGTCACCTTAAATACACTGTCTGAATAGGTGGAAGCTGATTAAATAGTAACTTCCAAAAACAAATCAACTGGTTAAATGCTTGAAGGTATAAAAATTACAGAGTATGAGAAATTAGTAAGGAAGTGGGGTTAAGTGGATAATTTTAACAGAGCTGGCATAAGTACAATGCCAAATGGCCTCTTTCTGTGCCATTTTATTCCACGATTGAATTCCCTTTGGATCATTATCCTTCCTTTGGTGAAATTAGTCATTTTTCTGGGTTAAGATTCACGGTGCCCTCTAAGACCTCCCCGAGGCTATTCTTCATGTGTGAAGCTAAACAGCGAGTGTCAGCATCAAAGTTGGGCAAAAGGGCAACAGTGGTTAGCACTGCTGCCTCACAGCGCCAGAGACCTGGGTTCAATTCCGGCTTCTGTCACTGTCTGTGTGGAGTTTACACATTCTCCCTTGTGTCGTGTAAGGTTGATTGGCCATCGTAAATTGACCGTTGTGTCAGGGGAATAATAGGGTAAATGTGTGGGATTACGGGAATAGAGCCTGGGTGGGATTGTGGTCGGTGTAGACTCAATGGGCCAAAAAACCTCCTTCTGCGCTGTAGGGATGTTATGGATTCTATGATTCAAAATCATGTCCTCATCTAAAGTTGATTTATTAATGTCACAAGTAGGCTTACATTACTACTGCAATGAAGTTACTGTGAAAATCCCTTGGTCGCTGCACTCCAGCATCTATTTGGCTTTACTGAGCACAGACAGTGACCCAAGTCAGAAATTGCATCTGGGTTCTTGGTATTGTGAGACAGCAGTACTAACCACTGTGCCATCAAGCCATCCTCATCTTCTGTCCACAGTGATGTTTTTCCAGCAGGAATTAGGATCTGGTGCAGGAACCATAACTGAATTTTCTCCTTCTTAGCCCAGGGATCTGGACACAAGTTGGAAGGATCCTAATGCAAGCTGAAATCATCCAATTTAATAACAAACAAGTAATCTTCCTGCAGCCAAACATATTAATGGTAATTCTAAAAGCGCTTATGTCTCGGTAAAGTAATATGAACAATGAAACAGAGCAGAGGGGTAATAGTGGACAACTGAAGTAAACCATTTCTAATTCACACACAACCATTCTTCCCTAAGAGGAGATCACGCAACTTGAAACAGATATCACCAAAGAAAAATCATTTTAGTTAATAGGCAGACTAATAGTAGCCCATAGACTTTGAACAGTACACCAACCTGAAACATCTCTAGAATGTTGTGTTTCTCCATGTACATCACAGATCGAATATATGGATCCTCAAAACATGTTGAAAATTTGTCCTCAGAAAGAGCAGAATTCTGGGCCACATTAAATGCATCTGTTGGAAGCTGATCTACAGTTAGACTTCTGGTGCCAGTTTGAGGCTGAGTGGTCATCTCAGTTGCAGATTCAGCTGGAGGTTCACCTTCAACTGTTGGCCCAGTTTTAGATTCAGCTGCAGCCTCTGCTTCTGAATCATCTGTAGTCTCTATTTCTAGATCCGTTGTAGCCACTGTTTCTGGTTCAGCTGTAGCCTCTGTTTCTGGTTCAGCTGTAGCCTCTGTTTCTGGTTCAGCTGTAGCCTCTGTTTCTGGTTCAGCTGTAGCCTCTGTTTCTGGTTCAGCTGTAGCCTCTGTTTCTGGTTCAGCTGTAGCCACTGTTTCTGGTTCAGCTGTAGCCTCTGTTTCTGGTTCAGCTGTAGCCTCTGATCCCGGCTCAGCTGTAGCCACTGTTTCTGGTTCAGCTGTAGCCTCTGTTTCTGGTTCAGCTGTAGCCTCTGGTCCCGGCTCAGCTGTAGCCACTGTTTCTGGTTCAGCTGTAGCCTCTGTTTCTGGTTCAGCTGTAGCCTCTGTTTCTGGTTCAGCTGTAGCCTCTGGTCCTGGCTCAGCTGTAGCCACTGTTTCTGGTTCAGCTGTAGCCTCTGTTTCTGGTTCAGCTGTAGCCTCTGGTCCCAGCTCAGCTGTAGCCACAGTTTCTGGTTCAGCTGTAGCCTCTGTTTCTGGTTCAGCTGTAGCCTCTGGTCCCGGCTCAGCTGTAGCCACTGTTTCTGGTTCAGCTGTAGCCTCTGTTTCTGGTTCAGCTGTAGCCTCTGATCCCGGCTCAGCTGTAGCCACTGTTTCTGGTTTAGCTGTAGCCTCTGTTTCTGGTTCAGCTGTAGCCTCTGGTCCCAGCTCAGCTGTAGCCACTGTTTCTGGTTTAGCTGTAGCCTCCACTTCTGATTCAATTGCAGTCTCTGCTGCTTCGATGGCTGCCTCTGCTTCTGGCTCAGCTGCAGTCTCCATGAGTGGTTCAGCTGTAGCCTCTACTTCTGGTTGGTCTGCCGGCTCAGCTTCTGGTTCAGCTGCAGCCTCAACAAATGGTTCTGTTGTAGCTTTTGTATCTGATTCAACTGTAGTTTCTGCGAGTGGTTCAGCTGCAGCCTCGGCATCTGGTTCACCTGCTGTTTCTGCTTCTGCTGCACCCGCGGCCTCTACTTCTGCTTCCATAGCTGCAGCCTCCATTTCTGGTTTGGTTGGAGCCTGTTTATCTGGTTCGGCTGTATCCTCTGCTTCTGATTGAGCTGTGGGCTCTGCTGCAGACTCTGCCATTTGCTTTTCAGCAGGTATGTGATTGTCATTCTTTTTGATTGAAAAAAAAGTGGAAGAGTTCATTGTTAATAAATATGTAATTTCAATAGTTTGATACAAGAAGCTGACAATATACTGACTTGATTAGTTTGAATTTTCATTACATGTGTCAAGCTGATGGTACCTGATACATTCTGTTCACGCTAAGCGCCACCCAATTGTGGGGGAATGGCCATTGATTCAAGAACAAAACATATTATGAAATTACAAAATCAAGGTACAGGAAATCTGAAAACAGAAAGTACTCAGCAAGTCAGGCAGTACCTGTAGAGAGAAACAGAGTTACTTTTTCAGATTTGTTCACTCTGTTCCTCTCTCCACAGATGCTGCCCAAACCCGCAGGGTACTTCAAGTATTTTCTGCTATGAAACTTAGTTGTTAAAGATATTGCTTTAGCCCTTTGCAGTGACTTTAACATTTACAACTGAACTTTTGCTGCAATATCCTGACAGCTTGTTCAGAGTTAGGCTGCATAAAATGGATATGATCAGCATCCAACGTAAAACTCAGAGCAAAACTGGAATGATGTATAATGCATGTGGGGAAATAAGCGCATCTTTAGCATTAATATTATGTAAATGACTGTCAGTGATAATCTGCCTTCTAATTCACCACATCACCACATGTTTTTTTGTGGATCTTCTGTCAATGGATACATCATCATGTCTCTTTTGATGATAAAGTTATGTAAAAAGCAACAGACAACATTGATCAATTTTTCTTTTGCAGGGCTGTGTTGCAACAACCGTGCTCTAGCAAGGCATCAGAATGTTATTTCAATATCTCAATAGCCCAGTGCAAAACAATCACGATGGTGTCTGTTCCTCATTATACAATGGAGAATATTGGAGAGAAGGAATAAACAAAGCAGGAGTTCCGTACTTCAATGGTTGAGGTATTAAACAAGGAAGTTTGGTGTTCAAATTCACAGAGAATATCAAAATCAGAAGCAATGTAAAAGAATTCTGAGGACCAACGAAACTATGAGGAAATATTGATGAGATGTTGGAATGGGCAAATGAATAGTGGCAAATGAAGTTCAATGTCAAGATATGTGTACTTTGGCAGGTACTTGTGGGTGGTTGCACAAAGCAACACATGCAACCTGACTGCCCAAGATCTAGTAGGTCTACCTCTTTAGATACCAGTGATGTGGACAAATAGATTGAAAGGTAATCATGATGCACTTCAAGGCACTGAGAAGGAAGTGGTTACCCGCGATACAGATAAAAAGAATAGATCAGTTCTGATTGGACAGATTCTATAATGCAGAGTTGTGAGGCAGATAGTGGAATTTTGATATTTTCTTTTCTGATGTGGCCAAGAGTGCTTCTCAGCCAGGAAGGTTCTGAACATCACAAAACAAATACAAATGTGAGATTCTGTAACGCGAATTCAAAAAATTAAGTTCTAGATCCTGGAGAAAAATGTTCAGGCTTTTTGGATTTTTGGATTATTCCCTGTGCCATATGCTAAGCCAGACAGGGAGAAAAGGATTAACTTTGCAATGGGAGGGATTGTGTAAAAGGGAAGGAGGGTTTCAAATTACTGGGACCGGTTTTGAGCCTGGAAAAGCTGTACAGATGGGATGGGATGGCATTGACCTAAAGCAGAAAGGTTAAATAAGATAGCATTGAAAGGTTTAAATTGGTTTGAGGAAGGGGTGTCACAGTGGCATAGTGGTTGGCACTGCTGCCTCACAGCACTAGGGAATCGGGTTTGATTGCAGCCTAGAGTCACTGTCTGTGTGGAATTTGCGCATTCTCCCCGTATCTGTGTGGGTTTCTTCTGAGTACCCTAGTTTCCTCCCACAGTCCGAAAGATATGCTGGTTAGGTGCATTGGCCGTTGCCAAATTTTCCCTCACTATACCCGGATAGATGCTGGAATGTGGCAATTAGAGGATTCTCACAGTAACTTCATTGCAGTGTTAATGTAAGCCTACTTATGACACTGATAAATAAACTGTACTAAAAAGGACTGACTCTATGATCAGTACTGAGTGACTGTCTTCTTCTTCGGTGCATGCAAAACATTCATGAAATCTTCTAAAGGTTGGTGAGTTATCCAATGTCCTGGGAAAGCATTTATCTCACTACCAATGTCACCAAAAACAAAGCATCTGTCCAATTATATCATTTACATTTTTGAGGTCTTGCTGTGTACAAATTGCTTGCCAATTTCCTACCAATAAAAAAAATGCTTAATTTGATGTGAAGCATTTTGGGACATCCTAAGGCAATAAAAGCATAGATACAAGTCCTGGCTTCTAGCAGCTCAGCCAAAGAATAACTCATGACAAAGTTGCACTTTTGAAATGCTGCGCAACTTTGTCAGCTCAGTTTATGCACTTAAGTCCCAGAATGTTTCCACTTGAATCAAGTTGAAAGTTTGCTGGAGATCATTCATATATTTTGCTCTAAGTAAACCAGAAAAATGTTGGAAACACTTGACTTTTTATTGACCTGAAACATTAACTCAGTTTCTCTCTCCACAGTTACTACCTGACCTATTGTCCACTTTTAGCATTTGTTGCTTTTATTCAGATTTTCAACACTCAAAGTATATTACTTTCATCCTTTCTTCCAGCTTGCCTGGAGGGTAATATACCAATTGGACCAAGCAGCCTATTTCTGCGCTGTATATTCTGTGTTTTCCTTCGCAATGACAATTTGGATGCTGTTTGGAAATCTTTGAAGTATTATCTTACATTACAATCATATGTTATTCTACCTAGAATGTAAGGTGTGAAAAGTCCCAGGCTATGGTGCCTTTATTTTAAGACCACAACGAAATCTGTTATATACATGCATTTATTTACAGATAATCTTACAGTCACGGACAATAGGATTAAATAAAATTGCTCTGGATTACTTCCTCTTATTGAAAATAGGCTCCATGGGTATGTTAGCATCATCGTTCATTCAGCAGGGAATACAACAAATGCAATCTTGAACATGTACACCATATAATTTTGAGCCTTTTTAGCAGTTTTTATCAAAAAATAGACAGGGAATAGCAGAAATGCACCAATCATAAGTTATTTAGAAGAAAACAAAGATTAAAGTTTTGGGGTGGAGTGATACTTGAGCCTCAAGGTATTAATCCGTCTGATCACATATTCGTGCCATCACTAAGAATGCCATTTCCACTGCTATTATATTACCCAACTTGACTCACCTGCTGCTGAAACCTTTCTTCTTGCCTTCGTTAAATCTAGACCTGGCTATCCCAACATACTCCTAGCTTGTCTCCCACATTCTACATTTGAGAACATCCAAAACTGTGAAGTGTGTGCCTTAACTCGCATCATTCATCTATCACATCTGTGCTTGCAGATCTACTGAGGCTCATCACTAAGGGTGTCTTGATTTTAAAACTCTCATCCTCGTTTTCAAATCCACCTTGTTCCCTGCTATGGCCTTGCCCTTCCCCATCTCTGCAATCTCCTTCAGCCACACATCCTTCCGAGAAATTTACACTCATCTAATTTTGGGTCTTGAGCATCTCTAAATTTAACTGTTCTACCATTTATGGCCATGCCTTCAGTTACCTTGGTCTTAAGCTCTGGAATTTTCTTCCTACATCTCTCCATCTTATTGTCCTCCTTTTAGATATTCAATAAAACTTAGCCTTTACTTATCTGGATTAACGTGACATGCCTTGGGATATTTTGTTACGTTCAATATAAATATGAATTGTCATTATTTTGCTATCATCCATCTTCAGATGTTGACTAACATTCTGAGTATTTTCACTGTTCTTTTTGAATGCATTACAGCCACTTTGCTATTTTGACACACATTTCTTCTGGAACCGTGTCTACAGCATTCCATTTCATGGGACACTGCCCTCAGTTACAGGAACAGGAAGAAACTGAAGCACTGGGTGGTCTGCACCTATAGTGGGATGAAACCAAGGTCCTAACAGAATTGAAAAAAAACAGAGCTGTAGATAAAACTTTAAAGAGTGAGACTGAAGGAGGGATCTGAAAGAAACAACAGTAACATCAAGGCACATGAAATTAGAGTAAAAGGTCAGGCTAATAAAGTGACATGAAGTATCAGGAATCAGATAAAGTTATAAAACATAAATGTAAGTTAATTTACAAATAAAGTGAGATGAAGAATTAATTTTTTAAAAACAGCTCCCATTGGTGGAAGGATTAGAAACCAGAGGCCATAGATTTAAGATAATTGGCAAAAGGAGCATTGACGCACGAGGAAAGACTTTTTCACCTACAGCAACTGGTTAGGAACTGGAATGTACTGCTTGAGTGTATGGAGGCAGATTTAATCAAGGCATTCAAGAGGGAAGTGGATTATTATCTGAAAAGGAAGGATGTGCAGGGCTACAGAACATTATTTATTAGTGTCACAAGTACGCTTACATTAACACTGCAATGAAGTTGCTGTGAAAATCCTCTAGTCACCACACCTGTTCGGGTGCACAAAGGGAGAATTTAGCATAGCCAATACACCTAACCAGCATGTCTGTCAGACTGTGGGAGGAAACTGGCACACCTGGAGAAAATCCATGCAGACATGAGGAGAACATGCAAACTGTACAGTGACCCAATCCGGGAACTGAACCCAGATCCCTGGCATTGTGAGGCAGCAGTGCTAACCAGTGTGCCACCGTTTCACCCAGGAGAAATGAGGGAATAGCAAAGGATGAATTTCTCCTTCAGAGAATCAAGCACCGAGATGATGGACCGAATTGTTTCCTTCTGAGCTGTAACTATGCAAAGATGCGCTTGACGAAAGAGCCGAATGGGGATATGAAGTGGGAGAAGGGCCGTGTGAGCACAAATGGTCTGGTAGCCAGAAATCACTCAACAAATATAGACTCTGAGCACAAACTGATCCACACCCAATCTGTAAAACAGGCATCTCTGCTCTCTCGACAACTAAGTGGTGAAAAGTTTATAGTAAGTGCCACATTCCCCGGCCCCAAGGGTTTTTACTGTTGTTTTCTCACCAACACCGGATTTCAGAAATGCAGGAACTCATTTCAAGACTTTGTCGTTGTTGTTGCTGGACAATGATTGTGTTCTCCAGCCCCACTGTGCCCAGTACAGGATGAGCCTGGCTCATTTTTAAACAGCTCGGCAAGAGTCGGCACAAAGCTACTACGATGCGATTACCTCACTCATGGCTGCACGGATGGACTTCCACACTCTCTTCCTCAAACCCCAACACTGGGAAAATTAAAGCCACAGCACGCCCAAAAGTTTCGCCCTCCCGCCCTCCCTCCCTCCCGCCCGGCTACCCGCCCGCCCTCAGTGCTTCCCTCCCTCCCACTGTATCCGCCCTCCGATCGACCGGTTACCCGGGAAACCCATGACAACATACACAGCTGGTCGCCCTGGCAACGCTATTCCCGCCCCGCCCCCCTTGTCGCTCAAGATTGGTTGGCGCGATCCGGGGGGAGGAGTCAATTGGAGTCACGCCACAATTCATTCAGCGTGGGAATAAAACAGTGAAGCCAGGATTGCGAGTAACACTGGGAATGGGAGCACCACAGACTGGCTTTGGGAGTAACACTAGGGCTGGGAGCACCACAGACTGGGTTTGAGAACAACACTGAGGCTGGAAACACCACAGACTGGGTTCGGGAGTAACACTGGGGCTGGAAACACCACAGACTGGATTTAGGAGTAACGATGTAGAGATGCTGGCGTTGGACTGGGGTAGTAAGAGCTCAGTAAGAATCTAGCAACATCAATTTTAAATCCAACCGATTTATTTGACAGTAAATTTGCGAGCTTTCGACGCTCTGTGTCTTTGTCAGGCAAATGCAGTGTTCACCCACTGCATTTGCCTGACGAAGACAGAGAGTGTTGAAAGCTCACAAATTTACTATGAAATAAATCGGTTGGATTTAAAATTGGTGTTGCTAAATTTTTTTGGGGAGTAACACCAGGGCTGGGAGCACCACAGACTGGGTTTGGGAACAACACTGGGGCTGGAAACACCACAGACTGGGTTTGGGAATAACACTGGGGCAAGGAACACCACAGACTGGATTTGGGAATAACACTGGGGCAAGGAACACTACAGACTGGGTTTGGGAGTAACACTGGGGCAAGGAACACTACAGACTGGGTTTCGAAATAACACTGGGGCTGGGGACACCACTTACCGGATTTGGGAGTAACGCTGGGACTCTGAGCACTACAGACTAAGTTTAGGAAGAACATGGGACAGGAAACACCACGGTTTGGATCTGTGGAAAATTCTAGGATTGGGAATATCACATATTGATAAAAGGCAAAATAAAGGCAAAATACTGCAGATGCTGAAACAAAAACAGAAAATGCTGGAAAATCTTAACATATCTGGCAGCATCTGTATGGAGAGAATTTTGAGTCTCAATGACCCTTCCTCAGAAGTAAGAGCACTTAGCTCTGAGCTCTTAGCTCTGATAAAGAGTCATCCAGACTCAAAATGTTGGCTCTATTCTTGCTGCTGTTGTGAATATTACATTCTGAATCTTCAGATAATATTGGGATTAGAAATACAATAGACTGGATCTGTAGACAATACTGGAACTGGGAATACCACAGACTGGATCTTTGGATAATACTGAGAATGATAATAGTTGCGATTATGGAGATATGGCCTGAAGGTGACTAAGGATGTGAATTAAACATTGAGGGCTATTCAGTGTTTAGAAAGGACAGACAGAAAGAAAAAGGTGGTGGAGTTCATTTTGATTAAAGAAGATATTGATACAATATTGATGAAGGGTATCATCACAAACAATATGGAATCTGTATGGATCAGGTTAAGAAACACCAGCGGGCAAAACACATTTGTGAGGATGGTTTACAGACCATGTAACTGTCATGGTAATATTAGGAATAGCATTAGATGGGAAACCAGAGATACAAGTGATAAAGAAACATCTATGATTATGGATAGCTGCCTATAGATTGGGTGAGTCAAATTAAAATATAATAGAGGAGGAATTTATGGTTATTTGGACTAATAAATTCAGGATCCAATAAGGGAACAGACGATATCGAACTGGATATATAATGGGAAAGGATTAGTTGACAATCTAGTTGTGACCATAATATAATAGAATTCTTTATCAAGGTGAATAGTGAGGAAAGTAAATGATTCTGAGACAAGGTCTTGAATTTCAAGGAAAGTAACTATGATGGTATGAGTCATGAAATGACTACAGTGGACTGAGAAACATTACTGAAAGAAAGGACAGTGGACAAGCAATGGCAGACATTCAAGGAACGAATAGGAAATCTCAAAAAGTTGATTATTCATGTTTGGTGCAAGAATGGAAATAGAATTGTGGCCAAACCATGGCTTATAAGGGAAATTAGAGATAGTATTAAATTCAAAGAAGAAATATACTGATGGCGAGAAAGAGCCATAAACATGAGGATTGGGAGCAGTTAAAAATTTAGCAAAAGTGGATTGATTAAGAAGAGGAAAATAGTGTATGAAAATAAATTGTGGGGAACGTAAAGACTGACTATAAAAGTTTCTATAGGCATTTAAAGAGAAAGAGATTGAGAAAATTGAATGTAGGACCCTTACAGTCAGAAACAGGTGAATTCATATTGGGGAACAAGAATGTGGCTGAAGTGCACCACGGTAGCATAGTGGTTAGCCCAATTCCTGGCTTGAGTCACTGCCTGTGTGGAGTTTGCACATTCTCCCTGTGTCTGCGTGGGTTTCCTCCCACAGTCCAAAGATGTGCAGGTTAAGTTCATTGGCCATGATAAAAATAAAATGTCCATTGCTGTTCTGGGTTAGAGGGATTAGTGGCTAAATATGTTGAGATATAAGTGTTTTAGGTGTGACAGAGTTGGTGTGAAGAGAGGCGGGGGAGTGGCTTTATTAGTTAAGGACAACGTCATAGCAGTGCAGAGGGAGAGAGGTATGAATGATTTAGGAATTGAGTCTCTATGGGTGGAGTTGAGGAATAGGAAGGGAGTGGTTACTCTGTTGGGTGTTTACTACAGACCGCCCAACAGCCCGCAGGCTGTGGAAGAAGGGATATGCAGGGACATTTTAGATAAGTGTAGGAAAAATAGGGTGGTAGTGGTGGGAGATTTCAATTTTCCTGGAGTAGATTGGAGTGTGCCCAGGGCTGTAGGAGTGGATGGGGAGGAATTTGTACAGTGTGTTTTGGAAGGGTCCTTGGAGCAGTATGTGGATGGCCCGACTAGAGAGGGGGCTATACTGGATTTGGTTCTGGGGAATGAGCCAGGCCAGGTGGTTGACGTCGAGGTAGGAGAGCAGGTGTCAAATAGTGATCACAACTCTGTCTGCTTTAGGATATTAATGGAAAAGGATGAGACTGGCCCAAAAGGGAGGGTATTTAACTGGGGGAGGGCTAGATACGGCCAGATTAGGCAAGATCTTAAAGATACAGATTGGGATAAGCTTTTTGAGGGCAGGTCGACGAGGTACATGTGGGAGTCTTTCAAGGGAAAACTAAACTCTCTGCAGGAAAGATATGTGCCGGCAAGGAGGAAGGATGGGAAAGGTAGGATTAGAGAACCTTGGCTTACCAGGGAGATTGAGGACTTGATCAAGAAAAAGAGAGAGGCTTACATTAGATCTAGGCAACTAGGGACTGAGATAGCGCTGGAAGCTTATAGAGAGTGTAGACGGGATCTAAAAAGGGGTATTAGAAAGGCAAAAAGGGGCCATGAGGTGGCTCTGGCAGGTAGGATTAAAGAAAATCCAAAGGCATTTTACACCTATGTAAGGAGCAAAAGGATGGTTAGAGGCAAGATTGGACCTCTTAGGGACAGTGGAGGGGATCTATGCTTAGAGCCTGAGGGAATGGGGGAGATCCTGAATGAATACTTTGCGTCGGTATTCACGCAGGAGACTGGACAGATGTCTGTGCCTGATGTTGACAAAGTTGAGGATTGGTTGAGGGAAATAAGGATTACGAGGAAAGAGGTGTTGGGGCTGTTAGGCAGCTTAAAGACATATAAAGCTCCGGGGCCTGATGGCATTTACCCCAGGCTGCTAAGGGAGTTGAGGGAAGACTTGGCTGGGCCTCTGACGCAAATCTTTGTCTCTTCCTTGGACACAGGTGAGGTCCCAGAGGACTGGAGGATAGCAAACGTAGTACCGTTGTTTAAAAAAGGTCAGAGGGATCACCCAGGGAACTATAGGCCGGTGAGCTTGACTTCAGTTATAGGTAAGCTAATGGAGAGGATCCTTAGGGACAGGATGTATGAGCATCTGGAGCGCTGCGATCTGATCAGGGATACGCAGCATGGCTTCGTCAAGGGGAAGTCTTGTCTTACGAATCTGGTGGAATTTTTTGAAGAAGTGACAAAAACAGTTGATGAAGGACAGGCTGTTGATGTCGTCTACATGGATTTCAGTAAGGCGTTTGACAAGGTTCCTCATGGTAGACTGATAGAGAAGGTGAAGGCGCATGGGATACAGGGTCGGGTATGTAGATGGGTCGAAAACTGGCTCGGAAGGAGGAGACAGAGGGTAGTAGTGGAAGGCTCTTTTTCCAGCTGGAAGCCTGTCACTAGTGGAGTGCCACAAGGCTCAGTACTAGGTCCTCTTCTATTTGTGGTCTACATAAACGACTTGGAAGTAGGGGTAGGTGGTGAGATCAGCAAATTTGCTGATGACACCAAGATGCTTGGATTGGCGGGTACAGAAGAGCAGTGTCAGGCAATACAACAGGACATAGACAGGTTGGTAGATTGGGCAGATAGATGGCAAATGGAATTTAATCCGGAAAAATGCGAGGTGATGCATTTTGGCCGGAAAAATGTAGAAGAGAATTATAGGATAAAAGGTAAAACTATAAGGAGCATAGAGACGCAGAGAGACTTGGGGGTGCAGGTTCACAAGTCTCTGAAGGTGTCCTCACAGGTGGAGAAGGTGACAAAGAAGGCGTATAGTATGTTAGCTTTCATAGAAAAGGGTATAGAATATAAGAGTAGGAGTTTGATGTTGCAGTTGTATACAACTTTGGTTAGGCCTCACTTGGAATACTGCGCCCAGTTCTGGTCTCCGTACTATCGGAAGGATGTGGAGTCCTTGGAGAGAGTGCAGAGGAGGTTTACCAGGATGCTGCCTGGTATGGAAGGACTGTCCTATGAGGAACGATTAGATAGACTGGGGTTGTTTTCCCTTGAAAGACGTCGGCTTAGAGGGGATCTCATAGAGGTGTATAAGATTATAAGGGGTATAGATAGAGTAAATGGAGGTAAACTTTTTCCACCTTTAGAAATGGATAGGACGAGGGGTCATGGCCATAGGGTGAGGGGGGCTATGTATAGGACGAATATTAGAGGGCAGTTTTTCACACAAAGGGTAGTGGGGGTGTGGAATGCACTGCCGAGTAAGGTGGTGGGAGCAGGCACGCTGGGGCTGTTTAAGGGTCTCTTGGACAGCCACATGAGCGGTATGCAGATAGAGGGATATATTAGGACTGTTTAACTACGGCTTTTTTCCACAGGTAATTCGGTCCATAATTTGAGCACGCATTCGGCAGGTGGTGCGGGTACAGCTCTTGGATGTTGATTCATGGGTTGCCTGGTACCTCATGTCGTATATGAGTGCTTTATGTGGACCACCTGAAGGGCACCATGACAGCTCAGAGACTATCGATGTGGCTGTGCAGACACTTGGAATTGGGCCGGTGTCTGCGGGAGTTTGCGCGTTCTCCCCGTGGTTGCGTGGGTTTTCTCCGGGCACTCCGGTTTCCTCCCACAACCCAAAAATTCGCTCTTAGGCTGATTGGGTAACAAATTGTCCCTATGGTGAAAATTTTCCAAATTAGGATTAATATATATATTATTATATAGGAATATTAAAATAGGATAATGTATTTGGTATTACGGTGGCGCGGGCTCGTTGGGCCGAAGGGCCTGTTTCCCGTGCTGTGTTGCTTAATATGGGGTAGGGCCTGGGTGGGATTGTGGTTGGTGCAGACTCAATGGGCCAAATGGCCTTTTTCTGCATTGTAGGGATTCTATGATAATTAATTTATACTTCACAAAGGAAGACATGAGTAATGTACTGCAAGTTCTGAGAAACAAGTTTTAGCAAGGAGCTGAAGGAAATCAGTATTAGTAAAGAAATAGTTTTGGGGAGATTAATGAGATTGAAGGCAAATAAATCTCCAGGGCCTGATCAACTTCATCCCACAGTATTTAAGGAAGTGGCCCTAGAAACAATCGATCCATTAATAGGTATTTTCCAAAATTCTGTGGCTAATGTAAACCCACTATTCAAAAAGGGAGGTAAAGAGAAAACATGAAACTATAGACTAATGAGACTAACATTAGTAGTAGGGACGTTGCTGGAGTCCATTATCAAGGATTTCATAACTCAATGTTTGGAAAGCAGTGGTATAATCAGACAAAGGCAGCATGGATTTATGAAAGGAAGATCATGCTTGACAAATCTACTGGAATTCTTTTATCATGTAATTAGAAGAGTTGACCAGGGAGAACCAGTGGACGTGTTTTATTTAGACTTTCAGAAGGCTTTCAACAAGATCTCACGTAACAGATTATTATGTAAAGTTAAAGCATATGATATTGCAGGTAGTGTATTAAGATGGATAGAAAGCTGGTTAGCAGTCAGGGAGCAGAGTTGAAATGAATGGGTCTTTTTCCAGTTGACAGACAGTGGCCAGTGGAGTAACACATGGATCTGTGCTAGGACCCCAACTGTTCACATTATGTATTAATGATTTGGATGAGGGAACTAAATGTATTATCTCCAAATTTGCAGATGATATAAAATTGGGTAAGAAGTGTGGAGGATACTGAGATGCATCAGCATGATTTGGACAGGCTGGGTGAGTGAGCAAGATGACACCAAGATCTCATTCAGTATCCACCTGTCTCAATTTAAATAATAGTATGTGTGGTAAATGCAATATGATGTGGATAAATGTGAGATTATCCACTTTAGTAGCAAAAAAGGAAGGCAGATTATTATTGAATGGGTGTAAATTGCGAGAGGTGGATACTCAGTGAGAACTCAGTGTCCACATGCATCAGTCACTGAAAGTAAGCTTGCAGGTGCAGTAGGCAGTAAAGAAGATAAATGGCATGTTGCCCTTCATAGTGAGAGTATAGGAGTAGGGATGTTATACAACAATTGTATAGGATATAGGAATAGGGATGTTTTACAACAATTGTATAGGTGGTGGGAGAATCCAGAACTAGGATCACAGTTGGAAGATAAAGGGTAAACCTTTTAGGACTGAGAGCAGAAATTTCTTTACGCAGGAAGTAGTGAATCTGTAGAATTCACTACTACAGAAAGTAATTGAGGCAACATGTTTTGTGTCTTCAAGGAGGAATTAGACATAGCTCTCAGGGCTAAAGGAATCAAGAATTGGCTGGGGGTGGGAGCGGGGAGGATGCCAGTGGGTGGTGGTGAAGATGTGATCAGGTTATTGAATTTGATAATCAGCCATGATCATAATGAATGGGAGCAATTCAGCATGAGTCTGAGGTTAACACTGGGACTGCAAACACTTCAGACTGGATTTGTGAATAAAACTGCCACTTGAAACACTATAGATTGTGTCTGGAACTATCATTTGGACTTGGAATACTATAGACTGGGATATAAAAAATACTATCACTGGCAACATTACTGGAATGATACTGGAATGGGATTACACAAGCACTGAGAATTTTACTGGGGCTGGGAATATCAAGGCAATGGAAATAACAATTATGACAATGGAAAAGTGAACATCATGGACAGTGAGAATGATATAGGTAATAGGAATTGGAAGAATATGGAATATAAATATCAGAAGAAATTCAATGACACAGTGATCTTGATAGCTACCAGCAAAACATGGTGACATGCTGTAAGAGGACAGATGTCTGTGACCATTTGGGGGGTTGCAGTCTCTTGTGGCACTTGATCTCAATTGCCTCCAGGTAGTTCCATCTTTGACTCTGTACTGAAGTTAAGGTCTACATTGCCTTGCTGGTTTTCTCTACTTCATGCCATCCTGCTGCACGGATTTCAAGCTTTCCTGGAGACAAGCATGCTCCTCATCACCTCTGAGCTAAAAATGTGATGATTACAGTGTGCAGTTCCACTTATAATTCCTCATATATAAAGCAGTCTATTTCACTTGCAGCAAGACCTGACAGTATTCAGGTTTAGGTTAATATGTAGAAAGTAATATTTGCGCTACACAAGTGTGAGGCAATGATATCCCCAAAAAGAGTGTCTCACCAACTTTCCTTGGCATGCTTTGGCATTGCAAGCATTGAATTCTGCACCAATGGTAGTCACCATTTTAACAAAGATGTGTTTTCAAAATACTATTTCTAATTCTCTTTTTACTGGATTATTTAAAAAAAGTAAACTGTAATCTCATAAGACAATGGAGGACTACTAGGTAGCCAGAATATATAACTGGCATTTCACTCAAATTGGTGAAAAGGGAAGACATTATCTTGAAACTCTTCAAAATTTCTAAGATAAAAATCAAAATGCAATCTTGTTTTACACAACAATGGCTACCACAGACATGGTAATCAAATTCCTCTGAAATATACAGCCAACAGAATTTCTAAGAATTGTTTATCAAACTGGAGAGATCAGAGAGAACCAAATGCTGTAATGAAAAGCTGCAGGAAGACTGCTTTTTTCAGTCTCTGTCTCACAAGTATTGTGTGTGGATTTGCAAAGTAACAAACCTGAGAAGGAAACCTAATGCAAACAAAATATTTTGGGAATAAAACATCGAAATCTGCTCCATATAACAGCACCCACTAAGGCAACTGAACAAAATGACCACAACATGGAATCAATCACCAAAGGACAATTAATCAAATATTCCTTTCTTTATTTTTTCACAAGCCATAAAACATCTTTAAATTTATTTGCTTGTTCTATCATTTGCATAGTGCATGTATGGGCCCAGGGAATGCGTGATGCTTTAATTCTGATTGTGAATTAGTTAGTTTTTCTTACATTCTGGAAGTAACATCTTATTTTATTCTTTGTTTAAACTCAGGAAGCCTGTCTGGCCAATTCTTTATCATTTGAAAGTGTACATAGATTTCAGCACAACTCGCTCCCACATCCAGCCATTAGTCAGCCAACTCATCCATTCTTGTAATGCACTGCCTTCTTGCACCAATTGGAAAGAAAAAACACTTGTTACCCAGTTGGATGATGCTTGAATGACGATATAACAGTTATTTTCTATTTTTAATGTTTTTACATCTGGTAATGATGGGAAGCAAAGCTTTTTCTTAATGTCTTGATGAGTTTCCTCCAGGATCACACATGGTTGTGTCCTGTAGAATGATCTACAGTTGCTGAGGGCACCAGATGAACCCTGGAGGTTTTGCAAGCTAAGGGCTGGTAAAGGATCCTTCACCGCTCCCCCACTCAGGTATCATGGCTGATTAGACCTAGATGTGCATATTAAAATAGCATTCCATTGGTTTTGATCAGGTGCCCTTGCTGCATGAAATTTTAAAAAGCAGTCAATAAGATGAGTGTGGGAAAGCAGGGAATATTTTGACTGACTTGTTTACTCTATTTTGACTAATTCCCATCACCTGACTTCTGCAATGCCATGAAGCCAAAATCAAGATAGATAATTTCCCTCAACACACACAACAAAACGCTGAGGATGTGATTTCAACAAACGAAACTCTTTAATAATAATTGGATCAGAGCTCACAGATCTGCCATTGTATTTCACAATGACCTCAAATTTTGATGGTGGAAAATTCAAGGTAATTTGCCAAGTCCTTCATGCTCCACCCATTCAACGTAGCCTCCTTGATAGTGACGAGCTCTAGAATCAAAATATAGATAAAGTGATGTGAATGACACAAAAACTTGCAGTGAATTTCAGGATGCAATTGATGCAAATATTCAGATATCTAGCTTCTAAGCTACAAATCCTTCGCTTTGAACTTTTCCACATTAGACTTTTAATTGTGTCTGGTTAGCAAAGCTAACAGCTCCAAAGTTCATTGAGCTTGCTAGTGACGGGAATTTTGAAGGCGACACAGAACAGAAACATTGATTTCCACCCCTCAAAATAAATTTGTCAATGTTACAATTGTGACTGCATTTCAAAAATACTTGATTGGCTCTAAAATACATTAGGATATCTTCTTGAGGACATGAAAAACACTAAATAAATGCAGGTTCTTTCCTTCTTTTGTTTAAATGAGTTGTGACACACTGTAAGCACGTTGTAAGATTTCAGGAACTCTATTAGCTTTACTTCAGAGGTAAAAAGATAGTTTTCATTGAATTTTCATTATATTTGTGTTCAAATGATTGGACAAATGTCATAACATTTGAATATTTGGTGGCAATGACTTAAATATTGTTCAGTCAACTGTTGATTGTAAGGTAATTTGTAAGGTTCACAACACAATTCAAGTGTGACACATTGGTAGTGTAACATATGAAACAGTCTTAATCCATACACAATATAAGTAAACAATCCAATACACATAAAGGAGTAGCTTTCACACTCTGTACCTTTTGAGCATGCCAACTAATTCAAGACACTCATATTCCCTTATACAGCACAGTTTGCCTGCTTCAAAGTTGCATTTCACAGATAAGTATACATGATTTATCTGATCATCCTCAACACCAGTACCCCACAAGGCTGTGTTCTCAGCCCGATACTATACTCCTTATACACTGATAACTGTGTGGCCAAATTCCCCTCCAATTCAATTTTCAAGTTTGCTGACAACACCACCATAAAGAGTCAGATCTCAAACAATGACAAGTTAGAGTACAGGAATGAGATAGAAAATCTGGTGAACTAATGTGGCAGTAATAATCTCTCCCTCAATATCAACAAAATGAAGGAAATTGTCATCAACTTCAGGAAGCATAAAGGAGAACATGCTCCTGTCTACATCAATGGGGACAAAGTAGAAAGAATCTAGAGCTTCAAGTTTTTAGGTGTCCAGATCACTAACAACTGGTCTTGGTCCCCCCATGCCAGCACTATAATCAAGAAAGATCACCCACGCCTCTATTTTCTCAGAAGACTAAGGAAATATGGCATGTCAGCTATGACTCCCACCAACTTTTACAGATGCATCATAGAAAGCATTCTTTGAAAGCATCATAGAAAGCACTGGTTGTATCACAGTTTGGTATGGCTCCTGTCTGCTCAAGACCACAAGGAACTACAAAAGGTTGTGAATGTAGTTCAGTCTATCATGCAAACCAGCCTCCCATCCATTGACACTGTCTACACTTCTGCTACCTTGGCAAAGCAGCCAGCATAATTAAGGACTCCACGCACTCCAGAGATTCCCTCTTCCACCTTTCTTTAGGGAAAAAAAAACAAAAGTCTGAAGTCACATACTCACGATTCAAGAACAGCTTCTTCCCTGCTGCTGTCAGACTTTTGAGTGGGCTTACTTTACATTAAGATGATCTTTCTCTACACCCTAGCTATGACTGTAACACTACATTCTGCATTCTCTCATTTCCTTCTCTATGAATGAATTGTTTTCTTTGTGTAGTCTGCAAGAAACAATACTTTTCATTGTATGTTAATACTTGTGACAATAATAAATCAAATCAAAAATCTTGAATCCGCTCAAAGATACTTTGCGCAACTAAGACTTTCTGATCTAACTGTTATTGAATCCTTTGAGAACTAGTTTTATTGGCAGTATATCTTCATAAATATCCTTCTGTATTATTGTTATTTGATCCCTTTTGACTAACTTTATTACATTAGGCACTAAAATTATAGTCCAGATCAATGTCATCTGAATCACCATTTCCTCATAGAAATATCTCTGTTTTTTTGCTTATCTTTGCTCTATGACCAGTTACAATTACACAGATCAGATTGATCTTTAATCCTGAACTCCAAGCTGTTCAACTAATACTCAATGGGACATAAAAAACTGTGAATGCTTCTTTCTATGAAATAACAAGCTCCACTAGTGTGTTCTACGTTGGATTCTAGGCATGGGACTTGATTCTTAGACAGATTGTAGAAATATTCTGATAACTGCTTAACACCCATGTATTAATGTAACATCAAAACGGGTTACAGAGTACGTATGTTGCTCCTAGGCATGATTTCAACTTCTCTCAAGAGAGACTCTAACATATGACTGACTGATGTCAGTCGGGGTACATCACTACCTTCATTATATATTAGCATATCCCATCTGTTATTCTACACCTGTCCCCAGTATACTACCCCACTTTCAAAAACATGAAACCATGGGCAGTATCTTACTAAAAAAATGGCAAAGCGCCGGGGTCCAACTGAAAACCACCACATTTCTCTCCAGAGAAACAGGCAGGCCTTTTCATCAGATGTTTTGACATCTTGTCGAAGAAATGGATGGGGGGGGGGGGTGGGGGGGGGGGGGGGGGGGGGTGGTGGGCTGTTTCACACATGGGCAGAGCCTAAGCACACCAGCAAAGCCAAGCTGCATTGAAAATAGGATAAAAAAAAACCTCCCTACCATGGAGGTCTCAGGGGCTGCTCCATGCCCCACAATCAAAGTTGGCAATCCCCACTCCCACAATAAAAGCCAGCATCTCTCCCCCTCTGTGACCATTGCCAGCATCACCCCCTCTCTCCCTCCAATACTTTCCCCCATCAACATTCATCACCAGCACTGGATACCTTTTCCCTCACCCCCAATCCCCAAACAGCCATCACTGGCACTCAACTCCAACCCCTAGAAAATTGCCAGCTTCAGACACCTCTCAGTCACCCATCCCAAAAAGATATTTCCAGCATCCCCACTATTCCCACATCTGCTTCCCCCATCACTACAAATAAATGAACTCCCACCAATGAAGCTCCTGGTAGGGTCTGGCCAACACATTATACAGGTTTAACAGATGGAATATGCTAAATGTATGACATTGCTGATGATGCACAGTGACATCAGTCAATCATGTGTTAGATTCCTTTTCTTTCGCTCTCCTGAGGTAGAGAGATTGGAATCATGAATAGGAATAATGTGCCCACTGTTTAACCTGCTGAAAAGTAGTATCAATAAACAAATGTTGAACAGAAACTAGACTATGTCTGAAGTCTGCCTAAGAAACAAGTCCTATGCCTAAAGTCCAAAGTAGAAGCATCCATCTCAGAACATGATGGCAGCTGTTGAGGTATCTCTGCAAAAGATACGCCTATATGAATGAACTCCAGAGTGGAAAAAGCTTTGAAAGCAGCTTGAGAAACGTTGGCAAGAAGAAGGTGGCACAGTGAAGTGAGGTAGCAGTGCCCCGAAAGCTCATGATTCCAAATAAACCTGTTCAGCTTTATTTGATGTTGTAAGACTTCTTACTATTTCTTGATAGTCTTATGGGTTTTTTTTGAAAATCTTCAATGCTTGTTCAGTTTTTGATAGAACAGTTGAGGTTTTGTGGAGGAGCTGTGGCATTCTTTCCAGGAGTTGAAGATCATTTCTCTTCTGAGCTTCTTCCCAATGCCCTTCAAGAGAGCAACATTTTCCCAGAAGGTCTCAAGATCCAAAGATCAATTGTCTTCAGTCTTCTCTTTTGTATCAGTTTTTTGTAACAAAGTCTTCACCGTCCTTGCAGTTCAGTCATCCTATAACAAATACTCTGCTTCCCAGCAATGTTGATAAAATGTTGCCATACCAGATATAGAAGAAAGGTTTCAAGTTTCCAAAACATCATCCATAAAAGTAGAGAATACTGAGGAACTTTGAATCCCCAGGTATATGACTTGGGGAAGGGAAGAATTGGAGTTGGAGTTCAGTAGAATCTACAGTTGTAACAAAGGGAGTTACAGAAATGTAGTGTAAATAACTAAAGACATAAGTGTGAGTTTGAACCACAAGAATGGCAGCAAGGGCTCTAGATCCCCTGGAAATGGTGAAGCTCACCAGTGAGACAGCAATTTCCAATTTCTGCTGCCCCTCACCCGTGATGTAATTAGGTTCACACCCACAAAGGGCGAGGACCTCATTTAATGCTTTGTAATGAATTTAAATATCATTAACCACGCTCCCTATCTTATACTGACCCTAGCTGTATTTTCAAACTTCACCAATGTGACATCAAGTCAACAAGGTTTACAGCAGGTTCACCCAGATGTGAAACTGTCATGAGGATCCTTCAAGGAGCATTAAGTTGAATATAGTCCCCAGGGAGGTAGAAATGGCATGAAACAGCCCTCTGGCACTGCCTTCAGACACTTAACTCAACCTGGCAGTGCCAACCTGTGCCAGTTCTTTTGGAGCACTGCTACTTCTCTTCAGTGTGCCTCCTTCTTCTGCCAATGTTTTTCAAGCTGCTTTCAAAGGTTTTTCCACTCTGGGGTTCATTCAGTAATATTGGTATATCTTTTACAGCAATGCCTCCACAGCTGGCATCATGTTCTGAGATGGATGCTTCTACTTTGCACTTTAGGCATAGGACTTTGTTCTTAGACAGACATCAGACATACTCTGGTTTCTGTTCAACACTTGTTTATTGGTACTACATCTCAACAAGTTAAGCAGTGGGCATGTTGCTTCTGAACATGATTCCAATCTCTCTATCTCAGGGGAACGAAAGAAAGAGTCTAACACATGATTAACTGATGTCACTGTGCATCATCAGCATTCAGCATATCCCCTCTGTTAAACCTGTATAATAGTGTGGTTAAGATAAGAAATAGCCCATTCAGGCTCCTCTGCTATTCAGTAAGTTTATGGCTGACCTTCTACTTCAGATCCTGCACTATCCCAATATCACTAGATTCACTTAGTTTTTTTTATTGAATGATGGATTGCAAGTGTCACTGGCTGGGCCAGCATTTATTGCCCATCCCTAATTGCCCTTGAATTGAACAGCTTGCTAGGACATTTCAGGGGGCAATTAAGAATCAACCACACTGCTGTGGATCTGGAGTTACATGAAGGACAGACCAGGTAAGGATGAAAGATTTCCTTCCTTAATGGACATTAAGTGAACCAGATGAGTTTTTATGACAATCAATAACGGTTCCATGATTACTATTACTTTTAATTCCAGATTTTTATTGAAATCAAATTTCATTATCTGCCACAGTGGGATTCAAACTGGAGTCTCCACATGACTAGTCCAGTTTTTTAAAATTCATTCTTGGGACAGAAGCATTGCTAGCTGGCTCGCATTTATTGTCCATTTATAGTTGTCCTTGAGAAGGTGATGCTGAGCTGCCTTCTTGAAACGCTGTAGTCCAAGTGCAGGATTTTGACTCAGCAACTGTGAAGGAACAGCGATATGTTTCCAAGACAGGATGGTGTGTGGCTTGGAGAGGAACTTGTAGATGATGGGGTTCCTAGGTATCTGCTACCCATGTCCTAGTGAATTGCTGCAATGCATATTGTAGACAGTATATACTGTGTATTATTGTCACTGTGGCAATGGTAATTGGACAGCGGAGGATGGTTGATGGGTTTTGAGAGGGAGAGGTAAAGGTCCCAAAATTTACTAAGACATCTGGGATCAACTTTGGAGGATATAGACTGTAATCATCTTCTTTATCTATGGCTTTTACTCATCTTTTGTTTCAAATCTAGAATCCTCATTTTTAGCACGAAGAATAGCTTTTGAATAATACATTGCCCTGCTACTTTGTCATACTTAACCAATTCCAACATCTTATCCACTCCCCCCTGATACCTTTCCCATAAGCCCCTCCATACTGTGCCATTCTGTTCCTCTCATACTATCCCAACCCCATGCCATCCACATGTTGCTCTTGCATCCCCATCACTCCCAACAACTCCATCCCATCCCTCATGGAAACAATCTTTCCAACCATGATAAATTTATTGTTGGGTTCCACATATCTTCCTCGGCCTTTGTACTCCAGGGATATCTCTACCTTTCCACTATTGCTACCATAAACTACTGACATCATGCATTCCACCTGTGGGTCTCCCTAACAAGATACATATCCACTGAACTGACCAATGGCAACAGTCTGAACAGATAACAATTAATTGTTGTTATTATAGATTTAAGTAACCATTATTTATTATTTCAAACAACTGCTGCTGAATTCAAAGGTAAAATACGGCAGATTCTAGAAATCTGAAATAATAACAGAAACAATTAGGAGGTGTGTGTGTATGTGTGTGTGTATGCAATGTTATCAGTCTCAGGCCATTGGTAATGAGGCTGAAGCAGGTCAGACATCAGTCTCATAAAGCTAGCTTGCACTTCCCTTTTCCTTTTAACTTTAAGTCAATATCAATTACGACCAGGCAGAAACTGGATCCTTCTTACTACTGACCAAAATTACATATTTGTTCCATGACAAATGTTATTCTCTGGAATTTGGACTAAAGGAAGACCAGATCCTTTATGATCTTCTTATTTCCAATTTCCAACATCCGCAGTACTTTGCCTTATTATTCTCTTTGATTTTAACTTGGATTGGTCTGAAATATAAAGGTGGGAACAACTTGCACATACAGACAAAAGATGAAGAACTTGCATTTAGATAGTGCCTGATCACATCTCCCATAAACGTACCAAGGCATTGCTATACAGGATAGTGAGATTTTATGGTTACCATTGTAAAATCTGTAAACATGGCAAGCAGTTTATCAACAAATAGCAGTAAGAATAATTATTCAAGTTGTTTTAGCATGTTTGTAGTAGAAGGATTTTTTTTTAAAACCAGACCCCTGGGAGAATTCTGTGCTCTTCTTTTGAATTGTGCCACCTGATCTTTAATGCCCACCTGAATCAGTTGAGCAGATAGCTCAGAAAAGGAGAGATAACTGCATCAAGAAGGCAATAAACTGTTCTTGAAGTGACTTGTTTCCTCTAAGATGGAAATGCTCTTTCGGTATAACCTTTCATATTCTCCTCGCCAACAGGTACAAATAATAACGAGGTCACATGCTTCCTGATAAATAACCAGCAAATGCTAACATCTGCATGAAATTACTTTGATTTCTATTTTAGTAGAGGCATGCATCTTTGAAATTATTTAGCGAATATCATCACTTATGAAAAGAATTGCAGGTTTCTATATTTGTTACAGACACTATTGTAGAAAATGATTTTTCTGGACCTGATATTTTGTAATGTTTTCAAACTGTACATACTTAGAATATCCCAGATTCCGCGCTGTTTCTAAGGCAGTCAGGCTTCTTATACCAGACTGGCAGTGAAAGACAATGTTAGGGTCCTCCTTCTTTGGCTTCTGAGAATTATATATCTCCTGAAATGACCCAGCACTCATCTTAAGGGCAGTCTCAACCTGACCTACTGTAAAAAGCAAGATCAAAATCAGTGGGTTTGGGGAAAAGAGAATAATTAGATCTTAACCTTAATCATTAAGGTATAAGTATGAAAAAATTAATTGATATAGAACAATGAAAATCTATTTTACAGGGAATGTTGACAGAAGTGGGAATCTTGCCCTCAGCCACCTCTTCTGGCTGTCGCACATCATAAAGTTGGATATTATTTTTTGCAATCATCTGCTTCAGCTCTTCATAATAGATCACCTTAGCTGGAAAACAAAAAAAGGCACAAAACTAAAAATATAACTGCCTTTATAGTTTTTACAGAACTAGAAACGGAGACTAAGCAAAACATATGGTAACGGAACATGTTTTTCATTTGAAAAAGTTCCACTTGCATCTGAAAAAAGGAATAATGGTTCTGACTGTTCTGTGTTTAAAACTGCAGAGCTTCTTCAATGTACTCCCAGCAAGAGGTCTTTATTTAACTAATTCTAAGATGGCAGCTTACAGACATTGCCTCATGGCAGGAGTCACCTGAATACAGAAAGTCACATTGGACGTGTAGAGCTGACTGCATTTCAAATACAAGTCTTTACCCAAACATCAAGTTTTTAAAGTTTAATTCTTAGTGTCACAGGTAGGCTTACATTAATACTGCAAATGAAGTTACTCTGAAAATCCCGTAGTCTAGCCAATCAGTCTAGCTCTTCTGACATTTTTCAACATAGCAGTGTACACTCACATAGTGACTTTAACATATCTCAAGGTGTTTCACATATGCTCATTCAAAAAAAATCTAAAAATATTAGGAGGGCATTAAGCAAGATTTTGTCAAGGAGATGGATTTCAAGAAGGATCTTAAAGCACAGGAGCAAGGCAAAGTAAATAATTTAGTGCAGGTGAATTTAAAGATTGAACTCCATAGTGTGGTCTAAATAGCAGAAGGCAAACAATGGCTGAGAAACAAAAGGGCCTAGAGCCAGAAAAGAGTTCAGATGTAAATTAAAGTATAAGTTTTTTTTTATTAGTGTCACAAGTAAGCTTACATTAACACTGCAAAGAAGTTACCATGAAAATCCCCTAGTTGCCATAATCCTGTCATCTGTTCAGGTACGTTGAGGGAGAATTTAGCATGGCCAATGTAACTAACGTATGGAAGGAAACCGGAGCACCCGGAAGAAACTCACATAACACAGAGACAACGTACAGACTTTGCACAGACAATGACCCAGGCCAAGATTTGAATCCGGGTCCCTAGTGCTGAGAGGCAGCAATACCAAGATACTCCCCTTTTTTTAAGTGTTTGAATATAATAACAATCAATTTTAAATTTGAGTTATCAGGGGACTCAAGATGATTTACAGCAGCTAAGCAGCATAGTTTTGATTGAAATGAATTCAAGAGTTGAGGACAGTAAGCAATCAGAGGAGCACTGGCACAGGTATGTCTGGAGTCTGGATTGCAACAGGATCTTGATCATTAGGCCAGTGGGCTGGTGAATGGTAGATGGACTTTAATTTAGACAAATGCGAGGTGATGCATTTTGGTAGATTGAACCAGGGCAGGACTTACTCAGTTAGCGTAGGGCGTTATGGAGAGTTACAGAACAAAGGGATCTAAGGGTACATGTTCATAGTTCCTTGAAAGTAGAGTCACAGGTGAACAAAGTGGTGAAGAAGACATTCAGCATACTTGGTTTCATCAGTCAGAACACTGAATACTGGAGTAGGGGTGTCTTGTTGAAGTTGTACAAGATATTGGTAAGGCCACACTTCAAATACTGTGTGCAATTCTGGTCACTCTATTATATAAAGGATATTATTAGACTAGAAAGAGTGCAGAAAAGATTTACTGGGGTGCTACCGGGACTTCATAAATTGAGTTATAAGGAGAAGTTAGATTGACTGGGACTTTTTTCTCTGGAGTGTAGGAGGCAGAAGGGTGATCTTAAAAAGAGGTCTATAAAATAATGAGGAGCATAGGTCAGCTACATAGTCAATATCTTTCCCAAAAGTAGGGGAGTCTAAATCGAGAGGGTATAGGTTTAAGATGAGAGGGGAGAGATACAAAAGTGTCCAGAGAGGCAATTTTTTCACATAGAGGGTGGTGAGTGTCTGGAACAAGCTGCCAGAGGTAGTAATAGAGGCGGTTATAATTTTGTCTCTTAAAAATCATTTAGATAGTTCCATTGATACAATGGGTATAGAGGGATGTAGGCCCAATGCAAGCAATTGGGATTAGCTTAGGGGTTTTAAAAAAAGAAAGGATGGCATGGATAAGTTGGGCCGAAGGGCCTGCTGTAAACCTCTATGACTCTTGCTTCATACCAGATGGAAATTGTGGTGTCCATGGTATCTGTGATGAAGAGAAAATGGGTTGCAAGTTTCATTTCAGATTGAAAAGGATGGCAAAGTCATATGCAGACTTTACATTGAATTATAAAAGTAATCCTTCCAAAAATCTTTCAGTAAGGCACTACATAATAAAGAAATGGATAAAGTTGAGCTTGCAGAGTCAGAGTACTAGATAGGTAGCTGGCTACAAAACAAATATTAGCAGTAAAGGATAGGAATTTGGGAAAGCAAAAGACAGAAAGTGGAATTGCACAAGGGATCACTTCTAGATTCACTATCATTTACTTCCATTAATTATTTGGTATTGTTACAGTTCCAGTAAAGACTGACAACTTTTAAAAAGAGATATCAATTTCCCAGTGACCATCCCAAAAGATCATATGATAATATTTCATCATTTAAAAATTTTTACTATAATAAACATATAAAATCAACAGAGGACAAACATTACTTAGTAGGTAATTAATACACTAAACTACAGAAAAGTGTTAGTGTTAGTTTCTCAACACAAGTGAAAATTCCATGCAATATTCATGCATTACACTGTAATCTCAGCAGAAATGTAATCTTGTGTTTAAAGTCCCAAGCTTCTCCTGGCTTTAACAGGATCTCTTCTTCATGATCTACCAGGGTGGATCTTCCAGTGTCCTTTCAAATAAAATGCCCTTCACTCAATCTTCTCAACACAGTTGACTGGACTTCCAGCATCAAGGTTCCCGCTGCTGGCTCCTTGGCCTTTAATTTTCAAGAAAGTTTCTTTGAACCAGGAATCCACCCTCACCAGCACTTTGCTTAGTGTTTAACCAGAAAACAGTAATTTTCTCTTGTTTAACACAGTATCATCTTTTGTGGGTCTTCTTCCCCAAATCTTTCAGGTCTGACTGACTCGACAGTCATACAAGCTGCTGCTATCTCACAGTGCCTGGAGCCTGGGTTTGATTCCTGAGTTGGGTCACTGTCTGTGCAGAGTCTGCACATTCTCCCGTGTCTGAATGGGTTTCCTCTGGGTGCTCCAGTTTCCTCATATTGTGCAAAAAATATGTTGGTTAGGTACGTTGCTAAATTCTCCATCAGTATACTCAAATAAGGGCCAGAGTGCAGCGATTAGTGGATTTTCACAGTAACTTCATTGCAATGTTAATGTAAGCCCACTTGTGCCTAATAAATAAATTTCACTGGGCAACAGCAAGGCCAACTGCTTCCATCTTTGCGTCAACATGTTAAAACCGTCACTTGACTTTAAGCTAATTACCAAGCATTTGTGTAAATTTAAACCAGGCATGTTGACCTTGATTGGTCAAAGTGTTGCCACAGGAAGTTAAGGAGGAGTGGCTGGCCCTGATGCCCTTGTTTAGTTGAAAAAGACACAATGCATGGACATTTGCTGTGCAGATACATGGATTTGGGCCAGTGTCTATGGGAGTTTGCACATTCTCCCCATGCTTGCATGGGTTTTCTCCAGGTAGTCCAGTTTCCTCCCACACTCCAAAAATGTGCTCTTAGGCTGATTGGTGTTAACAAATTGTCCCTAAATTAGTCTTCCCTCAATCTTCCCTAATAGGCATGGACAAAGGTCACTGGCAGAAGAGGGCATTCACAATGTTAAAATGGCGGCACAGGCTCGTTGGGCCAAAGGGCCTGTTTCCCATGCTGTATTGTTCTTTGTTCTTTTGTTTGTGATCTCTCTACTTTTAAAGGTTAGGGCCTTTTGAATGAAAGTATGTGTGTGTCCCCCACTGACCCTTTCCCCTACTGTCCTTGCCATCATTAGACCCACCCATTAGCCCCAGCCTCTGACATTACCTGATGGGCACTGCCTAAGTGCCCAGGTGCCAGTATGCCACTGTCAGTCTAGCACTGCCTCAATAGCCCCAAATTGCACCAGTGAGGCCATGTTGACTGCTTCCCGTTCATGGAGAGCCATGCCTATTCCTTGCTGGTGAGAACCTGTCACGGTGAGGTCATAAAGAGAGGGGCAAGCCAGATGATTCAGCATCAGGTTCACTAAGCAGATGTTAAACAGCATTTAAATAACTTTCCATACAATGACTTGCTTTTCACCCATTTCCGGTGAGAGGCTGACTGCACTGGAAATCTGGCGCTGCTAAAATAGCACTGGTCATGAAAACCGGCGCCAATCAGCTAAGCGCTTTTTGCCCCACTTTACCACTGCGCCACACCCAAAGACCAGTGCAACACGATGATAAAATCGCCCCCTACATTCTGAGTTTTGCAAGCAAGGGGTGGTTGAGTAGGGACAGCACGTTGTGTGTTGTAAGACTCACATAGTAGTTGATTGGGTGTTATAATCCAGCAGAAGCCAGCATGAAGGTAGTTTTCAATCACCATTATTACCAAGAAAACTGTAGATTTGGGACAGGGTATTGTGTCTCCACTGTGATCAGACTCAACAACCACTGGAAGCAGTTAGCAAACTTGAGTCCACAGTGGCAGACAATCTGTTTTTTGATGAAGAGCTCAGTGCATGCATTGAAATGACATCCACCAATTTAGTCAACTAAAATAAAAGGCATGAAGAAACAACAAACTGATTCACAGAATATTGCTGCTTATCTATAAGATCTGTATGCTCAGCATATTGCCATAGACAGCAAAGTCTGGACAACTAACACTTCCAAGAAAAAGATTCAATAACGTCAATCTCCAGTGTCTCCAAGCAAAATTGGCATCACATGGAAAAGACAAAGTCGCCAATCAAGTGGTCCCTTCTAGGGTTAACATGCCAAGCACACTAGCACTAATCATGCAAACTATGCTTCACTGGTTTGGATATGTACACAGGATGTGAGATAGCCACATCCCCAAAGATATGCTATACATGGAGGTGCAAAGAGACCAGGTGGTGACACGGCTTCAATTCAAGGATGCTATCAAAAGAGGCATCAACATCAATCATGACAAGTGGGAAACACTAGCTGACAATTGATACAAATAGCAAAACCAGCTGTCGGCTGGAGTTTGCCACCACCATGATATGGAATACGATTCTGAGCCTTGCGTTAGTGTTCCGAGGGATCACTGACATAGGCGGAAAATCCAGAGAGAATCAGGAAATGTGGAGAGATTGTGTTCCCAAGTTTCCATTGCCACAGTCAGTGACATGACGGGGTTCATGACCATGAAGGGCAAGGAACACATTTTAATGGATTTAAATAACTTTTAGTGAGATTATCAAGCCCCCATCTCTGCCACATGATGCCCCCTCACCAAATATTGAAACCTCACCCCAGGTTTTGCAAGAATCAGTTGATTGGATTCCCTCTTTTGGGGAGCAAAGAACGCCCTCAAGGTGACAGGGACATGCCTGAGCAGATTGCCAGCACTAACCCAGTATAGGATGGCAGTGCCAAGTTGACATTATGCCAAGGACAGACAATAGAATTATTTTTTCAGCTTCTGGAATTTCATATTTCATTGTACAAACCCTGTGTTAAGTAATGTGGTAAGAACTCAGTAAGAATTTAGCAACACCAATTTTTAATCCAACCAATTTATTTGATAGTAAAATTGCGAGCTTTCAACACTGTGTCTTCCTCAGGCAAATGCAGACTGCATTTGCCTGAGGAAGACACAGTGTCGAAAGCTCGCAATTTTACTATCAAATAAATAGGTTGGATTAAAAATTGGTGTTGCTAAATTCTTACTGAGTTTTTACCACCCCAATCCAACACTGGCATCTTTACATCTTAAGTAATGTGAGCAGTGGAAGTGCAGACAAACTGGCTCCCCGCGCATCCTGATCTATTCCAAAACAAAGAGATCGAAACTTGTTGCATTGGAAGAGATGTTAATGATTAACTCATCTCTTTTCTAAGAAGGAATAATGGAATCCTGACCAGGAGTATAGAAAGAAATTGTTAAACTGCAATTAACGATTATTGGCCACATTACATAATGAATGTCTCTGGCTGTTTGGACAGTTTTAACACTGCAATTTTGGGGCTCATGGTGAGGCTGCCTTTCATTGCTTTGGTGGTCTTTATAATGTTAAACTCATTTTTCTACCCCCACCTTTTATTGTGTCTTTATGTGCAGAGTGGGAAGTGTGTCCCTTTGTCAAAGGGTTATTTGAACTCAAAATGTCAGCTCTTTTCTTTTCTTACAGATGCTGCCAGACCTACTGAGATTTTCTAGCATTTTCTCATTTGGTTTCAGATTCCAGCATCTGCAGTATTTTGCTTTTACTCCTTTTTCCAGCTTTTGAATGTGTAAAAAAAATCCAATTTTCTCAGTTAGTTCTAACTCAAATTGCTTATGGATTATTCTTAAATTTAGATCACATAAACCAAGGGATTGGGAAAACATGCCTATTCTTTCAAAAATGAATTTATCTTCTGCTTTACAGACAGGTAGTATGAGGAAATCAGTTCAGTTTGTCTGTTTCTGTCTTGTCCGCAGAACTATCTACTTTGCACCGATTCTATAAACAACTAGAAAATTTAACTTGCTTATGGACACAATCTTACAATCTTGTTTCTGACTAGCTTTCATTGGTATAAAAATGTCCAAGCACTTTGAAAAGAATGCTCACAAAGATACGCATGACTTCTCCCCATATCTTATTACGAAATTCTACATTATTTTATTGTGGTATTACCTAATTGTAGTATTAGTTAAAGGATCAAATGTACTTCCATGTACACAGGCAATCACATAAAAAGATCACTTACAGGAATCTTATTAAGAGAAAGAAAATGACTACTACTGAAGTACACAAAAAAAAACACTTTTTACCTGTTAAATGTCTGCAGAGTGTGTTGAATGTAAGCTTGGTCGTAACCACAAAAAATGACCTTGATTGTACCACAAACATAGCTCATATTATTTTATCAAACTCTTACAAGCAGCAGAAAGAAACAATGTCAAAGAGCAGAATGTAACATGCCCTTTAGTCGTTGATGGTTGAGTTAGCCACTCCTTTTCAACACTGGTTGAGCAATATTAATTTCAGCAAATAGACTTACCTCCAAGTTTCCAACCTCTTTAAAATCTTTGCTTGTATTTTGATTAGGATATACAACCAAACATTTAATTTGTATTTCTGTTTACAGGTATAGACTGACATATATATTTTCTGTTAAGTTTCAATATTTACTGTTTCCCTTTTTATTATAGGTTTAGTTTCCCTTGCTTTTATACCCCTTCAATTCCTCTATGTTTTGATACTTGACTTCTAAATAAACAGAAGAGCTATTCTCTAGTTGTCATTGAGATTTTATCCAATTAATGGGAATCTGAGCCCATGTGGCCTCCCCGTCTCTATTAGATCATGGCAGATCTGAAGCTGAACTCCATTTTCTTGCCTTTTCTCCGTAATCCTCGGTATCCTTACCTAATCAAGATCCATTGAACTCCACTCTGAAAATTTCAAATGATCTAATATTCTCACCCTTATAAAGGAGAATGTTCCAAATTTCTATTATCCATTGTGAGATTTCAGTGGAATTCTCTAACCTCATCCGCAGCTGGGATTCTCCAGACCTGCTACAGTGCGCACCAAACCCTCCATTCACAGCAGGAGCGGTGGCAGGGTAAACAAGATCAAAGAATCCCTGTCTACACGTCTAAATAGCCTTGCTCTAATTTTATGATTATGCCACTGCCTGCTACCAAAAGTAACATTTTCTCTGCATTTACTTTATTAAATCCCTTTATAATTTTAAAGACCTTGAATAGATTTGCCCTTGAACAAAACTAAAGGAATACAAAATAACTTTACACAATTTATCTGCTTAATTTAATCCACCCATAAATTCCATCAGTAAAGGGGCTAATTTCTTGTGTGTTTGGCCTCTGCATTTGGATACAAACGAAATGGTAGAGGTGGGAAATCTAACAGGAACAAATTCTGGAAAATTTAGACCCTGCTTCAGTTTCTGGTCAGGATTCGGGATAGACAAATGGAACTCCCATTTTAAGCAGGGTCATTTTTGCCTGTTGAGGAGGGGGAGGGGGAGGATACAGTTTCCTTTACAGATCTGTGAGCATGCTGGCACTCATTCATCAGTAAGCCCTGTAAAACCTGGCAATCTCAATCTGCTTTTTTTCTTCTCCCACTTGTTCTGAAATAATTCCTTTGACACACTAAAAAAGCCATTTAAATTAGATCATGAACATTCACTGTTTAGGTCTTTCAAGGATCTTTATGATGGCATTAACTTCAGCTTAGCACCAGAAGATTTATGACACAAAACTTTGGGCTGCATTAAAAGTTGTCCTGAACTTATTCTTGTTTGAAATCAAGACTCTGGATATATATAGTTGTAAAGATTTTAATATGCTTAAAGAGCCTTTGGTTAAAATGACTCTGTGATGAGTTTTCAGAAGACAAAGTTTGCTGATGATACCACTGTAGTGGGACAGATCTCAAACAATGACGAGACAAGTACAGAATGAGATAGAAAATCTGGTGAACTGATGCCACAATAATAATCTCTCTCTCATGTCTACACGACAAAGGAGATAATCATCAACTTCAGAAAGTGTAGTGGAGGACATGGCTCTGGCTACATCAATGGGGACAAAGTAGAAATGTTTAAACACTTCAAATTTTTAGGTGTTCAGATCACCAACAACCTGCTCTGGTCCACCCATATCAAAACTACAGTTAAGAAAGCTCACCTACACTCTACTTTCTCAGAAGACTAAGGAAATTTGGCATGTAAGCTACGACTTTCACCATTTTATAGATGCAACATTGAAAGCATTCTTTCTGGTTGTATCACAGCTTGATATGGCTCCTGCTCTGCCCAAGACCGCAAGAAACGACAAAGGACCGTGAATGTAGCCCAGTCCATCATGCAAATCAGCTTCCCATCCATACACTTCCCGCTGTCTTGGAAAAGTAGTCAGCAGAAGTAAGGACCCCACGCACAATGGACATACTCTCTTTCACCTTCTTTCATTGGGAAAAAGATACAAATGTCTGAGGTCAAGAATAGCTTCTGCCCAGTGCCATCAGACTTCTGAATGAACCTACTTCATACTAAGTTGATCTTTCTTTACACACTAGCTATGTCTGTAACATTACATTCTGCACTCTCTCATTTCCTTCTCTAAGAATGGTATGCTTTGTCCGTATAGCATGCAAGAAACAATACTTTTCACTGTATATTTATACATGTGACAATAATAAATTTAATCAATTCAGCACAGCGGCAGGATACGTGGCAGGTAATATAATTCAAAAGCTCTGTTTTTGAGCATGGGTTGATCTGGCAGGTCAACAATGTCATCATTTTCGGAAACAAAACCTCCAGCAATGGCTTCAGTCATGGTTGGCAATCCTATCTATATATTGTAATGTTCTATAGGGGAGCTGTTTTGAGACAGCATCCAATAGAAGGAGTTCAAAAAAGATATTGGGGAATGGTACAATTCTCAGTCTGCACTGCATAACATTGGAAATGGGATAGGGGGTATATTAGCAGACAATTCAAAGAGTTATATAAAAGTAACAGGACAATAGTATTGGGTGATTTTAAGTGTTCCAAGGAAAACTAAACCAAAGGATAAAGTGGGATGTATTTTAGACTACATCAGGACTACTCCCTCAATAAATATGTTCCTTATCCAACAAGGACAATGGCATTGCATGATATAGTCTTAGGAAATAACTGATTTGAAAGAAGAAAAACAATTATGAAATGTCGGCCGCAGCATAAATTAGGTTCAACGTACAAACAGATAACGAAATTCAAAGATAAGGATGTCAGACTTGGAAAGAGCAAAATTCAGCTGGATAAGAAAAATGGTTCAAATTCAGTTTGTAGAAAAATCACGAACAGGTTAATAGATCAGAAAGGCAAATTTCAAGAAGACTAGAATACAAAAGCAGGAATGTACTGATGCAGCTTTATAAGGCTTTGATCAGACCATATTTGGAGTATTGGGAGCAATTTCAGGCCTCATAGCTCAGGAGAGATGTGCTGGCCCAGGAGAGGTTCAGAGGAGGTTCACGAGAAAGAACCCAGGAATGAAAAGCTTGACATATGACGGCCATTTGAGAACTCTTGGTCTGTACTTGATGGAGTTTAGAAAGATGAGAGGGATCTCACTGAAGAATGGGCATGGGAAAGATGTTTGCATAAGTGACACTAAAATCCGAGGGCACAACCTCAGGATAAAAGGATGATCCCTTAGAATAATAAGAAGGAATTTCTTCAGCCAGACACAGAAAACTATGGAGGCCAGGTCATTGAGTGTATCTAAGACAGAGTTAGATAGTTCTTAATTGGTAAGGAGATCTAAAGTTACGGGGGAAAAAGTGGGAAAATTTGAGTCAAATCTTTTGTTATTCCATTCTTAAAGCTACAAAGTAAATGCTCAGAGTGCATAAGGCATGCCTAAATCCATCTCCTTGCTTGCTATAAAAACCAAATTCAAATTGAACCCAATTCATGGCCCTCACAAGAGAGACGTACAAGATTCAACCTGACAAGAAAAGACATTGCACCCCATCTTAATAAGAACGTAAGAAATATGTTCTTATAGACTTGACTTGATCTTAACCAAAAAAGCGTTTTCTGTTAAACCGAACGTTGGGCTGAGGACACCATCTAAACCCTCTCCCGTCCGCACAGCCCGAACAAGAACATGTCCATCAAATCCTACACCCCACCCCTTTCACTCAAACCGCCTCCAAAGAACCGCCCCTTCACCTGATCTTCAAACCCCGCCCCTTCACCGAATCTCCAAACCCCGCCCCTACACCGAATCTCCAAACCCCGCCCCTACACCGAATCTCCAAACCCCGCCCCTACACCTGATCTCCAAACCCCGCCCCTACACCTGATCTCCAAACCCCGCCCCTTCATCTGATCTCCAAACCTCGCCCCACCCGAATCTCCAAACCCCGCCCTACGCCGAATCTCCAAACCCCGCCCCTACGCCGATCTCCAAACCCCGCCCCTACGCCGAATCTTCAAACCCCGCCCCTTCACCGAATCTCCAAACCCCGCCCCTACACCGAATCTCCAAACCCCGCCCCTACACCGAATCTCCAAACCCCGCCCCTACACCTGATCTCCAAACCCCGCCCCTACACCTGATCTCCAAACCCCGCCCCTTCATCTGATCTCCAAACCTCGCCCTGCATCTGAATTCCAATCCGCCCCCTTCGCGCTAACCTCCAAACCCCGCCTCTTCACATGATCTCCAAACCCCGCCCCCTTCGCGCTACCTCCAGACCCCGCCCCTTCAATTTATTTCCAAAGCCGCCCCTTCGCCCTGATCTCCAAATTTCACCCCTTCACCCGAACGGCAATCCCTGCCCCTTCGTCTTGATGTCTAGGCCACGCCCCCTTCGCTTGATCTCCAGACCCCACCCCCTCCGCCCTTATCTGCAAACCCTGCTTCAGACCCCGCCCACTTTGCCCTGATCTCCAAACCCCATCCCTTCGCCAGAGCCTTAGACCCCGCCCCCTCTGCCCTGATCTCCAAATCCCACTTCTTCACCAGAGCCCTAGATTCCGTCCCCTTCGCCCTGATTCCCAAACACTACTCCTTCACCCAGGCCCCGATATGAACTCCAGGCCCCGCCCTCAGACTGCTACAGTGAACTCCAGCCCCCGCCCTCAGACGGTTGCTATGAACTCTAGGCCCCGCCCTCAGACGGTTGCTATGAACTTTAGGCCCCGCCCTCAGACGGTTGCAGTGAACTCCAAGCCCCACCCTCAGACGGTTGCTGTGAACTCCAAGCCCCGCCCTCCCACAGACCGCGTGGGAAGACGGTTACCCGGAAGTGCTCTCTGTTGTTTTGGTCAGCTTGCGGGAAGTGACGCGAGGCGCCATTGGCAGTGCACCCGGTGGAAGAGAAGATGGCGGCGGTAGGCTGGAGCTGACACTCAGATTCGGGGGTGGGGGGAAACGGCGCCAACGGTGTTGGCGGTTAAGCGCCGAGAGAGGCTGAGGGTGAAGAAGAGACAGCGCCGGCTCCCCCCAGGAGCTGCTTCTAAAGAGAAGGATAAACTGTGGATGCGGCGCGGCAGCTACTGATGTTGGTGAGTGTGAGGCGTGCAGCACCCGGGAAATCTGCTAGGCACAGCGTCTCCCCTTATTGGAGATAGGCTAACGGACGTTAGTTTTCAGTTCAAACATTTCCCATTATTTGGTCTGTCTTGTAGTAGGCAGCTGCCTGGACTGTGCGACCCAGAGGAAGAAACACCTGTTTATTTTCTAATTTTAGTATAAATTCTAAAGAGCAAATTGAGGGTCAAACTTGGGGACTAGAGTTTGTTCTTAGAAAAATACTTTTTCACCCTGACTCTCGCCATTTGTGGATTACTTAATTTGTAGCATGTATTTTTAAATGAAACTTAGTGAGGTTGGCTTTTCATGTCTATTTTTAAACATTTGATTTTCGTACATGGCTGAACTTCATTAAACGTACGAGTTTCCCTTAGATAACTGGGATTCAAATGGAATGTAATGCACTCAAATGTGTTGAAGCAAATTTTGTTTTAGAAACGCAGAATTATTTTAGACGAATAAATGCAGAACTTTAATTTCTGATGTTTTACTTGTGATCTCATAAGAAAATGCTTTGCAGGGCAACCTGGCACTGTAATCACCATACCATTTTAAAATTTTGTATTCTTCAAATCTCATTTTGAATTTCAGATTGCAAGAATCACGCTGGCAAGCTGTTGAGGAAGATATTTGGTATTAACTCTTGAGATTACAACGTTGTATAAATGATATTGAGGCCCATGATTAGTGCAGTTTTCTTTTGTTCAGTCGGTGACTGAACCAGTGACATTTACACTCCAAAGTAAATGTCTTTGGCAAGATTAGCATTTGTTGCCATCCTGGTGTAAAATCCATAGAATCCTTAGTGCTGACGGGGGCCATTTGGCCCATTGAATCTGCACTGAATCTCTGAAAAACCATCTTACTTAGGCCCCCAGTACCCTAGTTCTGTAACTCCGTGCATTTACCATGGCTACCTACAGATGAAAAATCCATGCAGACATAAGGAGAATGTGCACATTTCACACAGTCACCCAAGGATGGAATTGAACCTGCACTCTGCAGTGATAACCACTGTGCCACCATGCTGGCTTTTAAGAAGTTGGTGATGAGCTTTAGCCTTGGGGAGACCACACCTGGAGTATTGTTTGCAGTTCGGCCTCCTTACCTGAGAAATGAATGGTATACTTGCCTTAGGTGGAGTGTAGGAAATATTCAGTGGCAGATACAGAGATTGGCAAGACTGTTCTATGAGGAGAGAGTGGTTTTCCTGGGCCTGTGTTCACTGGAATTTATAATGATGAGAGCAGATCGAATTGAAACATAGAAAATTCTAACAGGGCTGGACAGATTAGCTACAGGGAAGATGTTTTTATTCAGAGCTAGTTAATGTAATCTCACTATTTAAAAAGAGTAGAGAGAAAACAGGGAATTATGATTCAGTCAACCTGACTTTAGTAATGAGGAAAATTCTAGAGCCTGTTATCAAAAATTCTATAATAGAGCTCTTGGAAAACACTGGCAGGATTGGATAGTGTCAGTATGGATTTATGAATGGAAATCATGCTTGACATATCTACTGGAATTCTTTGAGTATGTAACTATTTATTTATTAGTGTCATAATAGACTAACATTAACACTGCATTGTGTGAAAATTCCCATATCCTATTAAACACTGCAGTGAAAAAGCAGTCAGTTTCTTTGATGAACCAAAGGTTCAAAACAGAGTAATTTATATTATTGAGATTCTGCACTATGTAACTCAAAGGTTTCAGAAATGATTGAATGCAGAAACACACTAAAGGAAGTTTTTGTTAAATGGAATAGATACAACATGCTGATTCGAAAAAAGAGAAATCAATTTTACAAAGACAAATAATATGATGGATTGCATTATCAGCAATAGAATACAAATCAAAGAAAATGTTTTGTTACTACATAAAGCTAATCAGATCCTATCTGAAAAATGGTCTGCAGTTTAGTCACTTACGTTTATATTTATGTATTAGCATCACAAATAGGCTTATATTAACACTGCAATGAAGTTAACTGTGGAAATGCTCTAGTCACCACACTTTGGTGCTTGTTCAGATAAATTTTATCATGGCCAATGCACCTAACCAGCACGTCTTTCGGACTGTGGGAGGAAACCAGAGCACCTGGAGGAAACCCACACAGATGGGGAGAACGTGCAGATTCTGCACACAGTAACCCAAGCTGGGAATTGAACCTGGGTCCCTGACACTGAGAGGCAGCAGTGTTAACAACTCTGCCACTGGCTGCCTCAGTGGACTTGTAAGTAGATGAGGGAGAGACAGTGGATGTGGTTTATTTGGATTTTCAGAAGGCTTCAATAAAATCTCATGAAAGATTAGCGTGTAGATGTAAAGTGGAATTCACGGTAGTCTATTGAGATAGATAGATAGAAAGAAAACTGGCAGATGAAAACAAAGACTAGGAATAAATGGGTCTTTTTCCAAATGATAGGCAGTGACTTGTAGGGTACCGCAGGAATCAGTGCTGGGACCCCACATATTTACAATTATACTAATTTAGAGGGAGGACTAAATGTAATATCTCCAGACTTGCAGATGACACAAAGTTGGGTGAGCTTTGTCTGTAGAGATGCTTCAGTGTGCTTTGGACAGGATGAGTGAGTGGGCAAATGCACATAATGTGAGATTATTTACTTTAGTAGCAAAAATAGGACAGTAGATTATTATTTGAATGTGCAGCAAGACCTACATGTCTTCATATACCAGTCGCTGAAGGTAAGCATGCAGGTGCAGCAGGCGGCAAATGGTATGTTGCCTTCATAGCAACAGGGTTTGATACAGGAGCAGAGATGTCTTGTTGCAATTATACAAGACCTTGGAGAGGCCACACCTAGAATATTGTGTGCAGTTTTTGTTTTCTTATCTGAGGAAGGATGCTGTTGCTGTAGAGGGACTGTAACGAAGTTTACCAGGCTGATTCCCGGGATGACAAGACCAACGTATGTGAAGAGATTGAGTCACTTAGCATTATAAGTGCTGGAGCTCAGAAGAATGAGGCCAATAAAATGTTAACAGGACTATGCAGGAAGAATGTTTCTAATGGTAGAAGAGTCTAGAACCAAGGGTCATAGTCTTAAGAATACAGGGTAAACCTTTTAGGACTTTAATGAAGAAAAATGTTTTCATCAGAAGTTGTAAGCTTGTGGAATTCACTGCCACAGAAGTCAGTTGATAACAAAGCATTTTTAAGAAGGATTAGATGTAGTTCTCAGGGCAAATGAGATTAAAGGATATGGGAGCAAAGTAGAATCAGGTTGGATGATCAGCCTTCATATTGAAATGGGGGAGCAAGCTTAAATGGTCTAACCTGCTTTTATTTTCTATGTTTTCCTGGTTGGGGAATCTAGATGTGGAGATGCCGGTGTTGGACTGGGGTAAAACGGAAAGAAATCCCACAACACCAGTTTAAAGTCCAAACAGGTTTATTTGTAGCAAAAGCCACAAGCTTTCAGGACAGCCTGTCCCTTTGTCAGGTGGCTGAGAGTTCTGATCGTAAAAAGGACACAAAGACACAAACTCAAATTACATGCATAATGATTGGAATGTGAGTCTTTACAGCTAATCAATTCTTAAAGGTACAGACAATGTGAGTAGAAAGAGCTTTAAGCACAGGTTAAAGAGATGTGTATTGTTTCCAAACAGGAAAGTTAGTGAGATTTTTGCAACTCCAGGCAAGTTGTGGGGGTTACAGATAGTGTGACATGAACCCAAGATCCCAGTTGAGGTCGTCTCATATGTTTGTCTGGAGAATCTAGAAGCAGGTGGTACCATCCATCTCAGGATACATAGTGGACCATTTAGGAATGAGATAAGTAACAATATCTTCGCGCATGTTGTTGCGCTATTGTATTCTCTACCACAGAAGGCTGTGGTGGTCATGTCTCTTAGCCTTTTGGCTAAGATCAAGTGTAGTATCGACATGCTGTGCTTGGTTGTAACTCATTCGTTACATTTCAGTTTTATTTGAAAAATAATTTTTAATAGCAGCATCTCAGCCTTTTGGCTAGGAAGCAAGTGAGATCAAGTCTTGGAGAAGGAGCTATGCCTACTCTGATCAGCTTGGATCATGTAGATCAAGCCCAAGACAGGAGGTGAGAGCCTTGTCTTGTCACCTTGGATTGGGAATGTCTCAACTTGTTGAGCTTCTGATTTGGCCTTGATTTGATCGAATTGGAATAAAAACAAAAAAAAAGAGATGGATACTTTTAAAAAAAATTTAATGGCATCAATGACTGAGGCGAAGACAAGAAAATCATTGAGATCAGCCATGTTTATATTGAATGGCAGAGCAGACTTGGATGACCTACTCCTCCTCTTAGTTTGTGTTTCTTGTCATTTATCAGCCCAAGCCTGAATGTTGTTTAGACCTTGCTGCAAATGGGCATGGACTATTTCACTATCTGAGGAGTTGCAAATAATGCTGAACATTGTGCAATCATCAGCAAAAAATTTACCTGATTCTCACTGACTATAATTTTTTACTTGATTTATTATTGTCATATTAGCATACAGTGAAAAGTATGTTTTCTTGTGTGTTATACAGACGAAACATACCATTTGTATAGAAGGAACGAGAGTGCAGAAAGTAGCATTACAGTCATAGCTAGGATGTAAAAAATGAACAACTTAAGTCTACTCAAAAGTTTAACAGCAGTAGAGAAGAAGCTGTTCTTGAGTGGGCTGGTACATGACCTCTGACTTGTATCTTTTTCCCGAAGGTGGAAGAGAGGAATCCGAAGTGTATGAGGTCCTTGATTATGCTGGCTGCTCTGTCGAGGTAGCAGAAAGTGTAGAGTCAATGGATGGGAGACTGGTCTGCTTGATGGATTGGGCTACATTCAAGACCTTTTTTTAGTTTCTTGTGGTTTTTGAGGTTGATGTCACATTGATTTTATTGCTGCTTTTACGTCAAGGGTTGTCATTCTTGATTCACCTCTTCAATTCCACTCTTTTGTTTGTCTTAGATCAAGGCAACAATGAGATCGTTAACCAAATTGCCCTCGGGAAAACCCAAACTGTGCATTGATGGGCAAGTTATTGCTGATAAAATGCTGCCTGATAGTACTATCAGGAGACCTATTATCACTTTACTGTTGATTAAGGAAACCCAATAAATGGTTTGATTGGGTTTGTCCTGTTTCTTTTAGCAGGACATACCTGGAAAATTTTCCATATTGCCAAATAGATGTTAGTACTGTAGCTGTACTTGGACTATTTGGCTGGGGGTGTGGCCAGTTCTGGAGCACACATTTTCATAACTTCAGCTGATGAGTTGGCAGGGCTCATTGCCTTTTGATATCCAATACCTTTTACTATTTAGAGGAGATAGTCAAGATAGTCTGATGCTGGACCTCGGGAGGATGTTGAGATGGATCATCCATTTGATAATTCTGGCTAAAGGTGATTGATGTAGAAATGCTGGCGTTGGACTGGAGTAAACACAGTAGGAAGTCTGACAACACCAGGTTGAAGTCTAACTGATTTATTTGATAGTAAACTCAAAGCTTTTGAGGTGTTTTGACCTCTTTGTCAGGTAAATGAGGTGTCCTGGTCTTTGTTTGAAAGCTTGTGAGTTTACTATCAAATAAATCAGTTGGACTTAAACCTGTTGTTGTCAGACTTCTTACTAAAGGTGATTGCACATGCTTTTGTCTTGTCTTTTATACTGATGCATTAGTCTCCCCCATTGCTGAGGATGTATACTAGTCTGCCATCATCATTTTTAGGTCTGTATTACCGCCAGAGTGTAACAGAGATAGTGACATTAGCTGTAAGATATGATTCTGTGAGTATGATGATGTCAGGCTTATGGGACAACTCTCCCAGTTTTGGCACAAGATGTGGTGGTTACTGCAGAAGACTTTGGAGGATTGATTGGCAGCGTGTGCCTTTATCAATTCTCATGCCTAGTTAGATGCTGGATGGTCTGTCCAATTTTTATTGTTTGACTTTTTTGTAACAGTTTGAAAATTTAAGTTGGTAGACTATTTCAGAGGGCAATTAAGTGTTAACCCACTGTTATGCCCCTGGAATAAGTAGGTCAGAATATTTAAGGACGTAGATTTCATTCCTTCCACAATAGTAATGAATTAGATAGGTTAGTACAACAATCCTGTGGTTTCATGGTCACCATTAACAAGACTAGCTTTTTATTCTAGGTCTAATCTAAATTCTCCAGCTGCTGTGGTTGGATTTGAACTCATGTTTCTGGAGCCTCATGTCCAGGCCTTTGGTTTATTAACCCAGTAACATTACCACAATGCTACCGTTCCCTTAGTAGTATTCCTATTACTATCACAAGCTGTGATCGCCCGATTTAACATTCTGATATAAGATTTCTTGACGAGGATTTTAACAACCATTTTTAAATGTCCAACCTGAAAACTGGGTTTGAACTATAAAAGAAAATAATTGAATTGGCAGAGCTTTGGATCATATGGCTCAAGTTCAATAGTATAGGCATACCTGTTTCAAAGCATCAAAGTATATTAATTAATTATAATTCCTTAAAAGACTTGACATTTCAGCATTTATCCTTGGGTGCTTAGTGGTTTGCTTCTTAGTTTTAGCTTGGCAAATGTAAAATAGTTCTAAGAAGCCCAACATTTGCATTTTCTGATAGTTGAGTGGGTAAATGCATCTCTTATTAATGCTCAATTGCATTGGGTAACAGCTCTTAATCTGGGAAATATGTGGCCATTTTTGTTGAATAAATTCAATGCGGTCAAGTGACGTTCCTTGGATAGTACATGTTTGGATGATGGTAAAGTATAGGATTGAGCTTGAATGTGATTCCCTCCACAGTTAATCAACTTGCCACAAAGTTTCGACTCTATATACGAAAAGTAGCTGCTTGGACAAAATAAGATGGCTGCAGCAAGCCAGGATGCCAAGGAAGGGGAACCAATTTGAGAAAACGGGAAAACTGTAACTATGTCCTTTCAGGCTTTATCTCTGTCATAAAAACATTAGGGCTTAGTCATTTGAATTGAATTAGGAAACCATATGCAAACTTATTATCATTTTCTGTCTTCTACACAGACTAGTGTGGAGGCTCCTTTGGGTAGGAGCACAGGACGGTTCGGTCTGCGGACATCCTCACGTGTTTCATCAATGTTACTCCACGCTCATTCAACAGAAGGTGCACTTGCAGCAGGGTGAGACGACTGTCTGATGTTTCCTCTTTTGATAAGATTGGTGTGCTATTTCCAGTCATACAATCTCTTACAAGCCAAGTATTGGCCAAGTATTGATAATGCCTACTTGCCTCCTCATCTCTGGGCTGTGTCAAGTGAGCACCTCTGGAGCCATGCCCACGGCTATGAGGTAGATGCAGTGTTGCTTTAGTATTGAGCTTTCTATGACTAAACATTTCAGACAGTCAAAAGTCAAACAAATTAACAAATCTTGTCAACATGCATGCAAATAATACAGTTAAATGCATTAGTGTATAAATGTGGGAGGTATATATAATCATTATTAACAGTGCACCACTCCCTGCCATTTTAGGGTATCTGTGTGACCTGAAGCCACAAAGGTTTCGAAAAACCGTTTTTGTTTCTTATGGTAATTACCCTCCTTAGGCAACCTGGCTGAAATGAGACCTTTTTAGGGAAATCTGGTCGCAGTCCTGTTTTTCGCTTAGTATCTGGTGGGTATAGAAGTTATTTTTTAAAAGTAAATTTGCAATATGGTAGAATATGACTTGTGCATGCTGTTCTTTCACAAATTTTCACAAAAGGGTTGATAGAACAAAAATAGAACTCACTAGATCGTGAAAGAGAGTATGAGTGTGATGAAGATGGTTTAAAAAAAAGGGTATGTGTGATATAATACAAGCGAGAACCGAGCTGAACATAGCAAGTTCAGAGGGCAAGTCAAATAAATAATGAGAAGTATAGAGAGTATGAGAAGAAACCGGCAACAAGCCAGAAAGGGAATCCAAAAATTTTCTCTAAGCATATAGAAAGAAGGGTTTGGGGCCAATTAGAGACGCTAAAGGAAATTTATACATCAGAGGACTTGCTTGAGATACTAACTAAGTAATTTGTATCTGCTTTCACCCAGGAAGAAGATGCAAGCAACGCAATAATAATAAAGATCTTGGGTGGGATAAAAATTGGTAAAGAGGAGATGTTAGAAAATCTGGCTGTACTCAGTTCATAAGTTATCTGGACTGAATGAGATGGACTGAGGAACTACAAAATGCTTGGTCTGGATCAGCCTAGCAACCGTAGGTCAGTCAGTTTAACCTCAGTGGTAGGAAAGAACGTAGAAATGATAATCTAAGACAAAATTAAGTCACTTGCACAAGTGTGAATTAATTAAAGTCAGCAGGAGTTTGTTAAAAGCAAACTTGCTTGAATTCTTTGAGTTAATAGAGGGGTTGCTACGTAATAGTGCCACATAACAGGCTTGTTAGCAAAGCTAAATCCCATGAAATAAAATGGCAACATAGATACAAAGTTGACAGAGTGACAGGAAACAGCATAGCAGTTGTTTTTTGTTTTGGTTGAAGGAAGATATTTAGTGTGTTGCGCAAGGGATAGGTACTTGGACCATTGCTTTTCTTAATCTAGGTTTGGGTATGCAGGAGATAGTTTCAAAATTTGCAATGACACAAAATTTGAAGTATTGTGTATTGAGGAAGAAATTGATAGACTTCTGAAGTGGAGCGGGTAGATACATGGCAGATGAAATTTAATGCCAAGAAGTGTGACGTGATATCCTTGCTTGAAGGACAAGGAGAGGCAGTATGAAATAAAGGATACAATTATTAAAAAGGGTGTGGAGTAGAGTCTCTGGGGGGATTATATGTGCACAAATTATTGAATGTGGTATGGCAGGTTTAGAAAGGGTAAGGTATAATGGATCAAGGCTTTATAAATCAAGTACAAAAGCAAGGAAGTTATGGCAAGTTATGTTAAACACTGGGTCAGCCTCACGTGGAGTATTGTGTCCAATTCTGGGTATCACACTTTTGGAAGAATGCAAAGGCGTTAGAAAGGTTGCAAAAAAAATTACAAGAATGATTCCAGAGTGAAGGATGCCTCTTACCAGAAAATACTGACAGATCTGGAGCTGTTCTTTTTTGAGAAGATAAGGTTAAGAGGAAGTTCAAAATCACAAGTAGGCTATATAAGGAGAAACTGTACCCACTGGCAGAAAGATTGGAATCCAGAGGATTCTGATCTAAGGTACATACCAAAATAAGCAAAGGTGAGGATAAACATTTTTGCACAGCATGTAGTTAGGACTCAGAATGTACTGTCTGCAAGTGTGATGGCGAAAATTCAATCATGACTTTCATGAAAAAATTGGATAATTACCTGAGCAGAAATCCTTTGCAGATCAATGGGGAAATGGTAGAGAATGGGTGAAACTAGCTGATTTGCTATTGCATAGAGTGGCATGGATGCACATGACCTCCAGTGCTGTAACCAAATGCTTAGATGAAAAAACGTAAAGATGTTTTTCTCCCTATAGGTTATTCCACATCATGCCTTTTTTTCCAGATTGGAACAGCATAACAATCATATTTCATAACTGTTAGCAAAATAGTAAGAAGTTCCCATTTGAGGGCGAGTCACTGGCTTATTGCGATCCCTCTAATCCGTTTTGAACGTAGTTTCTTATGAAAACTTGTACAGAATCATAAGAGAACTGAAGTGTTCAACTTGTTTTTTCATATAATCATAGAATAGTATACCACAGAAGAAGGCCATTTGAGGGCTGTTTTTGAAGAGTATTTCAGTTAATGTCTCTCCTCTACTCATACCCCACAACCCTCCTTTCCTGTTTCACTTTATTAACCTGTCAAATTCCGTTCAAAAGCTACTGTTGAATTTGTTTCCAAATTCAAACAACTTGCATAAAGTGTTCCTCATGTCACCTCCAATTCTTTTGTCAATCACATTAAATCTGTGCCCCTTATTTTTACCCCTTCAGCCATTGGGAATTTTTTTTTATTTATCCTACCCAACATGTTCATGATTATAAATATGCCTATCAAATATTCTCTTTGAGCTTTTCTACTCTACTGAGAAGAATTTCAGTTTCTCCAGCCTATCTATATAATCAATCCCTTATCTCTGGTACTGTTTTGGTGAATCTCTTCTGCATCCTATTGAACATCTTTCTAAGTTATGGCTTTGAAATACAATTAATAGACTAAGCTAAATAAAAGTATATATGAAAAAAACATTATTAGAATGTTCAATAAAAAGTAACATTTTAGTGATATTTGGGAAACAGAAATTGTAGTAGGCTACTGTTAAATAACAAAAAAGCTGTTTTGCTTCTATGGAAGGGGCAATGGAAAACAATGAATTTTCCTCAGCATTTTAAATTAATAGTCAGTCGGTCATCCTCAGTTATGAGACAGTTGAGTGAAACTGAGAAGCATGCCCACATAAAAGAAAAGCTGATGTCCAAATTGCTGTTCACATTCATGCAGTTCTTGCTAATTAATTACTAATTAACAGCCACGCTGAAGGTCAGTGTTAAAGCTTGCTTTTTACCTCCTCTATCAATAGGTGGGAACAGATTATTTTTCAATTAGCAAAATGATTATCTTCATGGAAAAACAAGCAGAATTCCAGCTGCAGAATGCTGTTCAGTCGTTCATATGGGAAATGTGTTTGTTGATGGGGTTTGGCTGAGATAACCACTGTGGGATTATATCTCATTGACAGTCATAAGATTCCAAACTTGGTAATTGCAAGCATGCAAGCTCCAGCAGTGAAGAGAGCTGGCTGGGAAATTGAAGCTAGCACCTCCTGATTATGATTGGCTTTCAGCAACAGAACAGTGGGAGCTTAGGTTAGAAACATGGTGGGTTTAATAGTGGAAGCCTCAAAATTGCAGCAGGTGGCAGCACTATACATGTTGCATTAGACAAACGTTTATATGTAGAACTGTTAAGATGAATAAAGGAACAAATGCAACAGTTGAATGTAGTTAAAGAAACAAATACTATTTCCAAAAAAAGCACTAATTTTGACTTAATTTTAACTGCCATAAACTGCAGCACATAGAAATGAACAGTATGAATGAAGTAATGTCCTGCCCTACACTAAAGCCCAGCATGAGCAACAGTATCTTAATTGGTGTTCTTCCTGAGAGCCAGCTTGGGTCAAATGGCTTTCTTTTGTGCTGAAACTGTTCTGATTTTGCAACTTTACTGTATAGGAATATTCTTGAATAGACAAAGAACCATAGACCTATGCTCAAACAAGAGCTTCTGCCTATTTGTACGAGGAAGAAAAATTTTCATGCTTGTACTTTCCCAGAATTGTTGTGAGCCTTATTAATAGGCTTTATTCAGTGTCTGACAACAGGTGCTGTCTTATATAAAAGGAGTTGCTCCTCTTTGCTTGTTAATTACTATTCGTTTGTAGTTAAAATATGTTAAGCATCAAAGATTTATGCAACAAATCTTTTTGTGTTTGATAATAATGCCGTTGTTTTAGAATCACTAAAATTTCAAAACAGTATGAGGCTGTTCAGCTATCATGTTGTGCCATGACTAGATTTTACATTTAGAACTTATTGTCATCTAAGTTCCGCATCCTTTCTCTGCCATCTTCTTGAAACCTGTATCTACTGCCAGATGTTTTGTTCCTCTGATTCTAACTTTCAATGCATTTCCCCACCCTTTTTCCCCACATTAATAACAGTATGCTGATCAGCTTCAGTCTGAATTGCGAGGCTCTCCCTGAAACGTTGCCACCTCTTTCCCCACATTCTTAAATAATGTCAAGACCCATCACTTTGGCTGTGGTTTTATTCACCCTTCCAAAGTTGTTTTCCAGATCAGTGACAGATTTCTTGTGCCTTGGGATGTGCCTTTCATAAAAGGTGCTATCTAGATACAAGTTATTAGAAAATGGAGGTTGAAATCGAGTCTCATAGTGTTTTTGTTATTCTGAAAAAGTGAAAACACAGCCAGACCAGGTGAATTCCAACTTTGTTAAAAGGAGAAGTTTATTTTCTTCAAAAAGTGCCCTGCTTAACAGTGAGAGAACTACTTGCATCTTGTAGTATCAGAACGCAGGTGTACACCCCTTTTTAGATAACAAAAGCAAGACAGATCAAAATTTATAGAAAATGAATAGGTGGAAGTTGAAGTCAACTCGTTTGTCTTATTTTGCTAGCTAAATGTACAGTGCTTAGCTAGGATTTCAACTGTTGAATAATTTAAAGTTGCAGCAGATTTGCTATTGTTTTATGTTTCTTGTGAGACAGTATCTTTTTGCTTGTCATGGTTTAAGATCAGACTGTGACTTTTTTCTGACAGTCCTGCTACTAAATTAATTCAAGTTTAAAATTGGCACTTAATAAAATGCAACTTGAAAGGTAATTTTTTTGGTTTTTAATGACTTACTGATTTACAGAGTTGGAGCAGGGATGGCTGAAATGTGTATATTTTTCCAATTACAGAAGCATCTTAATTTGTCTACCTGAAATAGTAAATTAAATCTTAATTTACAGCTACTATGAAAGGATCAAATAGAAGCTTGAGAAATAATTGACTGAATATTTTAACACACGCAAGATGCGTAAAACATGCACTGTCCTTGAATCCGGTGGCAATGTCAGGAAGCAACTCAGAGTTGGGTGCAGAAATTGTATGGTTGCTGGCTTCTAATGAAACCTCTCCTAAATATTCATAAATTGGGTCAAGTTTATGCTTGCGAAACTTTATTTCAAGTTCATTAACCTGGGTATACTGTCAGTTTTCGCACATATGATGACACACAGCTTGACCTCAGCATCACCTCTCTTGACTCCTTCACTGTTTCTAAATTATCATACTGCCTATCCGCTATTCAGTGCAATGGACAGAAATTTCTTCCAACTAAATATAGGAAGGTCAAAGCCATTGTCTTCAGTCCTCACCACAAACTATTCTCCAGCAAGCAAATCTGTTCCTCTCTTTTTGAAGAGTGTATGTTTGACGTGAAGTGTGGCAGCACAGGTGGAGGGAAAGATCAAGTCCTATTGGACAGAGGGTTGGGACAAACAGCAACAGAAGATATGCTTTTGCAATGATGGAAACACTTCGCTTCTCCTGATCTCTCAAGCAATGTTTTTAAAGTACTAGAATCCTGGTATCATGTCTCCAACCTCCCTTTAGCTTCATGTTTCCTGAGTATTAGGTGATTTTGCCAGCAGGCAAAAAATTCAAATGGTTCTATCTTCTCCATCTTTGCGGTAATCTAATGGATTTGATTATCAGCTCATTATATCATTTGTCTGATTTTCACAATTCTCATGCCACTAGTTTGATTGGCATCGAAAAAGGTAGACTGTACAACTGCCAAGTTAATGCCCGGTGTTGAAAATGGAAAGCTATTACAGTTGTGTACAAAGCACTTTTCTTTGGAAAAAGAAACTTGCTGTTTTGTTAAATAACACTGAATAAGAAACCCACACAGACATGAAGAGAAAATGCAAAGGCTGCACAGACTAACCCAAGCTGGGAATCAAACCTGGGTCAATGATTAGCACTGCTGCCTCAAGCGCCAGGAACTCAGGTTCAATTCCCGGCTTGGGTCACTATCTTGTGTAGTTTGCACATTCTTATGTCTGGATTTCTTCTGAGTGCTTCAGTTTCCTCCCATAGTCCAAAGATGTGTGGGTTAGGTGGATTGGCCATGCTAAATTGCCCTTAGTGTCAGGGGGACTAGCTCGGATAATCGCATGGGGTTATGGGGATAGGGCCTCAGTTGTATTGTGGTGGTGGAAGACTTGATGGGCTAAATGGCCTCCTTTTGCACGGTAAGATTCTGTTCTAAGAAAGGTCTGTTATAATTTAAATTTCACAATTATATATTTGCATATCAGTTTAATGCTGAATATTTGAGAACATCAGAATTAGCCAGAAAGCTTTGGTTTAAAGGTTGAAACTTGTGACTGTGATTTTAGTCACTTTGTGATGATCTTTTTAAAATAAATTTTTTAAAATGTGATATATTTGTTATGTGGTATTTAATATTTAAAAATGGATGAAATGAAAAGCTAAAGCAGGATGTTAATTGTATGTTAATCATTTTGTTCTGCTGGGTTAGGCAAAGCCGGGATGGAATTGGAAGTAAGTGATTTCATTGAATTCTAAACATCCTTCAAAATTCAGTTAGTTGTTTCAGGCTATCACTGAAAAATTTAAATTAGAAATAAACACTGATAGCAACAGTAATCATCATAAAAAGATACTGATGGTGAACACTGAGGCTAATAGTATTTGTATCAAGAATGAGCAGTATAAATGCAAACTAATGATGGTGAGCAAAACTTTAGATTGAATGTTCTTGAACTTTAGAAAAATAAATCAAACTTGCCGCTTTGGTTGAATTGAGCAAATGCAATGTCTGAGGGTTGATGAATATCAATGATACTGTCACTAATTTATTTAGTCTGATCTAATTAGTTAATCTGATCTAAATCCTTGACAACTGTACATAAAAGTACTTGTTAGTTTTACTTTGTTAACCTGGTACAAATGTTAAATTTCTAAAATATAGCTATGAGCATGAACGTTGTGCTACGTCAAAGGTTATAGTATTTGTTGTTAAGAGAAGGGAGCAGCAGCTGGGGTGAGCACTTGTGGCCACTAATTCTATCGGATTTTTTTAAAGATTCAATGTATTAATCCATATTAAGATTGATCCTTTTGATTGTTTCAGGGTATTAATGGCAGGAAACGTGGATGTGTACAACTCTTCTGTTCATGACTCCTGTGTTTCTTCAGGGTTTAAAACCCTGTATGAAGAGGGATTGTTGTTTGATGTCACACTTGTAATTGAGGACCATCAGTTCCAAGCTCACAAGGCACTACTGGCTACGCAAAGTGACTACTTTCGAATAATGTTCACAGCTGACATGAGGGAGCGGGACCAGAACAAGATTCACCTTAAAGGACTGACTCCAACAGGTTTTAGTCATGTGCTTCAGTTTATGTATTATGGCTCCATTGAACTGAACATGAGCACTGTCCATGAGATCCTGCAGGCAGCCATGTATGTCCAGTTGACTGAAGTGGTGAAATTCTGCTGTTCTTTCCTGTTGTCAAAAATCTGCTTGGATAACTGCGCAGAAATCATGCGGCTCTTGGATGATTTCAGTGTTAATATAGACGGTATCCAAGAACAGCTGGACAAGTTCCTTCTTGAGAATTTCGTGCCACTCATGTCCCGAGCTGACTTTCTGTCCTATTTGAGTGTTGAAAAGCTTTTGTCATGTTTGGAGAATGATCAGCTGAGCCGATTCCCAGAGATTGAGCTTTTTGAGGCTGCGCAGGCCTGGCTGCGACATGACAGAAGCCGTTGGAGGCACACAGATACCATTGTTCAGAATGTCAGGTTTTGTCTGATGAATACGACAAACGTTTTGGAAAAGGTTAGTATGTTTGAAAGCAGTAACCAAGAATCATTTAGCTAGACCATTGTGTGCTGTGGGGAAAATATCAGAGTGCATTTACTCTTTGCTTTAGCTTGCTGATCTGTTATTGTTAGCAATTATTCTGCTTTTTTTTGCTTCTTTCTTCGCTTTCTAGCCGTTGCTTTATGCAATTACAGATTATTCAGGTTTCTTGTATCATGGAGAGACTTAATGACATTTATGAAAAATAAGATTACAATAACTTTTTGCATGTCATATTGTACTGTGATGTAAAAGTTTTTTGATTTTAAAAGAAACAAAAATATAGATAAAATGCTTTGGTATCAAATTGATTTCTTGTTGATACATTTCGAGAAGAAGATAGATTTTGGAATGTTACTGTAATGCACGCAGTTATATTAAGCTTTGTAATAAAACTCTAAAGCACTACTTTAAAATTTCCTCTCAAACAAGAGTGCTTCCCAACTCTGATGCATTGTTGATTGAGGATGGCAGCACAAACACCTTGGATTTTTGAGAAGCAGATTGTAGGGAGCTTTTTAGTCACTGGGAGTCTTCTATTTTACATGGAACTGGGAGTGAACGAGAGGGATCCTGAATCTAACTGCAAGTATAAAACAATAAGATGGAAGGGCAAGTTAAGAGTCAGCATCAGATCACATAGTTAACGTTCTCAACAAAATACCCCTGTACAATTGGCTTATCCCCCTGGCTTTGGTTGGTTATCTGGTTGACCGGCGTTATTTACAACTTTGGTGAAATCAACTGATCTTTTTAAATTGCGCAGAGAAACTTGCTTTCCAGCAATCATTTTATGGTTTTGTTTTATTTTTCTGCCGTTTGCTCGTGGTCTTACCATTTCTTTTTTATAGTGCAACTATAGAGAGGGGTCCAAGTGTGTTTGTGTTCAAAATCTTGCATTAATATGTTGGGATTTTTTGTGTGCAGGAGATTAAGTTACTTTGGATCTGTAAACATCCCAGCAAACTCTGCAGAAGTTGTTAAATTTGTGCATGTCATAGTCACCATGAATTCAGAGGAATCGAATAAACATAGAAAGCTCAGGAGATTTGAATTCAGACAGGTTTTGGTTGGGCTTATTCCCTATAAAGGACAATTATGTACCCTTTTGTACTTGTGCATATTTAAATCTGCACACACAGTTCTATTTTAGTAAGAAATGTCCTGATTTGTCTCCAATGTTTGTGTGGAATGATTGCAATACAATTGATTAAACTTCTGTAAGTATGATGATTCTTATAGTTAAGAAATACAGTGGAGCACACTTAAGATCAATTATTTTTCTCTCCCAAGCTGCGCACTTCTTGCAACCAAGTGGATTGAAATGAGAGTTGCTGTGTGGGTATCTATTAGGAGACCAAAGGAATGGCCTGCTATGTGTGAATTTTAATTTTTTTTTCTTCCTTTTAATTGTTAGTAGCATGATTGTAATAAAGTGGAAGCTTGAGCCTGTGCTCTTTCCTCTTCCCTTTACTTATCTTTCTCCAGCATCTTGAGCTCTGCACCACAAATAGCTAATGATCAGTTCATAGGAGATCCAATTTCCTTCAAAGTTTTATAAGCCACAAGCAGAACCATTTTGATTTTCAAATTTAAATATCATCTATCAGCTTTTTTAAACCAACATTATCAGCAATGATCACTTTTAGAGCCTGTAGCTCAAAGAATATAACTTGCTAATTCATAGAACTGCTCAGCACTTTTGTGTCCATACATCCACTGTTGATTAATATTCAAGCTGACTTTGCTATTCTAGTATGACATGAATGGTGCAGTTTAATAACAGCCTGCAGCTGACATACCCCATCAACCCTGGGTTTCTAGCCATCAGTGATCACTAGATGCCTGTAGTCAAATACAGTACATTATTCACAGTGAGCTGGTGATTCCTGTCTGCCTGAAGTAGGTTCTGCCCTATTATACTTCAGTCAACCAATACTGATGGTGAACGATTGGATTGAAACTGAAATGTCCTCAGGCAGGCGAGAATTGAGCTTAAGATGGTTCCACTGTTATCAATCAAAGGCACATGTTACAGATACTGTTTTTCAAAGGTATGATTTGGTGAGGTGGGAATGAAGGAAGCAGAGTAAATATACCACTTTTAGTGTCTGTAATTACCATTCATCTTGTATGTGAAAATGTACACACTTGTGTTGTTGATTTAATTACAGAAACTTTCTTGAGCAAAATAGATGTGTTTATTGTTTTTGTTTGGTGTTTCATTTGGTGGTGGGAGGGAGGGAAGGGACAGGACACACACTTTTACTCTAATACAGCTCACCTTTTGCAGTAACACACCAGTCGTGTGGCGTGGACTGATACTCCCAGCACACATCAAAGTGTGGAGAGCATTTGTACTGGGGATACCAACCTAGCCTGTAAGTCTTTGTGCGTTTATTTGTACATAACAAGTGTAACTCAAACACAAGCTTTAAGAATGATTGGAACACAATGTGCCAATTTGCGCAGAGTGTGTAATAAATAAGATTGGCCATAATCCAAGGAAGAAAGATATGATAGTTTTCATATTTTAAATTAATTTGGAACTCTCCTCATAATTACAGAGGATCTTATTACTGTTTGATTTCTGTATCTCCTCCCTAACTCCTGAATTAACCAGTTGATCAACCATAACAAAACATGGAGTATAAGAGATTTTTCCATGTGAGGCTAACAAGGTAACTCAAAGTAATATCACAGTCAATTGTACTTGAATTTTTCAAAATCTGATCAGTCTTACTTTGAGAAGAGGAAAATTATTAAATGGTATGTTTTAATTTTAGTTGTACTGAAAAGCACCAGGACTTTGTTTTCTTTTCCCACAAAAATGATGTAATTTTGTGTATTGAAGTTAAATTATTGCTAGGATAAAACAACTGTAGCATGAGGCTAGCTATATTAATCCAGAGTTTTCACACATTCAAAATTTCACCTTAATGTGTATACTATCATGCATTCAGATGCAACAAAATGATACCAAGAACTATCTGACATTCATTCTGTGTTCTCTCTTATCCATCCACGCTAAGAAAAAGGGTTCTTTGCTGCTTTATCATCCAATATTAAATGGGCAGTATTATCTCTTTACCAACTTCCTTCCATCAATTATTATGGCCTGCTCATAATTATGGTTGCGTAAGCAGCAAGTTCTTCCCTCCTATTAAACGGTTGTGATTTGTTTAAGTAACAAGTAGGTTGGATACCATACTACAGCTTTAGAGTTACAATATCTTTTCCTACATCACTGCCTCCCTTAATTCCCCACAACTGCTCTCCTCCAAAGAAAAGTGAATTGCTTCAAGTGATTCATGAACATAATCCGTGTTAAACTTATTTTTTTGCTCCTCAGGTTAAACGTTTTGTTGGACTTTGCGACTTGTGCACTTTATTGGCTAACTTCTAAAACCAGACATGCTAGGAATGGCTCGGTGTTGAAATAAATATTTTTAAAGGATTAATTCAAATGTATTTTTACAAATTGAATGCTTGGCACAGTAACCCTTACATCCCAAATTTGCAACTATTTTGAGTTTTAATAGCTATTCTTTCATTTTTTTTTTGGCAAGCACTAAGCTTTACTCTTGAGATATTAGTATATCATCCACATGTGACTCATCCTTAGGGGGTTGCTATGCAGGTGTTGTGGAAAACTTTTCAGCGAGCTATTCATTAAAAGTTGCAAGCTTCTAAGATATCTGCAATATTTTTAAGTTTTTACGAGTGAGAGTTTGTTCATCCAGCACTTTTCTTCAGAGGAAGAGTATTAGTAAGAGGAAATAAAATGTTGGGTATATCTGAAGGATTTTTTCTGAAAAAGTGAAGTTTGTGAATTTGCATGAGAATGATCTTAGCATCTTCAGTTTGCTCTCTGAATCCCTAGCCATGAATAGGAAAAATCAACCAGCGCTTCAGTTTTTTTAATCATTTATCAAGTTCCCTCTTCTGAAATTGTGTTATGACAAGCATGGTCTTAACTATGACGCTGCTAGCCTCAGTTGCTAATATTCATCCCCTTAAGTCTACTAAAGGGGAATTGTGATGGGAGAATGCAAATATGCAGCAATATCTTTCCACTTAGAATAAGACTTGTATGTCATTATGTACTGTCACATTCTTTATTTGTTTTAAACATAATTTCATTATTTTATATGAAGTGTCATTGAGTGTTCCTTCGTCAAATCTTATGACATCACATAAGGTGTAAGATGGGAAATCAGCCCACCCCTATGCTGTTTTCAAAAGTTCAAGGAAGTACCAAATTCAACTTGTCATTCCATCGAGGAATCAGACAGTGAAGAACCGTGAAAGATTTCTTGTGGATGGAATTATTTCTTGCAGAAGAACCAGTTGTTAGGCCAATTTCTAATGTTTACATTAAAAGGTTGTAGGGAATATTTGCAGTGCAGTCACAGACTACTTCTTTATGAAAGTGAGGGTGGTGGGTATATTGATTGTTACATGTGACTGAAATTTGTTAAGAAATGTGCAAGAAGTAAAAAACAAACTTGCTTTGTATTATAGTTTTAAATTTCTTTTGTATTAACTGTGCAAAGCCAGTCCGCGTTAATGTGTGTGGGGTTTTTTTGTTGTAGCATTCCAGTTATTCTTTCTCTCTTCCCGATTTTTGCACAAGTGTATATTATTTCCTGATGTGAACAAATGTTCAAAGTCTGTGAAATATAAATTCTCTAATCCTATCATCAATTTATGTAAATAACAAAGGACATTATCAGTTGAATCCATATGGCAGAACATAATTGCTGCTGTACTTTCAGAAAGAAAAGTTGATAAGTGTAACATCAAAATAATATATTTAAGCAAAACTACTTGAATGTTTTTCCATTCCCTACGGTATTAAATACCTAGATTATGTTGCAGATGGTCAAATATTTAAATTTTTAATATAGAGCAATTCAGTTCTAACTTCCAAGTGCCAGAGTGACTTGATAACCAAACCATTAAGAACAAAGCATGATGGCAAAGTTTAAAAAATCTAAAATATTCCCATTGCTGAGGTTTAATTTCCTGAAAAAAATTTGATCCACCTGCACAGTTCTTTTCTCAGAGTTAATGTAATATGGACAAAATATTAATAAATGTATTTTATTACACTTTGCTCATATTCATTTGTAAAGTACTTAGGGCAGAAAGAGCAACATAAAGTTTCTACTTTTCTGTGACCGAGCCACTACTCCTCTCAACAGTCTGCAGTAACATATGAGCTTTGTAATTAGATTTTACATCATTACTTGCACATTGTACTTGTGTGTAGGTTTTGCAATTGCTAACTAGTGTGTGAAGGCTGGATTGCAATATTATGCCAAAGTCCTAAAATTGCACAACCATGAAATCTAGTGCTTTTGATTTTGATTGCTGCAATTGGTGATTTTACTGGGCAAGGACTTTTTACTGTAAGTACTAACTATATTAGAGTTTAGAAGTGAACTGAAGATTGGAGCAGAGGTATTCTTCTTATTTAAAGTTAATCTTTCTATTTCCAAATTGTCACCATGTTATTATAATATGTTCTCATTTCTTCTCAGGTGAAACCATCTGAATTTTATCGCTACTCACGGCAGCTTCGATTTGAGGTTGAACAGGCTTTAAGTTACTTTCAGAACATTAATCAACAGCCTCTTCTGGAGATGAGATCTAATCACATTCGCTCTGCCAAGGCACAAACTGCAGTTTTCCGAGGAATGATTGGACATAGCATGGTGAATAGCAAGATTCTTCTGTTGCACAGGCCAAGGGTCTGGTGGGAACTGGAGGGTCCACAAGTACCACTGCGACCTGATTGTCTTGCAGTAGTGAACAACTTTGTGTTTCTATTGGGAGGGGAAGAATTGGGTCCTGATGGTGAATTTCATGCCTCTTCCAAAGTTTTCAGGTATGATCCCCGACAAAATTCATGGTTGAGAATGTCTGATATGTCCGTCCCTCGATCTGAGTTTGCCGTTGGCATCATTGGAAAATTTATCTATGCTGTGGCAGGGAGAACGAGAGATGAAACCTTTTACTCAACAGAACGTTATGACATAACACAAAACAAATGGGAATTCATTGATCCATATCCAGTTAATAAATATGGCCATGAAGGAACAGTTCTCAACAATAAGCTATACATAACTGGTGGCATAATGTCCTCTTCGACCTCTAAACAAGTGTGTGTATTTGATCCCAGTAAGGAGGGGACTGTAGAACAGCGGACAAGGAGAACACAAGTGGTTACAACATGTTGGGAGAACAAAGCCAAAATGAATTATGCACGTTGTTTTCATAAGATGATAGCCCACAATGGGAAACTCTATGTATTTGGCGGGGTGTGTGTGATTTTACGGGCATCTTTTGAGTCTCAAGGCTGTCCATCCACAGAAGTTTATAATCCTGATACTGACCAATGGACCATCCTAGCATCAATGCCCATAGGTAGAAGTGGACATGGGGTGGCAGTTGTTGAAAAGCAGATAATAGTTCTTGGTGGTCTTTGTTACAATGGCCAGTATAGTGACTCCATACTTACCTTCGATCCAGAAGAAAATAAGTGGAAAGAAGATGAATACCCAAGGATGCCTTGTAAGCTGGATGGCTTGCAAGTCTGCAGCCTTTACTTTCCTGACTTCATATTGGAGCATGTTCGGAGATGTACCTAAGACGTGGCTATGGCCACATTACACTAATCAGCTGGAGGGGAAACAGTAGACATTTAATGGATTTGGGTGAGAGCAAGTTATGCAGTATTGAAAAAGTATTGCCCTTAAAATACAAGATGCCAAAAGAAGAAGCTGTGTATGTCTTTTATGTGCAGTTCAGTGTTATTTTTTTGTTTAACTTTATTAGATGTAGTTTTTGTCAAAAATCTATGAAAGATTTTAGATTGATTAATTCTTTATCATTTAACTTTTTAAAAAGTCATTAGTTGTGAATGGGGAAGTTTATGTTTGTAACTATTTTACAATTTCCTCCTTGATAGCCTCGCATCATCAGCTTGGCATCTTAGTAACTGATAACTTCTGAAGAGCTTACCTAATTTTTTTGGTCATTTTTATAATTTTTTTCTTTTAGTTTCCTCATGTTTATAATTCTAGCACCAACTTTGGCCTTTCCACTAAAATCTTTCTTCTCATGAATTTGGAAGCAAGTTTTCCATGATGTCTTTCGTGGTTTGATTGTTCTGGCTCAGAATTATGAACCCATCAACTAATGAATTATTTAGGACAGTAACATTGAAAATACCTCATGTGCAGTTACTTTAATGCAGGAGGCAACAGAGATCACAAGAGCCAAATAGGAAAACTATTTCTGCGGTTTGTGGGAGGTAGGAAGGGCATAGAGGAAAAAGATGCTGTTGGGATAATTTTAGAGTGAATCAGCCAATTATTTTGGGGAAATGAAACTTCTTGAAGGAAATTTTGTGTTTCCTTCTATGTATAAACCTGTTTAACAAATCTTTTTGTGTTCCCTTTTCATAAGCTTTAACATGAATACAATCTTTTGGTTTTTACATTTATCTGTAATGTAAAAGTTATATTTTTAGAGTTTCCAAAGGACAGCCCTGGAAACTGCAGTGTGAATTGTATCCTAAAATAGCTTAATCGTATAAGCTCATTTAAGAAAGGATTGCTGGTAAATCCTTTAGGTCACAGCATCTTTTGTATGTTTAAACTTCATCACCTTTGTGTGAATATAGGGTTTGAGATAATATAGAAAGTTTTCAATAGAACTACAGAAGTCGGTTAAACAAGTCTCATATCGATTTGAGTGAAATGAAGTGTATTTGGATGGTGATAACACTGGAAAGGCTTCTGTTTTTTAAAAATGTTCTGTTCTAAGAACAAGCCATTTTTCAAAATGCATGCAAATGTACATTTTAGTACCATCTCCATGCCATCAGTTATTCTAGAATGGGCAGTAAACCTTTTGCAGCTTGATCAATTTATCTTGCACATTTGTAATAACTTTTATTTCTCTTTGTGACTCAAAGTTTATTTAAAAAATATTGGACATGTCTACCATTTTAACCATTCTGGAAACCAAAAAAAAGTCATGTTTGATTGTAGGAAAACTAGAAGATTTATCAAAAAAATGTAAAGGGACAAAAAAAAATCAGGAAATGTAAAAAGTGTTGCAATGTAAATACTGAATCTTATTTTTCACTCTGGGCAAAGTGGATGCATCAAGCTTCCAAATGAAGTGTATTTAGTTAGCTGTAGTCTTGAAATTTGTGCTACGGAAAATTAAAATGTTTTTAAAAAATTATCACTGAAGTTATTATTGTAGCAATTAAGCAATCTAAAATTTAAAACCCCTCCATTACAAGGTGATATCTATAAATCAACTGGCAATGTTCATTAATTCTGTGGTGACTAACTATCCATGTCACTTTACAATCTGTGTTCCAGTTCAGTAGGATGCATATTTGCAAATAACCATTTTGCTTGTTCTATAGATTCCATTTCCACTAATGTAACTCCATCTGCTAGACAGTAAGTTACCATTTCTTTTAACACACAACTCCCTGTATTGAGTGGTCTGCTTTTTATATCAAGCTTTCAGATGAGGCTAATTTATAATAAAGATTTGAGAAACCTGTGTTTGAGAAAATTTGTGTGCAGGATGAGGGAGAAAGAAATTGAATCAATCTATAAATTAGTCGTAAGAAAGACCTTGCGTTGTATAGAAGTATATGTAGCTCACATTTGGTGCCTGGAGACTTTACGCTCTGTTAATGGGATGACTGTATTTGTGTACAAGCCAGATGTCCTGTGCATTTAAAAAAATAATAATTTTAAAAATCGTGTAAGCAATTGGAAAATACTTAATTCTTTAGTTTCATGAGCATTTTGGTAACTGTTGTCCCAGGAGTTTTAAGTGCCTATGCTCACAAACTAAATGTGAGAGTAAGATCAGTCTGCAAGGATTCTTTAAGTAAATCATTTTGTTCCATTGTGACTAAATTGGGGCACTGCAAAGCACAGTAAACCTAAGCTTCTCTAATACATTAAAGTTTTGAGTAAAAGGGAAGGTTTTCTACATTTGAAACAGATTGTAAATCATAAATGTTGGGCTGTTCTTGGACTATTTCACAAATGCAGCCAGTGTAATTAAAATACAACAAAATAAATTATAGTTTTCTTAAATGCTGTAACTTTTTTTTAGACTTTATTTTCCTACTTGAAGCCTACTCATCTCTGGTCATTGTAGAGTAATGGGCCAATGTTCTGTTGGTGCAGGGGGCCACCTTTACCAGCAGGGGCAGGCAGTAGCACTTGCAATCTAAGACAGACCCAAGTTGAAATGTATTTACATGTTAATTGTTTGACAGAATGTTCATGTCTTATTATTTATATTAACTATATCCTCACTGGAAAAATTGGAACCACACTACCATACAATATACAAAATATTCAAATACCCACTTAATCAGTGCAAAAAAATTTTGTGACTTTTTAAAGCTGAAGATATTTGTAAAAATTGTAAAAAGTGTTAAATAAAAGAGTTGACTTTTAAAAATGACTCCTTTATTTGTCAATCCTCCTTGAATTGTTGAACATTTATCAACATATATTGACTTAATTCCTATTAAAGTAATGCCAGAAAGAACCCCAAAAATAATATTTATGAACTTGTTTTGATTTCTCAGTTTGAAGGAAGAATGGATTTAAATTTATTTATTTTGTATCTTATTAATGTACCAGTGACTATACAATGATTGTTTTCAACAGTGGCAATAGTCAACTCATTGAATAACAAGTTTAAAAAAAGTGTGTAATATCTTTTTCATCTCAAAATGGTTTGTGTAAAATTCAGATTTCCTGATAAGTGCATTTAGAATTTTTGACATTGTCAAATGTTTTTCACTTTATTTGCATATGCAAATTTTTTGTAATTTATTGTATTTATAATTTTGATTAAACCAATTACTCTCATCCCCTCGACTCAATTGAAATGTTTAAGTAAATGTTTATTTCACTAAGGAAACAAGTTTTTCTTTTTAAACGTGGCATGTATATTTGCCTGGACGTTGTCTCTTTTCTATGTTAAATTTATGAATTTACTCTGTAAAAATAAAGATGTTATTTTATTTGCTACAATAGTGATGATAGGGTGGATCTCTTTCTACCTGGTAACACAATGCTTAATGAGACATTGAATATTTTAAATATTTTTAGCAGTGCTGTCTCACAGCGCCAGGGATCTGGGTTCAATTCCAGGCTTGGGTCACTGTCTGTGTGGGGTTTGCACGTTCTCCCCATGCCTGCATGGGTTTCCCCTGAGACTTCTTCCCACATTCTGAAAGATGTGTTGGTTAGGTGCATTGACCCGAAGAGGGGCCAGAGGGTGGCAACAGTAACTTCATTGCAGTGTTTTAAATGTAAACCTTACTTGTGACTAATAAATAAACTTTAATTTTTAACTTTAAATGCTTGTACCTTAAATTTGCATCTGATGTAAAAATTTAGAGTAACTTATAGTTTTGCTGAATAAAATCTTTGTTCAGCTAACAGGAACTGTAGCTTGCAGTCCTTTTTAAAAAAAAAAATTGCTCTCAATGGATTTAACAGTCTTTTGACTTGTTGCACCATTATGAACAGAAGAGTTTTGTTTTTTGAGTTTTTGTCAGTTCTTGAGCAAACTAAACTCATTAGGTGTAATTGAAACCGGCCTCGGAATTTCTGGGTTGAATAGTAACAAGATCGGCCATAGTCCTGAAAAGATGCGCAATTGAGTATTTGCTGTTGACTGGATTTGATTTTGCTGTAATTTTCCCTTCTCAAATACTCTGTTAACTGGATTTGCACAATATGAACAGTCAATTGTGAGAGTTGCTGGTATTCACAAAATTACTGTCCTCGGATCAAAAGTAGAAAAATGTTAATTTTATTTTCAAGGTAAGGAAATATGAATATCATGTCAATGAATGCATTGGTAATAACCAGAAATCACCATGTATAATGCTAAATGGCAACAGTTATGATTGTAATACCTAGTATATTGGATTGATTCCCAACCACTCAAACATTGCTCATGCTTATTTTGAAAAAGACTTGTATTGGTTTTGAAATGTTAATGCTGTTTCTCTCCGCAGATGCTGCCAGACCTGCTGCATTTTTCCAACATTTCGTATTGTTTTCTATTTGTGGCTTTTACTGACATTTTCTGCAGGTTATTGTTAAGCTTATAAATTTGTAACCATTCTTGGTTTCATATTTCATTGCAGAATTTACTGCAATCCATTCATTGATATGTTAAAAAATAATGTAGGGGGAAGGATGATATGGTGCATCTGTACTAACATACCACACCTCTCAGTTTGAGGTTAACTTGGGATTTCTGCCAGTGTAAAGACTTGGGCATTGTAATCTTGCTGGACATAATTAGCATCAATTCATTTAGCTTTTCTGATGGTTAAGATCTTATCTCAAATTACTTTTTGGTCACTGTTGAATTAATTCCTCAGAAATTGTTATTAAATTTTTCAATTTCAATGTGTTTATAGAAACATGCTTAAAATTTGAAAATTAGCAAATACAGCATTGCATATTAGAGTCTACTTCTTAGGTGCTGCCTCCTCAAATGCTTATCATTAGTACACTTCTAACTCCGTTCTCCCTGATGGAGCTTGTCTGTGCTAGTTCTGGAGGCACTATTACTTTGCTCAAGTAGATAATGAACATTTTCCTCTTGTGTTAACGGTAGCACTTTTGCTCTTCAATCTGTAGGTTATGTCTCCAATCCACACTGCAGTGAAATGAGCACACAATCTAGGCTGACACTTCACTGCAGAATTAATGGATTCTTTCCAAAATGTGGAACTCTTTAATGGAGCGAAACTGTCAGTTGCAGTCTTGGATGAGGTGTCAAACGAAAACCCTCTGCAATATCATAGAACATAGAACATTACAGCACAGAACAGGCCCTTCGGCCTTCGATGTTGTGCCGACCAAAATAAAAAGCAATGCCCTTCCAAACTAAACCATTCCCTTCTCTTCCATATACTTATCCATTAACCTCTTAAACGCCACCAAACTTGGCGCATCTACAACAGCTGCAGGCAGGGCATTCCACTCCCTAATCACTCTTTGAGTAAAGAACCTACCTCTGATATCCGTCCTATAACTATACCCCTTAATTTAAAGCTGTGTCCCCTCGTGCTAGCTTTCTCCATCCTAGGAAAAAGGCTATCACTGTCCACCCTATCTAAACCTCTAATCATCTTATATGCTTCAATAAGATCCCCTCTTAGCCGCCTCCTTTCTAACGAAAACAACCTCAAATCCTTCAACCTCTCTTCATAAGACCTGCCCTCCATACCAGGCAACATCCTGGTAAACCTCCTCTGTACCCTCTCCAATGCCTCCACATCTTTCTTATAATGTGGGGACCAGAACTGCACACAATACTCCAAGTGCGGCCGCAATAGAGTTTTGTACAGATGCAACATGATGCTGCGGATCCTAAATTCAATCCCCCTACCAATAAAAGCTAAGACTCCATATGCCTTCTTAACAACTTTATCCACTTGACTGCCTACTTTCAGGGATCTATTGACACATACACCAAGATCCTTCTGTTCCTCAACACTATTAAGAGCCCTACCATTAGCCCTATACTCTACACATTTATTGTTCCTGCCAAAGTGCATTACCTCACACTTTTCCACATTAAACTCCATTTGCCACCTCTCGGCCCAGCTCTGCAACTTGTCCAAGTCACTCTGTAAACTAAAACACCCCTCTTCACTATCTACCACTCCACCAACTTTAGTATCATCTGCAAATTTACTGATCCATCCCTCAATACCCTCATCCAGATCATTTATAAAAATTACAAACAGCAGGGGCCCCAAAACAGACCCCTGAGGCACACCACTCGTCACCGAACTCCACGATGAATATCTCCCATCAACCACCACCCTCTGTCTTCTATCTGCCAGCCAATTCCTAATCCAATTAGCTAAATCACCCTCTATTCCACACATCTGCATTTTCTGTAGAAGAAAATATCAGATAGATCTTAAAAATTACAGGATATCTTTTGAAAAAAAGTAACAAGTTAGATAGAAGCTTTAATGTAATGAAACATCCAAAGAGGTTTTAAAGGAGCCTTATCAAACAAAGTGCGATACCAGACCACACAAGGAAATAGTAGATCAGCTTGATCAGAAGGGTAGGTTTCAAAGAGTGCTTTAAGGAAGGGGGGTGAAAGAAAGGTATTTGGAGGGAATTCCCAGGCTTAGCACCAAGGCAAACTGAAGGCACAGTCAGCAATGATAAAGTGATTAACATCAAGAATGTTTGAGAGGCCAGATTAGAAGAACACATATGTTGGAGGGCTGTGGAATTAGAGATGATTACAAAGTGGGAAGGGTAGATAGACATTTGCAAACAAGAATGAGATTTTTTAAATCAAGGCAATGTAAATCATCAAACAGAACAGATGGGGAACAAAATAAGTTGCTGCATGTTAAGATATGGGTAACAGTTTTGGATTACCTCAGGTTTACAGAATGTGGGAGATCAACTAGAGGTGCATTGGAATAGGCAGACCTTGAATTAACAGGAGGTTTCAGCAGCAGATGAGCTGAGACTGGGGTGAGGTTCACTGATGTTAAGGAGGTAGAAAAAGACTGTCTTAGTGATGGCATTAATATGAGGGAAGTTCAGGATCATATGACAACCAGGTTGCTCGCCAGAGATGGAGTTAGAAACTGGGGAATGAAATTCAAAAAGGGATTTTTCCCAATGCCCTGGCCAACATTTGTTTCTGAAATACCACCACTAAAAAGACCGTCTGGTCATTAATTTTTGTACTTTGTACCTTTATGTACAAATTGGGTGCCATGTTTCCTGAGATTATGATATTTCAAAAGTAACTAATTTCCTGCAAAATATTTTAAGAACATACTGAGTGGAAAGCAGTTGTCTAAATACAATAGTTTGTTTAAATGCTTAAACAGTGAACCCTGCTGTAATCAGGAGACTAAGATGCAAGATTGTATTTGACTACATAACATAATGCAATATGGTCTCTTGACAACATATTAACAAGATGATTAAATCCCATGTACCTTGTGCAGGATGAGTCACATCTTCAGATGAGAAAATGAGAAAAATCAGACTAGGGATGGAGGGAAGGAAGGGCAATGTTGTTTGAAGTTCTTGCGACAATGTAATTATTTACTGTTGCCGAGAGGCCTTAATTTCATGCATTCTAAATGCTTAACATTTACATTGAAAACCTAAAGCCATTCAGTTTGTGATTTATCCTGTATATGCAAACGGTAGTTATTAGAATACACTGTCAAAGTGAAAGCCTTCAAAGGATATTACTTTTTCTGAACAGTTGTAAATGGTTCTGAACGCAAAAATCAAAGTCTGGCAGCTGATGTATCACTTCCAATATGTAGTCTTACTTAAGTCAGGAATCGTCCATCTAACAATCAAGTGAAAGCTCCTGTGTCCAAGCATAGAGTTCATCCACTTCAAGCTCCCACTCTTCATCTGAAGCTAAAAGGGCAACCTGACTTTTTTTGTCTTCATCACTGTTTGTGACAAGCTGAGAACTATCCTGTGCAAGATTGTTTTGAGTGGTTTTATTTAATTCATCCTGGAAATCACATTGAAGAATCATGGATTAAAGAAAGGTGAAACAAAATAATCAATTAGGTTCCTAAAACTTTATATCAATATTGTATCTTTGTTTCCAAATAGGAAAGATGTTTTTCAATTCTGGAATAACACACATACTGATTACATAATTAGACGAAAAATATAAATTATAGTCATCTGTCAATTGTACACTATGCTATTGTACAATATGTATGCAGAATGATTCTGTATATGATTTCAAACAATTGTGCTCACAATTGAAATAATTATCTACTTGGCTTCTCTTGCCTCACTCCCTAACTGATAGAGAACAGTAAAGTCACAGCTGGAATTTATCTAGTATGCGTTATAGGAAGGACGTAATTGCTGCAGAGAGAGAATACAAATAAGATTTACAAGATTGTTGCCAGACTTGGTGATAGTTACGGGGAAAGACTAAATAGGCTAGTATTGCCTCCTCAGAAGAGAAGGCTGAGCTGTGACCTAATTGAGATGTACAAATTTGAGTGGTCCAGACAGTAGACAGAATTTTTCCCCTAACTGAGAAATTGTCCTACTAGAAGGCATGGATTTAGGATGATTGGTAGAAAGATACAAGGGAAACCTTTTCTACAAAGAATGGTGAACGTGGAATTCCTGGCTTAAGTTGATAGTTGAAACACTGAACTTATTGAAAAAATATCTGGATCCTCTGTAACCTGCATGGCTATCCTGGAATGTGGGATGAAAATTAGTTAATTTTGTTTGGCTAGTACAAGCACAATGGGCTGACTGACTTTCTGTGCTGTAACCTTTGTATGGTTTTGTGGTAAGAAAAATCTTCAATGCAAAGTCATTCGTGTGTGCATAAGGTTCTGAAGATTAATCTGAGATATCCTGCATTTTACAGGACTCATACGCAAAGCTCCCTGATACATACTCAATTCATTGGTCCTGATAATTTGCTCAGTGAATAGGAAACAGCATTCTTCCTTTGTGTTCATCAGGGTGACGAAATGCTAGGAAAGGAACACTGCATTTAAAGTTTCCAGTGTCAGCAGTGTACATTCCCAAGAACAACATCTTGCATTAATTTTGTTGCCTTAAAGTAAAACGTTCTAAGTGCTTTATGAAGGATGGAAAAATAAGAACTAAAGAAATAGATATTAAGCCTTGATGGAAGAGACTAGGATTGTTACAGAAAATTTTATCAAAAAAGTGAATTTTGAGAAGTTTAGTAGAGTGATAGAATTGCAATGAGATTTAGGAGCGTACAACATGTTGGTAATGGGTAGGCACTTGAGAAGTTGAGTTTCTAAATATGGCAGAAGTATGGCTAAGGGTTTCAGCAATAGACTGAGCTGGATGTGACTACAACCATTTGTACAACAGGATAAGGTGGGAAAAACTACATGATTTTGCACGATCTGGTTGAGTCAGAGTGAGTGGCTGAGGAAGCGGATTGAATCACTGGAAAGAGTGCCAGATTTTATGGTCAGGCTGAAAGTTTTGTTTTCAATCTTCCAAATGTTTGGTTAGAGAAAGATGTGACACTAAAAGTTTGACAGCACTGAGATGAGCACGGTAAGAAGCTCACAACACCAGGTTTATTTGGTAGCACAAGCCACAAGCTTTTGGAGCGCAAGGAGCAGCGCTCTGAAAGCTTGTGGCTTGTGTTACCAAATAAACCTGTTGGACTTTAATCTGGTGTTGTGAAACTTCTTATTGTTTATTCCAGTCCAATGCCAGCATCATGGCACTGAGGTGGTCAGGAAGTCAACAGGAGCGGTAGAGTTTGATACCCCCAATCCAAGTATGGAATTTGCTAGCAGATGATTTCACAAAGCGGGTAATATAGATAATGAAGAATAGGCCAAGGATTCATTCTGGGGAGAACTGGAGATGAGGATGCAGAAATGACAAGTGAAGGCTCTTCTGGAGATATGTCAACTATGCTCAAAACTATAATTGAACCCCATGACCGTAGTTCTAAGTGTGTGAAAACAGCAAGTGGACCATTTAATTGCTCATTTGATTAACTTACTGGATCAGTGAATTATTGTCCAGTATATCACACTGGAGTTATGAAGTAGAAGAAATGCAACTATTTTGACAAACAATGGATTAACTGGTGTAGTCATTGCTCTTTAGGCAACAGAAATAGAGAATTAAAACATCTATGTAAATCACATTGTTTTACCTTTTTATCCAAACCGTACATCTTTCTCATTTTGGAGACTTTCAGTTGTGTTTTATAAGAACGGCGTTGTGATTCTCTTGATGATTTTGAGGAAAGTGAGGATCGCCATGGAGGAAATTGTGAGGACAGACATGGTGACCTAGGAATTAAACACAGAAACATAGCTCTTTCTAGTTTTTAGTTTGTCTATAGATGTAACTTGTGTGTAAATGGGTGGGGAAGGTGGAGCAGACAGGGTTATGTGGCTATTGTGTGTATTGTGTTGCAGAATTTCCATCCAACCAACTCACTTTCTTGCTAATGACTGGTTTAAGTGTTCTGAGATTAGGCTAGACCAGAAGTGCCCAAAATATTACCAAGCAAGAGCAAACTGACTGTATAGGAAATCAGGAAGAGATTCCCTGAGTGCCCCCAATCGAATAGATTCGCCCCATCAACGGGGACCAGAACTGTTGGCCTTGCACGGAATCAGAAGTTATTAAAGATAGGGGCAGGGCAGAAAGTGCCACAATCTATGTTAAAATGAAACTTAAGGCCCACCCCTCCACGGCTTGTACAAGCAGAAGTGGGTAGTCTTTGCAATGGAGACAACATCAGGGCAGTTGATTTTGTGGTAAGGGGCATTAAGGTGTGAACAGACCTATTTGGACAATGGATAGTTTTGTTTTATTTTTAATTGTTCATGTATTGAAGGTGATGCTGGCAATGCCAGCATTTATTACCCATCTGTAGTTGTTCATTAGAAGTTGGTCCTCCTCCTTGAACCATTGTTGATCGTGTGGTGAAGATTCTCCCAAAGTGCTGTGGTAGGATGTGCAGGATTTTGACTCAACATGAAAGAATGGCAGTGTTTCCTCGTAAGAATGGTGTGCGACTTGGAGAGAAATGTGCAGGTAATGATGTTCCTGTGTGACTGTGCTCTTCTATTTGGCAGAGGTCACAGTTTTGGAGATGTTGTTGAAGGAGCTTTGGTGAATTGCTGCAGTGTATAGGTGTAGATGATACAAGCAGCTATCGTATCGTGCTGATGGTGGAGGCAGTGAATGTCTAAGGTGTTTATCAATCAGGCTACTTTGTCCTGGATGTTAAGCTTTAAGTATTGTTGGAGCTGCATTCATCCAAGCAAGTGAAAAGGGCTTCACTCCTGATTTGTCTTGCAAAAGCTGATCCATTGCTAATGATGTGATCAAGGGACTTAGTATAAATGAGGAAAAGGAGGGAACTTAGAATGGATTCTTTGGGAATGTATGGGAGGGGAAAAGTTCTGGTCATGACCTTGCATGACCAAGCAACGGCAGTTGCTCAAAGCTAGATAATGGAGAAGGATTGGGAAGAGAATTACCTATCTAATGTGTTACAAAATCGAGTGACAGGTATCAGCTGTAACTAAATTATCAAACAAAAGCAAACAGCTAGAAATAATCAGCTTTATAACACTGAAGATTAATGTGATGATCTTCAATGGAAAGAATTAGAGACGCAAAGGACATGTGAATACCAATGGGAGACAAGCCACTGAGGAGATGGACTGAAAGGCTCCACATCTGTTCTGAAATTAAAAACAAAAGAACAACACACCACAGGAAACAGGCGCTTTGGCCCCACAAGCCCGCCCTATCCATTTTAACACTCAGTGAATGCCTCATTCCAATCCTCCTACCCATGACTTTTGCCTTCATTTCGTGGACTCCACAATAAAGGGGTGCAAATTTAGGGAATTACGTGTGTGCCAGATTAAGAGTAATCCAATTTAGGGACAATTTATTAACACCAATCAGCCTAAAAGCACGTTTTTGGGTTGTGGGAGGAAACTGGAGCACCCAGAGAAAACCTACGTGAGTACAGGGAGAATGTGTAAACTCCCATAGCCACTGACCCAAATCAGAGATCTGACCCGGATCCCTGTAACTGCACAGCAAACAGTGATAGTCACTGAGCTGTCGTGCTGCCCGTCAATTGGTCCAGTTTAAGCGTACACTAATGACGTGAAGCACTAGACAACTCTCAAAGCAACATCCAAAAGCAGCCCTCGCACGACCCACCGCATGTATGCCCCTCCTTGACTAACAAGGCACACCGAATTGCCTGTACGTGCAAGAAAGAGACATCAATAAACATACAATAGCCTTTACAGACACTAACGAAAAGTCCCCAATAGCTCCAACGTAAGAGACAGGTGAGCCTTAAAATTTGTTGGACAGCCAATAGGAATCTATTAATTCCCAGAACTGTCCTGAGGCTCTTGATCCTCAACTAGAACATTCTTTTGTACCTTTCCATCTCTAGTTGGCTCCAGCTGACAAAATAGGGTGGTCTTCACTGGCCCAAAAAAAAATCAAAGAAACACAGGCCAATACCAATAGCATAGATTTCCCTATCAGTATAAAAGGTCTCAACTCATATCACCAGCACCCCTTACTGTAAAGAAAATACTCTCATGCAAAATATTTATTTCCTCTGTTCTCTCATCCTTGTAAGAATTTTGTCAGATAATGTATTAAATGTATGTTTATAATGCTGCATTTTTAGATTTATAATGCTACTATATTTCCTGTTTGTTGCTTTAGCCACCTTATATAATTTTTTTAAATTCATTCATGGGACATGGACATTGCTGGCTGGCCAGCATTTGTTGCCCATTTCTAGTTGCCTTTGAGAAGGTGGTGGTGAGCTGCCTTCTTGAGTCGCTGCAGTCCATGTTCTGTGGATTGACCAACAATGCTGTTAGGAAGGAAATTCCAGGATTTTGACCCAACAAGTGCAAAGGAATGGCAATATATTTCCAACTCATGATGGTGAATGGCTTGGAAGGAAACTTGCAGGTGCCCTTGTCCTTCTAAATGAAGTGGAGTCTGATTTCTGAATATAAAATATTACATGCATTTCACAAAGTTTCTCCCTTCTATTAGGTACCTGGCCTGAGAGATGGCTTTAATGTGTTGAAGCTGAATTTCTTCAGTAATCGGTTTGGAAAGCATAGTTGGCAATTCCTTCTTCAAACGCTGAGATAAAGTTTTGCTTTGAGCATAGTCCATAATGTCGTACATAATTGTAGTTCTGGGTAGATTTGTCAGGGTCAACATTCTCCAGCAGTTGTCTCTTCCCCCGAGATGAGCTGGAGTCTCATCCAGATTACTTGTATACTACACGAGAAAAATATAAACAGCATACTTAACAATTAACTAATTCTTGTAGCATCATTTGTGTGAGTCATGTGATATACGTGAACAACCAAAAGCAGAACAAAAAAGAACCTTATAATCTCCAGTTAAAAATGGTGACAGAAAACGGCAATTAAAGGAAAGAGGAGGCTTCATCATTGATGCACAACAGTGCAAGGTGGAGTGGTGAAATGTTTACAAATACATTGGAAATCCATCCCATGGATTTTCAGGGCTAAATTAAGCGATGGCTGAGAGATTTTATTTTTAAACAAGTGCCGATGTTATTGTAATATTTGAATGAAGTCACAACAGTATTATTTTAACATGTATGTAGTACCCTGTTGATTGTGAGCAAAATTTTCAGTGATTGACTATGTAACGTGCATATCCAGAATTGCCATGGACTGACATGTATATGCAAATTAATTTAAAGAACCCAGAAATATGATTGATTTTTCAGGCTGTTTCTGCAGTGTATTTTTTTGCTCTTTTCCAGCTGTGACTGAAGAGTTATGATAATAGTAATATTGTTTTTTTTTTCCTCCCATCAGCTCCATCAGTGCAACATTGGGGTTGTCCATGGAAGGAAATAAGAACCAAGAGTGGAATGCCAGGCAGTGGAGATTGCAGCAGATATATTCTGCACCCATCCAATCATATGCTGCAACATTTCCATCTGAATTCTTTGTGCAGAAAAGATAGGCTAAAGGTATAAATGGCTAAACGTAATTAAGAGTATAACAGTATACTCGGTGAGAGTATATATAATTATGGTCCCAGCAGAATACCCAAAGGAAGCAAGTGCTAGTAAAGTATAGGGTTTGCCGATTCTGATTGGGTGTATAGCTGGAGGTTTCAGCACACTGTCTTCCATGTTGATTCATCCTGCCTTCAGACTAAGCAGTGTCCATCCTGCAGATACGCTGCCTTTCCACAATAATTGGAAAGGGGACAAACTCTTTGCTACCCAATTGGATTAATTGTGACTATTGGTGGAACAGTCAATTTTTGTCACCTTCAATATTTTTATAACAAAATTAAAGTGGTCAAAGAAAAGGTCAAACAAATACAGTTCTCCTTAATGCTCCTTTGAGTTCCCTCCTGGGTTTCTTGCAGCAGTGAGCTAGAGATTAATCTTCACTTTACAGAGGTTCTAAGGCAATCCTGGAGGGTTGGCAATCTTTGTGTTTGTCTTGTTTCTAATTCTTTGAGTACCACTCCTTGCTAGGAATGCAGATGGGCTATACGGACATACAATATTAGTTTAGTAAATAGTAGCATTACAAACCCAATTTTCAAACCTTCATATAATCTTTCATTGTAACGATATCAACTTCATCAGCTATTTTGGTTCTTTGATACTGAAGGTTATCCTGTATTATAAGATTGTAGAATTTCCTGTGTCCCATAATTTTGCAGGAAGCTGCAGCTGCCTGTAGAGAAAAGAAACCCAGAACAGCTTTGACCATGATTGAAAATATTTCTGTGAATTATAAAATTAAAGCCTAGAAAAGAAAGGCAATTCGTATTCACCTCCTCGAACATAGAACATTACAGTGTAGAACAGGCCCTTCGGCCCTTGATGTTGCGCCAACCAATTAACCTTTTTATTCATAACCTATCCACGGACCTCTCCAAACTTGGCGCATCTACAACTGCAGCACTGTAGTTCTGCTTCCATAGCTTTCCATAGAAGGGCATTCCATACCCTTACCACCCTCTGGCTAAAGAAACTACCTCTGACGTCCGTCCTATAACTACCACCCCTTAATTTAAAGCTATGTTCCCTTGTGCTTTGTTTTAAGCAATAAGACAGTAGGTTATGTTACTGGCTTAGTAATCAGAAACCTGGATCAGTAATCTGAAGATAACTAAAAAACAGTTAATTCATTAAATAACGCAGGAATTTTAAAAAAAAATCTAGTATCAGTAATGCTGACCATGAAACTATTGGATTGTCATAAAATGCAATTGGTTCACTAATGGTGAAGAAAATCTAGCCTACTTGATATCTAGAACCACTGCAACGTGATTGACCTTTAACTGCCCCCTGAAATAACCCGGTAAACTGTTCAGTTCGAAGAAAATTGCTACAGTTTTTCTGACCCTGCCCTCCAATGGGATTATCTGGTCTGCCAATTTCAATGGACTTTTGGCCCACTGCATTCCCCACAGCGTCAGATAAGCCCAACCTACAATAAGAATAAAACTGGATAGATTTTTGGGCGTTGATCTAGGCTTCGGCTTCAGATTCAGATGTGGCAAAGGAACACCCTGCAAAGTCTTTTGGGGACATCTAGGACTTTGTGACAAAATTGGGAGATCTGTCCCCACTGCCTAGTCAAGCAATAACCTGGCATTGTCAAACTCATGGTATTATATTTTTAAGTCAATGTTTTGCAATTCCTCCGCTGACAGGATGATCATCAGAGATGGTGGTGGCACAATGGTATATCATTGGGTGAAAGTGATCCTGGGGGCTCTCAACATTATTCTGAGGGGGGAATTTTCCTGTTCCACCCACTATGGGAATTTTGGCGGGCATGAGGCAGGCCATGCAAAGGTCCATTGACCTTGGACGGGTTTTCTCGTTTTGGGGGAGCATAGCCAGAAAATCCTACCCTGAATCTCAAAGTCCAGTGAAATCAGGTCAAACATAGTTAAGGAAACTGCACACTAATTACCACATATAAACTTCTCTCAACTGATGAACCTGTTGAAGAAAGATTTAAAACATAGGTTTAGGAAGAATAATATCCTTGGGTTAGGTGTCTGAATAATTATTTATACTCAAAGATACCTGTTAGCAATTTATATAATAAATATGTATGAATTTATTATTATACAATCGCAGAAAGCATGCATGTGAGCTCCACCATGTTAACAGGAGTTCAGAATATTAAAACAACACAAAATGGATACTAGCTGGATTAGCCATATTCCTGAACACTATTAGTCTTGAGCATAAGCTTGTGTATGGTTGATCACGGGGACTGGTGACTGGTACCAGTCTATGATTTGAGGTCTCAGATGAAAACCAGACATGGAGGATTTGGGAGGACAGTCATGGAAGATGATAAGGAGGCCCACTAGACAAGGAGTACTGTACACTCAATGACTCCAAATGGGAGAAAGAAAGATAATATTGATGAGGTACCATGAGTTGTGTCATGAGACCACGAGCTGATGATGCACAAGCTCACCTTACATAATGCCTTTTTCATTGGATATATGATTGCTATATGCAATCTGTAATCAATTTTATTGGCAAGGTCCAGCCATGCTGGGCTGTGTAGATGTTTGAAAAATGTATAAGAATGGATGTTTTTTCCTTTGTTCATCAGAGAGAAAGGCACTGGGTTTAACAGAAACCATCTCCACACCAGCGAAAATAAACCATTTGATGCGAGGATCGACTGTTGAGTGATTTCTTTGAGATTTTCTTCTGCTAATAAACCGTTCCATGCCAGACACCACTTGAAAGAAGCACTGAAGGTTGTAAGAGAAGCGAATGTGTTCTGCCTGAGGGACTTAAACGTTCATCATCAAAAAGGACTCATTTACACCAGTACTGATCATGTTGGCTGAATCTTTAAGGATTTATCTGCCAGATTGAGCATGAGGCAGGTGATTAAAAAAATCAACAAGACCTAGTTTTCACCAATCTACATGTTGAAGCTATACCTGTTCATGACAATGGTAGGACTGACCATCTCTTTGTTGAGACAAAGTATCATATTCACATCAAGGATACCATCCATTACAATGTGTTCCACTACCCATGTGTGATTCGAGGTACATTCAGAACAAATGGTTCAACTCAAACCTGGGCATCCATGAGATATTGTTGCCCATGATTAGGCAACAATATTGTTAGTACTGCCCTAATCTGTAGCTACGTGACCCAACATAACTATCATTATCATCAGTCAAGAGTGTGAAGAGGATAATATACAAACATGCCAGAGCAGCACCAGTATAGCTAAAAATAAGGTGCCAGTCTGGTTGCTGATGATTGCGCAGTGTTCCATTCACAGCTTCTCAAATAATGAGGTATCTATGCCCAAATGCAGCATGAGATGGACAACGTTCTAGCTTGAGATGATAAATAGCAAGTAACATTTGCGCCACACAAGTATCAACTAATGGCCATTCCCAGCAAAAGAAAATACAAACATCTCCCATTGACATTCAATGACATTACTATCATAAAACCTCCATCATCAATATCCTGTAGGTCATCATTGACCAGGAAATTATCTGGACAAGCCACATGAATACTGTAAGACCATAAGATAGAGAAGCAAAATTAGGCCACTTGGCCTATCGCGTCTGCTCCTCCATTCAATCACGGCTGATATTTTTCTCATCCATATTCTCCTGCCTTTTCCCCATAATCCCTGATCCCTTTATTAATCAAGAACCTATCTATCTCTGTCTTAAAGATACTTAATGACTTGGCCTCCACAACCTTCTGCGGCAAAGAGTTCCACAGATTCACCACTCTCTAGCTGAAGAAATTCTTCCTCATCTCTGTTTTAAAGGATCATCCCTTTAGCTGAAGTTGAGCCCTCTGGTTCTAGTTTTTCCTACTAGTGGAAACATGCTGTCCACAACCACTCTATCCAGGTCTCGCAGTATCCTGTAAGTTTCAATAAAAACCCCATCATTCTTCTAAACTCCAATGAGTATAGACCCAGAATCCTCAAACATTCTTCAATGTTATGGTCTGGGTCTGTGTCTGCGTCTGCGTCTGCGTCTGCGTCTGCGTCTGCGTCTGCGTCTGTAAACTACAAGTGTGACGGAACAGTCCCCACTTGCTTAGGTGAGTGCAACTCCAAAAACACTCAAGAAATTCCACATCATCCAGGACAAAGCTTGACTGACATCCCTTCCACTACCTTCAATGTTTACTCCCTCCATTCCTGCAGCACTTCGCTGCACTGTGTATCAGTGGGTTCTACAAAATGCACAGTTGCAGTTCACCAAGATGTCTTCAACAGCACCTTCCACCTAGAAGAAAAGGGCATCAGGCACATGGGAACACCACCACGTCAAAGTTCTCTTTCAAATCATACATCATTATAACTTGAAAATATGCTGCCAACATATTGAGCATAGAAATGAAAGTTACTGATGTCAGCTTGATCACAGAACAGGTCATCAAAAACTATTATATGTTTAAACTTCCTATCAGCAAAATTCAAGTGTTTACACTTGGACAAAATAAATCCTACAAACTAATGGCCAGACTACAGTGCTAATGGAGTGATTAAGAATAATTTGTGCCTCTATATAGAATCCATACCACTCTATGTACCAGGATACATGCCAGAACAGTCCTAGCAAAGCATGTGTATGGGCAAGTGCCAAACAGTGGTTGAAGTCAGCTGCATGTGCATGACCATTAGGTAAAGACAGTATTAAGTTATACGGTGATATCTTCTACAGGTGAACAACTTGACAGCACTCACAGTCAAGGTTCACATTTGATATTGAAAAATGATGGAAGTTACTCCCTGCAGAGGAATCTGCTCCAGCAAGGGAATCACCACTTTCTGGAGAGCAGAAAATAGAAAGGACAAGTTACAAAAATGGAGTTACCTCAGTTGCAGGCTTGATTATTCTTTTTCCACTGAAGTATTGATTTTTATAATTCCCTGTATGTTGAAAAATCTTAAACACAAGGATAGGAGGAAATTCTTCTCCAGCAAATCTGAGGGAAAATCAAACAATTGATTTCTGTAAATGGTGCCGGCTATTCTGTGTGGGTAACTGTGCTACTCTATTTTTTAAATTAGAAGCCAAGAGCAGTATATTCCTGGTTCATCATTCAATATTTAATTGTGCTGATTACACAAATTCAAACAGGGGTTGTGATTGCAATTCTGTCCTATCAGCATTACTGTAGCACAAATGGATGACATGGTAGCACAGTTGTTAGCACTGCTGCTTCACAGTTCCAGGTACCTGGGTTTGATTCCCAACTTGGATCACTGTCTGTGTAGAGTTTGTACATTCTTCTCATGTCTGCGTGGGTTTCCTCTGGGTGCTCCGGTTTCCTCCCACAGTCCAAAGATGTGCGAGTTAGGTTGATTGGCCATGCTAAAATTGCCCCTTAGTGTCCTGAGATGCGTAGATTAGAGGGATTAGTAAGTAAATATGTAGGGCTATGGGGGGCTAGGCCTGGGTGAGATTGTGGGCCAAATGGCCTCCTTCTGCACTGTAGGGTTTCTATGATTCTACGAAATGGTACTCTGGTTATACGTGATATTATAAAGCTTACAAAGCAGAACTTGTTAAATATGCAGCAGGAACAATGAAACAGCTCCTAAAATTTAGTTAATTTTGAAATTAAAAGTAGTTTTCTGCTGATAGATAAAAATGATGAAAAGCTACATATAATTGAACAATTACAGCTCTACTCTGCATTATTATGCATTTCTCAAATAAAGACAATTCCATAGTTGTCTATTTTGCACTTCTCTTTTCTTTGTAGGCTTGTTATAGTTTTTTCTGTTAGATAGATCGTACCTGAATCTAATTTTATATGACATGCTGGTGTCCTTTAGGAGCTCAGAATCAGAAGGCTGCAGTTTCCTAAGAATGTCAGTTGTCAGGCAGTGTTCCTATCTCAAAAGAAAACTGTGGTAAATTTACATAAATTTTGACACAAGTGCATTATATGATAAACAGCAAGTATGCTTTGGGGAAAAATAGCACTGATTGATTCAAGCACAATGATCTTCTGGGTATCTTCTAATGTCAGAAATAACTATTGTATTCAGTTAAGTACAATAATATACAAAAAAGGAATTATTGTCTTTTTGTGAAGTTTTTTTTTTAGAAAGGATTGGTAAAACTTAATTCAAAGTTCTGGAAACAAAGTGTAACTTCATTGGATGGACTTTGCTGGTTCAATAACCAATTGTTAGAAAGACTAATGGTGGTTAGCAGATATTTGGATAATAATGCTGGAAAATCTCAGCAGGTCTGACAGTATCTGGGGAAGGAGAACAGAGCTAACGTTTCAATTCTGGATGACTTGAAACCAATCCTCCACCATGGACATTCACTCCCTTTAACACTGACATATGGTGGCAGCAGTGTGTACCATTTACAAGATGCACTGCAGCAATTTGCCAAGGCTCAACCAACAGCACTGTAGTAGCAAGCATCTCCAAAGGGCAAGCTTTCCAAGGGGTCATTGTGACCCATTTGGCCAACTGAACTGAATCCTGGGGCTAACAACAGGCTCTCCCGGGTAGTTTGGAGATTGGAGTCCAAGAAATTGGTAGCATCTTTCTCACTCTGTGTATATAGTTACTCCTGTTAATAAATGGCTTTGTAGCTACTCCATTTGGTGATCACTACTCTTTCCAAGATGTTACATTTGGTGATGAGGCTCAATGGAGCACTTTCCATCTGCCATGGAGAACAGACCTTGTGTACAAATTGTTGGAAGCACATTTAGTCAGCTTCTATTTGGAAAGAACAAAGAGCAAAGGTGTACAAGATTATGAGGGGTATAGACAAAGTAAACAGGGTCAAGCTTTTTCCTAGGATGGACTCAAATAGCACGAGGGGTCACGGGCTAAAGATGAGGGGGGTTAGGTATAATTTTGAGGGAGTATTTTTTACACAGAGGATAGTGGGGGTATGGAATGCGCTGCCAAGTAAAGTGGTGGAGGCAGGCACTCTGGAGTTATTTAAGAAATAGTCAGATGGACACATGAACAGAATGGGAATGGAAGGGTATAGAAAACTGATTTAAAATAGGGATCATGAGCCTTCGGAGTCCCTGAGAAGTGTGTCAATAGATGATGATATTGATGTACTTGTTTTTATCTTAGAGGTGCTTTGGTTCACCTCGTTGTCTAACAAGGGGCATGCACACGATGGGTCATGAGAGGGCTGCTCTTGGAAAGTTTGAACCATTATTCCTAATTTTGAGGATTGGATTCACAATGCTGAACGCCTGGAATTTTTCTTCAAAGCAAACAAAATAGGAGGTGAGAAGAAGCAGAGGATAATAAAACAGCTTGCAGTGCCCAAACCTATAAGATAAGAAGCTTGACTTCTCCAGACACCATGACACTAAAACTTTCAAAGAACTCACAGAAATAGTAAAAAGACAATATTACCCAAAATGCTTGGTGACTTTGCAAAGATACAATTTTAACTCAATGGCAATAGACTCTGGGGAGTCGGGAGTGGGGGGGGGGGAGGGGGGTAACAGTTTTTGTGGTGAGATTGAGGCAAATCACTGAACATTGCAAATTTGAGTCTGCCCTTAATGAGATGTTGAGAGTCTGGCTAATTCCACAAGACAGAAGGTTGCCCTAAAAGGAAGATTTCTTGTGAATATTAGTCATCGATGTAGAAGGTTTTAAAAAGTCAAAGCAATGACTTTCTCCCGTGTTTTCATCATTAATAATCTATTAAACAGATTCTGCTTTTATATTTACCGCTGCACAGATTGTGTGCTTGAGTAGGCGAAATAGTTGTTTATTTCTGTAGGAACACCATGATGTCTGAATAATTCTAGCTGCAAAATTTGAATCAATTCTGAAAGACAGAAAGTAAAGATCAGCTGATAGAGGTTGGACATTATTATGTCAAAATTGACATCTATTTGAGGAATTCACTAGTACTGACAAAGTAAGAAACACTTTAATCTATCTGATACAATTAAAGGTGCTAGTTTTTAAAAATTTGTTCATTGGGCATGAGCAGTGGTGAAGGCCAACATTTATTGTCCATCCTAATGGCCGTGGAGAAGTGAAAATAAGCAATCTTCCTGAAGCTCTACATTCCATGTGGTGTAATACTGCAAGGGTAACTTTTCATCTCTAGGATTTTGATCCAGTGACATGAAGGAACAGTGATTTGTTTCCATTAGAATGCTTTGTGACTTGGGAAATTTGCAGGTAGTAATGTTCCCATATGCTTACTGCCCTTGTTATTCTAGGCAAAAGAGGTTGCCTGTTTGAAAGGTGTTGTCAAAGGAGACTTGATGAATTGCTGCAGTGTATCTTGTAGATGGCACATGCTGCTGCCACTCTGTGCCTATGTGAAGGGGTGAATATTTACGCTGACAGATGGGTAATAATCAAGATTTGCTTTATCCTGGATGGTGCTGGGCTCCCCCCATGTTATCAGTAGAGGAGTTGCAAAACATTGACTTAAAAATACAATACCATGAGTTTGACAATGCCAGGCTGTTGCTTGACTAGTCAATGCAGACAGATCTCCCAATTTTGTCACAAAATCCTGGATGTCCCCAGGAGACTTTGTAGCATGTCCTTTGCCATATCTGAATCTGGAGCTTAGGTCAACACCTAAAGATCTATACAGTTTTATTCTTATCGTAGGCTGGGATTATCTGACGCTGTGGGAAATGCAGTGGGTCAATCAAAAGTCAAATGAGATTTACGAAACCAAGCAACAATTCATTATTGATTCTTTCTTTCTCTAACTATATCTCCTCCTTTTCCACTGTAATAGTCTAAAATGGACAGTCTCAGAAATTCTCTACTCCTTCACTTCTAGCTCCAAAACTTATGGTGGGAGCCTTGAGGAAGAAAAAAGGTAAATATAGAATGATAGTTACAATAAAGAAAATATAGCCTCATCTATTTATTGAAGTTTCATTTATTACAATTATTTAGACCATGGTTAGTATGACAAACAGTAGCTTATTCCTGACATTTCAGTGGGTCAATTGATTTATTTGTCACAGTGTGAGCAAGAAATATACAAAGCTTTGTGGACAATGAAAACAGTCATTCCACTGAACCTAACAGCATAGCAGTTTAAACATTTCATATCACGCTCTGACATAGGAATATATACAAATCTATAATACTATCTAATAGCTAAAACCAAAATAGGTGTAAAGCTTTGACTTCCTACCTCACTTCCTGTTAAAACTTCAATCTCTTTTCCTTTTCTCCATAAGCTGTATTTGCTCTGAAAACATCATTTTTGTTTGACTGAGGAATTCCCTCTACCATGGTAACAGGACTTGCTACAGCATTGGATATATTTCCCATGCTTCTGTAGTTGATCCTTTCTTTCTCACTCTGCACCATCATTATGCAGTTCCTCATCTTTTCCTTCCGACCCACCAACTTTTATTTTCAACAGACCGGCTTTTGCCACTTTCAATATGTCAAACTGCCAAACATGTATTCCCTTCTACTGTTCATTTTCCAAAGGAAAATGTTTCCTCTGTGACACTTTGATTCATTCATTGTACCACTATTCCGATCACAAGTTCTCCTTTCCAGGCACCTTTCCATGCAAAATCAGAAGGTGAAATACCTGTTTTATCTCACTTCTTCCACATCATTTCATAAACAGTCCATCTTAATGAGATAGCAATTTATATGCACTTCCTCAATTCCAGTTTACTTTATTCACTGCTGATGGTGCAGTCTTCTTTACCATTGAGAGACAAAATGTAGACTAAGTGACTTACTTTATTAAACCCATTACCTGCAAGTGTGACTCTGATCACCATGTTAACTGCATGTTAATTCAACTACCTACTTCGGTGGTTGTAAAAGATCCTAAAGCACATTTCAAAGAAGATTGGGGGAAAGAGGGATGGCTATTCCTTGTGTTCTGGCTACTATTTACTCTTAATCAACATAATTTAAAAAGATCAACTGTTACTATTACACTGTTGTTTGTGAGACCTTATGAAAGCACTTTCTAATTTCTGCAAATTATCTGTCCTGCTTCAAAATTGCTTCATTAATGGAAAGGGCTTTGAGACACCCAGTGGTCATGAAAAGCACTCTAAAAATGCAGCTCTTTCTCTTTTTAAGAAACAGGACCTCATTTTTTTAGGCATTTTGCAGATTCTGTCTTTAGTAATGACTTTACTTCAGATTTTAATTGTGACTCCCATTGTCTCTTTGGCAGGTCATGCTGATGTTGCGGGATTGGTGTACTTGTTGGGGAGGAACATTTTAATGGGGATCTACCATCGGAACAGTACAGGTGAGATGATCTGCATCCTTGGTGTTGACTTGTTCTTTTTCTCATGCAAGCTCCTGGGCAGCTAAACTGCTTAACTTCTCTAATTTCTCATGCTCCTGTTCAAACTTGATTCATGTCCTATTCCCTTTGTGATTCACATGTCCTCTCTGACTCCCAGCCGCACTCACTCCAAGACCAAAACTCCCACCCAAGGTCAGTGGATTTTTGCATGATCCTATCTCGCCTGCTACAATTCCCATGATGGGCGGGATGAGAAAATTTCATTCATACTGTTCTTCAGTTTGATTGATTTTATTAGGCTCCATACCAATATCAATTCTGCCATTTAACTATTAGTGAGTTTTCATTAATGCATTCAAAACCATTCAACTTCTTCTCTTGTGTGTGTGTGTGTGTGTATGTTTATTTTCTTCCTTTTTTTCTGTTCTTTATAAGATAATATTCATTTGTAACGTCCATCAATTGTGGTGAAAAATCATGCTGGTTCTGTGTAGACCTCAGGAAGGATATATTGGTTTTCTAGAGAATGCAGCATAGACTTACCAGAATGATACTTGGACCCCAAGACTTGAATTACATGGAGGGGGTCTCATAAACAGAATTATATTCCCTGTAATTTTGAATGCTTGGGAAAACTGGCAGAATAGATTCAGAAATGTTGTTCTGCTAGCTGGAGAATCTAAGACTAGGAGACACAGCCTAAAAATTAAAGCCAGATTTTTCAGTAGAAAAGTTAGAAAGTACTTTCATAAAGGATGGCCAAAATTTGGAATTCATTTCTGCAAATGCAGTTGATGCTAGATCAATTGTTAATTTTAAAATCTGACACTGATAGATTACGGGATCTGGAGTAACATATGTAGTTCAGTCATGTCAGTCATCTATATGGTATCAAATATACCCTCAAATCCAACCCAACACCCTGGTTTCAACCTTCCAAGAGCATCTACCCTCAACAGGTTCAGAATTGGCCATAGCCACTGCTTGCCCAAGCTCCATAGATGGGGCATTAGTGCTAGCCCATTATGTTCCTGTAGGAAAGAATAAACTATGCACCACATTATAGAAGTGTCCAATCCACACTCTCAATGGAGGCCTATCCGCACTCAATACAACAGGATGAAAGAAACTACATGGCTTAGGGACTTTACACTTGTTGAATAAATAACTGAATGGCATGCTAAAGGAAATGGCATACTCCTATAAACATCCATTCTCTATACAAATGCACCTCCAGCAATTTTTATTTTTGTATATAGATTATTGTTTTTTAAGTGGTAAGTAAACTGGCAGCACATGAATTGAACCAGTTTATGCAAATTGTATGTTTCTTTATTATGCATAAAAAAATTATACAAATACATTTTAATAATCTTTTTTATAATAACCTAAAACCACAGATAAACAAAGAGAAATTTGGAGAGATCATCAGTCTGGCAATTAAATAAATGCACAGATGGACAGAGAAGTAGGGTTAGGAGATGGACTATAACTAGCAAAGTTATATATATATGCATTTCCTGATGTGAAAGACAAGTATTTTTGCAGTAATGCAAATATTCCTTTACTCTCTTCTGTAACCTATTGATGTTATTTATGTTAAACATAGAGTAACAAAACAAAACATCTGAATCAATTTATATTGGTAATGAAAAATACTTCTGAATTACTTACATCTTTGATTCATATGTTTGTGTGTGTGATGTTATTTCTTTGTTATTCTGTAATGAATGATCATTTTGCAGAACTTGTGGATTTTTACTTTCCAACTTAATAGGGTCCATTATTAGCTTTGCAAAATCATTCTGAAGACATAAAAATGAGCTAAAGCAATTATCTCATATTTACCATCTGTATCACGAAGTAATGTTTTTTTGACAGTTGAACAAGGCATCAATGCTGTATCAATATAGTATTATAATTAGGCACTGGATCATTTTGACTTACTATTCATTTCACATGTTTAAATTACCATAGCATGTTAAATATGTGTGAACGTAATTTTTTTCATACAGTATGATGCATTGGTACTCATACTTACATCTCAATCAACAAGTATAAATCAGAGTCAACAATTGCTTGTAATCTGGTTGTTTATTAAAAGCAGATTATTCTTAAAAAGCCAGGGAAATCATTAATGTAATGGATTGCTCAGCCTTTCCCTCTCCATCCTTATTAGGTTGTTGAATTAAAGACACTCTGTCATCTTCATACTTAAAAAGATAAATATAGCTAAAAATTCTGCAAGGATGAGGCAATTCATTGTGGTGAATTCATGATATAAAGGAGATTATAGATTGCCTAAACGAGGAGAGCAACAGTAAGGACAGAATGCTAACTGATACATTCTTCAGCAGGTTATTTTCCACAGGACTATCTACCTAAATATTCTTCTTTTGTAGAATTATGAAATCAGAAACTCATTGAGGCTGAAATAATACGCTTGGAAGTGGCTTTAGATTTCTGCAAAATAAACCAATATTTGAAGCAGGTAAATTTGTAATGATGTCGTTAATAACAATATGCCAGCCTTGATCACTGATGGTAATTCAAGGATTCATATTATCAGTGGCAGCTGAAATTCTTCCCACTAAACTCCAGATAATCACAAAAGTCAGGCAAAAATCACTATATCTCAGATATCCATAGGCTGCTTTCCCCGAACTGACTGGTGGTGATTTAATCTGAGGATCCCCACATCTTGGGTAAGGAGCAAGGTTAGAAGGCAGGCTTTGATAAATAATCTCAGCCGGGACAGGAACTGAACCCACGCTGTTGGCATCGCTCTGCAGCACCAACTAGCTGTCTAGATAATTATGCTAAACCAACCCCAAAAGCCAATGCACTAATAGGTGTGAAGGTGCAAGCTGCATCAATAACATGAGATTGACTGGTTCTTTCTATATTAAAGGTATTTATAAACTAATTGTTAACAGGTTGTCTTTATCAAAATGAAAAAACATTTGATTCAACCATTAAATGAATCTCTACATACTGGAAATCAATCATACACAACTTTGGTTGGGGCTATTTTTGTGCTGTGGCAAGATTAGACAATTCATTTTAAACAGGAATAGATGTGCCAACCCACCTAATCTGCATGTCTTTTGACTGTGGCAAGAAAGCAGAATGCCCGAAGGAAACCCACGCACACATGAAGAGAACGTGCAAACTCCACACAGACAGTGACCCGAGGCCAAAATTGAACCCAGGTCCCTGGTGCTGTGAGACAGCAGTGCTAATGCCCTTATTGTTACATAATTATTATGATTGCCCATCCTTCATTGCCTGTGACAAGGTGGTGTGGCGCTACCTTCTTGAACTGCTATGGTTCATATGATGTAGCCCACACTACTTATTTTTGTTGCAGTTTGATACAACTAAATGGCTTGCGAGGCCATTTCAGAATGATGTTAAAAATAAACCACATTGCTACGGGTCTGGAATAATGAGCAGGTAAGCTTTCTCCTCTGAAGGTATTAGTGAAGCAGAAGCATTTATATGGCAACCTGGCACTCTCTAAATTTCCAGATTTATCAACTGAATCTAAATTCTCTCAGCTACTATGATGGGAATTGAATTCATGATCTACAGCATCAATCCAGACTTCATTTATGGTAAGTTTAAATTATTTTATGGTTCCATTTGCAAATATTTCAGCATTAAAACAACATTTTGTGGAACAGCACTTTGGATCAAACTGATTTTTTAAAATTTGCTCATGAGATATGACTGTCGCTGGCTGGGCCAACAATTTGTTGCCCGTCCTAGATTGCTCTTGAAGGGGCATTTGAGAGGATCTGGAGTCACACATTGGCCACACCAAGTAAGGATGGCAGATTTCCATTCCCTAAAGTACATTATTGAACCAGATGGATTTTAACGACAATTGACAATGGTTTCGTGGTCATCGATGGATTTTAATCCCAGATTTTAAAAACTGAATTCATATTTCACCATCTGCCATGTAGATTTGTGCCTATGACCCCAGAGCACTATTTCAGGTCTTTGGATTACTAGTCCAGTGACAATATGCCACCAGCTGTATAACTATCTAAAACAAAATGTTTGCGGGGAGTACGACCAAGCAACTTGGTCTTTCAGAGAGAGTTAGCAGAGACACAGTGGTCTGAATGGCATCCTGTGCTGTAACTACTCTGCCATTCTATCAAAAGAGGATATAGGCTGTACCAGTTGCCAAGTTTTGTCTTCAGGTTCTGCCCCAACAATACGAATGTCTGAAAAATATCCCTTAAAGGGGGTATAGTAAAAATAAGCTTGATAAGTTTGGACCACTCTTGACCCTGAAACATTTTACTAGGTTACCATGCTGCTTGCTATTAACACAGATAGACAAATACCTTGTTGTTTTTCTGAAAGGCATTTACATTTCAGATCAAACAGCTGGAGAAAGGAGGTGGCACCAAGTGGCCATGAGTTGATAGGGCCTCTCGGGTTGGCACTTTGATGCTGAGCCCAAGGCCGCCCAGTTCCCTCAGACTCTTCACCAGCTCTGTCGCCTTCGCTCCTTGCCCCAAAAGTTAGGAATTCCGCCCAAAACCCAACAATGTCGCCACACGTCTGGGGAAAGGGAAAAGATCGGCAACTCGATTCAAAACCGAGTTTTTTTCCACAGTCCGAGCGGCTGAAAGCTGAACTCGAATTCAATCCGCTCTCCCTCCCGGCCGGAGACCAGAAAACCGGCACAGAGTTACCGTTGCCAGGCAACAGGAGAGGGAGCGAGACAAATACTGCCACCGAGAGAGAGAGAGAGAGAGATGCACACAGGGAGTGAGAGAGAGAGAGAGGGGTAAGCAAAACGGGCGCAATGGAAAAGGGGAGAGGTAAATGCTGCTTCAGCAGACTGGGTGTTTTGGCAGAGCTTCTCCAGGAGCTCAGATCAGAGAAACTGTGCAAGGCCAGTTACTCATTATTCTGCATAGTGGTGCAAGTGTAACCTGCATTCTTTTCTCTAGGATTTTGATTTTGTACTTACGTTGTCTACGTTCCAGTCTTCTGAAGTTTACAATAGCCCTGTCCATCTACACTTCTCGCTGCCTGGGAAAAGCAGTCAGCATAATCAAGGACCTCATGCACTCCTGACATTCCCTCTTCACCTTCTCCCATCGGGAAAAAAAGATGCAGAAGTCTGAGGTCACATATCAAACAGACTCAAAAACAGCTTCTTTCCTGCTGCTGTCAGACTTTTGAATGGACCTTAAACTGATTTTTCTCTACACTCATAGATATGACTATAGTACTATATTCTGCATTCTCTCCTTTCCTCTCCCCTGTGTAGTTTATGAACTGTATGTCTCGTCTGTACAGCACACAAAAAACAATACTTTTCACTGTATCCCAATACGTGACAATAATAAATCAAATCTACAAATCTAATGGTTACAGGCATTGTCTTTTTAATCTGAAAAATGACTGTTTAATTGAAAACTACACTGTGAATGAAATATTTTCGCTCTTAATGCTATATTTACATAGTATGCATCTCATCTGTCTTTCTCTTCATCCCTACTATTTTCTTTATGTTTCTTTCTAATCTGCTTTTCACTCCAAAGTTTTTTCATGTTCATGTCTTTTTCTTCTTTCCTGCTAGGTGGAAGGTGGTAATTGATACTATGGAGTGTAGCAGCGAAAGAAGCTGCCAACTGTTTTAGGATACATTTTACTGATAGTGGTTTCAATCTCTTTCCAATACAGTATTTCTCTCCATCTCCTGGCTTCCATCTTGTCCTCTATTCCTTAATGTCTTCCCTTTATGTTTCTATCACTTCATCATTTCCATCACATGTATACCTCTTTTGAACTACTTGCTCAACTCCTGTATTCTTTCATTATGCTGTCACTAATCTCACCACTAACACAACATACACTCTACAAGGACGAGGGCAGGAAACACCTTATCCTCAACTCAATCTATTCCCTCCCTTCCTAGCCTTCTTTTGTCGAAATAGGTTTTGATTTAAAAATTCATTGTTTAAAAAAGTTAATTGAAAATGAGGAAAGTCTCTCTGTTTTATAAGTTACAGCAATTAGTTTATGCTTTAAGTCAGGAAAATAGGCTATATCATTAGAGGCTGTCAAACTCAAAATTCAATGTAGTTTTTGAACAATTAACTAAAATTAGGATGGAAAAGACACTCAACATAATTTGGTTTCTGAAGTCCATTGAGCACAAAAGGAAATGCTATAGCAGGTATAAAACCATGACAATGCAATTATTTCTGTTCCACTTATACATAGGTACAAAACATAATCTTCCTTTCATAAAAAAAACTTGACTAATCTTTGACTAAATAACTGAAATTTATCTTCCACCAATAAAAAAAATTACAAACAATTGAGCAGGTAGAAACTAAAAACTATGTTGCAGATTGCAAAGAGCATGTGAACAAACTCAAAAGCATTCAGAAATGATCTTAGATAATGTGTACGTAAGGTATTGACACAATCAAAAAACTGAATATATGTTCACTAGCTGAAAGATGGAAAATACTCTGGATATCACTAGAAAACTCTTCAACCCCATTTTACATTGGTATTATCTTGCAAAAGTAAATATGAGATGGAATTTAGGAGCAAAGAATCATTACACAAATAAAAAATAGAATGAATAAAGCACAAGGCAGCTCAATCCCTTATTTTATAAAATGAAAAAATGGAATGTATATGATTGAGAATTTAATGAACTCCACTTACAACATTCAATCAATGGATTTTAACACAAAATGCAGAGCATCATGTACCTTTCATTTTTGTTCTCTAAATTAAGGATCCCACATTTTGCTATGTATTGTAATTATTTGTGTACTGAAATGATTATAGTTGTACAATCATTCTATTTTATATTTGAATTTTTAGTTTTATGATTGTCTACAACCATGTTATGAATAATTATTTCTTGTTTTATTTGTATTGTCAGTGCAGATTGGTTAGCTAGAAGGCTGGTTCATGATGTGGAGTGATGCAACAGTGCATGTTCAATTCACTTACCTGCTTAAGTTATCCAAGAAGGTCCATCTTCTCAACCTTGCCCCTTGCTTGAAGTGTGGTAAATATTAAAATCACCATAAGTCAGCTCTCTCTCTCAAAGTGGAGAGCAGCCTGTGGTCCTCTGGAACTATGGCAAATTGCAGTGTCAGTATTTGATGCCATGTTGAACTTACAATAAACCAATCATTATTATCCACCCACAACTTCACTCCATCCTCATCCATCCAACTATTGTCATGGACATGCACAAAAATCCCTACAGGGAACTTGATTTTCAACATGGTTTTACATTTAAAACTTACCGTAAGTTTTAATTGCACTCTGTTGTCCAAATGGCTTGCACAAGTGAATTTTGTCTTCTCATGTCCTGTGGTTTTCATTAGAACTGTTTCAAACCTTCCCATTTCATAGTTTGGTTGTTAAACATAGAAATTTGTAGCCATTTCATTCATGTTGCTGATGTGGCACAAAGCGTACTTATTTTTGCTACTGTCAGATGGTAATGATTGGAAACTGGTAATTTTGGCATTGCGGTTTTTGGTTGTCCCAGTGACCTTGATCTTCTGCTGCAACACTAAACCTTTTAGTTCTGTAAAACAGCTACACCAACTAGCTATTGCTCTGCATCATTCAGTTTGATTTGGCCTTAAGTGCATACATATACACACAAGTTCTATTTCTGGTGAAGATGTAACCATTCTGATGACCCTCAAGGATTCATTCCAATGCATACTTCTCAAGATTATGCCAGTGGTTGGTCCCTGTTCTCATAGTGCATTTGGTCTTGGGCAGTTTCCGCCTCCTATTCTCAAACCAGTTTTTCACTAACACCAAATTCCCTTGTTGTAGTGCAGTTATTTGAAGAGTCAGCAAATGTTACGACTTTTAGCTTGAAACCAACTAGGTACTTCATTCTTTTTGCCAGGAGACCTTTTTTCTGTTAATTTGCTGTATACAATCTGTTCTCTGTAAGAGTGTCTTAAACTCCTGTACAACTTCTTGGCAAAATAGCATGCCTTGCCTGTGTCATCTCATACTCTAATTTATAAGGGTAAAGCATGCATTTCTGAGGTAAAAACAATTGAGGCCCACTCCTCATTTGAGAATAGCATTTCTTAGCAGAATGAAATGGCTGTCCTATATACAGGTTGACTTACATGCGTATGACAAATAAATCAGAGTTGTTTAATTTTCCATTTGACCGTAGTAAAATTGCCCTTTCATTAATAGAGAATTTGCTATGATGTCTTAATTCCAGGTAGTAATTGTGATTTATTTTTGAATAGTTTATTTGAACTATTGCTAAAGGATTTGAGAGTAAATAATTACCATTAATGTATTAGTCTGTCAACACAAATATTTGAGTAACAATACACAACTTTATATAATTCCTCAATAAGCAGCCAGTATTACAAGTTTGTCCGAGTCATTTTTATAAAGCCAGGTTCTTCTGAATTAGTCTTATTTTTTTCATACTCTCTGTAAATACTAATTTTAGTCTCAATTAATATTCACATTAATTAATATCATAATTCACACTTCTAATCATATTACAAAAATCATTTCAAGTACAATGCATATGCTTTACATGATAAAAGTTTATGGTACAGGTCCTAGGCATTCTTCGATCCAGGTCTCTCTCTCCTTTACCAGCGATGAGCAGAAATCTGACCCAGCAGCAGATATGCAGAAGTTAACTTGCGTCTTATGGGAGATTTCATGGAAGCTTGGATACTCAATTCACAAATTTAAAAATTGCAAATACTGTGGCAGCTTAGCTCTGTTGATACTCTTTTGCTGTTTGTGTCAGAAAATTATGTATTCCAGTCCCAGGCCAAGACTTGGGCACACAATCTAGGCCAATCTTTCAAAGTAATACTAAGCAATGCTGCTATATTAAAAGATGAGATATTAAAATTGTGGCTTGAGGTACTCGAAAGAGGAGTTAAGAATGTGTGTGTTTTGGTCAGCACGTCTCTGGTAACTGGACATAGGTACAATTGTTGTTCACGAGATTTTGCCACATGCAAATTGCCTGCCAAATTGTCAACATAATAAATTACTTCTGAAGTGAAATTAGGTGCATTGGCTATGCTAAATTCTCCTTCAGGGTACCCTAACAGGCGCCATAGTGTGGCAACTAGGGATTTTCACAGTCATTTTATTGCAGTGTTAATGCAAGCTTACTTATGACAATAATAAATAAACTTTAAACCTTTTATCTTTCTCTCCGTGTTACTGAAACGCTAATGCATTTAAAATAAGTTAATGCTTGTTGAAATAACATTGGAATTTTAGATGAAAGTTTTAAGCATGTGTAGCATTACATCTAAGTTTTACAGCCTCATGAAATAGGAGATTGCGCTTGTAAAATGGTAGTCCTATATAAAACAGGTTATCATGGTGATGCAGATTCCAACTAACATTTCCACTGATCTGCACGAAAAAGGCCGGATAGTTTGTTCAACAATAATCATTAATAGCAATTGGTAGCCATCATTTTAGTATAAGCCTGACTCCATATAGATGAACATTGTATGAGATTAGTTTTAATTCTCTACTCATAGATAAAACAAAATTGACTGGTGCAAGAATTATTCATTCACATTATGCAGTACTAGTTCACTATTAAGAACTTTACTATTGAACACGATTCAGGTCACAGAATATTTTAAATTGCAAAGAAATTATCCTTAAAGGTTTTAAAATCATCTTGCTTAACTGGGTGAGTGCGATGGTTTGCATGTTTGATCATCTTCTGCAGAGTTAAAACCAGGCATTATCCCAAAATATGGGAGGAGAAAAAAGGAGAATCACTCTCAATCATTTATTTCCCAATAGCTATCCACAAAACACCAATGGAGGCACAGAAAGAAGTTGCCATACATCCTGAAGACAAATTGGAGCATGAGGGTGAATAGAAGAGGGACTTTATCTTCAACAATTATATTTATTGCCATTTGTTTCATTGATAAATTTGATTATGGAAAATTACTGATGCTTTTTATTGAATGTTGACACAAGTACTCCAAGATTACAGTTTTGTATCAGAAGTGAACCATTAAAAAAATTCAGCTGTGATATTCTGACCATCATAAAAGTTCTTGATTGATGCACTCTGCTTCATGACTGCAATTCTCCTAGACTCCACTACATAATGACAATATAAGAAGAAAAGTCAAACTGTCTCAAAAGAATGTCTCTCGACATAGTGGGCAGGAAGACTTGTTGCTGGAAGTAAACCATCGATACTGTAAACATAAAAATTAAAAAAAAAATTAGAAAATGCTGTTAAAGGAAAACAAAATAAAAAAATTGCAAAGATTTATTCAGAACTTAAAAACAAATAGTTTGCATGTTCTTCCTAATTTTTACCTTTAATTGAAATTTGAAGCTAACTTAGTCAAGAGCAAGATATTAAGTTCCAGCAACTTAATGGTCCATATATGAAAATTACAGAATGTTCTCAGCAAAGTAGAGGTCAAAGACCATAAGACATAGGAGCAGAATTAGTTTTCTCGGCTCATCAAATCTGCTCCGCCATTCAATCATGGCTGATACTTTTTTCACCCCGTTCTTCTGGCTTTTCCCCATAATCCCTGATCCCCTTATTAATTAAGAATCTATCTATCCCTGTCTTAGTGACCCTCAATGACCTGGCTTCCACAGCCTTCTTTAGCAAAGAGTTCCACAGATTCTCTGGCTGAAGAAATTCATAGAACATAGAACATTACAGCACAGAACAGGCCCTTCAGCCTTCGATGTTGCGCCGACCAATATAAAAAGCAATGCCCCTCCAAACTAAACCATTCCCCTCTCTTCCATATACTTATCAACTAACCTCTTAAACGCCACCAAACTTGGCGCATCTACAACTGCTGCAGGCAGGGCATTCCACTCCCGAACCACCCTTGGGGTAAAGAACCTACCTCTGATATCCGTCCTATAACTATCACCCCTTAATTTAAAGCTGTGTCCCCTCGTGCTAGCTTTCTCCATCTAGGAAAAAGGCTATCACTGTCCACCCTATCTAAACCTCTAATCATCTTATATGTTTCGATAAGGTCTCCTCTTAGCCGCCTCCTTTCTAACGAAAACAACCTCAAATCCCTCAGCCTCTCTCATAAGACCTGCCCTCCATACCAGGCAACATCCTGGTAAACCTCCTCTGTACCCTCTCCAATGCCTCCACATCTTTCTTATAATGTGGGGACAGGAACTGCACACAATACTCCAAGTGCGGCCGCACTAGAGTTTTGTACAGTTGCAACATGACGTTGCGGCTCCGAAATTCAATCCCCCTACCAATAAAAGCTAAGACTCCATATGCCTTCTTAACCTTATTGACTTGACTGCCTACTTTCAAGGATCTATGCACATATACACCAAGATTCCTCCTCATCTCTGTTTTAAAGGATCGTCTCTTTAGCCTGAGGTTGTGCCCTCTGGTTCTAATTTTTCCTACTAGTGAAAACATCCTCTGCACATTCACCCTATCCAGGTCTTGTGATATCCTGTAAGTTTCAATAAGATCCCCCTCATCTTTCTGAACTCCAATGAGTATGGATCCAGAATCTGCAACCGATCCTCATATGACAAGCTCTTCATTCCAGCGATCATACTTGTGAACCGCCACTGGATCCCTTCCAAGGCCAGCACATCCTTCCCTAGATATGGGGTCCAAAACTGCTCACAATAGTTCAAATGGGGTCTGACCAGAGCATCATACAGCTTTAGAAGTACACTCCTGCTCTTGTATTCTAGCCCTCTAGGCAATCAAAGCATCTCTCAATCACCCGTCAATTAACTAGTGTTGTTGCTTTGTGTGCACACATAAATATCAAATGTTTCCTAGTAGAGCAGGTTTTGTATATGGATGTCAGAAAACAAAACTAATTTAAGATAACTGGTCAAATATATCCTTGCTCTCATTACTACTATCCAAATTTTAGAGATACTTGTCCATGTTTGAAAATTACAAACTCTGTAGAAATCAGTATAATTTTATTCATTTGCTGCAGTATTCCAATCTGAAAAATGACTTTACCATTATATTGAGTAGTATCAATCAGCTATAATACTGAATATTACTCACTGATTTTAATTTTAGACAAAACAGTTTGATGACAGTGAAACTGACTTGTTACATTTCAAAATTATTTTAGAAAATGAAAAAGATTAGAAAACAAAACTGAAGGTAAATTTTCTAAAAAAAGTAGGCCATGAGGACAAAAGGCAAAATATGTTCCAAGGGACATTAGGAAATGTAATAATTAATGAGTGATATTCATCATGGTTAAGGAACAAGTGGAGTTCCTTAAGGCATAACATTTATACAAAATTTGCATTTTCATAACACTGTTATGGGACAAAAAGTTAATTTTGTAGTAATTAGTTGGGCATACAGCTGAATTAATGTAGTAGCAGAGCTATGCAATGAAACAATAATTTAAAATTGTCGTATTTTGATATTCATGAGGTATAATAATGCAGTAGCATAAATGAATACCTTTTTTGCCTTAATCTTGACTATGATTAACTTCTTGATGCAGCTTATAAATCAACCTTTTTATTAGTTAAAATTGAGAACATTATTCACCTTCCAAAACAATAGCCAAGATGGGAGCACTGTCTGAAGTTATTTGTTATCAAAACCTTTTATATATGAATAAATGTCAAAGTTTTTATCAATGATGTGGAGCAGTTCAAATAGGCGAAATTCAATTTATTGAGAATTTCTATCACCTATAAAGCAGGTGATAGAGCAAAGAGGAAGAAGAAATAAATAGATTTTTGCATTAGTGAAGATGAGAAAAATAAATTTAAACTTAAAAAATTGGGGCAAGTATATGATGGAGATTGGGGACAACATGGTATAAGGTTTCCAGTCCTTTTAAAATTAAAATAGCATTTTAAATGTTAAAGTTAAAATAAAATGATCATTATTATGGTAAAACTATTGATGCTTTTGAGTAGCTTTGCAATTATACTATATTTCTGTGTGAACTGAAAGCTTATTAATTCAGCATGAATGTCATTTCTTTGGTTTGCAGCAGTCTAAGGATTAATAGTTTGCAAGAACATTACAGGCGGTTTAAAAAAAAATCACGAATATCTCCAGTGGATGAGAACCAGGAATATCTATTTTCACAAGTTACATGATCATTGCAACTTGGGTTAAAGCACTCACTTACATAATCAAAATTATGCCTCACTAGTCCCAAGATGAAAAAGCAATCACAATTAATAAAGTGATGTGGGTCAATTAAGTTTAGGACAATATCTATAACAATGCTTCTGGAGATTTTAGGACGTAATCATTAGAGGAAAGCAGTTTTAAAAAAAAAATTTGTAAAATGTGAATGGCTAGGCCAACATTTTTTGCCTATCTCTAATTGCTCTTCAAGGTGGTAGTGAGCGGCCTTTTTAAACTGCTGCAGTCTGCAGTGCTGTTCGGAAGTGAATTCCAATATTCTGACCCAGCAACCATGAAGGAACTGCAGCCAACTCAAAATGATGAGCGCCTTGGAAGGGAAGCTCCAAGTAGTGGTGTTCTTATGCATCTGCTGCCCTCATACTTTTAGATGGTAATGGTCATGGGTTTTGAAGATGTTATCAAAAGAGCCTTGATCAGTTCCTCCATTTTGTTGATGATACATATGGCTGTGCATTGGTGGTGGAAGATGTGAATGTTTGTGGATATGGTGTCAGTCAAGCGGGTTGCTTTATACTGGATGGTATTAACCTTCTGGAGTGTTAGAGGTGCAACCATCTAGACAAGTGGAGAGTATTTGTGACCTGTGCCTTGTAGATAATGGGCAGGCTTTGGGGAGTAAAGAGGCAAGTTACTTGCCACAGGATTTCTAGCCTCTGAACTGCTCTTGCAGCCACAGTATTTACAAGGTTGGTTCACTTCAGCTTCTGCTTAATGGTAATACCCAGAATGTTGATATGAATGTTAAATGAAAAATTCTCTTAAAATACCACTGTTGAAAAATAGCTTTCCACTTGCATTTCTGCTATGCTCCTTAATGCTTTAAAGTGACAATTTTTGTGAGGGAGCGAGGAAATGTAATGGTTTGGTTTCAAAAGTACACGGGAGCAGTTTCGTATTTGCATGCAGTCAGATAGTGAAGTTCATGTTTATGAGAGAATAAAAACAATGGGAGGAATCTTGAGCCTGCATTCCCATCTGCGAGATTGCTGGCAGGATCTCAAGATTCAGCAAAACTTAGAAATCATGAACCCTACCAGTGGGATTGAGATATCTGATTTTCCCCACTCTTGGCTGGTAACATAATCAGATTCATGCTGAGAATGGGCGAGAACCGGATTTGATTTCATTCGAATACATTTCAATTTCATTAAACACTGCCAATGCCCGAGCTTCCCCCTCACTAGATTTTCAAGCTCTGTCGGTGAGATTTATAACAGGTTCATCCACATGTGAACCTCCATGGTGGAATTAATTTTTTGTCCAATAATCCTTTAAAAATGGTATCCCAATCTCAGTGGAAATGGTTTCTGCTTCTAACAGTCCCCACTTTGCTAGACTGACAGCACTAACCGTGCCCACCTGGAGAAAAAATCTGGCCACAGTTCTCGCTATAACTGACACCAAATTCTCACAAGATTCCATCCTTTGAATAAATTTTAAAACCAAATGGTTCATTAAGAGCCTTCAAGAAAAGGAATCTGCCACCCATATCTGGTCTTGTCTACGAAGGACCCAAGTCCAATATACTGGTTGCCTCTTAATTCCCTCAAAGGCAAATAATGCTGCAAAAGAAGTGTTGTTCCTTGCGTCCTGAGAATCAACGTAAAAAGAAAGTCTTGAGCTCAATTGCTTCCTTCCTTCTCAAATATTTGCAAATATCAATAATTTTACTTAGAAGAAAGCTAATAATCTTGTTAGTGTTTAAGATACACTTCACAGAAGATGAAGCACAATAGATGCTTTCCAAAATAATGGACTGTACATAATATTAAGCGATCTATGAAGCATTATAAGGGGAGTACTCAGAATTTTAAAAAATAATCAAAGGTATTTCATTGTCCACTAGCCTGTCCATTTTGGATCAAAAAAGGATAGATTAGGGTCCTTCCTAGATGGTAGTGGATATCCAAAGATTTGGGAGTTCAGATCCATAGATCTTTAAAATGCCACAAACAGATACAAAATATGATTAAGAAGGCTAATGGAATGCTGGCCTTTATATGTAAAGGGCTGGAGTATAAAATATAGAGGTTATGCTGCAGTTAAACCCCACTGGGAAAACTGTGAGCAGATCTGGGCACCATACTTAGGAACAATATACTGGCCTTGGAGGAAGTATAGTGTAAGTTTACAAAATGATACCTGAACTTCAGGGGTTAAGCTAAGAGGAAAGATTATCAGGCTTATTTTCTCTAGAATTTAGAAGGTTAAGGGATGATTTGATCGAAGTTTTCAAGATATTAACAAGAAAAGACAGGATAAAGATAAATCATTTCCATTGTTTGGAGATTCTAAAACCACGGGACCTGGTCCAGAAGTTAGGACCAGATCATTCAGGAGAGATATTAGGAAGCACTTCTACACACAAAGGATGGTAAAAGTTTGCAACTCTCTTCCACAAGAATAGTAGTGGGGTGTTTTGTCTGAGCCTGGGAAGATTGACTAGGATAGCATATAAAATCAAGCATTTAAGTAGATTTAAAATGAGCAACTGATACTAGATCAGTTGCTAATTTTAAATCTGAGATAGATACATTTTTGTTAAGCAAAGGTATTGAAGGATATGGGCCAAAAACAGGTACATGGATTTAGGCTACAGATCAGCAATGATGTTACTAATGGCATGACAGGCTCGAAGGTCTGAATGGCCTATTCCTGTTCCCATGTTCCTCCTGATAGCAATATAGAATCTACAATTTTTAAACATAGTTTAAGGGACTAAATGTCCTGACATCAAAATGTAATCTGCTTTCTGGCATTGCTTGACAATTTTAAAAATTGTTTCCCTGATTTAAAGTGCTTACCAAGCAGGCTGAATGGAACTTTTTCTTGCAGGTTCTGCAGGCTTTCTTTGGAAGCGAATAGTTAGAACCATGAATTACTGAAAAACAGATCATGCACTCTTCAGTTCCTTCAAAACGTTTATCCACATTGCTCTTCCACAATGCAAGGCCTTCCATGATGCTGCCGTTCTATAAAAATAGCAATACAAAACAATAAAATGTGCATAGTTAATTATGAATGTTACAGGAACTACAATAAGTTTAATTTGTATCCAAGTTTTTACACCATTTTAAATAGTTATATTAACATAAAAATAATCGTTACTACAAATAAGTACTACATTGTTGATCGATAACCGACAAATGATTTAATTAATTGGGAATTGTCTCATGTTGATCAATTATGTTAATCTTACTTTGCTTTCATTTGGAAGTCAGTTTGCACTGCTCTAACTAAAGCAGGCAGGAAATTACATGAAACAAAAGCAAAACATGTTTTAAAAATTTACCACGACAATAACCGATAGATTTGGTTCAGGTGGCTGAGTAAAAAGTTTAGAAATAAGAATCTTAACATTGACCCATTTATATCTGATTTTAATTGAGATGGGAATGGGCAGTTGGGGGTGGCATGTGAGGGTGGTTGATCAGTTGACCAACTTGCTTCAAGAAAATGGATTGGTCTTTCAAATATTCTGAAGATACAACATTTTGAATTTAACCGTGGATGGCTGGATTTCCTGAACCTCAGGAAACATAGCAAATATACTGAGATGTAGACTATTGGACCCAAGAAGGTAAATGCTTTCTACTTAAATGCTGGATTCTACGTGCTAACCTAGTCAACCTTCCCAGCTCTGTCAAACCTCCCCCTACTACCCTTACCCCCTTACAATCCCACAATGATCTCCCCCCCAGCTCACAACACAGACAGGCCGCCCATGGATCTTTCCAATCACAGATCAATTTGATTTGTTATGTTTGATCATGAATATATAGCTGATACAGTGCTGCACCAGAAAGTCTCCAAAGAACAGTGCAATGAACAGCCAGACCTTTATTACAGCATAAGTAGCGTTAACTGAGACCATTATGTCCCCTTTTCCTCTTGACTGTTGTTGGGGTACAATTACATGGATGCTGTAGCCTTGCTGTATATTGTCTAAAAAGCCTATCTTCACGTGGGAACCTCAATAGTGAATGGTGGCAAATTGTTTGACTGAGGATCAATTGTGCTCCCATCTGAAGTTTTGAAACTCACACATTGAAATAGTAATCAAAGCTGGAGGCCCAATTTATCTTCCTATCTCTACTTCTAGAGCACTGAGCTAAATACAAATATCTGCAGGGCCATAATGTCTGAGATCTGTTAATTCACCTTGGAACCTAATAGCAAAGAAATATCAATACAATGACACCACAAGGAAATCTGCTTTAATCTCAGAACACATTTTTACTAAAATTATTGAATAGAGTGAAACAACTCAATTTCTCTGTTAAGTGCCTTTCCCAGAAAGACCATCTGGGAAACTAAAGGTCTTTCTTCCAATAAATGTTCCAGCACATTATCCAGATGAAAGAAACAGCCTATTTTATGAGCAAACTGTTCCTAAGGAAACATAGGCACTTAGACCAATTTAAAAAATCATTATGTAGGAACAAAGAGTACTGGGGAGGTTGGGAAAAGGAGAAATTTTAAAGCTATGAACAAGTGCTAAAATATATTAGCTGCTCACAAAATGCTAAGTATAGAATACTTATGGGGTGACAGATAGAAATATACAAAGATTAAATTTTTATATTAGACATAAATTAAAGGTTAAAAGAATGCAAACTCATGTTGTGAAAATGGGCAAGACAGAATGAACAGATGCAATCATCAATGGCATTTCAGCATTACTGAAAATTGATGGACTCAAGAAAATTATTTTTCCAAAGTTGTCAACAATTTAAGGGAAGACTTTGAGAGAGGATCCAGGTAGGCTTCGATGATGTGCTTCTTAGTTCTTTTCCTGGAGTTTCCACTGTAATTAAGTTGAATAACTCAGTACAGAATCTATCATTAACTTTAAAATGTATTGTATCAGTTGTTTATCATGAACAGAGGAAATTTTCCCTCCAACCTATTACCCAAATGGGTTTATAATTTACTTAATACCCTACAAAAGATTTTTTTTATATACTCTGGATCACAATGCATCAGAAGTGTCAAGTCAAACAGCAATACGAAATGCAAATACTCAGATTTGTTTTTTTTGGGAGGCGTTGAAAAAGCTTACACGGCAAGATGGCAAAATTGAACTTTTACTCCTTTTGGGGAGGGGGGGAATGTTTTCAATATGTTGTTTGATAAATCCATTTTACTCTGGTGCTTTGCAATAGACATTTGTGCTGAAAAGAAACAAAATAAACCATTTTTCACCCATCTAAGATAACAAAAGGTGTACTGAACATATACTAAATTCTATTGCAAAATTTTAAGATTTTTTCCCTCTATTATAATCTACAAAAAGAAAAACATCAACCTATATCTGACTCTGATGCACGAGTAACTCCATTAAAAACTCAAGTTTTTGCATTGAAATTAACTGAAAGTGTACACATTTAGTTGACATAAAAGCTATTCATTTATTCATGAGACGATTATTAATGAAACATAAACTGAAACCCAATGCCAATTGCCTTTAAGACACTTTTACTATTCACCAGTGTCTCTGCCTCATGCTTCAGTGAATAATCCCCAAAAAACAGCAATCCCCAGAGTTGACATGATAAAAGACACATGCTGCCCATGGAGGTTTGGTCACTGGAGAAAAATGTTAACAACAAAAAAATTAACATTCATTTTTAATAAATTCTCAACATAGTTTCAATATTGATAAATTATTTATTGTAAATCATCTTATTCATGTAACTGTAAAGTTCTGACATGCTTTCTCATGGTATGATTGAAATCATAGTTATACCAGATTCCAACATTTTAAAAATTTATACTTTCCAAACTGGTATAATCCATGTAGAGTGAGAAAATTTATTAGCAGAAAAGTGGTAGGGGTAAGTGGGTTTACATGTTGAATATAGACCTAAACGTCCTGTTCTGAGCCAAAAAAAAGGGTTATCACACATGCCTTGTCTACTTACATTTATATAGTGCCATTTAATTTCCTAACAGAAAACAAACACGTGCGTTACAAGATCCTAAAATTAAAGCTCAGCTGAGATTTTAGGACCCTCTAAAGTTTCAGGTTTGTTTCAGCTAGCTAAAAGTGGAAAACAAATTCAAGAAAAGCTAATATTCACCTTGCTTGTAAATTTGCAGTGCCCAATTTAGATAAATTAAAATAAACTGAAGAACATGTCTTCATCTCTAAACAAAACAGGTGCAAGACCATAGGAGAAAACAATTCTAAAATATTTCGTGAAACAGGAAGAAATTCTGAAACCAATTTACAGTAAAGTTAATCTGGTTACATAATGTAGGTTAGTGTTTAACAAATGCTGACCAAGATGTCCCATTGTGTTTAATCTTACAGTACCTGAAGATTAAGAAACGTATTCAACTGCATCATCCAGTGGCGCCACTGCTGAACAGCCACACCAACTCGTTTACCACTTTCTACAGTAACTGACCCAAGAGGATAGTTTGTTGGTAAATGTATAACAAGCTCAATGAATATGTCATCCACAGAATAGGTAGCAAGTACCTCTCGGGCCACAGGACGGGCTTTAACCTAATATGAAACCAAAAGAAAATGGCTGAAAATATGTGCACAGTGCCTTTACAGCTTTCAGAACAGACAATTTTGTTACAATAAATTAGTTGCTGCAAACGTACTGCATATTCCAATCATGTAATCAATCTTTTAAACGTACATGGTAATCCAAAACAAATGTGTTGCTTTATTGTGCAGCAGAAGCATTACTTGCAATAGGAACTAGAATTATAATAGCAATATCACAAATGTGTGATTTTCATGTGTTTCAAAGCACAGATAGTAGGATTAAGAAAGTCTGGATTCAATGGAGTTTGATAAGTGATACCAGCAATGAATATCCCTAAATCTGTGGAAATACGATTTGTGAAAAAAACAGGACCAGTGTGATACTGTTTTTTTGTAACACAGCCAAAAAGATATTTTGCAGTACTGAATGTGGTTCTATTGCTGTATAAAAAACATTAAATATGATATTAAATATAATAAAAGTGTGAGTGTATACAATCAAGAGTCGTTCTCTTGTTGCCACAGTGTGTAGTTATTGGGCAAATATTAGAATATAAATTTCAGTATTGTACAGAAATTAGAAATTAACGGCGATCACAATGATAAAAGCAGTATCAAGGTATTTAAACAGCCAAGTTTGAGAGAAATAGCTATTATAGTCAATATCTTAGTAATTGCTAGTTGTTAACTGTTAATTGTCCAACATAATTGTCTAACCATGAGGAATGTAAGTGGTGGAGCCTGTGTCAAGTAGCCTTTCAAAAATATGCAGAATCTTTGAAGGTATCTGGGAATTAGTAATTTTAAATTATATCATTTAATTAACTTCAAATCATATTAACCAAGAATTGGAAAAATCTTTCCAAATTTAACTCAAGCACAAGAATTTCTCCAGTTTTCGTTCTTTATAATTTACTGAAACTAACCGGAATAAGAGCCAATATTTCTCAAAACAAAACGAGTTTTCATGCTGCAAAATAGGATTCTGAATACATTAAAATAATCACTAACCACCATGCTCTTGAATGTTTGTGTACTGGCTTGCACAGCTGAAATTTCCTGTGATGAAAGAATGCTGCTGACATATTTGCTGGTGTATTTATCAACTGTGCTGGACACCCGCTTGTCTTGATTATTCCACCAAAGGCGAACTGTGGCTGGCAAATCTTCCAAAACGCTATAATATACAGCACAAGCCAACCTGGAAACCTCTGTGTTTAGGGTTTCTGTCTCTAGTTAAAAAAAATTGCATTACTTGATTTGATATTTATTAAAAATTGTCTTTACAACCAAAATTCAAAATTCTAATTATCAAAAGGGGTCTTCTTTTTTAATGACTACACATCATCATAAAAGCTCCATTAGTAAAATTGAGTTTTCAATATTTGTTTCTAGGTTATGGGAAATAACATAAAAATACTAAGTACAAAAAAGTACATTTACCATTTTTTAAAATTAATTCCATTTTTGGAAGAAAGTTTAAAATTGGGTTACATAAAATCTCTATGAACTCTCTGAAAAAGCATCCTACCTAAATGCTCCCTTCCTTCCTATCCCCACAGCCCTGCACATTTATCATGGCTAATCACTCAACTTGCACATCCTTAGGCTGTAGGGAGTAACTGGAGCACTTGGAGGGAATCCATGCAGATTGCGGAGAAGGTACAGATTCCACACAGATAGTGCCCCAAGACTGTGAGGCAGCTGCAATAACCACTGTGCCGCCCACAAGTACATCTTTGGTGCAGCAGTATTAATAGAGAGTTTACTGTGTAAAAGTCTACTGCAGACGGGTTAAATGCAACAACAATTTGCATTTATGTAGCACCTTTACTGTGGTAAAACATCCCAAGTGGTTGTGTGATCATACCAAACAACAATCACCATGCCAAAGAAACATTAAGATAGGTGACGTAAGGTTTGGTAAAAGATAACTTTTAAGAAATAACTTAAAAAGAAAGAAGAGGGGAAACTGTGTACGGAATTAGGGAGTTTAGGGCCTACATACTTAATGTTAATAAAACTTTGAGTTAAGGCAGAGGTCATGAAAGAGACTTGTTGCAGTGTTATGTGATGTTTAAAATAAATTGAGGATAGAAGTGAATGTTACAAAATGGAAAAAAAAGCTGGAGGATAAACTAAGAGCAAAGGAGAAGCATTCACACCAAAGCTCCACAATGGTATCAGCAGTCCAAATAAAACTAAACAATTCATTCCTCCATATCTATTTAAACATCAACTTTTAGGAAAATCAGAAGAAAATGTCAGTGAGTATGCCAAACATAGTGCAGGTTTAAGTGATTCAAGAATAAATTTCTAAACAATTTTCATTTATTTTTATACCTTGGAAAAGAATGACATGTTTCTCACTGAATAGTGTCCGTAGTCCTTTATTAGCAGAATCAGCAATTTGTCCAGGAAGAGTTGGATTTTCTGGCATCAGTCTGAAGAGATGTTGCAGTAATCTGTGCAAGCATTTACTCTTACGAAGATAAGTTGCATATATAGCCCGTAACTAGAGAACAGGAAAAACAAAAAAGTCATCCCACATATCGTATGCGCTATTTTGTTTGCATTATCTTGCCATATAAAGATGCAGTTACAATCACTTCAAGTATGTTAAATTTCCCATTTGCTGAGCAGTAATGTTCACTTTTTTTTTAAACTGGATCATGCTACTTAACCTAAATGACAATTAATATTTTTGTCATTTCAAAGAAACCTCACAGTGATTCAAAAATATTGTGCTGCACATTCACAAATATCAACACATATTACAGTCAACAACCCTTCTGAGAGGAAAACTAAAGACTGATTTTAGGAAAGATAATCTTTTGAAATAAAACTCCAAGTTATGGAGAGTGTCTTGGAAATTAGCATTTACTATGCCCTGAAGAGTAGAGGAGACAAATTTAAACTTTTAGCATACTAAAAAGTGTAGGCAGTTTAGTTTTAATTTTTTAAAAATTGTGAAGATATACAAGTGCTATAAAATTGCTAAGTCTCAAGGTAAATATTAGGAAAACAAATTGGCACCTATTAAAATAAGTTATTGCTACATCAAGTGAAATTAATACATATTCTTTGCTCAATATATTGCCCATCACGTCCAATTAATTATTTCCAGTTTTTTTTAAGCGTAGTAATGCAGAAAACATGGTAGATAAGAGATGCACCTCAAGGTTCACAAAACAGTAATCTTTTTGATTAGAGATAATGATTATGGGATAAATGCTGATCAGCATTCTGGGAGAACTCTTCTCCCCATCTTCAAAAGTCTCATGATTTTTTGTGTCTACCTGATAGATGAGGCCTTGATTGAATAGCTGAGCTGGAAGATAACCTATCTGACAATGCACTACTCTCTTGGTATTGCACTAAGCCACTTGACTTGGACTGAACCAATCACCTCTTCAAAGGCATTAATTCTACCACTGTTTCAAAGCTGACAACAAAAGGAACATTGTTGTAATACTTCTGTTTTTGAATGTTTTCAATTTTACACCAAAGTATTTTACTTTTATGGGTAAGAAATCCTCAGCTCTGTCAATTATTTCATGTGCAATGCATTAATATCAGCATATTCCCAGGCTAACACCTATAAAAACTTGAATAGTGTCAAAGTGTAGTAGGAGTATTTTTTCCTTTGGAGAATACAGAAGTAAGTAAATTATAAAAAATATAAACAAAAATAAGATAAAGATGGAAAAACAAATCAGTCAACAATTATGAATAAACAGTTTGGTCACATACTCTTCCAGGCATTATACTGACATATAGCCCTCTTCATATATACTGACTGGTTTGGTGTTGGTTCCAGTTTTTCTTCCTCTTTCTTTAATAACTATTTTTGTAGGACGAATTTTTTGTTATCTATTGTTGCGCGTGTAATTTGTAATTATAAATAATAATAATCCATTGATAAAACATAGTAAACACTAAAATGCACTCCAATCCACACATATCTACCTCAGATGGTGATGCTTTGAAAAATATGAGAAGCAGTTTCCATGCAAGCAGATATCCCAGAATGGAATAGTACGTTTCACTTAGTGGCTCAATATCTGTGCATACTCCAACTGGAATGTTACAGAACATATTCTCCAACTCTGCTTCCTGAGTACCAATTACTGATATAAGTGCTGCAGGTGGTGATCTGAAGGATGAAAAAGAAACTCTTAAAATAACATACAAGATTGACATGACCACTACATTGGAAAAACTGTCAACTGGTCCATATGTTCCTCGATTATTTTTAAATACTTCAAGAGTAATTCCAGTTTAAGAACTTTCATAAGAAAGTAAGAAGTACCTCCAAAGTCAATGGACTGGTGCTCTATTTTCACCAGGATTTATATCCTGATTTATTTACAGAATTGAAATTGTAGGCAACAAGCTGGTTAGCAGATTCATATGCCTTTGAAAAGCTCTGCAAGACAAGTTCACTTGGAAGGTTTATGTATATTAATTCAATGTTCATAAATGAATAGCCAAAATATCTTGTTAATTTGCAGTCTTCTTTTGATTATCCTTGGCAATAAATTTGGTAGCTATTCTTAGTGTTGACAGACAATAATGAGCACGATAGTGAAGCTAATGTGAAACTCTAAGTGAAGAAATATTACAAAGCAGGTTTCACACAGTATAGATGCAAACTCAATAGCAATTGTATCAATGAGTAAGATTTGTAGTAATTCAAAGTAGCTCTAGAATAGAGCAGGACAAATGGAATGATTCAATACTCAATGGCACTTGCAGCCTAAGCTTTATCTTAATCTATGAGTAGAATGAAGAACAATGAAAGGCATTCAGGAGGTCAAAGTTACTTTGATTAAGCCTTCTCAGGCAATTACTTACAAAATGTGCTCTTCGTCATTCCCATTATCATCATAAGATTTCAGATGTTCATTATCAAAGGCAGGTAACTCTGACATTAACCTGATGGTCACAAATCAGAAGCAATATGGTCACAATGTTTCTTATTTATCCTCAGAAAATATATCGAGGTAGATTATCATCATCATCACTTGGCAGTAATCTGGCAAGTATTGCAAGTTCTTTATCATTCAATACAATGAAACTCAGACAAGTTCTTTACACATTATACAAATAGCTCCATCACATTATCAAAATTAAAGATGAAAATTTACCCAATAATTCCTAATTTTAGTCTTGTTTAGTCTGTTAATTTTCTTACTTGTGCAATATATGGTAGGTTGTAATTTGTACAGGCCTCGCCTTGCAGAGCAGCAGTGGAGCCATTGTATTCAGAACTGTTTGAAGTTTGTCAGGTAAGTTAGTTTTCTGACCAGCAATGAATTTAGCTGGTAAACTGTGATTCATCAACTGCTTCAATGGAATAAGTGCAGAAGCTTCACCCAAGGCTGTTAACAAACACATCGAGGAGGGGAGAAGAATAGTTCCTTTGCATTCAGCTGTGGAGAAAGTAAAAAAAAAATTAGAGGTGTTTTTGAGGAAGCATATCTTGCAAATTGATGTTCTCTTAGCATGGGCGGAATTGTCCCCCAAAAATTGTAAGTGTCAAATCACATGAAAACTAGAGTGGCTCATGCTGTTGTTTTCAGTGGGGGTTCAGAGAAGAATCTCCCACACTTTGTGCACTGCAGAGGCCACCGGCGTGAATAATATTAAATGTCGAGGGGTGGGGCTATTCTTGCAGCAGAGGCTGAAATCAGTGCGCTGAGTGGGACAACGTGTACATGCTGATCTGTGCCGGCTGAGATCAGCGCACGCGCAGTGCTGGCCCATCATGATCTCCAGCCTCCCGCCCGATAGTAACTCACCGCCATCCACCCACCTCACTGCCGTCCTGACCTCCCCAGCAGGTTGACCCTATCCCCAGTCCACCCTAATCATTGGCCTCTCTGCTTCCCCCACCAATCCCTATATAGAGTGGCAGCAGGACCCCATCGTCCCAAGGACCCACTCCTATCAGTCCCTGCCCTCATGTGTCCCACCCCATGTTCGATGGACAGTGCCAAGATGCCCCTTGGGCTTTGGCATTTTCCCCCCGGGGTCACAGGCTGGTACTGCCAGAGTACCAATGCCCAGGCTCCTCCCCCCACAAAACTGGGGAGGGGGAGCAATTGTCCCCCTTCACTCCAATGGGGTTGCTAGCTCCTCAAAAGTGGGGAACTACCGTAATCTTTGCTGAAATGAAATACTCGGGGGGATGCAATCGAATCCTGAGTCTTCCGGCGCAGGGAGACACAAGCAGGGCATGAACCCCGCGCATCGGCCAATGTGACAATCTCTCAGTTTGCTGCACTAAAAAATTAGCACAGCAGGATGGAAGAATCACGGCCAATACCTTAAACAGTACAGTCTGCTGTGTGGATGGACAATATACATGACATGTTTTTGCGGGTTCAGAATTACTGATCACTCTTATAGCTGCAGCTTGCATCTTTTACGATTGCAGGTAAATGATATTGTCTGTCCAGTTTCGAAGATGAATAATACAATTTGCATACAGTGTCTACTGGAATATAATCACATATCACATTAATTCTCCTTTCTCTTCAGGTATTTGACCGAACAAACAATCTAAACACTGTTTTGAGACACATGATTTTAATCAATGAACAGTTTTACATAAATAAAATTGAACAACAGGAGACATTTTAATGTTGCATAATGCATTTTCGAAAACTGCTTGATAAATAAAAGCAACAAAGATGCAGCTTGCTCTCTGTCTCTAGCTTGTGATCCATGCTTCAAAAGAGAGAGACAGTCACTTGCAGCAAACTTGTATTAGCATGACTCTTTCCAATTAACCTAGCTTACATGGTGACAAGGCTACAACAGAGGTCTTAAATAAATATTTTGCATCTGTCTTTACTAAAGAGAAAGATACTACTCAGAACATAGTGACTTTGGGGAATACTCTTTCAGTAGGAGGGTTCAAAATTGTTAAGGTGGAGGTATTGGATAGACCATTGGTACTTAAAGTTGAAAAAGCTGGGATGCATGCAAGGACATTAAACAAAGTGAAAGTAGGAATTGCATGGGAAGTGGTCTCTCAGTCCTTGCTGGCCTCAAATGACCAAGTGACTTTGATTGTTTATTTCTGAAACCAATGCTATCTCAGTCTCTCCAAATCAGCTGGCAATTGTTGGTCATGATTCTGCATTTTCCCATTAACATCTTGTCGGGACACATCTTTTATTTCTATTCTTGTCCCAATATAAATTCTGTTGTTGCCTTGCACCCACGTTTAATCTCTCCTATTTTACACTCGAATCCTTTCCTTTTGTTCTTTTCCTCCCCTTCCCTACTTTAAACCTACTACATCTCAAACTTCTTCCAGTTTTGATGAAATGACATCAGCGCAAACTATTTCGACCTCCATAGATTTTGTTAGACTTGCACTTTATGTTTGAATTTCACATTTTCAGCATTTCCAGTTTTTAACTAAACTTCTGAAAGTCTCAGCCCAACATGAGGGCCAAATAATGCCCTAGAAACTACTTGATATTATGAGGTCAGAGATGTGAGAGATCAGAGAAATCAGAGAACCTACAGTGCAGAAAGAGGCCCTTCAGCCCATCGAGTCTGCACCGAGCACAATCCCACCCAGACCCTACCTCCATACCCAACCCTCTAGTGCCTCTAATCTACGCATCCCTGGACACTAAGGAGCAATTTCTTAGCGTGGCTAATCAACCTAACCTGCACATCTTTGGACTGTGGGAGGAAACCGGAGTATCCAGAGGAAATCCACGCAGACACGAGGAGAACGTACAAACTCCACACAGACAGTGACCCAACCCAGGAATCGAACCCAGGAGCCTGGAGCTGCAAAGCAGCAGTGCTAGCCACTGTGCTGCCTATTTGGGTCACATATTCTGCAATGAGTAATTCACTTCCTGATTTCCCAAAGCCTTGCCACCACCTGCAATGCACAAGCCAGCCGTGATCACATTGAATGACAAAGCAGGCTCGAAGTACTAAATAAACTTTCTCTGCTCCTATTTTTTATGCATTTATATTTCTGTGTGATGACATATTCTCTGCTTGCTTGAATAAATGCAAGAACATTCAAGCAGTTTAACACCAACCAAGACAAAGCAGCCCATAATATTGGCACTCATCCAATGCACTTTACCCATTAATTCCTTCCACCACCAGTGCACTACCTGGTAGCACCCATAACATACATCTTAACAACTTAACTTCTTCAATAGCACTTTCCAAACCCATGATCACCATTGTCGAGAATAACAAAAGCACTAGGTGCATATAATCACCCCAAGTTCCCCTCCAAGTCACGCACCATCCTAACTTGGAAATATATTGATACTCCTTCATTATCACTGGGTCAGAATCCTTAAACGCTCTTCCTGACAGCACTGTGAAAATACCTATACTATTATCCCATGCAACCTGCAGGGGTTAAGCAGCAGCTCACCATCGTATTCTCAAGGACAATTAGGGATGGGCTGTAACTGTTGGCTTTGTGATGTTTCTATTCCATAAATGAATAAAAACGTTCACTAATTTACAACTGTATTTGCTTACATTATGTCCAATGGGGCAGCAATAATAAATAGAATGTGTGCCCTATAGTATAGGACACTTTGGCTTTCAGCACATCTTGCCACACCTTTACAGAGCTTGTTGATACAGACAATAGAACATGTGCATAGAAATTACACACAATCTTTCAAGAAGAGAATGACACGTAGCCAGTACAACTGAGGTGAATTATGCACTCTAGCTTACAAAGTTTGGACTTCAGCCAAGGTAGACACAGCACTGTTAGTTTCCAATAATTGAAAACATTAAAACTGGGACAAACCTGCTGGGACATGGGAACATAGTAATTATAACCTTTGGCTATATAAAAATTATACACTTCAATTTCTTCTTCAACAAAAAAACCTGTCCACTTTATTTAAATTAAGCCCACTAAATCCAGACTTTGCAGTGTCGTTTGTAATTTATTTCATAAATTAATCACCCTAAGGAAGAAAAACATAATTCCCTTTAAGATTTCAGCCTTAGGTATTTCATTTCAGATTAAGTACAAGGTAGCTCTATAATGTTAATACTTTAAAAAAAAGTATATTTTCAATTGTAAGAATAATTGGAAGTTTGTCAGCAGCCTTTTAAAATGTGAGATTACTTTTGCAATAAATTGAATTTTCCAATGTTTACACTTGAAAATACCCTGCACAAGAAAAAAAAAATTACATCATGGAAACAGGGTACTTGGTCCAATCAGTCTATGGTAGTTGTTATTTTTCAAGAGAGCAAATAGTTCTAATCATATTCATGCATCCTGTCCCTGTATTCCTTCAACCTCTTTCTCTTCATCCACTTAATTTTTTGAATGCTGATATTGTTTTTGCTTCAACCCAAGAAGCAAATTCCACATACCCATAACCTTCTGAAATGACAGCTGACCATCATGAAAAACATACAAAGGTCCACGAAAGTTTATTTTCTTCAGTGTCCCTTCATATGAATATGGCACTGCCCAACCAATGAACAGTTTGCTCCTTTCCACTATTACTATATCTGGTTTCAGACAGTTATGAGACAGAAGTGATTCCTTACTTGGCACGCCTCTTGTGTTCCTGAAAAATGGTGCTCAAATTGGGAATATGCTAACCAGAATAACTTGCCCAAAAGAAAGCATGCAATAAGGGTGGCTTACATAGTGATAGATAGTGAAGAGGGGTGTTCTAGTTTGCAGAGAGACTTGGACAAGTTGCAGAGCTGGGCCGAGGGGTGGCAAATGGAGTTTAATGTGGAAAAGTGTGAGGTAATTCACTTTGGCAGGAATAACAAATGTGTAGAGTATAGGGCTAATAGTAGGATTCTCAATAGTGTTGATGAACAGAGGGATCTTGGTGTATATGTTAATAGGTCCCTGAAAGTTGGCAATCAAGTCGATAAGGTTGTTAAGAAGGCATATGGAGTCTTAGCTTTTATTGGTAGGGGGATTGAATTTAGGAGCCGCAGCATCATGTTGCAACTGTACAAAAATCTAGTGCGGCCGCACTTGGAGTATTGTGTGCAGTTCTGGTCCCCACATTATAAGAAAGATGTGGAGGCATTGGAGGGGTACAGAGGAGGTTTACCAGGATGTTGCCTGGTATGGAGGGCAGGTCCTATGAAGAGAGGTTGAAGGATTTGAGGTTGTTTTCGTTGGAAAGGAGGCGGCTAAGAGGCGATCTTATTGAAGCATATAAGATGATTAGAGGTTTAGATAGGGTGGACAGTGGTAGCCTTTTTCCTAGGATGGAGAAAGCTAGCATGAGGGGACATAGCTTTAAATTAAGGGGTGGTAGTTATAGGACGGATGTCGGAGGTAGGTTCTTTACCCAGAGGGTGGTAAGGGTATGGAATGCCCTGCCTGCTGCAGTTGTAGATGCGCCAAGTTTGGTGGCGTTTAAGAGGTTAGTAGATAAGTTTATGGACGAAAAGGGAATGGTTTAGGTTAGAGGGTCATTGTTTTTTCCTAATTGGTCAGCGCAACATCGAAGGCCGAAGGGCCTGTTCTGCGCGGTAATGTTCTATGTTCTACATTCTGGACCTATAATTTTTAGATTAAAAAACTTATTTTTTGTGTATGAATTGAATGCACTTAGGGTAATTTATGTATTTATTAAATACAAACCCTTGAACATGTAACAAATGATGCCTTAACAAATGTGCATCAATTCAGGAACTCAGGTTGTTAGTTTCAAGATGACATATTTTTAACTGCAGAGACCAAAATTCTTTGGCTGTAATGAAACACCGAAGATGGAATTTGAACTCCAAGAGATCTGCTGAGTTGTGACTTCATAGGGCCAGGGAATGCTGAATCTAGCTTGTAATCCTATCTGCAGATATTTTGCATAGAGACCCTGGGCAAATGTAAATTTAATTCACCATAAACATGTCAGAAAGGGTGCAGTGGCAGATTTGGTACCCACTTCAGACTCCAAGTTTGGACTCTCATCAGAAAACCAACATCAAACCTCTCACCAGAATACCAACATCATTGCCCAACATTTGGGCAACAAACTAATATTGTGGAAGGGGTTTAAAAGGCATCTTGCCTGTGCCATAACAGCAACTCTTTAAGATACTATCCAAATAAACTAACAGCCACGACTCCAAACACTGTATTGAGATCAAAAGTATGTAAGCAATGACTGTGCAAATGCATTTTTTGGCACACGTGCAGTAAACATGCTACATGAAAAATTGAGGTCATGGTCTGCAGCATCATTTGGGAAAGTTTCCTTATTTGAAAACCACTGTGAAATGAAAATGTATTATTAAGATGCAATGTGAATAAGAAAGAGTTGTGCAGATAACTCAGTTCCTTCAGAAATATCCAGACACTGCCTATTCTTTCAGGTAAAAACCTTAAACAGAAGTCCCATCTTCTCTTTCAAAAGACTTAAAAGATTCTACTTAACACCCAAAGAGCTATGGGGTACTCCCAGCATGATGGTTAATAATTAGTCCTCAACCAACTGAGTCAACAAATTAAGAAGTCATTTATTGTGTTATTTTGGGGCTTTACTCAGCTGAAACTGGCTGCCTCATTTCCCTACATTATATTGTTGACCAAGTACTTACTTGACTGTAAAGCACTTTGTGATATCCTGAGATGGTGAAAGGTGCGGCATGATTTTTCTTTTTGTTTTGTAACTAAAAGACAGCTATGTGACACTGAAGATTTCAAACTGTCTGAATATTTTATAAGAATGATACAGCTCAAAAGGTCATTTGATCCATTGTTCCTGTGCCAGCTCTTTAAATGAGTCATCCAATTAGTCTCACTATCCTACTCTTTCCACTTAACTCTGAAAATCTTTCCACTTTCCTACTCCACAGAGTGTCTCAGAGGGATTCACACTGGTAGCTGGTGGGGTGGGGCCTCATCCAGCTAGAGAGGCTGGAATGAGTGCGCTAAGCAAGTCACTGTCTATGTGAGGAGATCGATGCATAGGCACTGGGCCCCTTGTTGCTGACTCCTGAATGCCAGTCTCCTTCTCCTGATTGCCAGATTACCAAACCTCCCCCACACCGAGACCTATCTGATTCCACCCCCCCCCCACCCCCGACCTCCCCCTTCCTCAATCGCTGGCTTACCCTACCCTTTTCCCTGATTGCCAGCTTACATGACTTCATGCCCCCCAATTGCCAGCCCCCATCCCATGGCTAATACCGATCACCTCCTACCACCAATCCTATCACAGAGTGCGATGTGGGTCCCAGGTGGTCAGTGTCAGGATGCCAGGTTGGCACTGCCCATAAGGCAAACCCCCTGCCTCCAACCTCCTGAGGAGGGAGGGTAGCTAACTGGTCTCTGTCCCCATCAGCACAGTGATCATGCCTGGTCTCTGTTGATGGGGACCAGTTGTAATTGCTACTGGTAGGAACCGCTCCTGGAGCGTGGGTAAGGAGAGAGAGACTAGCATCCCAGTCGGAATTTCAATATTATAATGAGTCTCACGCTAATTTTCAGCACAAAGCTGTCAAATGGAAAAACACTGCCAGGGAGTTTTGCAATCGGCTGGATGTTGGTCATGAGTCCTGCTGTAGGGCCCCCCCCACCACTGGTGTTTCCTGGCCTGCTGCGCTGCACAAGCAGCATTTTTTGAGTGAGTTGATCATTCCCACACTCTGCCAAGCCAAGGGGAAAAAAAATGTCTGACAGGGTTCCCACTTCTGATCACTGTTGAGAAATAATTGCTAGAGGCACATATGATTAATGTCAGGATACGGGGTTGAACTGGATTATAATTCAACCATAGTTAAAAAAAAATCAAGACCAACATTAATTATATTCATTAAGACAAGACATCCATGGGAACATTATCCCCAAAAGCAGTCAACAGCTGGGATTCTCCCAGAAAAAAATTAAGTGACTAACAGACGGGAAAATGAGAGAATTTCCTGCTTGTTTTTTGGGCGTACTTATCTGAATGCATCCCCGACACTCTGTGCATCAGAATGCCTTACAGGATTCACACCAGAAAGTGGGGGGGGGGGGTCATCCTGCCCGAGAGGCCAACAGCATAGTGCTGAATGGACCGACCTGTGGGGAGATCGACACGTGCACACTGGCTCCCATATCACCTGCTTCCTGTTATTCTTGATCGCTGCATCCCCCTCCTGATCACTGGCCTCCTAACAATCTCTTGATTGCCAGCCTTCCCGAACCATCCCCGAATTGCAGGCTTACGGGACCCTCTCCTCCACAGGCCAACCCCAATTTTCCCAAAACCGCCCATGCCCCAAAACGTCAGCTCCAACCCCATCTCCTCGGCTTTGATCATGAGCCCTGACAATTTCGAGCCGCCCCCCCCCCCCCCCCCCCCCCCCCCCCCCCCCCCCCCCCCCCCCCCCCCCCCCCCCCCGATGATCAGCCCTGATTGCTTTCCTTTTCACATTATCCCAGTGCAGAGTGGCAGCGGGTCCCTCACCCCCCTAGTCAACCACTGATCACACCCCTCTGGCTTCATCTCCTTGATACTGTGTGGTGCCTAGTGGGCAATGCCAAGGTACCCCTTGGGGATTGTAGGGTGCTAAGCTGGCACTGCCCAAGGGGAACTCCCTCCCATACCCCTGACCTCTTGGAGAACAGGGGAGGCCTCAATGGCCTCTGCACCAACCAGTGGGATGAGGATGCCTATTTCCCATTAGTGGGGAACAGTTGTAAACCCTGCTGGTGGAAATGTCTCATGGGTGAATGAAGAGATGGTAGCAGGCTCAGAGGCCCACTAATCCTATTGAAATTCAGATTTCTGCCACGGCACTGATACCTTGAAGAAAAAAGGGCGTTGGAGACTTCCAATATCTTGCTAAAGGCTCTCTGCTGTTGTCTCCTGGCCTGCTGTGCTACTTGAGCAGCGCAGTGGGCTGGAAGAATCCTGGCCAACGTATTTGGGGAAGGCGGGGAGAATGTAGCACAAGGAAATAAAAATTCTAAGCACAACTGACACAGGAGAAAAGAAACACTTTTGTTATACTATTTAATAGAAAACTTGGTTTTGAGGATAATATTAGATTGAAATCTAATATTATCTTTTAATATTAGATATCTTTTGTAAGCAATACTCTTCTAACACCTGAAACTAAAGGTGGGATTTTCCAGCCCACCCATTGGCTGTATCATCCAGTCCAGACAAAACTCGATGGAATTTGGCTGGGCCGCTGAAACTCCCATGACAGATCCTGCTACGTCCAGGCCGGAAAATCCCAACATAAATGTCCTTGAAGCATATTTTGGACTTCCTTCTTGATCCCAATATTAAAAATGCAGGAAAAAGACTGCAGCATATAGAAAGTGTTTTTGTGCGGTGTGGAAAGAAAAATTACTTGCAAGATTGACATGAAAATTAGCTTATATACTTAATATTTACATAAATCTATTGCTTATTTTTTGATTGAAATTTTTTGAGTTCAGTCAATAAAATTCAGAAATGAGTAAATATCCTTACCTGCAATTTTTAAGAACAGCGGTAACAGCTGTCCATATGCTCCTTCCACAAAGAAGTTGTTCCATTCATTTAGAAGGTTAGCAGGGAGAGTCTCACTTATCTCTGGTGCTATTGTCTGAAACATGTAGCAAAGGTTCAACAGCATACCACAAATCTGGCAAACAAAATGCAGCACCAGCGGTTTGGAATCAAGTGATACAGTTTCACTCATTGTCTGAAATTAAAAAGGACATATACAAAATATATATAGTATGGTGAATTGTATTCAAATCAACTTGCACATCAAACCTGAGAAGAATAAGTTCGACAGACAAGCAACAAGATAAAAAAAAGTATCACCTAACAGAATGCAGGGTACTATTTAATGTACTGTATGTTATTCAGTATGAATACTACAGTCTTTATAAAGTAAACATGTGCTACTCAAATAGAGATTTGAGAATTCATACAAACAAATAAACATGTTTGAAACTTAAAGTGCTAAAACTATTGATTTTTTTTCTCAATTCTATGCTCAAAGTGAGGATCTTAACACTTAAAAACAGAACATATGTCCATTTCAACACTCAATATTAGCATCAAATACTCTTTCAGGAACAATAGCAAGATCAATTAAAGCAATAAAGTTCCATCTGTGTTAAATTCTGAAGAACATCATTAATGTTCAGTCTGACAATGCTCCGTCTGACAATGCTCCATCTTTCAAAATCATTCATCTTGTAACCTTTCAAAGAAACATTTACCAATTTAGTTTTGATTAGAATTAATACCAGAGTTAATACAATAATTTTAAACAGGACTTTAGTTAGCAGTGGCATGGAAAAATTGCCAACATTTCAACACATCTTGCTCAAATAGCCTTATTTTTATTTCCGTTGACTTGAACTGAAGAAATTAGAACAGCCAACCTGTACTGCTAGTTTTATGTTTGAATAACAAAGTGACAATGTACCCCATGTACTTAATCACAAATTCTAAGTAAGATTTGAAAGATTAGGTGAATCTTTCAGCAGGACAACAGACTTTACCAAAGGAGACAGCTACTTTGAATGTTCTATTTTTTCCAATGATGCTAAATTACAGGAAATGAAATGCTGCATTAATCTTTTCACAGATACAAAGGCTGCACTCACCTTCATCAACAAGTTAAATCAATGAGGGGAAGATTAGGCCATCAGAGATTTATTTAAATTTGATTAAGTTCAAGTTATCCCATTTTGACAAATATTTTAGAGCCTGGCACTAAGTGCATGTACATGCAGAATAGAGCTATCATGACTTGAATCAAGTGATAGAGTTTTGTTAACAGCCTGAAAGAAAAAGGACAATTCCAAAAAAAAATTGCTGTTCTGACACTATATGTACTTATGGGCACAGAAGTGCCACTGTGACTGGCACCACAGCACAGCCACTGTCACTGGCACAAGCCCACTTGCCTTTCGGGACTACTTGACTATTTCTTGTGTTAGCTTTCATTGTCATCATATTGTCACGTGATTTTCATCCCAATGCAAATTTGAGATCATCCAAAACACTGCTCTCCTTGTCTCAACTTGCAGCAATTTCCCTAACACCATGTTGCTCGAAAATGATTCCACTCAAGCAACGTGGATTTTAAAACTCTAATCTTCATTTTCAAATTCCTCACCCCACCCTATCTCTGCGATCTCCTCGAACCCACAATCCTCTGAGGCATCTGTGCTGCTCTAATTCTGACCTCTTGTGCATTCCTGATAATAGCAGCCCCACTATTGGCGGCCACACTTCCAGTTGCTGAAGCCCCAATCTTCAAAATCCCTCTCTACATCTCTTCATCTCTACCTTGCCTGCCTCCTTTAAGAGGCTGCTTAAAACCTATCTCTTTCACCAAATTTTTAGTCATCTGATTTAACATGCCTGATGTATCTCGATATCATACTTTGTTTATTTAATACTACTCTGAGGCACCTTGGAATGTTTCATTACATTAAAGGCACTATATAAATATAAGTTGTTTCTGTTGTGAATTTAAATGCGAGTGGAGGATGCTGCATATAGCACACTAAAATACAATTTTTTTCCCCTTTAAACTGATTTATTAGGGTGATAAACCGACATAAATAAAATTGAATGTACTGAAAGCCACTGGAGACAGTTAACTGTTCACATTTATTCACAATTTGGAATCTTAAAAAAGGATGCTAGAATGGAGTTCAGGTTCAACATTCCCTAACAGCTTTCAGTCCCATGTAATATGCAAGGGTACAAACTGCAGATGCCAGATAGAATAGAATAGAATCTCTATAGTGCAAAAGGCCATTTGGCCCATCAAGCCTGTGCCTATACCAATCCCACCCAGGCCCCATCTCGTAACCCCATGTATTTACCCTGCTTATCTCTCTGACACTAAGGGGTAATTCAGCATGGCCAATCAACCTAAGCCGCGAGGAAACCGAAGCACCCAGAGAAAACGCACACAGACAATAGGGAGAATGTGCAACGTGGATTCTTGGTGTTAGGAAGCATCAGTGCTAATCACTGTGCCATAATGCTGCTCTGAATGTCTGGAAGGGAAACGAAGTTTGATGCAATGCTTACAAAAAGCAGCTTTCTACACTACCCTACTCATCACAAAGAATTTAAACCAAGAGGGTGAAGTTAGAATATTTAATTCAAAGCAAAATCATGTAAAGAAAGTGAAGAAATAAAATATAGGATTGAAAGAAATTTTGAGACAGAAAGAAAAACTTGCACAAAATCTCCAACACTTATTAAAATTGAAAGAAATGAGTCTCCATACTGACAAAAGGACATTTTCAGTGCTAGAGAGGTAGTGAGCGAAGCAATTATGCTCATCAGTGGATTAAAAATTCACTTACACTTGAAGGGACAATCCTTTGTCAGCTTACTTAGTAGTCATCTAGTGCAGCATCTAGGTGCTGCAACTTCATATTTTTCATGTGTTTGAATGTTGAGTCTTTCAGTGAGATACCATTGTAGCAAAGCTTACAGAAAACAAGACAACAACATCCTAATTTCTATGATAAAAGCAAAATACTGCTGATGCTGAAATCTGAAACAAAAAAATGCTGGAAAATCTCAACAGGTCTGACAGTATCTATGGAGAGAGAAGACAGTAATGTCCTCGAAATGTTGGCTCTATTCTCTTTCCACAGATGCTGTCAGACCTACTGCTGAGATTTTCCAGAATTTTCTATTTTTGATCCTAATTTCTATGCTTAATTGCACATGTGCAAATGCCAGAATTTGCAGTCCAATTTACCCTTTAATAGTGGTGGGTATTAATGATTTCACCATTATTTTTACTTCAAGATCTGGGCCAGTGTTAATCAAAGTCTTCCTGATGGCTACCAAGAGGTTCGAAATATCCCAGTCTCAGGAGATATATTTTGTAATAGCCTTGCTAAAACAACTAACGAAAATCATAATATTCTTTTCTGAGTAGCAGTCAGTGTCCTTGTTCTAAACTTTACCTCCAACCACATCAAAATGGAGCACATGATGAAGTCCCATTGTTCACTTGTTACTGAAGCTGGGAAATGTTTGATCAGCAATCTCAGAAAGCGTAGAATTTCCACATTGAGTCCAAGCAGGTAAGACTCAGGAGACTTTAGAGTGCTGCAGAGAAATTGAGATGTTAAAACATTCATAAAACTCTTGTTCACTAAACAATGTAAGTTATAGAGTCAAAGTTCCTCCACATAACATTTTTAAATGATTTGATAATGCTCTCAACCCAAATATTAGAAACCTCAGGCTTGCTTTAATATGCCACTCTTACTACAAAAGCAGATGATCAGATTTTTTTAATGTGGAATTTTCTAATTTAGCAACATTATCTAACCTAGAAAGTGGGTCAAAGCCACCTGGAAATCTCAATCAATGCTGTTTGTTAACCAAAAGATTAAAAAAAGCATGATAACCACTTGGGCTGAACAACCACCTAGTTCCCATTTATTATGTTAAGAAGTGTTTTTTTTGTTTAATGCCTCCTTCAATATTAAATTCAATAAAGAAAAGGGGAAAAAATCATTATAAAATAGAACAGAACACTGGAAAAATTAGCTGAAGGAAGTTATGTTTTCAGTTGAGAACTCAGAACTCTGATTGTTAAATAAAGGTTTACAAAATTAATTCAGAGGATTATGAATTGTCTGACAAGGAAAAATTAAATAGACTAGCCTTTACTCTCTGGAGTTTAGAAGAAAGAGAGGTGATCTCATTTGAATATACAAAAGTCTTACAGGGCTTGACAGGGCAGATGCAGAAGAGGTGTTTCCTTTGGCTCAGGGGATCTTGAACAAGAGTAAAAGTCTCAGAGTAAGGGGCAGGCCATTTAGGACTGCGATGAGAAGAAATTTCTTCACTCACAGAATGACGAATCTTTGGAATTCTCTGCCCCAAAGATACTGTGGAGGCTCAATTATTGATTGTATTTAAGACGAAGATGAATGATTTTCTACATATTCCAAACATCAAGGGATACAGAGATAGTGCAGGAAAATGGTGTTGAAGTAGAAGATTAAGCATGATCTCATTGAATGGTGGAGAAGGTTTGAAGGGCTGAATGGCTTGGCTTACTCTTGCTCCTAATTCTTATGTTCTTAAATAGGTCCAATATCAAGGTCAAACAAACATTCCGGTTTGTATTAATTTAACTGGGTTTTTCTTTTACCCACCTGATGCATATATTGATCACCTAAACCTTTTCAATTTTATACTGTTTATTAGCAATTATAGATTTTGTGATTCTGAAAAATGCACATTTTCTGAACTTTAATGTACATGAATCTTTACTCTGGATGTTGGCAAATGTAGTTCTTTTAGCCAATAATCATGTTCTAGATTCCATCCATATTTATAAATTACTTGAAAATTTGTTTTTTATGACCAATATAATCAATATACCACTAGTGATCTGTTCTTGCTCTGAGAGTTCTGAACATAAACCAGGCTGACACTGTAAGTGCCATCATTCAGATGTAAAATTAAATTAAGTCTTGTCAGTCTTCTCTAGTGGACATTAAATATCCCAAGGCATTATTCAAAAAGGGTAGCTCTCCAGATGTCCCCAGCTTTGACAACCAAAATCATCAAAAACTAAAACCTAATCAGTCATCCATTCCCAGTTGTAGCATTTGAGTGGCATAGGAAGAAAAGCTGCATTTATTTGGCACCATTCAGAGCCTCAGGACATCCTGAAGTACCTCACAGTTAATTAAGTATTTCTGAAGTGTAGACATTGTGACAATATAAAAACCTGCTGCGTTCAAAACATGACAGGAGTCCCTGTACATTAATAGAAATCTAATTTGTGAAATATTCTGAAATAATAAATCAAATATAAAATTTCATTAGGAGATTCACTAGGCAGATCTTACATCGTCCATGTAAACAGCAGATTTAATTTTCTCCTCCCATGTTTTCCAGCATTCTAATCATTAAAATTATTGCTGTGTTATGGACTGAAGCAAAGTATACTTCAACATAAAGCTATGATGTTGAACCATTAAGCTCTCTGGTTTTCTAACCACATATGCTCTATAGAGGTTGAATATCAATGGTTATTGATCAAGAGTAGCATTACACTTGCAAAAATTTAAAATCTGTCTCAAATTAAAATTTTATCAGGAAAATACCACACCACTGCATAATAAGGTATCTGGCACAAGATGACTCAATTTTCCCAGTTTAACACTGTTGTTGAAATATGCTTTATCTATTTTATGTTATGCCCCTTACTAAATGCTAAATATACACGAAACATACTAACATTCGACTAAATTCAATCAAGTATCTCAGAAAAACAAATTCATATGCAAAAAGATTGATTTTGCTACCATAACCAGTGTTTTTTAAAGTGGCGACAATGGGAACTTTATGATTTGATTTCAGGTAGAATGTTTACATTTTGCACGAAAAATAAAATAGAAAAAAAAGTTACAAGATTAACTTACCAGTCAAACAAAAATATTTCTTCTTCACAACTTCTCCATTCCATAATTGTATTTAATACATTCATAAATAACTGATCATCCACATCAGTTCCATTCTGTAGGCAACTATTTATAATGACAAGACTTCCAAACCCTCCTGTAAATTTAATACAAGCAGTATACATCAGATACATGATTAAGTCATATATACATACCTGTAGCTAAGTAAAATACAAAACAATAACCTCTTATAACTATTAAATGAAATACTTGGCACATAATGAGATTTCAGATCTATGGAGCATCATGAATGTGACAAGGCCACCAGTGAAATAAACAGAGCGGAAGAAAAGAAATCTGAAACTGTGATAACAAAGAGGGCAGCAGCAGAACCCATCGAATTTACTATTCATGTTCTCTATCTTTTAAATACAAGCCAATCAATTTTTAATAAATAATTATATAAATAAATAATCAGAGTAATTCTTTACTAATCAATTAAAATCAAACTAAATCCTAAAACATATAAACTTACCCAACACCTCACGGTGTTCTGCTGATAATAAATTAAAATATAGAAGTGGTAGCACAGGCAGTGTACCTAGACTTCCGTATAAGCAAACTTGTGGACAGTCACAGACTGTCCTAGATTCTAACATTTGTCAGAAATGTACTTTGAGATACTCCAGCTCAGAGATGGAATGTTATATACAGACATTCTGACAAATAAGGGAGAGGCAGAATATCTGGATAATTTATAACAAAGTATACTCGCACCTCAGGGTAAAGCACAAGTGCAGGAGTGGATGTGTGAGACAGTCAATAGGATAGGAGAATCTAAGGAGGCAAAGAAAGAGGTATCACGGACATTCATTTTATCCAGCAGCTGTGGTATAGTTGCTGCATGTAAGAATAAGGAAGGCGGCTCTAGGTAGGGTAGTCAGAATAATTTGAGAAACATATAACAGCTTCTGCAACTGGAAATGCAAATATGTTGTTTATCTTGTGCGAACGTAAAGGACATCTTGTAAGTAACTTAAAATGGGGGGTGAACGTTGGGACCAATGACATTGGGAAGAAAGGAGGAGTTCAGCTCAGAGCATTAGGAGCTATGAGCTTTAAATTAAGAGAAGGATTCTCCAGAACTGCTAATTATTACCTAAGCCATAAACTAATTGGCATAAGGATAGGCCAATCATGATCTATGGATCATTGGCATATCTTCAGCAATTATGTCATCATTGGCTACATTATTCTTCAAATAATTGTTTTTTTGTACCATCAAGTGCATTGGATTCCTGCATTCCTTAAATGATTTGACAATAATCTTCTGATTTCATCCCAGGCCTCGACAACCCATTCACATAGTGTTGCTAATATCGGAACTAGTATGCTGCCTCCCTTGATAAAAGATTGCTGAAGATATGACAATAAATACATGAAAGAGGAGACGGAAATTGAGTTTTTGCGAAAGTATTCCATTCTTATTCAGTACATAATTAGCTCAACAAGAGAGGAATTGCTGATGGAACAGGAAATGAACTAGAGAAGATAAGACAAATAAGTTCAGGAGCATCGATCATAGACAGACACAATAAGATAAGGGCCAATATAACAGATTTCAAAAAGGCTAATCATGAGAGAATGGGGATGGCTCTGGGGAAAGTAGACTGGAAAGAACATTAACAAACAAAAAGATAGAACAATGTGGGAAATATTGGAAAAAGTGATCAGAGTTCAGGAGTAATAAAATCCTACAGAAAACAAGAACTATCTAGCAAATAATGAAAGGTGTTGGTGAACAGAGAGATAAAGGCAAATGTTAACCTAAAGAAAAAGGCAGAACCTGATGACAGGCTTACTACATTTAAGTGTTTTATAATTAAACATTGATATAAGAACAGATATAAATTGGCCTGTATCAGGAACAAGGATGAGACTGCCCTGAATTATGACATGTTTGCCAGTCAAACTGTGAACAAAGTTGGAGGGAAAACGGTAAATTCAACTAGCCAGGAAAAGAAAAGATTCACCATTGTGCTGTTATCCATGTCAATGGGACAAAGCCTAATTCAAAAGAAAAACTGTCACAAAACAATTCCAAAAAGAATGAGTTATCCATGTTTTTAAAGGATGGATGGATGGAAGGTGGGTTTGAAAATATCCCGGTGGTCTAACCAGCTCTGTTCAACCTTTGGAGGCTTCTCTAAACAAGCCCTTCAAGACTAACATGAATGTCTGGAAAACGGGAGAAGACATTTACCAAGACAGGCAGCATAGCAAACCTATCTGAATAGATTGTCGAGGCCTGGGATGAAATCAGGAGATTGTTGTCAAATTATTTAAGATGCGCAGGAATCCAATGCACTTGATGACACACAAAAAGACAATTATTCATGCAATAGTTTATCCAATGATGACATGATTGCTGAAGATAAGCAACGATTCACACATGGTGATGCTATTCAAGAAGCAGGTTACGATATGTTATTGGATACAGAAGATGAGGAAGAGGGTGATTTTTCATGAATTTTAATACACATTCAGGTCATGCTCTACTGCTAGGTAATACTGTCTTCTGTTGTAAAATAATGAATAAAATTGTGTAAATTTGTCTACATGGCTTTTGTTTTAGATAAATTTGGGGGCATTATTTATTGATTAAAAATTCAATGATTAAAAATACTTTTTAGCTCTCTTTGCACTACTTTTGGACACAAGGTTGACAGGAACAACCTGGTAACTCTGTGATAGCGAGTCAATGGGAGAAGATGGATTTCAATCTCTCCAGAATATTCTTCACGTAAAAGTTGATTACTTACTTATTGACTATGAAAACAATTTTCAGAAATACTATTGCAGGAATTTGATGCATTAACTGTTCTCTATGATCAGTGCTGCATTCTGATCCTGTGACGGCAAAATCTACTAAGTCTGACACTGAGAAAAGACCTAGTTAAATCAGATTCTGCTTCTGATTTCTAAATTAGCTCTTTGAGAAGGAGTCTTTGGATAATTAACAGGAATAGAACAGGGTTCATATCCTACCCTCTACCTGGACATATTGTTGTTGTTAAATGCAGTGTCTCTTCAGTCTCTCCGATAAAAGTGAGACACTGCAGAACAGCATGGGATGAGAGCCTCAGATCTATTGGTCTGCATAGCTCTATTGCATATTGTCTCTACTGACCAAGTTATTAGGGACGCATGAGATAAAGCATTTCTTGCTGTTAATCATTTTAGTTTTTCATCAATACACCCTAATCTGATACTTAATAATGTATGTAAAATAACCAATATTTTGGTCCATATGCTTTGTAAATATGCATTTACTAACACACACACACATATATATATATATATAAATTCTTGCTTGGTTTGAATGTCCATTGAATACGACAATGAAATATTTGCTGACAAGAATTTGCCTGCTAAATTTTAATGTTTATTACTTGTCTCAAGTATCATATGGTGTAAATTTTATCTTAAAAATGTCTGTATTCTTCTGGTCTTTAGATGGAATGCACAAAAATGCAAATAAGGGTTTAACTAAAATAATACCAATTATTGCATATTTCACAATAGCAAGATTAAAATTCTCCAATCGGTTCTCTAATGCATTTCAATGCCTCATTTAAGTTATTAGCTGAAAGCCTCAGTTTGGGTTGGAAGATGATATTGTTGTTGTGACACAGCTGAATTTTGATTGTGTAGTCTGAGCACGTGTAGTGTATCTACTCTCCCTGCATGCAGCACCACAGACAGCTGTAATGGTGGAATAATTTTTTTCAGGTTCAAGGCCATTGTTTTTCAATACTATTTGGAGAAAAATTAGGGACCGAATAAACTTTTTTTTAAGAACATTTTGCACGAAGTAACATTCAACATACAGGAATATCTTTTATGTTCACAGTTTTTAGATAGAATTTTATAAACAAAGTTTCATTGATGAGAATGTGTAATTGTGCAGCAAATCAGTTGAAAGTGAGAAGTTTGTAATGTCTTGCGAATTGCAATTAGGTGGATGTAAGGAGGATGAAAGCATTAACACTAGGGAAGATGGGAGGATATGGAGTCAAGCATACAGTTCAAAGAGTGAAAAAACTGCACAAAAGAAAAATAAGTTTAAAAATAAGTTGAGAAAGACACAAAAAAATGCAAAAAAGAGAAAATAAAACAAAGGAGAAACTAAAAAAGTGATAAAATTAACAATGAATCTTAAGGTTTCTGGAGAATAATACGAGTCTTTTAATTATATATGTATTAATTGTTTAAAATAGAAGTGTATTATTACATTAATTTCTTAAAAAAACAGAAAATTAACATTAATCTTGATTTTATTTCTCAGCTTTTTTGTTACATAACTAAGTTGAGATGACAAGAGTTTCTGAGCTTTTGAGCGCAATAAACTGAACTTTATATAAATGTAACTGGAGCACCTGGAGATAGCAATTTATTTAAATTCAAATCCTCATTTGAAATCAGTATCTGAATTGAAACATTTCCAAAATAGCACCCTCATAATAATTAAATCTTCATTTTGATATAGGGTCTTAATGGTGAGATTTTTTCTTTAATGAAAAAAATAAAAATCTTGCACTTATGTAGCACTTTCACTCAGAAATTCCACAAAGCACACAAGGACTCAAATCCAATTAAATAAATAATCAGATAGTCTATTTTCAGTGATGCTGATCGAAGGATAAAGGGATATGTGCCAACACAAGAAAAATCCTTTACTTTTCTTTTGAATAATGTGAAAAGATCTTTTATATCCCTCTGAAAAGGCAGATGGGGCCTTGGTTTAATGTCTCATCTGAAAGATCGCTGCAGCACTTTTTCAGGACTGTACTGAAGTGTCAGCCAAGATTATGTACTCAGTTGTCTGTTGTGCAACTTGAAATTACAAACTCAGAAGAAAGTGCTACCATTGAGCCAAAACTAAGGTTGGAACCGTACCACATTTTTCCCATCCTATTATACCGAACGGAGATTTGGCTGGCTGCCAAATTCTCTGACCTCGCTGAAGCATGAGTATGGCATGAACGGCGGGTAAGATTGTGCCCTAAAACTTGGGTGCAACCTTGCCAGCCATTCATGGCACGCTCCCATTGCAGTGAAGTTACGGAATTTGGCATTCAGCCAAATTCAGTGGAATGGAAAAATCCCAGCCGTGGCAATGTCAGAGAATCTGGCCTTTTGTTTTTTAAACTGAAGTTATTTTGACATATGAACAAATAAGAGAAAACACTGACCGTCAACACTGGTGATATCTGCACCCTTGCTTGTAGAAAGTTTTGCAGTGCACTGTGTCACAAGCAGATTTTTATCTTTCTGGAGAAGAAATGGAGCAATGCTCTGAATTGTGTGCAGGCTTGCCTCAGTCAAAGGGAAAAATCTGCAAACATAAATTCAAATTACTGAACAAGGATGGTACCACACAATTGTCAGAAGATACTCACTAAACTGCTTATATTGGAAAAAGAACTTATAGGTCTCTCAAACAAGTAAGTGTTCCCCCAGATTGATAACTAAGGTCTTTTATTATTGTCACATATATTAACATACAGTGAAAAGTATTGTTTCTTGCACTCTACATAGACAAAAACATAACATTCACAGAGAAGGAAACGAGAGAGTGCAGAATGTAATATTGCAGTCACAGCTAGGCTGGAAAGAAAGATCAACTTAATGCAAGGTAAGTCCATTTAAAAGTCTGACAGCAGCAGGGAAGAAGCTGTTTTTAAGTTGTGGTTGGTATGTGACTTCAGACCTTTATATCTTTTTTCTGAAGAAGGGAGGTGGAAGAGAGAATGTCCGGGGCGCATGGTGTTCTTAATTATGCTAGCTGTTTACTGAGCCAGCAAGAAGTGTAGACAGAGTCAACGGATGGGAGGCTGGTTTGTGAGATGAATTAAACTACATTCCTGACTTATTGTAGTTCCTTGCAGTCTTGGGCAGAGCAGGAGCCATACCAAGCTGTGACACAAACAGAAAGAATACTTTCTATGGTACATCTGTAAAAGAGAAAGTTGAAATTGATATGCCAAATTTCCTTAGTCTTCTGAGAAAGTAGAGGCATTTTTTCTTAGCTACGATGTCGGCATGGGGGACCAGGTTATTGGTGATCTGGACACCTAAAAACTTGAAGCTCTCGATGCTTTATTTTGTCCTCACTGACGTAGAAAGGGGCATGTTCTCCTTCATGCTTTCTGAAGTCGATGATAATTTCCTTTGTTTTGTTGACATTGAGGGAGAGATTATTTTTGCTGTGTCAGTTCGCCAGATTCTCTATCTCATTCCTGTACTCTGCTGTCATTGTTTGAGATCTGACCTACTACGGTGGTGCCATCAGCAAACTTGAAAATTGAATTGGAGGGGAATTTGGCTGCACAGTCATAAGTTGCTACAGTTGTTTAAGGCTTACCTAGATAGACAATAAGCAGAGTAGAAATGAAGGGGTACAAAAGACTGCTCTAAAAAAGGATCAAGAGCCTCAGGACATTCCTGGGAAACAATAGATTCCTATAGGTCGTCCAACATATTGCACGGCTTACGTGTCTTACGTTTGAGCTTCTGAGGATCTTCCGTGCACGTCTGTATAAGCTGTGTATGTTTATTGAGGTCTTTTTTTTTTACATCCACAGGTGAATCGGTCTACCTTGTTGGCCAACAAGGGGCATACATGCAGTGGGTTGTGTCAGGGCTGCTCTTGGATGTTGCTTCGAGAATTGTCTAGTGCTTAAACTGGACCAACTGACAGGCAACACGACAGCTCAGTGACTATCACTGTTGCTGTGCAGATACATGGATCTGGGTTGGATCTCCGACTTGGATTACTGTCTGTGTGGGTTTGCATGTTCTCCCCGTGCTTGCATGGGTTTTCTCCACGTGCTCCGGTTTCCTCCCATACCCCAAAATGTGCTTTAGGCTGATTTTGTGTTAACAAATTGTTCCTAAATTAGACCTTCCTCAATCTAGCACACACAAAGTTCTCTAAATTTGCACACCTTTATTGTGGAGTCCAAGAGGTGTAGGCAAAAGTCATAGGTAGAAGGAGGATCGGAATGAGGCGCTCACTGAGTGTTAAAATGGCAGCGCGGGCTTATTGGACCAAAGGGCCTGTTTACTGTGCTGTGTTGTTCTTTGTGTATAAGTAGTATAGTAGGGGACTGAGAACACAGCCTTGCAGGGCACCAGTGTTGAGCACGTTCGTGGAGGTGGTGTTGTGGTCTGTGAGTTAGGAAGTTCAGAATCTAGTCTGAGAGAGAGGAGTCGACACCCAGATCATGGAGTTTGGAAATGAGTTTCATGGGAATAATAGTGTTGAAGGCTAAGTAGTAGCCAATAAATAGGAGTCTGACATAGGTACCCTTGTTATCTGGGTGTTCCAGGGTTGAATGCAGGGCCAGAGAAATGGTGTCTGTTATGAATCTGTTGCAAAACAGATCCAAGACGGCAGGATTGCTGCTTGGAAGTGTGATGTGGTGGCCATTACAGAGACTTGGTTGTCTCAGAGACAGGACTGGGTACTTCAGGTGCCAGGATTCAGGTGCTTCAGGAGGGACAGGGTTGGGGGCAAAAGAGGAGGTGGTGTGGCACTGTTGATCAGGGACAGTGTCATGGCTGTAGAGAAGGTGGAAGACGGGGAGGGATTGTCTACGGAGTCTATATGGGTAGAAGTTAGGAACAGCAAAGGCTCGATAACTTTGCTGGGTGTATTCTATAGGCCGCCCAATAATGACAGGGAAGTTGACGTGCAGATAGGGAAACAGATCCTAGACAGATGTAGAAATAACAGAGTTGTCGTGATGGGAGATTTCAATTTCCCAAACATCGACTGGAATATCCCAAGGGTAAAGGGTTTGGATGGTGTGGAGTTTGTTAGGTGTGTTCAGGAAGGTTTCCTGACACAGTACGTGGAAAAGCCTACGAGAGGAGAGGCTGTACTTGACCTGGTGCTTGCTAATGAGCCAGGGCAGGTGTCGGATCTCACGGTAGGTGAGCATCTTGGGAATGGAGATCATAATTCTATCTCTTTCACGATAGCGATGGAAAGAGATAGGATCAGGCAGGCTAGGAAGGTGCATGTCTGGAGTAAGGGGAAATATGAAAACATTAGGCAGGTAATTGGACGCATAAACTGGAAGGAGGTGTTCTTGGGGAAGAGTACAGAAGGAAAGTGGCGGTTTTTCAAGGAATGTTTGTCTAGGGCACTGCAAGACAACGTTCCGAGGAGTCAAGGAGGTTCTGGTAGGACGCGGGAACCGTGGTGCATGAAGGTAGTGGTGAACCTAGTTAGGAAGAAAAAAATGGTATATAAAAGGTTCAGAGAGCTAGGGGATGTTAGGGATCTAGAGGAGTATAAGGTGTGTAGAAGGAAACTTAAAAAGGAAATTAGGAGAGCCAGAAGGGGTCACGAGAAGGCCTTGGCAGGTAAGATTAAGGAGAATCCAAGGCCTTCTACAAATATGTGAAAAGTAAAAGGATGAGAAGAGAAGGGATAGGGCCTATAAAAGGTGAAGGGGGAAAAGTCTGTGTGAATCCGGGAGAAATGGCAGAGGTGCTTAACAAGTACTTTGCCTCGGTATTCACGGTCGAAAGTGAACTGGGAGATTGCACTGCAGGTTTGCGGCATACGGAAAAGATTGAGTATGTGGATGTTAGGAAAGAGGATACGTTAGACCTGTTAAATTCTATCAAGATAGACAAGTCGCTGGGACCGGATGGGATGTACCCCAGGTTATTGTGGGAGGTGAGGGAAGTGGTTGCAGAGCCCCTGGCGATGATCTTTGCGTCGTCCATGGAAATGGGAGAGGTTCCGGAGGATTGAGGATGTGGTCCCTATCTTTAAGAAAGGGAACAGGGATAGTCCAGGAAATTACCGAACGGTGAGTTTGACTTCAGTAGTTGGTAAGCTGATGGAGAGGCTTCTGAGGGATAAGATGTATGAACATTTGGAGAAGTTTGGACTGATTAGAAATAGTCAGCATGGTTTTGTCAAGGGCAGGTCATGCCTTACGAGCCTAGTTGAGTTCTTCGAAAATGTGACTGAACACATTGACGAAGGAAGGGCAGTGGACGTAGTGTACATGGACTTTAATAAGGCGTTTGATAAGGTCCCACATGCAAGGCTTCTGGAGAAGGTGAGAGGGCATGGGATCCAAGGGGCTTTGGCTCTGGATCCAGAACTGGCTTGCCGGCAGAAGGCAGAGAGTGGTTGTGGATGGGTCTTGTTCTGCATGGAGGTCGGTAACCAGTGGAGTGCCCCAGGGATCTGTTCTGGGACCCCTGCTGTTTGTCATTTTCATAAATGACCTGGATGAGGAAGTGGAGGGATGGGTTAGCAAGTTCGCCGACGATACAAAGATCGGTGGTGTTGTGGATGGTCTGGAGGGATGCCAAAAGTTGCAGCAGGACATAGACAGGATGCAAGACTGGGCGGAGAAGTGGCAGATGGACTTCAACGCGGATAAATGTGTAGTGGTCCATTTTGGCAGGAATAATGGGATGAAGGAGTACAATATAAAGGGTAGGAGTCTTAGCTGTGTTGTAGAGCAGAAGGATCTCGGGGTCCGGGTCCATAGGACTCTTAAATCAGCCTCGCAGGTGGAGGAAGTGGTCAAGAAGGCGTACAGTGTACTGGCCTTCATTAATCGAGGAATAGAGTTTAGGAGTCAGGAGGTAATGATGCAGCTCTATAAGACTCTTGTCAGACCCCAGTTGGAGTATTGTGCGCAGTTCTGGTCGCCTCATTATAGGAAGGATGTAGAGGCTATTGAGAGGGTTCAGAGGAGATTTACAAGGATGCTGCCTGGATTGGGAGGCAGGCCTTATGAAGATAGGTTGAGGGAGCTGGGACTCTTCTCACTGGAGAGACGTAGGTTGAGAGGCGACCTGATAGAGGTTTATAAAATGTTGAGAGGAATAGATAGGGCGGACTCTCAGAGACTATTTCCCCGAGCTGAAATGGTCACTACGAGAGGACACAGATTTAAGGTGCAGGGAAGCAAATACAAAGGAGATGTCGGGGTAGGTTTTTCACTCAGAGGGTGGTGAGTGAATGGAACCGACTACTGTCGGAGGTTGTTGAGGCAAGCTCACTGGGGTCTTTTAAGAGACTTCTGGATGAGTACATAGAAAAGAATAGGATAGGGGGTTATAGATAGGTCTGTGGATTGGTAGATGTGATTGGCGCAACTCGTGGGCCGAAGGGCCTGTTTGTGCTGTATTGTTCTATGTTCTGCCTGCAATGGCACCTCCATCAATGTTATACTTTAACCCAGTTTCCTATGTTAGGATTCATCCTCTATATACACCGGGTTCGTGGCCAGGAAGGTGCCTAATCACTTCCTGATCACAATGTCCTAGCCATGTTGAAGTGGGACTAGAAGTAGCCAGGAAATTAAAGGGGCAACTGTACCCAAGATTGGACAATTACACCCTCTTAGCTGGCTCCAGATTGAAGGGAGAAAAGACCAATATTCGACTTTCTCCCTTCATTTCAAAGTCAAATTATTACTGATGCTTCCTAGGATCTACAACCACCTCATGATAGTTTCAAGAAGTGGCAATACCCATCGGATGATCAGAAAATTCACTGTAAGTCAGTGCCTTAGGAGTCAAAAGTCATTACTGTAAAAGAGATGATCTTCTATCAGCTCCCCATGAAGTAATCCAATTAGTCCTAAACCCAGCCCTGCAACTTTATTTTTCTCAAATTCCATCTGATTTTCTTTTCGAAATCATTCATTAATCCTGTATCTCCCTCAATCTCATAAGCAGTGAGTTCTGGCTCAGAACGCAAGCAGTTTTTTAAAAACAGCCTCACATCACCCCTCTATATCTTCTCCAAAACCTAAATCTGTGTTCCTTAGTTTTTGCACCATCAGCTAATGGGAACAGCTATTCTTTGTCTACTTTATTTAATCCTGTCAAAATCTTGTATAATCTCCCCTTAACCCCCTTTGCTCCAAGGAGAATAATCCTAGCTCCTCCAATCTAACTGTGTGTCTAAAATCCATCAACTATGGAACCAGTTTGTTCAATCTACTCTGCACCCTTTCAAGGACACTCACACTAAGTGTGGTGACCAGAATTGGATGTAATACTCTACTTGTGGTCTAAATGAATAAAAAGGAATATATATATAATGGTTTAAAACATGTTGGGGGCATTGGGGGAAGGGGCTGAGGAGGGAGGGAAGGACAGAGGGTGTGGGGGGAGGAGGTGAGGACGGAAGGGGAGAGGGAGGGTGGAGGGTGAGTTGGAAGAATCAGGAATTTGATGATCAGGCCATGATCAAAATGATGGGAGGAGCAGGCTGGAAGGGCCAAATGGCCTGTTTCCAGTTCTAGTTTGTATGTAAATACCAATTGAGATATAAGAAAACAGCAGGCTTCCATGCTTAAATTTTTCTTTGTTCTTTATTATGACGACACCCAGATCAGAAGGAAGAGAAGAAAATCCTGTTTAGTGCTCAAACAGAAGCAATTAAAATCAATAGCAATATATTAGAATGACAAAAATAGCATACTGGAAATGAGCTCAAAAGGGAAGAGTTTACTGGAACAAGGTGTTTTAATTACAAGAAATTATATGTGCAAGATTTTTATTACTAAAGGTAAGGAAATATAATGAATAAAAGCTTTGAGGGTGCCTTTGTTAGAAAATAATGGCAATTTTAAAAGAAATAGTTCTGAATCTACAATAAACTTGCCCAGAAATAGAAATTAACTAATTTAGCAAAATGATGTGATAAGTGCAATTAGATACTAATTGGCTACAGTATGTTACAACAATTAGATTTAATGGTCTTAAAGGAACAGATACTATAAACATCAATATCTGTTTACACTGTGCAATTTTCAAGTTTTTTTTTCTCTATCTTTTGCCTAAGATCAAGCATGAGATTAATGCCTATTCTTGAAGGCTTGGATCTAATAGGTCTCTCACATGGGGACCATGAATTGGATTCAATTTGAATTCAGTTTTGGAGCAAGCAAAGAGATGGATTAAGGACTTGCTTTGTCCATTCTGCAAACTGGCTTCGTAACTCTGAGAAAGGAATAAATTTAAAACAGTACACCCTCTGAAACGCTGCAAACAACCGCATAGAAAATCCACTTTGTGAAATATACAATTTTGAATGTGTAAGATTTCTTCTAGGTAAATAAGACAAGACAGTATAAAACTGCTCTACCATCAAGATAACAATGTACTAATTCTGCCATGAACAATAAATGTAGGGACATAGCACAGGAAATTTCAAATAATAATTAAACTTTAGCTTCTTGAAATGAATATTGTTGAAAAAACTGACAGGCTGTCAAAGCTTTTCATTTTGTACTTATCAGGACAGGTTTGCAAGAATATGAATTCTAAAGTGAACAACAATTTATACTTCATGAGAAGAATGCACTGATTGGTTGGCAAGTGGGCTCTAACTGATAAAGATGTTGTCATGGAAAAGGCATTAGGGAACAGACAACTACCAAGCTTTTGTTTAAATTCAAACCAAACAGGTCAACTCTGATTGGTCAAGGCATTGCCACGGGGAATCAATCAAGGACTAGTTATTCTCCAAGTTGGCTTGGGAGGAAACACTGGGACTAGATTCGCTGGATGAGGGGTAATCTTATAGAAACATAAAATTGTGAAGGGGATTAGATAAGATAGAAGTAGGGAGGTTGGTTCCACTGGTGGATAAAACCATAACTAGGAGGTGGAATCAGATTTAGGACTGAGCTGAGGAGAACTTCTTCACCCAAAGGATTATGAATCTGTGGAATTCCTTGCCCAGTGATGTAGTTGAGACTACTTTGTTGAATGTTTTAAAGACAAAAATAGATAGATTTTTGAACAGTGAAGGAAGTAAAGGTTATGGTGAGTGGGCAGTAAATGGAGCTGAGTCTACAGAAAGATCTGCCATGATAATGGCAGTGCAGGCTCAAGGCTCTACCCCTACTTCCAGTTCTTATGTTCTAAGTTTATGTTCAGTTGAGAAAGGTGCACTGCATGGACAAAGAGGGAATTTCTGCAAAACCTGCCGCAGAGGTGACCTGCCATCATTATCTTCTGGTCCCGTTGGCAATGCACCTCTCACTGCCACAAAACATGTGATTCATTGTCAGCAAGACTAGACGATTTCACTGGTGTGAAAGGTTGGATAATTTCATTTGGCATTTCTGTTTGCAAAGGACAGGGCCCTGTGTGTGAATCAATGTAGCTTACACCACATGTAAGTGAGCCACAATAAGGATAATCTTGAATTGTTCTAAGAATAATACTACCAACCAACCAGGGTTTTTTAGAAATACAGTCCAATTGTGGAATCATATTTAAAGTTCTGAATTTTGTAAGTAGAGTAAGCAAACAAAGTCAGTACTTTGCCTGGCATGAACAGCTGAAGGGACATGTTGTTTGATATGATTCATCAGTTATTGAGGATTGCAGTCTAAATACCAGCACCAAAATTCATACAGCTTTGGTGTGCCCTATTCAACATCAAGTTTGCACAGTGAGAAAACGGCTCAAAGTTGCTGATAAGACCAATCTTTTACCACATGGAATTGTAGGAATGCTAACACGTATATTGAACAGTGAGGGAAAGCTTGAAGTAGACAGCAGTAGGGAACCCATTGACGATTTCTCAACCAGCATATCAAAGAAAGTGGGTTAGTTTACTCCACTGCAGAGGTGAATTTGAATACAGAATGAAGCCCACTAAGACACTTTAACAAATTCTCACATGCAGCTGCAGAATAAAATATAGCAAATGTATCATCTATCATTAGGAGGTCAGGTGTCATTCCAAAGCTGGGTTTCTCATGGAAAACACCAAATCTGTTGACTGCAAGATGAAAAGCTTGGAAAGTGTACCCTTTTTGCAACAATACCCAAGTCCTGTCTGTGCCCAAAAGGTTATTTTGTGACACGGTCAAAACCTTACCTGTCCACTGTAGTGTACAGTCGTTTTAGGTTGCAACCACCATCCACTTTTGTGTGGGTGAGAAACTGAGATAAAGTTAAAGCCCAGAGTAATCCATTCTGTAATGATCTATTTGAAAGAAGAAAAAAAGTCCTTAGAGGTTTTTGTTTAGTCAGGCTTCCAAGGAATTTGGAAGAAAGGCAGATAAATTGAGGTAACTGAATGGTGGAACAGACTTGAAGGGTTGAATGGCCTCCTCCTGTTCCCTCTTCTTTACAAAAAGAATTAAGAGAATTTCTTTCCGATAATTTAGTTTTCGTCCACTGTTCAAATGTATTTGATAGATCAAGTGTGCCTGACATGAAGTAATTTATTGGCAAATGGGGTTTACTAAGATTTGATGTTGATTCCATCGATTTCACACAGGATCATCTAAAGTGTAGTTACTTGTCTTTGTAAGATTCATGCTCATTGTTGCTTCTACTGGGAGTTAAGTGTTATATTTTCTACTTTCTACCCGAGATTCATTTTTGAAAATCTCATTAATATTAACACTGTTTTTACCGTCAAAAATATTCAACAGTAGCCTTCAAAAGAAATTAAATAAATCCCTGACAGAAAAAGTAATTTCAAAGACATGGCAAAAAGCAGGGTTATGAGACCGGCTGAACTGTTTTTCCAAAGAACTGCACAGATCAGATGGGGCAAACAGCTCCAAACTGCATCGTACCATTATGTGATTCTTCTCAAGATGTTATCTATGTAAAAGTAGGTATTGACCTAATCCTATATGCTGCATCCTATTTGGTGACCAAATTATAGTCAGCACCATCACTGAATCTTGTTAAAAACATAACCCAGTTCAATGTTTTGATTAGTCTATTATAAAAATAGAATTTGAGAATGGGGAAAGAGATGTTTCATGTTAAAGTTCCAATTCCTTAAATTCCTTCTTCTGCTTTCTCAAGGTATTGTGTAAGCAGTAATAATGTACTCAACAGGATCTTTGCGGTCAATCAGATATTACACTGTAGGATGTGTTCAAATCCTGTGTCTGAAAGAAAATGTTCAGGATCATTTTTATTAGTACATGCTGATCCCTGAAAGTTGGCAATCAAGTCGATAAGGTTGTTAAGAAGGCACACGGAGTCTTGGTTTTTATTGGTAGGGGCATTGAATTTCGGAGTTGCAACATCATGTTGCAACTGTGCGGCTGCACTTGGAGTATTGTGTACAGTTCTGGTCCCCACATTATAAGAAAGATGTGGAGGCATTGGAGAGGGTGCAGAGGAGGTTACCAGGATGTTGCCTGGTATGGAGGGCAGGTCTTATGAGGAGAGGCTGAGGGATTTGAGGTTGTTTTCGTTAGAAAGGAGGCAGCTAAGAGGGGACCTAATCGAAACATATAAGATGATTAAAGGTTTAGATAGGGTGGACAGTGATAGCCTTTTTCCTAGGATGGAGAAAGCTAGCATGAGGGGACACAGCTTTAAATTAAGGGGTGGTAGTTATAGGACGGATGTCAGAGGTAGGTTCTTTACCCAGAGGGTGGTAAGGGTATGGAATGCCCTGCCTGCTGCAGTTGTAGATGCGCCAAGTTTGGGGGTGTTTAAGAGGTCCATGGATAGGTTTATGGATGAAAAGGGAATGGTTTAGGTTAGATGGTCATTGCTTTTTCTTAATTGGTCGGCACAACATCGAGGGCCAAAGGGCCTGTTCTGTGCTGTAATGTTCTACGTTCTAGGATCCAAGATTCTCATTATTTACCCCTTATTGGAGCATTGCAAAACAAAAAAATTGTTTTTGCATAGATACTGCTCACTTGCACTAAAGTATTGATGTACTCCACTTATTTTTAAACAATGATATAAAAATTTACAGAAGTCAAGATTATTTTTGTCTTCCAGCCACTCAATCTCTATGCTTAAGGAGGATAATCATGCAGCAGTCAACATTGCATAAGCAGCAACATCATGGGATCACCATCACTTTCAAGTCCTAAGTATATCACACTTCAACCGATGTTGACAGAGAACTGGAGTATTTTTATTGTTGATGGATCAAATTCCTGGAATTTCCTAACTTGTACCATTGTTGCTGCACTTCATCACAAGAGCAGCAACAGTTCAGGGAGAAGGTTCACCATCACCTTCTCAGGGTGTCTCAGAATGAGTGGTGTTAAACACAGGCAAAACAAGGGGAAAGAAGTTCCATAAAGTATCATATATTACAAAAGGAACAAAGGTGTTAAAATTCCAATGAATCCACAGCCTCCCAAGTTGAAAAATACTGACAAATTGAGATACAGGGTAATAAATATTGATAGAGTGAGTGCTCCGTCACTGTAAGAGGATAGTATCCATCTCAAACAAAGTTCAAAATGTCAAAGTGGTTCCATGGCATTCTGGTTTAACACCATTCTAGAAATCAGCCATTAAAATACTGCGGCTATAAGAGCAGGTCAGAGGCTGGGAACTAAGTAGTGGGTACTCACCTCTCAACTCCCCAAAGTCTATCCACTATTTACAGTGCACAAGTCTGGCATGTGTTGGATTACTCTCTCCCCTTGCCTAGATTAGTGCAGCTCCAACAACACTTGAAGCTTGACACCATCCAGGACAAAATAGCCCACTTCCATAAACGTTCATTCCCTCATCAATGAATACATATCGCTCTTCGTTCATGGTCAATAATCATGAAACTTACTCCCTAATGATGTTGTGAGTGTACCTGCACCACATGGACTGCAAGAAGACAGCTCACCACCACCTTCTCAAGCTGAATTAGGATGGACAATTAATGCTGGTTGATGCCAGTATCCCATGAATTAATTTTAAAAAAGTCTTAATACAATGCAATAAGAGTTTACTGAGTTAATAAATGCTCAATCACAAAATAAGTCTGATTACCTGCTGAAAAGAGTTTCACACAGTGTGCTGCAGGCTTTCCTCAGTCTTTCATGTGTAATACCAAATTGAAGAAGCAGCTCATGATACTTCAAAATAGTAGGACAAAAATCTTTCATTTCTTCACACCATTGCAAAGAGTACAACATCTCTGCAGCAACTAGTAAAAACAAAAACAAAACATAAGAGTTTCCAGAATATTTCCTGAAATGAAACAGGACACTCAGATGTCTCGAGTCTTTTCATTATGTTGCCACATTTTTAATTATAAACCAAATCAGATTTATTTCACAAATCTAAAAAAGTGTAAAGCTAAGCTGTCTAGTTAATTTGTGCCCTTTAATATGAAACACATATAAATAGTGAACAGAAATTAATATTAATATATTCTTCTTCACCCCACTTGGTAGGGATGCATCAGTCACTAATATGAAGGGTGATGATAGGAGACTGATGACTGAAGCACTGGGTGAGGCCAGTAGGCTATGAAGACCTCATGAAGAGTCTTATATCGGTACTTTGAAAATAAATGTAGCCAGGAAAAAAGGTCATTAGGTTGTGTGCGCTAGATGTTGTACACAGTTGTGTGGTAGAGAAAGTAGTTGGTTGATGGCCTGCAAAATCCCACAGAAAGAATTATTAATCCTTAGAATCCATTGTGATGACCATTGGAAAATCAAGAGAACAGGCTCAACACCTGAGGCACGATACACAAGAGACAACATTATGACACTGCTTTAACTTAGTTATTTTTCACTATAAAACACCATCATAGAATTCAATGTGTGCTCCTAGCATTAAAATGGTTATATTATTTTCATGACTCTCTTATTTACAGACTAAACATTAGTCTTATGGAAGCAGACAGAAAAACAATGACAAAACAAGTGAAATGCAAGAGAGTACCTTTAACAGAAGAGTTACACAATAGAATGATGTAATGAAGTATTAAAGAGACATATCTAAGAAGGTTACCATAGAATCTGCTAACTTGATCCTTAGATAGGGTCATTTAAGAGACTCCTGGATGAGTACATGGGACTTAATAGGATTGAGGGTTGTAGATGAGCCTAATAGGTAATGATTGGCACAACTTGTGGGCCGGAGGGCCTGTTGTGCTGTAGTTTTTCTATGTTCTAAAAGTTCTCTGCTTCTCATAAGTTAGAAATAATCATACTTTAGATTTAAAATGCCAGAGCTTCAAATGTATTTCTTTCAGTTTTCTATATGGTTGTGGACTGATATACTGATATATTATTACTCAGCATTTGACTGCAGCGCATCAGGGACACCCTGGGATGTATACTCATATTACAATTAGCTCCTATCTCTGTACGAGTAACATAACAATGTTGAAGCAAAGAAATGAGCTCAGTGGGAAACAACTAGAAAGTACAATTCACTATGCAAAAAAAAATACTTTAACACAAAGACACAATTCAATACAATCACTGCTGATCTTGGGCTTCAATTCCATTTTGTTGCCATTCCACAGATCCCTTAATTCACCCAGAGACCAAAATTCTGTCAATCCCTGCCTTGAATGTATTCATAGAACATAGAACATTACAGCACAGAACAGGCCCTTCGGCCTTCGATGTTGTGCCGACCAAAATAAAAAGCAATGCCCCTCCAAACTAAACCATCCCCTTCTCTTCCATATACTTATCCATTAACCTCTTAAACGCCACCAAACTTGGCGCATCTACAACAGCTGCAGGCAGTGCATTCCACTCCCTAATCGCTCTTTGAGTAAAGAACCTACCTCTGATATCCGTCCTATAACTCATACCCCTTAATTTAAAGCTGTGTCCCCTCGTGCTAGCTTTCTCCATCATAGGAAAAAGGCTATCACTGTCCACCCTATCTAAACCTCTAATCATCTTATATGTTTCGATAAGGTCCCCTCTTAGCCGCCTCTTTCTAACGAAAACAACCTCAAATCCCTCAGCATCTCTTCATAAGACCTGCCCTCCATACCAGGCAACATCCTGGTAAACCTCCTCTGTACCCTCTCCAATGCCTCCACATATTTCTTATAATGTGGGGACCAGAACTGCACACAATACTCCAAGTGCGGCCGCACTAGAGTTTTGTACAGTTGCAACATGATGCTGCGGCTCCTAAATTCAATCCCCCTACCAATAAAAGCTAAAAACTTTTATTCAACTGTGGAATATCCATAAAATAGATTGAGAATTCCACAAATTCACAACACCTTCTATGAAGTAATTTCTCCTCATCTTAGTCCTAAATGATTGGCCCCTTATCCCAAAACGTGTCCACGTGTTTTAGATTCTTTGTCCAGGAGAAAAAATGCTTAACACCTACCCTATTAAGCCCCTTCAGAATTTTGAAGGCTTCAATGAGATTGCCTCTGATTTTTCTAAATTGTTTTAAACAGCAGAGTATAAACCCCAATTTATAGCCTCTCATATGGCTAATCTTCCCATTAAGAAGTCTCAGAACACCAAGTTAAAGTCCAACAGGTTTATTCGGTAGCACAAGCTTTTGGAGCATCGCTTCATCTTCAGCTGAGTGGAAGCTGAAGAAGCAATACTCCAAAAGCCTGTGCTACCAAATAACCTATATTGTGAAACTTCTTATTGTGCTTACCCCTATCCAATGCCAGCATCTCCACATCATAATCTCCTCGTCCCAGGGACCAATTTAATGAACCTTTGCTGATCATCTTAAAACATTGGAAAACTCTTTTCAAAACAATTAACTGAAATAATTTGCAGTTTTAAAAAGTAATTAAGACTTGAGTAAACCGATTAGCAATTTTACTGATATATCGTTAGCTACACTGCTAAGGGTTGGATGATTCACTTCTTCTAACATGCAGTATCCTGTGGTTACATCACCATGTCAACTATTGTGAAAAGGTCCCATACGGTGTAAAACAGTTATTTGATTAACATTAGCCATCACTGTGAGAAACAAAACTGTGCTCGTAACTTTATCCACTTGACACATCTGCTGAGAAGCCACAGAGAAAAAAAAGACAAAGTTTACTGGGTTTTCAATACTCCAGAAGGTTAGAAACCCAATCTAGGCTGCATCACTGAATATAATCTGGGCTCTCCTGGTATGAATATTTTTATATATGTTTATATCTTCTGCATACACACACAAAGCCATAACTTCAAGACAGAACTGATCATGTAGCTGGAATGCTGCAATCAGTCTCAATATGAACAAGTTAAGGAGGTGCAAAAACTGCACCTTGTCCTTGCTTCTGCAATTGACACTCGATGAATGAGGCCAAGCTGTGTTCAGTTGTAATTATAGGACAGCCTGCTAGTAATTAAAGTTGTGGTTCACACATGAATAATAACCATGTGATCGATATAGCAGAGGATGATCAGATTTGTGAAAACCCAGCAAGGAATTAAGATAACATAAATTTCATCTGAGAAGATCAGTCTCCAGCTGTGAGAAACTAGTAGAATGCCAAAGAGAATGTGATTAGCATCAAAGGCAGCAATTAAGACACAAGTATTTACATGTTAATTTATTTTACTGTATTTTGATTTAATTTATGGCATAAATTCAGCTTTTCATACTAGGAGATGTTTTAAAGTGGTTTATTTGGGTATTTATCTGTACCTTGAATAGGAAATAGATTAATAAATTAGTTAAAAAGGATGTGTCATTAACTGTCATTGACTTCACCTCTTTTTGGAGATTGTCCCTCCACAGTGTCCAATACCCAACCCCAAACAATTTCTATCTTCTTCCCAAAACAAGACTGCTCTGGTAGGTCAAACATTTCAACCTGTTCCTGCCCACTGAACTGATTCTTCCCATCTCAACACTTTCCCCTGCTCTTGCCCAGTGTCTTCACAGTTTGACATGGAAGTGGTACCACAAAGAAAATTTGTAATTTATTTAGTGTCTGTAGAATGTAATTGTTTTTAAGACTTTTAAGTTTGAAACAATTGTAAATCAATTAATTATAATTTTCTTGAATAATCATTAAAAACACTAGCCTGGGTGACCTGGTGATTTTTGGCCTGGAAGCAGTACCAACAGAGAGGGGAGTTAAGACAGAAACATTGTGACTAAACACAAAGGAAAGCAGCAGTAAAAGGAGAATGGAGAAGCATAGTAAGAATTTGCGCATATGTGATAAAGTTAAACAGAATAAAAAGCTGGAAACAGGGTTACAGCAAGTATTGTGAATTGGACAATTTTAATTGATGTTTCTGCAGTTTTGCCAGTCAATGACACTGTTTGATGAGAGCTATTAAAGCGGTCGGAAAAAGGAATCTCAGGGGGAAATCTGTGCTAACAAGACTATCATGAGTCGAGCTAAAGAGCTTTTACAGGAGTGTACTATTCAGGTGACAATCATCTCCAGGGACCCTGGATGGAATACGGTTGCCAGTCAACCCAATTTAAGGGCCAAATCGATTGAGTGGGAAAGTGAGAAAACCAACCTCAGTCTGGAAAGACTCAGATAGCAAATGGTGTCATATTGGTGTGAGGAATGAAGCAAATGCTTGTAATTTCATGAGATGGTCTTTATTATATTTGCTATCCAATCGCAAATTATAGTTTTCACTAACCAATTTATCAGTTAATTTATGTTGATTTAGATTCATGTTCAAGTTACAAAAAGTGAAATTGTATCAGCGACTTCTATATTCGAGAGTTGTTTGGTTTATAGTTCTCCTGTAGGACCATAAGAACACCTGTGACTTTTTGCTGTCCTCAGTCATCTCATCAATTTCCAGCTTTCTGGTCCTAACCTCTTCCTTTTCAACAAGTCTAATCTCCCTATATCTCCATGCCCCACAAGGATGGTTTTATGGTTCCCTGATTCTTTCTTAACTGGAGGCACATCACCACCATCATGGTCCTCCATCCACCATCAGCTTTCTCCATCCGACTACATTTGTTCTCACCTTGAATAACATTTTCTTTAAGTATTTTCATTTCTTCCAAATAAAAAAGATATTGTTTTGGAAACTCATTAGTCTGAGCTGCATCTGCCTTTTATCATGTGATATTTTTCTAGCTCTTTGACGTACACCACTTTTCCCAGTACATTAATGAATTGGTGCTCTTTTTTGTTCTTAGTTGAAGTGGAAAATTTCATCAACTTTGCTTCCAATTTTGACCCATTTCTCATCTTTACGCTGTACATCTCTGACTCTTCCCCTCCTCCCCCTGCCTTGAATTCTCAAGCTACATTTCTGGGCATAGGTTATCAATCAAAATTCACCACAAGACCACAGCTACCTGAACTACACTTTCCCACAAGGATTCCATTCCATTCTTCAAGCTTCTCCGTTTCTATGTATTTCTACTGATGATGCAACTTTCGACATCATTCCATCCACCATGGCGGACAGGATCCTCAAACATAATAATGACTCTCACCCCTTCTCTTCTCTCCCAGAAATGATGTGGTTCCCTGTGTCCTCACATTCCATCTAAGGAGCCTCAGTTTTCAACATATCACCTTTCACCATTTTTGACACTCCATGATGCCACCTCTAAATCTATCTTCCCCTCTTCTTTCAGCATTCTGGAGGGACCATTCCCTCTCATCTACATAAGAACATAAGAAATAGGAGGAGTAGGCCATCCAGCCTCTCGAGCCTGCCCCATCATTCAATAAGATCATGGCTGATCTGTAGTGGTTCAGTACCACTTTCCCGCTTTCTCCCCGTAACCCTTAATTCCCTTGTCAATCAAAAACCGATCCACTCTTGACTTGAACATATTCAGTGAGGAAGTCTCCACCACTTCAACAGGCAGAGAATTCCAAAGATTCACCATCCTTTGCGTGAAGAAATTCCTCCTCAACTCTGATCTGAACCGCACCACCCCCAATCTTGAGGCTGTGCCCTCTAGTCCTGCTACCTTTGCTAAGCGGGAAGAATGTCTCAACCTCTACCCTATCCATCCCCTTCATTATCTTATATGTCTCGATAAGATCCGCTCTCAACCTTCTAGATTCCAACGAGTACGAACCTAGCCTATTCAGTCTCTCCTCATAATCCAATGCCCTCATCTTCGGTATTAGCCTAGTAAACCTTCTCTGAATGACAGGGCAGGCTCGAGAGGCTGGATGGCCTACTCCTGCTCCTATTTCTTATGTTCTTATGTAGATGAGAGGGAATGGTCCCTCCAGAATGCTGAAAGAAGAGGGGAAGATAGATTTAGAGGTGGCATCGTGGAGTGTCCCCCTCCAAGGCCAATATATCCTTCCTCAAATGTGGCAACCAAAACTGCACACAGTACTCCAGCTGCGGCCTCACCAATATCCTATACAGTTGCAAAAGTACCTCCCTACTTTTATATTTTATCCCCCTATCTATAAAGGCCAACATTGCATTCGCCTTCTTAATCACCTGCTGCACCTGCATACTGTGTTTTTGCGATTCATGCACAAGGACCCCCAGGTCCCTCTGCGCTGTCGCAAGCTGCAGCTTTTCGCCATTTAAATAGTAATCCTTCCTACCATTATTCCTACCAAAGTAGATAACCTCACATTTGCTAACATTGTACTCCATCTGCCAGATCCTCACCCACTCACTCAACCTATCCAGAACCCTCTGCAGGCTTTCCATACCCTCCATGCAATTTGCTTTTCCACTCATCTTCATGTCATCAGCAAATTTCGTGACCCTGCACTCAGCCCCTTTCTCCAGATCATCTATGTAAATGGTAAATAGTTGAGGCCCCAGCACTGATCCCTGGGGCACTCCATTAGTCACCAGTGCCAATCAGAATAGTACCCATTAATACCTACCCTCTGCTTCCTATTAGACAACCAATCCTCTATCCAGTTTAACACCCCACCCCCAACTCCCTGCACACTAACCTTCTGCAGCAATCTTTTGTGAGGCACCTTATCAATGCCTTTTGGAAATCCAAAAACACCACATTCCTCAATCTCTCACTATATCACCTATTCTCCTCATAACACCTTTCAATGGCTGCCCTTTTCCCTCCTTTTTTCTTATGGCTCAAGTCTCCTAGCAGTTCTTTCAGATCTAATCAATATATATGTACATTTTTTTTCCACTTTAATAGAGTGGCATTCATGACTCATGTTGCAACCTCCTCAACAATAGAGAAACGAAACACAGATTGGTGATCCCTTTGCAGAACACTGCTGATGAGTACACAAGTGTGACCCCAAGTTTCTGACTGCCTGCAATTTTAATTTTCCATCTTTTTCCTCATTCTGATATCCATCTTGAGGTGTTCCAATAAAGTACAGCTTAAAATTTGAGGAACAGTGCTTCATGTTATGATTGGGCACTTAAAAGCCTTCCACACAACATCAAATTCAACAATTCTGGATTGTAGCCTCTGCCCATTGTGTGTGCTGTTTTGTAGGTTTTCATTTTATTGTCATACTTTTCTCTTTTCCATTAGGACAGACATTCATTAATTTGCCATTCACACCTCCTATAGACTTTCATTTCCTTTGACTTCATACACCATCCCTTTTGCCAATTAATTTCTCCTGCTTTCCACCCTATCGCAGGCCTCCCTTTTGTCTTTTATCCCATCTTCCAGCCTTTCACGTACTAAGCCATTAATATAGATCAAGAAAAGCAGTGGTTCCAATACCAACCCCTGGGGAACCCCACTATGTAACTTCCTCCAGTCCAAAGAACACCCTTTCACCATGACTCTCTTGTTTCCATTCATCTGGCCAACCTCATACCATAGTACCACTATTCCTTTAATTTCATGATCTGTTATGTGGCACTTTATAAAACATCCTTTGGAAGTCTATGTACACCATTAACCATACTGCCTCATCAAAAAACTTAGTGAAATTAGTGAAACGTGATTTGCTTTCAACAAATTCTTGCATGCTTTTCTTAATTAATCCATATTTGTTCAAGTACCTGTTAGTTTTGTCTCAAGTCATTGTTTTTAAAGTTTTCCCATCTCTGAGATTAAACTGATTGATCTGTAGTTGCTGGGCTGGTCATTATACCCTTTCCTAAACATGGGTGCAATATTTGCGATTCTTTAGTCCTCCCATACCACTTTTGTTTTGGGAAGATATTATATTTGACCATAATGGTAGCTGCCAGTGTGCTAACAATGAATAGATTCTGAGTTTCCAAAGTCCAAGGAAAGTGTTCAGATGTCAAGTTGTAAAGAGTTAGAATTAAGTGGGAAGTTTAAAGCACAAGAGGAAAGAGAGTTGGGTTCTCAAACAGAATTTATCAGCATTTCTACCCAGATACAGAACCCAATCAATCAAATTGCCATGGTGATGGCTTTGAGATGGAAAGAGTACAGGATTTCTTAAAATCTCACTGACTATCACAGAGTGGTTAGTCTTCCAGAGTCAGGCAGACAAAGAGAAAGGGAGACATAAAGAGAGAGGGAGAGAGAACAAAGCTGAAAGGCTCAATGGTTCGCTATGATAGATTGCGGATAGAAACCAAACTAGGATTGAAAAGACCAAATTTGTGAAAGAAAAGTTCATTTAGTTTGTGTTCGAGGGAGCATCTCCAATAATACTCTTATCATAAAGGGCTTTTCTATATTTAAAAGTTACCAGATTGAGAAAGGAAACAAAGCAAAATCTCGAAAGCCAAGAAATATTTTGGACAGAACCTTAAAGAATTGAATGTCTACTAAAAGGGCAGTGTAATATATCCTCCAAAATGCTTTTTTGCTACAAGTAAAAAGAGAAAAATTCTGTTCTGTAGTTTGAAATAGAATTTGCCAGGTCAGCTTCGGTCAGTCAAACATTCCTTTTTTTGGTACATTGAATGTCTTAAAATATGACATTTGTGTCATTATTTTATCTATTAACTGGCCTCAATTTCTTTTTTTAAATAAAGGTATCAGTTTCTCTGGGTATCTCTACTTTCCACCCTTACATCCCTCAATATCTCTGCTCTGGTCCTAACGACTTTAACTACAGCTAGTTTTTCCAATACTTATCAGCTTTTAGCCCAACCAGTGTCTCAACTACTTCCTCTTTTGCTGCCACTTTATTGGTAGCACCTTCTTCCTTCATAAACATAGATGCAAAGCTCTCATTTAGTATCTCAGCCATGTCATCTGCATCCCATGCTATATTCTTTTTTTCAGTTCTTAATCGGCCCTACTCTTCTTTCTACCAATCTTCTGTTTCATTGCTTTTCGTTGATTGGTGATGTGGGAGCCCAGGCTAATATTATTTATACTTTGAAGTTAGAGTTAAAGGATAGGTGCAATACACAGGGTGTTCAGTCTATAGGATAATACAATTCCATTAATCAGTGAAAATATAATTGCTGAAGCACTGGATACATCATAAAAGAGGGTGAGGTGTTTATGAATCTTGGCTTGCCAATCTGTGGCCACTATTAAGAACTTGCATTTATATTGTATCTTTAACTAGCTTGGTCAAAAAGATCGGTGCTAGATACGTCATAATATGGGTATATTTTAGGACAGAACTTAGCAACCATCTACAATGACAGGAGAGGAAGTTAGGAATCACAGGTATGCCAAAACCATGTAACTGGACCGCCCAACAGATACACAGCATTGGATACATCATCTCATTGGATAGATTAAGGAGCAGTAAAGAGAAGAAATAGTGGAGACTCTGGCCATTATTTTTAAATTTCTTTACTGTGCCACAGAACTGAAGAGTAGTCATCTCCATTCAGAAAGGGAGGACGATAGACCAAGTAATTGTATTCTAAAAAATTGTATTCTACAAAAAACAGTTGGAAAACCCACAAATTTCATAATTTGAGCTATTTTGGCCAACATTTAAAAACTCGAGGATTAAGCAAGGAGAATCATCATTTTAAGGGAAAGCAGATGATGGGGTGAATAGTTATTTTTCAAAAATTCTATTTTTGAATTTGGTGTGGTGATAAGTGGCTTCCCACAGCGGTACCCAAGATGAGAACTCCTAATTCTGTCCATTTTAGGGAGACAGATTTTATGGACATAAAGGCAGTCTGAATATTAAGTGGACTTGTGTAGTTTAAGAACAAAAGGAATTTCATTATTGGAATTGCTTTCAAGTTCTTGTCCCAAATTTAATTCTATCTACGATCAAGATGCCTCTGACAGTGTGAACAGCAGTGATAATGGTCAGATTAATCGAATAGAATAAATAAATATACAATTTAAACACAGAAAAAAAAAGCTATTCTATAGGGATTGTTTACTATTAAAGCATACTCATTTTCATTTTAGTTGTCTTTCAAACTAAAATTCTTCCCACAAAAAAGGTTTATATATTTATAACATATATGGTTCTAGCACCATATTGACCACTGCATTGTTAGTGTTTAACCATAGAAAAATCATTCCACAAGCTCCTTGCTTACTGAATTATAAATATAAAATCATTTTCTTAGCTGTCTGGGTCATAAACTATTCCACATGCATCAGTGATTTTTAATTAACAGATATTTATATCTGTAGTTAATTATCTAACAACATGACTAACACCAGTGATTTAGTTTTACTCCCAAGCAAACTTACTTTGTGATGTAGACATGATTGAATGAATTTCTTCCTGTTCATTAAAGATATCAGCTTCTAGTATCTGTAATAGCACTTGGTTTAATAATGCCGTGGTACACAAATGATTTGGTATCTTGTCAGAAGAGTAAATATCAGTGCCAGCACACAAAACATCTCTGTTCAGACTCAGCTGCTCCATCAGCAACACTTTACTCAGCCACTGTGAAAAACACATGTGTTAAATTTTGCAAGTTCTGTATCATTAAACTTTTAGATGGCATTAAGAAATCAATTTTATTTTTAATTATAAACATTAAAGTTACCAGTCATGTTAGGTCATCAAGTGATGTTTAATCATTGAATACAGTGGCTGAAGTTACAATTCAATGAATGAAATTTCAAACTATATTGTATCATTGCATTAAAGGATTATCCAGAAGAAATTCAGAAGCGTATAAATTTACAAGAGCTAAACAACCATATAAATACTGTGGCTAAAGAACAGGTCAGAGACTGGGAATTCTGCAGACAGTAACTCCTGATCCCCAAAGCCTGTCCAGCTTCTGCAAGACACAAGTCAGGTGTGTGATGGAATACACCCCCACTTGCCTAGATGAGTGGAGCATCAAGACCTCTAAAGAAGTCTACCACCGTCTAGGATGAAGCAGCCTGCTTTATTGACACCCAATCCACCACCTTAAACAGTGGCTCTCCCCACCACTGACTCACAGTGGCAGCAACATATGCACCATGCTCAAGATGTACTGCAGCCACACAGTCTCTTTCAACAGCACCATCCAAACCCAGATTTCTACTATCAAGAAGCACAAACAGAACAACATGAGCATCTGCGGTTCCCCTCCAAGTTACACACCATCCTGACTTGAAACTAAATTGTTATTTCTTCACTGGGTTGAAATTCTGGAAGTTCCTTATCAGGACTTTGGATGTATCGACTACAGCGGGTGAACTGTAACAGGCTTGCCTCCATCTTCTCAAGGGCAATCAAGGATGGGGAATAAATATTGGTCTTGCCAGTGACATTCATTTTTCATGAATAAAAAAAAAGATGCAAGTTTATATTAGGCTGGACATTATATTTTACCTGTGGAGTAAGTTTCTGCCTCAGATTTTCCCATTCAGAGTTGTTTGGAGCCATCCATTCAACTAATGTTATGAGATGACCAAGAGGTTGAGGTTGAGTAGTTTTCAGCTTATCAAGCAACGTGCATGTGCAGGAAAGAAGCACCTGAAGACTGTACAGGATAAAAAAAATGAATGAACATCAACCATAAACAGTTCTCAAGAAATTAGATAATTATCAATAAAGCGAGTTTTAACACAAATATGATTTTAGATTACTTCCAGAAAGAACAAAATGATAGAGGCCATTTTTTTATTTTCAGCTTCCTGTGAGATCACTTCTCATTCTTCTGTATTCCAATAAATAAAGTCCCAACCTGTCTCAAGACCATCCCTCTCAACTGCCTCCAATGAAATGATTTCTTTGCTTAACCAAATAGAACATAGAACATTACAGCACAGAACAGGCCTTTCGGCCTTCGATGTTGCGCCGACCAATATAAAAAGCAATGACCCTCCAAACTAAACCATTCCCTTCTCTTCCATATACTTATCAACTAACCTCTTAAACGCCACCAAACTTGGCGCATCTACAACTGCCGCAGGCAGGGCATTCCACTCCCGAACCACCCTTTGGGTAAAGAACCTACCTCTGATATCCGTCCTATAACTATCACCCCTTAATTTAAAGCTGTGTCCCCTCGTGCTAGCTTTCTCCATCCTAGGAAAAAGGCTATCACTGTCCACCCTATCTAAACCTCTAATCATCTTATATGTTTCGATAAGGTCCCCTCTTAGCCGCCTCCTTTCTAACGAAAACAACCTCAAATCCCTCAGCCTCTCTTCATAAGACCTGCCCTCCATACCAGGCAACATCCTGGTAAACCTCCTCTGTACCCTCTCCAATGCCTCCACATCTTTCTTATAATGTGGGGACCAGAACTGCACACAATACTCCAAGTGCGGCCGCACTAGAGTTTTGTACAGTTGCAACATGACGTTGCGGCTCCGAAATTCAATCCCCCTACCAATAAAAGCTAAGACTCCATATGCCTTCTTAACAACCTTATCGACTTGACTGCCTACTTTCAGGGATCTATGCACATACACACCAAGATCCCTCTGTTCACCAACACACATCAAGGAACACATCAAGGAACCAAAACTGCTCAATGTACTCCAGATGTGGTTTTACCATATCTTGTACAGTTGCAGCACGACTTCTCTACTCTTACACTCAAATCCCCTTGACATAAAAGTCAATATTCCATAAGCCATTTTGATAAATTGCTGAATTGTGTGCTAGCTTTCTGTGTTTTGTACACAAGTACCACTCCCCCCAGTCCCCCCCACCCAGTCCCTTTATGCTGCAGCTTTCTGCAGTTTTTCTTCATTTAAATAATGCTCTGTTCTTTTATTCTCCCTTCCAAAATGAACTTCACATTTTCCCACATTATACTCCATCATCAACATTTTGCCCACCTACTTAACTTATCAATATCTCTTTGTAAACTGTTTGTATCCCTCTTACAACTTGGCTTTCCACCTATTTTTGTGTCATCTGCAAATCTGGCTACAGCACATTCACTTCCTTCTTTCCTCCAAATCATTAATGACATTGTAAACAGTTGTGGCCCCAGCACTAATCCCTGTGAAATTCCATTGGTTACAGGTCACGCACCTGCAAATGAACCCCTTATCCCCACTTGCTGTTTCCTGCCCATTAGCCAATTCTCAACCTATACCAATATATTATCTCTAACACCATGGGCATTTATGATTTAATCTTTAGTGAGGTGCTTGTCAAATGCTTTCTTGAAGGCCAAACACAACATATCCCTCTAGATATTCTGATTGAGACTTCCTCGAAAAACCCAAATAAATTAGTCAAATACGATTTCCTTTTCATGAAGCCATGCTGATCCTGCATGATTAGACTGTGATTTTCCAAACGTGCTGGCAATACTTCTTCAATAATTGATTCCAACATTTTTCCAACAATATATGTTAGGGTAATCAACCTATAGTTATCTGCTTTTTGTCCCCTTCTCTTTTTGAATAAGTGTGTACATTGACAGTTTTCCTATCCTGCAATACTTCTCCAAAATCCAAGGACTTTTGAAAAGTTCCAATCAATGCATCTACTTTCTCTGCAGGTACTTTTAGAATCCTAGCATGCAAGCCATCAGGGCCAAGGGACTTATTCTGCCTTTAAACCCATTAGTTTGTCTAATACTATTTTTCTAGTGACGATGATGGTACTTAATTCCTCCTCCATATTCTTTAGTATGAATGGGATGTTTGAAGTATCTTCTCTTATAAAGACTGATACAAAATATCTATTTAACTCCTTTTCCATTTCCTTCTCCATAATTATCTCTCTGGACTCGTTTTCTAAGGGGCTTGTGTTTACTTTGAATTCTCACTTTCTTTTTATATATTTAAAGACGCTCTTGTCAGTTTTCATACTCCACGCTAGTTTGCATTGTAGTTTATTTTCTCTTATTATCTCCTTTGCATCATTTAAAAATGAACAAAAAAGGTTATTTTACCATACCTTTAGAAGTTGAGTGTTAAATCACTGTTTAAAGACTGTTGGAATGAATGCCAATTTTCTCCTGAAGACAGAATGGGACATTGTGATCCTAAAATCACTGTCAGGTCATTCAGATATTGAATAGTATCAAATAATTTGCATCAGATGAAAGTGTTTTGAAATTATGGTGTAATAAACTATTGATTAGTTTTTAGTTTTATTCCCCAGTTTGCCACCCTGCTTCCAAATTGAAAACAAAATTAAAAGAGCATTTTTCCTTTCACCTAGTTTTCTTCACCTAGCTTTCCCTTGATTTGGCCACTTTACTTGACTACAGCTTGTTAACAAAAGAGGTGCACACTCTGATCTACTTCCAGAGGTATAGTTCACGCTGCTTCTTATTCAAACTTTGAAGTACTTATTTCTGTTCATCAGTCCCTTCTCTTGAATTTGGCTATATAAAAAACCACTGCCCTATTCACCTGCCTTTACATCTTAAATACATTTCAAAATGTCATCTGGGACTATATTTTGAATACGACTCTCCCCATCTCTAAGGCAATGTATCATTACCTTAATAAACTGTATCACTGGATTACTTAATATTTGAATTATATAAATAAATATAATTTAAAACATTCATCTAATGTATTCAAAATCTTTTGAATATCTGACAATACGCTTCCTTCCTGATAGTTCTTTTTTCAACAAACTATTTGTATGCAATAAGAAATCACTTGGCTCTGGGCAACATTCTTATCATCACACTGCAGCTGGACCTTTCCTACATAATTCTCAAGACTGGAAGTTCAAGAAGAGTAATTACAATTGCCAAGAATATATAATGCAAAAAAGCCTCATCTCAAATTTAACTGCATGATGTAATGGTACACATGTCACAGGACATTATAAGACCAAGCAAGTATGCAATATAATTAAGTAGCTCCTTTACACGACAGGTAAACTAAAACTTATTAGGCTGGATAAGGGTTAGTTTCTCACTGGAAAACATATTTAGAGGTGAATAAAATATTAGGGAAAATAATACCTCTTCACATCCAGAGTTGATGTTTGGGCTTGGCTTTTCAACCATGCTGCGCAGTTATGAAAGAAGCCACAGTTTCTAAAATTTTGATCTTGTTGATTGATTAGTGAAGTTAATCCCAGCAGCCAAGTTTGTTGCAGTTTATGCAGATCAGCATCTAAAACAGGATTACAAAACTCAATCTTTCAAACAAAAACTAAAACGTACATCAACTTGCTTCTGAAACCTACAGTTATTCATACATTTGTTCAGAGATTTGGGAATGTTTCCTCTAAAATTACTGCTTGTTTCTAAAATTACTGCCTGTTTAAACTCTACAAAGGAATACCCAAGAGTGCATTAATCAAAGTTTCCACATCTGAAAGTATGTGAATATAAGAAAAGAAAATTAAAATGCCACAAGGTTGAAGACTGAGACAAGTTACATATATTAAATGAATAAGTACTGAAGAATGATCGGTATGAAATTGATATCTCAGAATGCATTTGATATAGAAATGAACAATAAAATAGCCAAACTATAATTTCCCATTATTTTGACATTCTAAAAAAAATGGTGTAATGCAATTCGCAATGATGTGACAGTTTGTTCAAACAAACATACGAATTTAAAACAGGAGTAGGCCATTTGGGCCCTCAGGCATGCTCCACCATCTGATCGGATTGTAGCCTCAACTCCATTTTCCTATCTACCCTTTATAACCTTTGACTCCCAAATCAGTCAAGAATTTATCCAGCTCAGCCTTAAAAATATTCAAAGACCTTGCTTCCATTGCACTGTGAGGAAGAAAATTCCGCAGACAACTGAACCTCTGTGAGGGAAAAATCTCATCTCTGTCTTAAATGCAAGACCATTTAGTTTTAAATTGCTTCCCCTTGTTCATGTCCCCTCAGTATGTTATATGCTTCAATAATATCGTCTTTCGTTTTTCTAAACTCTAATGGATACAGGCATATCCGAATGTATCCAACCTTACCTAATAAAAATAACCTCTTTGTCTCAATAATCAGATGAGCAAATCTGCTCTGAACTACTTCTAAGGCAATTATATCCTAAGGAGACCAAATTGTACACAGTACTCCAGAATCCAGTCTCACCAATGCCCTGTACAACTGTAACATAACCTTCTTCCTTTTATAATCCATCCCCCTTGCAATAAATAACAACATTCCATTTGCCTTCCAAATTTTGCTGGATCTGCATAATACCTTTTCATGATTCCCAGTTCCTCTATATCTAAAGTTCTATAATTTCTCACCATTTAGATAACATGCTGCTTGTCCATTCTTCCTGCCAAAACAGACATGTTCACATTTCTCTCATTATACTTCATCCTCCAAACTTTTGTCCACTCACTAACCCATCTCTATCCCTTCTTCACAACTTACTCTTCTATCAGTCTCTGTGTCATCAGCAAATTTTGCAACCAGACATTCTGTCCCTCCATTCAAATAACTAATACAGATTGCAATTAATTGAGGTCCCAGCACTGATCACTGTGACACTCCCCAGTTTGCCTACCTGAAAATGACCCATTTATCCCGCTCTGCTTCTTGTTAGTTAACCTATTCTTTATCCATGTCAACAAGTTACTCCCTTTACCACGAGCTCTTACTTTGTTTAGTAACCTTTGGTTTGGCACGTGAGGCATACCTTTTCCAATGATGCTTATTATTCCACAAAGAACTTTAATAAAGTAGTTCAATATGACTTCTCTTTCACAAAGCCAGGTTGACTTTGCCTGATTATATTAAGATTTTCTAAGTGAAGTTCTCTAACCTTATTGCAGAATATAGCATTTCCCCTAATGACTGATGTTAGGGCCACTGGTCCATTGATTCTTACTTTCTGTCTTCCTCCTTTCTTGAATAGTTATATTTTTAAATTTCCAATCTGAGGGGAATATTGCTGAAACTACAACGAATGCGTTTATCATCTCAACAGACCCTTCAGAAGCAAACCAGGAGGGAGGTTCTGAACACCTGTCAATCTTTAATTCTAATAGTTTTCTCCATACTCTTTCCCTTGTAATGCTGACTGTATTAAGTTCCTCCCTCCCTTTCACCTCTTGATTTGCAATTATTCCTGGAATGTTATTTGTGCCTTTTACTGTGAAGACAGGCACAAAATATCAGTTCAACAGTTCCATTTACATATTTTGCATTATTAATTGCCTAGACATTGTCTAGAGAACCAACCCTCTCATTAGTTATTCTTTTCCTTCAGGCATTTGTATTCTAAAAAAATGACTGATCAACCAACAGCAGATTTGATTTTAAATTTAGAGTGAAAATATAATTCAATTACTCATTTCCCTTGTAATCTTCTTATCAATGTAAGTTGTATGGATAAATTTGTCAGATGTACAACTGCCTGACACAAGATTCAAGTAAACTCATGTAATAAGAACAAAATAACATTTCCTAGTGGTTGTAAAAATAGATAATGCTTCTTCACAAAAAAATTTCAAAAGATAATCTCTGGCAGCAGCAGGGTTTAATTTTTAGAAGTGGCAACAAGAATAAAAACATTATAGTAGACATGTGAACATCCAAAATACATTAAGAAGTCTGTGTCTTCTTAAACAGCATTAGCAATGAAAAATCAGTGTAAATAAGTGATTAATACAAGTGTAAAAAAGCCAAATAGCTCCACCTCATTATAAAATCTAACAACATTGTTCAGAATACTGAAGAAAATAAATTTCTAAAAATGTAGTTAGAACAACAAATGGTGACACTCAGAACAACAGTGGAAAACTGCAACACTAAGATAGCAATTAGTAATAAACTAGCATTATAGTATACTTAGAGTTGTTCAAAAACAACTGACGACTTTTAATAACAATGCAATTGTTAGGGCAGAGCATGGGTGAGGTGGCAGTGATGAGGTAGTAGGTAGGTGAATAGGTGGGTTGGGTTAGGAGGGGTTGTCAGGTTGGGTGGTAGGAGTTAGTGACGTTGGGAAGAGTAGTTGGATTGCCAGGAAGGGGGGGTCTTCAGGTCAGGGCTGTGGTCAAATGGTCTGGGAGGGTAGTTAGGAGGTCAGGCAGAAGCCAAATGGAAGTTAGAGTCAAGAGGTCAGTGAGAGTGATTGGAGAGTTGGTCTTGTAGTTTCCAGATGTTGGACAAGATTTTAATCTAACATTTTGTGGAACTATCTGGCAAAGTCCCAAGGCCCTGACTCTAGCTCTAAGTTAGAGATGTTTGGGGAAGGTTCAGGAGAGCAGAGGAATTGCCAAGTGAAAGATAAAACTTTGCGGGCAATGGGATCAGTATGTCAGGATTTCTGCAGGGTCCTGATGCATCTCTTGGGCCACGGTCTCTGGTAATACAATGACCAGATGATCTGGATCCACATGAAGGAAACTGGCTGGAGATAGAAAATATTTTATTATTCTATGAATAGCCAAGCAAATTCAGTCTGGGACAATCTAGGATCTCAGAGGGAAGACATCTCTTCCTAAAAACCAAAGAACCCAGTCTAGAAAAAATCATCTCAGGCACAGTGGAGATTTTCCTGTACCTGCAAAATTATAGCTGGAATTTTTGCTGCACACCCTCCGATGGGTTCTAAGGTAGAAGGATGAGGCACAAAGACTACAGGGGATACCATCTATAAGATGCACTGGAGTAATTTTTCAGCCTCCTATAGCAGTACCTTTTAAACCTGCCACTACCATCTAGAGGATAAAGGATATGGGAACACGTCTACCTGCAAATTCCCCTCCAATCCACATGCTGTCATGACTTGGAACTATGTCACAATTCTTTCACACTCACTAGGTCAAAATCCTATTTTCCCAGTTTAATAAATTAGATAGGATACGAGGGGAAGGGGTCACAATTTTATATTACACAAGACTACAAGAAGACTAAACCTAAGTTGGATGTTAGATGGTTCTTCTCCCAGAGAATAAAGGAGCTGTCAAATACTGACTTATGCTCCTGTGAGAGTGGAGTCTGCTTTCTACTTACAAAAACATAGATCTTCCTAGGAAATTATCCAGGGTTTCAATTATCATGGTTAGGAAGGGTCAGTAAAGAATTTCTCGGACGTTTTAACCCCTTGCCTTTCCCAGGTTTTGGATGAAGTGGAAAATTTATATATTGTGGTTCACAGCAGTTGTGTGGAATATGTTAGTTGGACAAAATAATTATGTTTCCAGTTCATTGGTGCTCATACGCTCAGTATTAAATCTTTAAAGGTATTTCATCTGAGTTCTGCTGAAGTGCTTTTGAACATTTTCTTCCCATTTATTTTTAATTATTACTAAACATGTAAATTGCCTAAAAAAAGGTGAAAATAGCACTGCAGATTATAATAGTAATTTAAATAGTTAGAAACATTATCACTGTAACATGCAACCTACTGAAGTAGACTGAAAATCAAGATAAATGAAACAAACATATCAATCCGTTTTCTTTACAAGTGAACAGAGAAACTTTTCTAATTACAATAAAGTCACTATCATGTCTAATTTTACAACACGTACAAATATACACACAATATAACCAAAGGATTGCTATCTAATTTAGCAACAGCATTTTGTTTCATGTTATCTGTAATATTTAGACAAAGAGTAATAAGGAACAAGAGTAATGTTTTTAAATTTATTTTACTTAGGATAACAGAGTTCATTGCTTGTTGAAAGAGGTTTGTGGCATCATTCTCTGAAATATAACTTAAATAACTGTTGGCATTAAGATGCATTTCCAATGCAGTAAAATCTGGCAAAGCAAAAAACAGGAGTTTTAATGGGCTGCAGTTCCAAAGAAGAACTAAGAGGCATGGTTTAATGTGCATTACACTAATTCAATAGGCTGATCTACGTGGTCTGCATGATTGGCTGCACTGCTATCCACATAATAGTGCAACTGCTTGCAGACCGTTTCAATCAAGACTCAAGTGAAATTTTCTCCTAGTGAGAAGTCACTCAGATGCATTTAAATATGAAGAATGATTTCTTACAGTATTGGTAACTAAAAATATTCATATACACAGCAAAATAATGAATGCTAAATACATCATTGTTCTTCTAATCATATTGATAGCTATGTCTTCAGTATGTGAAGGTAAGTGCTGTATTTTTACAAACAGTACGTCGAGTGCAAATTATAATTCAGACCAAGATAATCAACATTTTAAACTATGTACTGAAATCATTTTACTGCGTCACAAAGTAACATCAGTTTTCAACGGCAATGCTTCTTATGCTTAGCTTGCACAGGCTGTAGTTGTTATTAATATGAAGTTAAGTGAATGCCTGTAGCATTCTATTTTGTTACTCTCCGTTTTAGGCTGTAAATACGTTCAGTTAGGCTTTCGAAGTTGAAAGCAACATATGTTTATTTTATTCTGCAATAGTATTTAGTTTTTGTTAACGTTTTCTAATGATTGAAATTAGCTGTGTTTATATTTGTTGCTTATTGATAATACATTTTTAAGAGTCACAGTAAGCCATCAAATCCTGAGTGATTTATTTATTCCTTTGTTAGGGCTCCAGCAGTTTGCACGTTGGGCAGAAACAGAGCCAACAGAAGATGTTAGTCAATCAGTAAACCGTATCATTCGCTGCTCAGGGTGTAAACAGTCTGCTACAAAAGAAAATAAACGCGCACGACCCAAACTCTCTCGCAAAGGTCCACTGCCTTTCTAAACCAGGTAACAAAAACAAAATATTTCATTTAGCTTGTCTTGCCTGGCTGCTCTTTAGCACACCTTATTACAAATATTGCTATATGAAAATGAACATCCGAACGGAATGATTAAATAAACTGGTTACAAGAACACTGAAATCTCTAGAGGACAAACAGGTGTTTTTTTTTCAGGATCAGATCCATTATATTTCAGAATGAACTGATTCTTATTGACAATATCACTGAAAGCTGATTAAGAGTAAATAGATTGAAAATAAAATAGTGGAAGGGTATTGCTTCTCTCAGATGAAGATGGAGCATGTTTGTAGATGTCAGGCTACAAGGGGAATCATATGCCATTTAACCTGCATTCTGATCAGAGTGACAAGGTAATAATTATACATTTGGCCAGGACTGCAAATGCAGTCACAAATTCACTGAGAGAATAAGAGTCAAAGCTCTCTAAAGTAGGATTCAGAAAACATTCTAAGACCTTTTCAACTGAAACACCCATCTACCAGCCAAAGCATGCCACTTATCATATATCTTCTTGGCAAAGAAAAAAGCAAAAAAGGAACAGAAATGAAAGCAGTTTGAGAAAATGAGTTGAAAGTAATTGCTAATATTAAGTTGTCTATTACTTGAGCAAAAATATGGATATTTGTACTAGCTTTTAATTAAACATTTTTTTAAAGAACCAATGCATGGTAATAGCTAATGTAGATGACAAATAATTTGTCCTAGACTTTAGCTGGACTATGTGGAATTGGTATCGATGAGAAGAAAGGCATTTCCCAAGAGGAGATGCGAAAATATTGGACACTGATACAACAAGCCCTTTTCACGCATCTCCCAATAGTCTGGTTACAGAAGGGCATATCCTCTTGACCAAATTGGTTCAGTTCACAGTGAAGGGAAATAGTCCAGTAATGCCCATTTATTCTTGCTTGCGTCAATATACTAAATACGGTAAATTAAAATTTAACTAAAAGTGAAAATAATGTTTGATAATAGAATCAGAATAGCCATTCATTTTCAATCAGTAAGGTAAATCATAAAGTCTGTGCCAGGAAAACAGTTAAGCAGTGCACGAGCAAACACTCAGGCTCTATAGTAAATCAATCATTTGCCTTTTTCCATCAGAACCATAGCAACCTCTTGCAGTCATTCCTTACTTAAAAAGGAATTTGGATTTGAAATACAGGGCCAGTATTGTATCACTGGGCCTGCTGTCCAGTTTGCCACAGTAACGTAAAAACAAAGCCACTTCTATAAATTCAATATAATTTCTCTTCTGTTTATTTTTCTGCCTTACAGACACTCTACTGCACCGAACACACATTTTCTGCAAAGATCATGTCCTGTGCCATCTAGGAATAGAACTACCAAGGACAAACATCCTTTTATGATCTCTTTGAGGAATACAATCTATATTTCTGTTGGAATGCATAAGATTCAGTTTCAGCTGCTCACTACTGCTGCCACAGAAGGATCCCATTTTTTCCAGATGTGAATGTACCACTTGAGTGAATATAATCAAAAGGTCAAAAGAAAATGCAACATGCTTTGAGACAGACTGTTCATGACAACCACCATTTTCTTCACATATTCCAGAGCAGACCAATCTATCTGAAACCCTGTTAACAGCTGTTTCTGCTTAACAAAATAAATGATGTGATTGAGAATTAATTTTAAAAAGTGATAACCATCTGACATTCAAAATAGCAATATTGAGATTTCAAGAAAATTTGTCATTCCAGATGATTTCATAAGTGAAATACTGCCAATTTCAGGGGATCGACTTGAATTATTCATTGACCACATAAAGAGATAGATAAATACTGGTAAATCAGAGCTGAAATATTATCCAAGATTCCGTGAAAAATCTTTAGTTACATTTTAGTATTAAAAGACTGTACTTTGCTATTTTTGGTTAAGAAATTTTCAAAACGGAAAATAAGATGTTGCCACATACACCCTGAGGACATTGCTTAATGCATCATAAAAAAGCAACAAAATTTACCAAGCATTTGAAAATTTTGTCACAAATAAACATTGATGCATGTAACAAAAATCAGTTTATAATTGAAGGGAGAATACATAAATGAGAATAGTTATTTCATAAAATAATTTATTTTCAATCACTAAACTGGCCTAAAGCCTTATGACAAAATTCTACAATTAAAATTAAATTTACATTTTTTCTTACTATTTTAAAGTTATTGTGCTAATTCAATTTACTCCACTTCTTAAAAATTATATTGAATAATTAGCTCCTTCTGCTGTTGCTTTAGACTTAAACTGTCAGTTGTTCTAAAGAATACTTTGCTCTCTGGGCTGGCTACTTCTAAATTTTCAGTTCACAGAATACATAGTAGCTAAATGGTCTATTGCAAGAGAATTCAATATTTTTGTTATTAAAATATAAATAAAAATATCACATTATTTTACTAAATTAGCACTGTGCTGGTCTCCACGCCCACTCTCGACTAACAATTAATCAGATATGAGATTTCAAAAACCAGCACCAGAGTAATTTAAAAAAAAAGTGTCAGGGCATTATAGTTTGGCCTGATCACAACATTAAAGCAATCACGCCAAATTTATGAGGCATTTCAGTTCTATCATGAGCACTTTGGTCACATATTAACTGCCACTAACCATAAGTAAGACAAACATCAGCAGATAGCTATTTATTTAGCTCTGATACAGACGTTGCCATCTCAAGCATTTCATTCCCTTTTTGCTTCATTCTTCATTAGCTGTTACAGATTTATAATGAAATAATCCCTCGTTAGTTTACCTTCACTTCAATCTATGGAATCAAATGATTGCCTCGGTACTCAGATTTTCGCACTTTAAGATTCTATCAAATGGTATCTAAGAACTGAATAAAATTTCCTTTAATACCAAAATAAAATTGTACTTTGATTTTGTTCCTCATGAGGTTTTGCATCAACAATACAGAATGGTGAATTGGTGATTTTTAGATGTTTAAATGGGAGGATAAAAGAATTTATATAGCTATATACGTGTGGTCAAGAAGTGCTGGAAACACTCAGCAAGTTAGTCAGAACCTGTGAAGAGAACTACCAAGTTAACATTTCAAATAGCCTCCAAGAGAAAAAAAAGCATAGTAGATCAGAATTTAAAAAGACACAGAGAAGGGAAAAAGCACACAAATAAATAAGTAATAGTATGAATTGTAAAATGTTTACAATGGAAGAGAGGACATGTTTACATGGTTCAAGTTTCAGTCTCCTTACATTCACCCATGATCACCAATATCACCTTGATAGTCAATGTTCCTTGAGTTATTGCTGTTACCACTTCATGAATTACTGCCTCTGCACTATCACAGAACTGCATGCATGTTCTCTTCAGCAGGACTGAGTGTTTGTACAGGTCCTCATTTCAATAATACATTCTTCATCTCATTCAGCATTTCTTTCAAAAACAACATGACATTTCTTAAAGCAACAAGGGCCATAATATCAACAACTCTTCGGGGCCAGCCCGACCAATTAGAAATGGGTAATAAATGATGGTGTAGCCAGCCATTTTCACATCCCATGAACGAATTAAAAAAAAAACGAATCACCTAATCCCTTGTCCTTTTCACTTTCTTACAATCCCATTTGTCTTTTATTTTCGCCCCTTGTCAAATTTCCACTATCCTCTTCAATGTTCCCCTTTTACTTTAAACAATCCTTTGTCAACTTCAACCCATTCTGACCCTTGGCTCAGTGAACTCCTAGTTTGACATGATGCTTTGCTACTTTCATCTTGATTGTTAATTTTGGTCAAAAGGATTTCCCACCCCTTCATATCTGATCCCTTCTGCTGTCTTCATCAACTCTGATCTATCATGAATCTTTTCTCTAGTCTCCTATGTTCTCAATATTTTCATCAAATATCACTGATATGTTACAAGGCATCAGTTTTCCACTCCCCTCACTCATCCAAATCTATGTTTCATAAGTTTGAAATGCTGATTCGTTCAAGTTTCACCCTTATCAAATCTGCTGCCGTGGGACCGCTGTTGTTGCATACCACAAAGATCCCCATTTTGATAAAGCCAACTTACATTATACACTGCACTTCTTATCTGCTTTTGAACTATGCCCTACTACTAAACAAACACTCAATTTCCCAGATGGTTGCTACCTCATTTCTTCTTGCAATCCTCCTCCTCCTCACTGCTTCCAACCTAAGTACCACAATTTCATAAGTTAGCCTTATTCTAACTACTCCTCAAGACACACAAAGAGGACATTAGTACATCGATCATTTCAATTTACTTCTGTTCCACAAAACCAATTTTTTTTCAGCTTGACATTACTTTATCTTCCCCACCCACCACTGTTCTGTTCAAATTCACCAAATTAAATTCATTTCATTGAATTTGTTCAAACTGACAGATTCACATCTGATAGCAAAAATGGTATGTTTGGGATCAGAAAACCAGTATTTTTTCCGATGAAAACTATTGATCCACAAGTTTTTTACATCATCATCCTTCCTCTGGATGGCCCAAGGTCTTTTCTTTGATAACTCTTCCAGCCAATTCCCATCCACCATCACTCTACTCAAACTGGCTGAATATGTTCTCATCTTAAATAACTTCCTTAACTCCACTTCAAAGAAATAAAAGACTTAGGTCTAAAAGAAATAATTTGGATCCTGGCACCATCTGCCTTTTTGAAAAGGCCATAATCAAAGTCACAAACAAAGGGGACAGTTCTCCCATAGCTAAGTTAAATTCGCATAAAAACTGGAGTTTCAAATTGAATTTTCCACACTCTGAGCACTGCAGAGTGTATTAGTGTAAATCATGCTAAAAAGCTGTGGGTGGGGCTAATTCCTGCTGGAGGGGCTGGTAACATAGCACTGAACGGGCCACTGCGCATATTCGCCAATCTGTCAGCGCCGAGATCGGTGCGTGCATTAAATTGGCGTGCGTTGTCAGCCAATTTAATTGCTGGCCAGCCCTGCGATCCCAAATCATTGGCCTAGCGACTCCCCCACGGCCCGACTCCCCTGTTGGCGCCATCCCCCTACTGGGCATGTCCTGCCAGACTCAATCTCTCCCCGATCTCCCAATCCTCCCCACTTCCCCACTCAGATGGTCAGCCCTGATTGCTGGCCTCTCTTTCTCTGCTCATGATCCCAAATACAAAGTGGCATTGTGACCTCCCATCCTCACAGCCCCAGAGACTCCATCCATAATAGAACCCACTCCCTCGGCATTGCTTGATATCCTATAGGCAGAGCCAAGGTGCCCCTTGAGCACCTCTGCTCCTACATCCTATTTCATATGAAGGGTTATACCTGAAATGTTAACTTCTCAGTTGTCTCCATGTTTTGACTAACTTGATAAATGTTTCTAGCATTTGCTATTTTGTTTCAGATTTACAGTTTTAGTTTTTGTATCTGCATGTATGGATTTGTATGAAAAGTACTCTCTTGTACATCATATCATGCTGTATCATTAAAACTAAAGGTGTTTTAACCCATTTTTTGAAAGACTTTGTTGAGCTGTTTTCTGTAACTACTTTTTAATCTGTGTCATACTAGAATAAAAATTAATGTTTCAGTCTTGCGAATTGTATTAAAAACATTTGCAGGAAAATCTCTGTTATCCAACACATTCCCAGAATGGGAGATGCTGGTTAATCAATTCTGCCTATTAACTGAGATAAAAGGTAACTTCTGTCTTTTCATCCAATGAGAAAGCAACAGAATGATCAGCAGATTTTGAGATCTCAAAAGGTGTGGAAGCACACAAATCCAGTGGCACTAAGGAGAGATGCTGCTGCACAGCAGTGAAACTAGAGTCAGGACAGGTTCTAATAATTATTACCAATGAATTTGACATTGTTAATCAAAAAACATGTCTGGCGCCAGAATTCCTGTTAATAGAAAATTCCGGTCAGCAGAGTATCTGATGACAGAAGTTTTACTGTATATTTCACTTGTGATAAAAAAAGGTCTCAACTGAGGGGGACTAAGTGGGTAAATGGACAAAATACTATTATTGAGAGACAGAATATTCAGAATATTGTTTTATAAAAACATTGGAATGAAAGATTAATAATGTCATTAAAATGTTCTTCAAAATGGATTTAAAGACAATAGAGTAACATACAACTAGATTGACGACCTACAGACTGCTTTTAAGAAACAATTTACTTTTTCAACAATTGAAACTTTTCTCAAATGGACTGCACATGTCAACAACGTGATGGACTTTTATAAGGATGACCATTATAGAACACTTTAGATTCACTATAATGCACATTTTGGAATCCAGCCAAAGACAAGCATCTCATATTAGCACCATAATTAATAACACATTAGGCAATACAAGTACAAATAGTCCAAACAAAATGACAGAATTATACTGTCCAAGTAATGTATTTAAACATCAAAAATTTTTAATGAAAGCAAAAGGCCAACAGCTACTTGGACCTGCAGTACGTTAGCTTATGCTATCTGACTCACATACATGAAAGGCCACTAGTCTTTTTTAAAGAATTCCAGGCAACTTCCTATCTCTCCAAGTTATTAAACAATTATTAATGTGAGTGGGTTGCCATACAACATCTAAGCCATAACCTTGGACAGGGGAGGATGGGTTAAGGGGAAAAAGTGGCATTTTAATGTGCAGAAAGACAAGCAAAGTGCCAAGCCATCAAAAATATGTAAATGGGTAAGAAACCTACGGCAAGCCTAAGCGCACAAAAAGGCATGGCTTACTCTTTTATATGGGCTCAATGAAGAGCAAGTGTCTCATGAACAAAATAAGTTTAATCCACTCTGGTTTGTAGTATGGCATTAGCTCATTTCATGTCAACAATCTGCTATTATAATGTTTAAAATATTCAAATGATCTTTGTGGCTTTATATTATTTATTGCATGGAGGTATGCTAATCCTAAAAATAGTCTTCAAGGTGAAGCCAAACGGAACACAGCATATTGATGTACTAATGTATGTTATCTTGGAAGAATAATAAAGACTGATTCGCTTGTTGTGCTGAGTTCCCTATATTAGAGCACTAAGGCTGAGGCATTGACTGAAGTTTGGTCATATCTTTCTGAGTCGGGGTGGAGTGGGATAAAAATATAAATCAATAGAAGTCAGGCATATATAACTAAGCTTCTTCACAATAACTGGCTTAACATTACTTCTGAAGCTATCTACTATGTGTTTTGTAACAAAAATTAATAAGCTTAGAGCCTCAGGCTACATCATCTAATTCTCATTCATATTACAGGAATGCTTTGGGAGCACAAACTTCATCAGCATCAACCCTCAAGCAGAAACAATTCAATGTTCTTGCTGTCAGAGGCAGCAACGAGCTCTTGAGACTATTGTCAGCTAACCAAACTGCTAATGTTGGAAAATACAAACAACAGGTACTCTGACAGCAAATAGATCAGGGCAAAGAAATGGGAGTCTGGCTGTGGGCATTACCAGCCAGTCATTTCCCCAACTCTGCAATAACTGCAGCTGCACAGGATTTGCATGGCATGTCAAGACCCACGTAAGTACCAGATAACAGCATTCAACTTAGTTCAGACACATTAAATGTAAAGAGAAGAGCGTATTTAATAATAGCCAGTAACAATGATACAAGTCAGAAATAGCAACAGCTCTTTCAGCCTCTCTATATATGTGCAGTTACTTTCCCTGCTGTTGCCAAATCCATCAAGCAGTATTAATGCGGGCTGAACTTAGAAACAGGAGTAGCCCATTTAGCCCCTCGAATCTGGTCTGCCATTCACTGGGACCATGCTTAATTTGCAGCCTAACTTCATACATCTTTGCTCCATCTCCTTTGACAAACAAAAAGCTGCAATCTAAGTTTTAACATTAAGAAATGATCTAATATCAATTAATGCTTGTGGAAGAGAGTTCCAAACTTCGACCAGTTTTTGTATGAAGAAATGTTTCCTAACTTCATTCCTGAAGATTCTGATTATGTCCCCTACTCCTAGACATATCAGAAATAGTTTCTCCCAATCTACTCTATTGGTTCCCCTTAATATCCTCATAGAATCTTTATAGTGCATAAGGAGGCCATTTGATCCAGCAAGTCTGCATTTGCTCTCTGAAAGAGAATTCTACCTTGTTCCACTACCCTGCCTTATCCCTTTAATCTTGCAGTCTTTCTTTTCAGATAGCAATCCAATTCCCTTTCAAACATCTGATCAAACCTACAACCCTTTCAGACAATTCATTGCCAGACCCCAACCATCCTCTGGGTGAAAATATTTTAACTCACATAACTTTTTTTTTGCCAATTATTTTGAAACTGCACCCTCTAGTTTTTTATGCTCTGAGTGGGGACAGTTCCTCACTATGTACCTGTCCATACCCCTCAAGGTCTTGAATACCTATTAGTCTTCTCTTCTCTAAGGAAAACAGTCCCAACCTACTCTCAAAGCTACGATTCTGTATGCCTAGAATCATTCTTGTGAATCTCATCTGTACCCTCCCCAATGCCTTCACATCTGTCTCAAAAATGGCATGCAGAACTAGACACAGTACTCCAGATGAGACCTATACAAATATCTTATCCAATTTCAACATGACCTCTTTGCTCTTGTACTCAGTGCCCCTATTAATGAAGCCAAAGAAACCATGTGCTTCATTATATGCCCTGCTATCTTCAATGACTAGTGTACATATACTGAAAGGTCCCTCTGTTCCTGTACCTCCTTTAAAGTTTCTGCCTTTATTTTCTATCACCTCTCCATATTCTTCCTGCCAAAATGAATCACCTCCCACTTCTTTGCACTGAATCTCATCTACCACTTGTGTGCCCAGTTCACCAAGTTGACTACGTCTTTTGTAGTTCAAGACTATCCTTTTCACAGTTGACAATATTTCCAATTTTCATATCATCTGCAAATTGTGAAATCAGCCCTGAATACTAATGTCTAGGTCATTAATACACATCTTGAAAACTTTGATCAAATATAGAATAGAAACGCTACAGAACAGGAGGCAGCCATTCAGCACACAGAACCTGCACTGACTCTTCAATACAGTATTTTACCCAGACCCTATTCCCACTAATTCCCCTAACCTACATACCTTGAGACACTAAGGGGTAATTTAGCATGGCAAATCCACCTATCCTGCACATCTTTGGACTGTGGAAGGAAACTGGAGCACCTGGAGAAAACCCACATTGACACAAGGAGGGCATACAAATACCACATTGACAGTCGCCTAAGGCCAGAATTGAACTTGAGTCCTTGGCACTGTGAGTCACTGTGCTGCCCTGCCACCCTCTGCCTTCTAAATCTGAAGGAAAACAATCCAGGTTTGCGTAATTTCACCTCATAATTTAACCCTTGCAGTTCAGGTATCATTCCAATAAATATGTTCAGCAGAACCTCAGTTATACAAAACTGATGGCAGTAAAGGCTATGCCCAATTTGGTACTCAATTACACAGGCTAGAGCATCCACGTTTACTTTCTGATTTGTGCCTGGTTGCCTGATCTCTCCCAGGGTTCCTATTCCCTGGGCAAAAGGAGGTGGGAAAAAGCAGTCAGCATTCTGATTCTTGCTTACTATCATATTGGTTCCTTTTGGAAATTGAGAAATTGGCAGATAGAGTTTAACTCTCTACTGAAGAATGTTATTTGGATGAGGTAACATATAGAAGCTATGAAAATACATTTGCTATTAGTTAGCATTTTCAGGGGAGCTGGTGAGTTAAGAAAGAAAAAAACACTGCTGTGTTTTTGTTTAAACTATTCAGGTTCACTTAACTAATTCAGTAATGCATCAGTTTGAGAACAGTACAGAAGATCACAAGAAAGGAATTGTGAGCAACTGCTTCATTTCATCTTATATTCTTAGAAAATACCAGATAATAAACTCTTATTCAGGCATTAATCTCTATCTGTATTAACTATTCTCCTTTGCGCATGATAAACACATGTGCCATATTTGGTACATTCCAACGAATAAGAAGTTCAAGGCACTGATCTCTGTGGCACATAATCATTCCATCTTGCCAACCTGAAAATAACCCATTTGTACCTACTCTCTGCTCTCTTTCAGCCAGCCAGTTTTCTATCCATGCCTTTTATTTTTCGCACTAACCGTTGATGAGCCACTTTATCAAATGACACGTAAGTCCAAGAATGGAAGCCAATCACCAATGCTGGCATTCTGAATAATAGAGTATTGCTCAAAATAGAAAAAAATCCAATAGAAGCTACACTATCTTTGGCTACACACAAACAGTAAAGAAATAATTGGACTGTTAATGCTTGAGTGGAATTGGGTTGAACTGAGGATTTACAAAAAACAAAATTCAGAAAAAAATTAGAAATAGAAACTAAATAATGAAGTAAGTGGTTTCCTTAGGGATTCAAATAGACTGGTGCTTAGTGTTATAGCCATATTGCTCAGAACCAGAGCTGGCAGGAGGAGAGGAAAAGATAAGTTTGATTGCCACTTCACATTATGAACAATTGTCATGTGAAGGAATCACATCATGCAGCAACAAAACTCTGCATGACCAACTCTAGCAACCCCCTCCTAGCTATCTTGTATTGTAATAATTACTGCTGCAGCTTGCATTTTTATAGTCTCCTTAAAAGAGAAAAATATTCCAACATGCTTTATAGATGCATAATCAATCAAAACAGGTTTGCAATGCAATGAAGAAAGTAAGCAAGAGGGTGACCAGAAGTTTGATCAAAAACGTATGATTTAAGCATTTGTCTTAAAAGAGGGAGATGGTAAGGCACAAGAGTTTAGGGACGGAACTCCAGAGTATGGGACCTACAAGGATGAAAACGTAAATGCCAGTGCTGGAGGATATGTAAGGGGGATTTCATAGGAGTTACTTTAGTATAAAACTGGCAGCAGGAAAGGCCCTTGTGTCAAGTGAGTGAAAAATAGATATTTTGTTTTCAAAGAAAATAAGTGTCATTTTTTAAAGTTTCAAATCAACTTCCCTCAATGCTGTAGAAAAAGTAATGAGTTAGTTACAAATCTCGCCCAATTCCCAAAATGCTTGCGAAAACATATTGCTAGAGATCCTTCACAGTGCTTAGGTGATAAAGGCATTAATCTTATTGTAGAAATCAAGTTTGTGGTTGCTCATTATCTGATTCCTGATAAATGACAATGCCTTTCAGATAGAACATATTAAAATGACTTACTGCTATAATTAAAGCAGATTTCACTTCACTGTTGAGAGGGAAGTAATAGATTTGGACAGATAAGAGCAACTTTTGTGTGGTGTGCATATATGCGTGGTGATTATTTATGGATAGTGGAGCTACTCAAGCTTTTTACGTAGCCAGTTTAATTCTTCTATGCCAGATAATAAGTTTGGTTATTAAAAATAGTAAGGCTCAGCTGGCGGAGAATTAGAAAATAGGGCAAGGGTATGCCCAATGTTCATAATTGGAGTTCAACATGTATTAAACAGTGCAATATTGCAGTTTTTGCACAATCAAGTTCTACGTATTGATTCTATTCCACTTCTCTTCAACGAATGTAATTGAATCGCATTTTAAATTTGTTTCAAATTAAAAATGAAAATACTAAAGAACAACAATTGTGTAAGTTACTTAATTTAAAATATCCACTTCTCTGATAGAAAAGCCATGGACATGTCTCGTAACAGCATAATACCATGCTAACATGTCTAATGAGCATGGGTGTGGATTGTCAATTTAATTGACATAGAAACACATGTACACATCTTAAAATTGCATGAGTTTGAAAATAAAAGCTTAATTTTATAAAATTACACTTCACCTGCAAGATGAGTCTTCTCTTGGCTTTGGGCACAGAGTTGGAAGATTGTATAAAGAAGACCTTCAGCAGAAGACATCTGCAAACATCCCTTGACGGAGCGGAAAAAATTAGATGCCAAATCACAAATGAAGGAAAGCGATGGCTCCAGAGCTCCAGATTTATATGAGTCCGTCGAGAGATCCTTGGAAAGCGCATTGTGCAGTCTAGCTATTATTCTTTCAATATACACCTCATCAATCAAGAACTCTATTAAAAAAAATAAAATTAAAAGATACAACTTAATTCAAGACCATGTGGATTCCTTTGTGAAGCTATAATCTAATTTTAGCTTACATTATAAAATAAACATACGAACAAAGAGCTGGAGTAGACCACTCAGTCCCTCAAGCTAGCTTCACCATTTAATAGAATCATGGTTGATCTGATAGTAAGCTCAGCCACTCTTGATGATCCATCACCCGTCCTTGCTTATGTGACAATACTGTGTCTTTAAAAATATTTCTTATGAGAGGAATGTTTTCTCTTTCAGCTCTGATTATGGTGCTGATTGTCTAAAAACAGCAGCTGATATGCTAAGCATGCAGAAAAATAACTGCTCCGAATTAGTGGGAGTTGTCTAAGTTAATGCAGTTATTTTTTTTTAAGATTGTCTCCTGGGGTTTCAGAGTGGGATTTAATTAGGTTGGTTGACTTGAGCGTCATGTGCTAATGGCTCTAAGATACAGAGAGACAAGCAGGTAGTTGTGTTTGAATTTGAAAAATACAGTTCTTTCTCTCTCCTGCTCTCTATCTCTCTGGAAATTGAAGTCTAGGACTGGCTGGAAGTCTGCAAAAAGCAAGAAGTATTTTTCTTTCTCCCTCTCTCTGTGGAGTTCTGCTATATAAAGACAGGTTGTAGGGACAATTCATTTGTTTGAATTAATGAGGGGACAGCAGTTGATATGAGTTTTATAAATGGTTTTCTTTTATTGAACAAAACTTCAAAAATAATTAACATGACAGAAGCGAGAAGAGCATTCTTAAAGACTGGCTTCACAGCCAGACCTTGTACAAAAAAATGTACTGAGACGAGCAAGATCTAAGAACTGAACTAAACACGTACTGAAATGAAAATGTATTTCAATCTTTATCTCATTATTGGAAGTGTTTTTCCCATGCCATCTATGTCTATGAAAACAGCTCTTGCAGCTGCTATTATGAAAAACTCGTTTTACCTGCATTTTATACCCTTTAGGAATGCAGTCAATTTTTAGCTAATCTAGCATCCTTCTGAGTTTTAAAATGTTGTCAAGTTAGCAGCATTAGTTAATCATGTCAGTCTTGCATTTAAATGTAATTGCATATGCAGAAATATATTAAAATGAACTATTTGCCTGAATGAAGCAAACAAGGTTAAGCGTACATTGGATCGCTCACAAGTCTTTCTCTGGAGACTGATATCCAAGAGAGAGAAGACAGTTATCTCTCTGTATCCCTGTCCAGAGATGTTAAAAGGCTGGAGACTGGCAGCTCATGCAAGCCTGTGAGTTTTCTCTAACTGATTCTGAAGAGGAGTTTACATTTATGAAGAATATTGCTTGAATTGGAACCAACAGAGATAGTCAGCAATTAAGAATTATACCTTGTCATGTTCAAGTATTTCAATTTGTAAAAGTTGTGATAATTCTTTTAAACTGCACTATTATATGTTTTAATAAAATCTTCCAAGTGAGTCAATAGAATCACACCTGGAGCAAAACACCTTATGCTCACTAGTGGCAAAATCAAAAAGAGTTGGGGTCTAGACTAACTTCATTATATACTTTGGAGTTTCCTAACACTCCAAAGGTCCTAACACTTACCAATAACCTATCCACCTCTGCCTTAAAAATATTCAAAGACTATGGTTCAATAACCTTTTCAAGAAGAATTCCAAAGACCCATGATCCTCAGAGAAATAAATTCACCTAATCTCTGTTTTAAATGAGCAACCCTTGTTTTAAACTGGTTACCTCTAATTCTAGATTGTCCCACAAGAGGTAACATCCTCTCCACCTCCACTGTCAAGATCACTCAAGATCTTATGTTTCCACCAAGTCGCCTCCTACTCTTCTAAACTCCAGAAGATAGATGCTTAGCCTACCTAATCTTCCCTCATAAGTCATTCCCTCTATTCAAGGTATTAAGTTTGGTAAACCTTCTCTAAATTACTTTCAATGCATATACATTCTCTTTAAATGAAGTGAACAATATTGTATACACACTCCAAATACGGTCTCACTATGTGCAACTGAAGCATAATCTCCCAACATTTGTAGTTAATTCCCCTCGTAATAAATAATAACATTTCATGAACTTTCCTGACCTGCTAACTACCTTTTGTGATTTGTACACTAGGATACCCAGATCGTTCTGCAATCTCTCACCTTTTAGATAATATGCTTCTTTTTTATTCTTCCTGTCAAATGGACAATTTCACATTTCCTCATATTATACTCTGTTTGCTAGACCTTTGCCGACTCAAACTATATACTTTTACAGTCTTCTTGTATCCTCCTCGTAACTTACTTTCCTTGCTAATCTTTGTATCAGAAAATTTGGCAACTATCCCTTCATCCAAGTCATTGTAAATAGTCAAGATTCTGAATGGACCTCTGTGGCACACCACTCTTTACATCTTGCCAACCTAAAAAAGACCTATTCTCTCCACTTCCTGTCCACCAGTCAATCTTCTATCCATGCCAAGATGTTATCTCCTATAGCATAAGCTTTTATGTTTCGCAATATCCTTTGATGTGTCACTTTATCAAATGCCTTCTGGGAATGTAAGTATACTATATCCTCTGGTTTCCCTTCATCTACAGCACGTTATTTCCTCAAAGAATGCCAATAAGTTAGTTAAACATGATATTGCTTTCATAAAAACATGTTGACTCTGCCTGATTATCTTGAACTCATCTAAGTACCTGATATGACTTCTTTAATAATAGCTCCTCACATTTCCCTTGCTGTTCCTTATATTCCTTCCACCTATCTTTGCATAATTTTATGCTTTTCTTCAAATGTGATGCTATTGTGAATCTTTTGAGTTAACCACTGATGGTAGGTCCATCCCTTAGACTTTTTCCTCACTCATCGGAATGTATCTTCTGCGCATTCTGACACATCCCCTTAAATAGTTGCCATGGCATCTCTGTTGACCCATCCCTTAATGTGAAGCTAATCGGGCTGTAGCTTCCCACTTTTTTCTCACTTCCTTTTTGAATAATAGAGTTACGTTGGCTATTTTCCAATCTAAAGGAAATTTCCCCAAATTGAGGGAGTTTTGGAAAATTAAAATCTTAAACTTATCCCTTCCCTCATCCCTAGGTGGAGAAAGCATCTTGACCCTGCCTGCCTTCACTATAACAGATCCAATATTGGTGATCAAAGCTTCTATTGGTCCTCTAATGCACAGCAAGACTCATTTTTACTACAACTTTAGAATATGGTATGAGGAAAGTTACAACTTGTTTTCAATCATGACTCAAAGGGAGTGACTGAAGTTTCATTCTTCAAAAATGATACATCAGCCCAGAAAAGTGATCACCAGATTTCTTTTTCTCTATGTGAAATCAAACGGGCAAAATACTGCAAAAACAATTTGATCTTGTACATTTGTGTCACAAAATACAAAGAAATCTATGCAAGCAAGATTTTTCTGTATATCTCTATAATGAAAATTGAGATCTTGCTATGTCAAGATGGGAAAGGGAAATAAATTCTACACATTTAGAAAGGTTCAAGATTTTAAAAGCTAACACTGCATACATGAAAAACAGAATATTGTAAATTATTCATGAGTGATTAAAAAATAAAGAACTTATTCACAGCTAGTCAAAATGATTCTTTTTACTACTCATTTCTGGAAACAAATTAGGATACAAATCATTGAAGAAAACTGTGAATTCTTATCAATTGATAAGCAGGCTTATTTAACCTTTCCATGGCTTCCAAGACCACGATTAGGAAGATTAAGCAATCTGAATGTTCTGTGTATGCATACACATAGAGATGAATGTTCTAATCGTATCTGCCACAGGGCTTGTCATGGATGGGCTGGTAAATTTGGCAGACCATGTAAAGTCCACAGATCTCAGGTGGGAATTTCTGGTTTTGCTGCAGGTGTAAACAGTCAGTCCCATCCATAAACTCAAACTCAACAGCAAAAAAAAAATCACAAGACTCCCACATGAACCCAGACCTAAACAAATCATTGCAAAATGATTGGACGGCACAGTAGCAGAGTGGTTAGCACTGCCGCTTCACAGCTCCAAAGTCCTGGATTCAAATCCCAGCTCAGGTCACTGTCTGTGTGGAGTTTGCACGTTCTCCTCGTGTTTGTGTGGATTTCCTCCGGGTGCTCCGGTTTCCTCCCACAGTCCAAAGTTGTGCTGGTTAGGTTGATTGGCCATGCTAAGCAAATTGCTCCTTAGTGTCTAGGGATGTGTAATTTAGAGAGATTAGTGGGTATAATATGTAGGGATATGGAGGTAGGGCCTGGGTGGGATTGTGTTCAGTGCAGACTCGATGGGCCAAAGGGCCTCTTTCTGCATTGTAAGTTTCTATGATTCTAAAATGTGTTTATTTAGAATCTCAATTGCAGATGAAGTCAACTATTTTTAGTATAAAAAATATACTAAGCTTTTTCAATATTAAAGAGGAATTAATTTTCCAATAAAAGTTAATAAATAACAGAATATCAGCAAGTATTTTTCCTTTCACTATTTTTACTAAAGTCAATAGAAAGAATCTTTGAAACAGAGTAGTCAGAGTAGTGACCTATTCAGTCCTTCAAGCATGTTGTAGCATTTAGATCATGGCTGATCAGTTCCTAAACTCCCTTTGGCCCCCTTTGATTTACAGCATTATTACACTACCTTTACAAACATCAATCAATTCCAGACTTTAAATTGTCACCTAGCGCAGCTTCCACAACCTTTCAGAGGAAGCAAGTTCCAGTTTGTCAATGCACCTTTGGGAAAAAGGGATTTCCTGGTATTACTCCTAAAATGTCTCAGTTCAATTTAAAGGTTGTGCCTACCTGCTCTGGATTCCTCAATCTAAGGAACTGTTTTCTGATTTTAAACTCCTCAATGAGATCATATTTTGATTCTGAGAATGTGGGACTTGCTACCACAAGGAATAGTGCAGATGCATTTAAGGAGATGTTAGGCAAGCATATAAGGTTAGAGAGTTATGACCTGCTAGATGTAGATGAGGAAAAATAAGAGGAGGCCTTAGCATAATGACAATATAGACTGGTTGGGCTGAATGGCCTGTTTCGTGCCATATATCTTATGTAGTACATAATAACAAGTGGCACTCTGCAAGGTTCTTGTATGAAACTTCTGCACGTACCATTATTGATGTGCTTGGACAGAGCTAGGCGAAGTAGCACCCAGCTCTGAGAGTGAACATCTTTTGGCCAATTGCTTGTTATTCCAATTGTACAGAGCTTGTCAGTTAAAAAGACCAGCTTCTCTCCCAATATTTCTCCTTTCAACCAATCAGAAATAGCAGCATATTTAACTGGATCCACACACGCCTGAAAGAAACAGGTTGGAAGCAGGTAAGAATAAATACTATCATGCAATATAATTATTGCAATTAGTTATTTTGAAAAAAGTAATGTTTATAAACATGAATATTGCTGAAAAGAGAGACATGCTGCCATTGCTTTTCATTTTGCACGCATCAGAGCAAATGTAAGTTTCAAATGATCCCAACAATTTCTACTACAGGAGAAAGGGGCAAATAAAATTGGCTGAGTGGTTGCCACAGAAAGCATTGAAGAACTATAGGCTTCCTAAAATCCCGGATTATGCAAAAACATGCAAAGGTTTAGAATATTCCTTTCGTTTGCAGAGAACAATAATTAGGGATGGGCAATAAATGTTGGTCTGGCCAGCGACGCCCATTTCCTGTAAAATGAATTTAAAGGAACTGATCCCTGCATTTCCAATCAGCACTTGTAGTATAAAATGTCACAATCATTTGAAATTTTACATTCCAGCAATTGTCCTAATAAAAACAAAGCAAAAAGATTCAGCAATATGTCTCCCTCTTCAGCAATTTTCCAGTTCTGTACTATCAAGTGATTGTTTATAAACTTCTGAATATCTTGTTGTAAATTAAATCAAATAGTTACTTAGGTTTAGTTTCTTGGTTTTGACAATCAAAAAACACATTACCTATGGCATTAGTTCCTTCTACCTCTAAATATTTAAAATTGGTGCAGAAATAATACCATCTTTTTCACGCAAGTTAAAATTGTTGAATGTGTTGCAAGATTTCATTTCAACTTTATCAATGGAGAAAACCATGGTAAAACTGTCAACATGAGCTTGTAATACCAGCTATGTGTATAGGAATTGATGAAAATGGCCAATTTCCAACTTAAATTGTCACATATTAACAAATGAAGCAGATGTTGAAGACAAACAGCTTCTTTGGTCCTCAAAGTACAAACCAACTACAAAGAATTTTAATTAAAATTCCGAGTTCAAGTATTTTTACACAGTATGCTATGTACGTAATCAAATGACTTAGAAATTTTCTGAACTTTACATTTTGAAAGCCGAATGAGTATCAGCTGATTCAAAATGAAATCCATTACCCATTTATATTACTGTTGGACACGTAAGCTAAATTTATGACCATGCAAGAAAACCTGCACTTCTATTTTCAATGAAGTGAGAGATGTGTGAACTCCCAAAGAACTAGTGTTTCTGACACTCTAAATTCTACAAATAAACATCAACAATTTGAAAAATTACCTTTTGTACAATGAGAGACAAGATGAGCCATCCTTTTTCCATCTACAAAAAAAAAACAATTTTCTTCAGTGAAGAGGTAATATTATAACAACTTGCATTTATATAGCATCTTTAACACCTGAACTATACCATGGTGTTTCACGGAGATGTCAAACAAAATTAGATGTGGAGTCAAAGTGTTTATTAGAAGTTGTGACTGAAAGACTGTGGTGTCAATAGTAGCCACGATGTGGAGGTGCTGGTGTTGGACTGGTTTATTTGAAATCATAAGCTTTCAGAACACTGCTTCTTTGCCAGGTGAAGTGATGAAGGAACAGTGCTCGAAAGCTTGTGATTTCAAATAAACTGATTGGAGTATAACCTAGTGTCATGTGATCTCTCATCTTGACTGAAGGCTTGTTAGATTTAAAGGAAAGTCTTGAAGGAGATGAGAAGGGCAGAGGGATGCTGAGATTTAGGGTCAGAATTTAGAACTCAAGTCCAAGGCAGGTGTGGTTGGGTGAACGAGATCGAAGATTGCTCGATACCTTCTGAATGTTTAATGAAAATAAATAGAAGCTCATCCAAAACTCTATGGTGGACAAGCAAATTGACAACATGGAGGCAGCGGAGGGATTTAGAGGTTCTCGAGAGGTTTAATTAAGTGCCTTTGTAATTTTGGTAAGTAACTTGGAAAGGACAGAAGCGCAGAGAAAGATGACACATAAGAAGCTCTGATCAGGTCACAGTACTGGCTTGTCACTTGGGCAAGCACTGTGAAAAGTGGGAAATTAAATAATTCAAATAGGGTAGAAGAAACCAATAACAATGTAGAGAAATTAAAGATCAATGTTAAAGCTTTCGCCAACTCAGAGAAGACTTGGTAAAAGAACATCCATGCTGTGTCCAGCTACAACCTCATGTCACCGTATTTGGATGAACCAGGTTTCCATGACATACAATAAGGACACTGCTACATTAACATCTCTGTGGCTCTGAAAGCTCTAAAAGCTCTAATCTGTACTATCCTGAAGCAATTCATTCATTGGAATTCAATCCTTCTGCACCTGAGCCAGAACTACAGAAGACAGGATTTAAACTGTGACCTGTAATTCAGACTCAAATTATCATGTGTTAGGATTCCACTTTTACTTTCAATTTGAAAGGATCTGGTATAACTATTGCTAATACAGTGGGCTCAATTTTACAGCTGGATTTGGGATCTCGATGGGAACCAATATGCCAGGAATTGGAATAGGTCAGCAATTTTCCTGGAGGCCATTTTCTAATTAGCTGCTTTGGTGCTTGATGTCCAATTGAGGATGGCAGGCATGATGGAGAGGCTACAGAACCAATTTAGAAAGTTGGAAGCTCTAAAATATCTTCCCCATTAACCCAGTGGAAGGAACTTTGTACAAACCTAAAAATGAAGTTGTACTGTCAATCGTTAGACAGCACAATTTGCATTTGTTGCAGTTGATTTAATCCCATGGTCCTTAATTTATAGACACGCCTCACTGCTACGTTACTTTAGACTTGGCCAGATGGGCCACAAGACTGGGAGATCCAAGATCAACAATTTATGAACCTAAACACAGATAGTACTGCAATTTTTTTCCCTGTTTGACTATAAACCACAGGAATTGTACACGGTTCTCATCTTATAACTCAACTTTCCACTTATTTCAAACACACTGAACTCCAATAGCAACCTGTTCCTGCCCACTTCCGTTGTCCCTTTCATTCCAAGTCATTTTACTTGTACTCCATATTCACTAGTTTTCACAATTGGCACCATGAAAGCTGCATGAAAAAAGAGGAAAATTGTTGCAGAAACAAACTGATAATTGAAAATAAAGGAAGTTACAGAGAAGTGGGATAAGAATCTGGCACTCTAAATGTTTCAGATGTGAGGAAAAACTTTATTCACACATTGAGTGTTCATGATCATGAAGGTGATGAAAATAGAGATCATAACTAATTTCAAAAGACAGTTGGACAGCACTTGAAGGAAATAAACGAGCAGAACTTCGGAGATAGCGCTGGGGCCAATGTCTGATTGAATTGCTCTTCGGAGAGCAGGCATGAAATTAATGTGCCAAATGCACCCCTTCTATGCTGCAATGACTGTATCTTCTTCTGGGATCAGAGTCCATTGCAGGCAAAGCATGAACAACTGCAAAACTGTCTTAAACATAGAACATAGAACAATACAGCACAGAACAGGCCCTTCAGCCTTCGATGTTGTGCCGACCAAAATAAAAAGCAATGCCCCTCCAAACTAAACCATTCCCTTCTCTTCCATATACTTATCAATTAACCTCTTAAACGCCACCAAACTTGGCGCATCTACAACAGCTGCAGGCAGGGCATTCCACTCCCTAATCACTCTTTGAGTAAAGAACCTACCTCTGATATCCGTCCTATAACTCATACCCCTTAATTTAAAGCTGTGTCCCCTCGTGCTAGCTTTCTCCATCCTAGGAAAAAGGCTATCACTGTCCACCCTATCTAAACCTCTAATCATCTTATATGCTTCAATAAGATCCCCTCTTAGCCGCCTCCTTTCTAACGAAAACAACCTCAAATCCTTCAACCTCTCTTCATAGGACCTGCCCTCCATACCAGGCAACAACCTGGTAAACCTCCTCTGTACCCTCTCCAATGCCTCCACATCTTTCTTATAATGTGGGGACCAGAACTGCACACAATACTCCAAGTGCGGCCGCACTAGAGTTTTGTACAGTTGCAACATGATGCTGCGGCTCCGAAATTCAATCCCCCTACCAATAAAAGCTAAGACTCCATATGCCTTCTTAACAACTTTATCCACTTGACTGCCTACTTTCAGGGATCTATTGACACATACACCAAGATCCTTCTGTTCCTCAACACTATTAAGAGCCCTACCATTAGCCCTATACTCTACACATTTATTGTTCCTGCCAAAGTGCATTACCTCACACTTTTCCACATTAAACTCCATTTGCCACCTCTCGGCCCAGCTCTGCAACTTGTCCAAGTCACTCTGTAAACTATAACACCCCTCTTCACTATCTACCACTCCACCGACTTTAGTATCATCTGCAAATTTACTGATCCATCCCTCAATACCCTCATCCAGATCATTTATAAAAATTACAAACAGCAGGGGCCCCAAAACAGACCCCTGAGGCACACCACTCGTCACCGAACTCCACGATGAATATCTCCCATCAACCACCACCCTCTGTCTTCTATCTGCCAGCCAATTCCTAATCCAATTAGCTAAATCACCCTGTTTCAGAACTATTGATCAAAGATTTAAAAAAAGTGGTAATAGAATTGTTGTTTATTATATTTATTCACCTACCTCAGAAATTTGATTCAATATTATTTTCCTTTCATTGTTATTGCAGCAATGAAAAACACTGTAGAGCATATCAACCAAAAAACTTAAGTCAGTTCTAGATTCTTGCACCCAGATTAGGAGTTTGTGAATCAGAAACTGTATAGCAGGGTTACTTGCTATCGCTTTCACTTCATTATTTGTTTCAAGGAAAGATACAACATTCTCTGGGTTGTTATTTTCCAGTAAAATAGAAAATAGCTTCCTTGATGGAAATGAGCTAACCAGTGTGGACAAGAATGTAAGATGCATTTCAGAATTCTGTTCATTAATAAAGGTCATGCTCAGTTTCGCAAGTTCATAGACAAGACCTTCCACAGGCACTGTTCTGGCAGGATGGTTATCTCCCACATATTCAGACTCCAAAGTATTCTTAGTTCCGAAAGTTAATTCTGTCAGATGACTGGTAACATTGTTATCACGATTCTTGGTTTCTTCTTCTTCAATAAATCTGATTTTTCCTTTCTTTTTCACTGATTGTTTCATAATGCTGTCAGGCTTTCTCAAGAACTTGAGCAAAGACGAGATTCCTTCCAACAAATTTTTGTCAGCTTCTGTACTGCCTACCCGAGACAGACAGGCTTGAGAAAGACCAACCCAAAAATCAGATAACAGTCTTCTGTATGCATCATCACACTCTTCTATATCTGGATTATAAGTTCGTTTTTCCCACGAGACAAGAGTATCTGCCAGTTGGGAGAAAGTGCTGGCTTGCAGTTTGGGATACTTCCAAGCAGAATATATAAGAGGTAGTAGCTGCAGAAAATAAGAAGTTCAACTTTATTTTTTCTGAAATTACACAATGTAAAACATTTTTTCTTTATTCTATATACTCTCAATCTGTATTTGTTCATGTTCTCCTTTCCACATGTCACATACATAACTTCAACTGTTTAAAATTTCTGACAAGCTATATACAAACCCGACATTCAGGCATTCTGATGTGTAAAATGTTAGCTATTAACAAATAAAAAGATTAAAAATATTACAAAAACAAAAATACTAAAAATCTTAGTAGGTCTGACAGCATCTATGGAAAGTGAATGGAACTAATGTTTCAAACCTGAATGACTCTTCATCAGATATAGATATAACAATGTTGCTATCTCCTAACTTTGACAAGGATACTTAAATTTCTAGTAACTGAAAAGATCGCATGGCAAAAGTTTAAGTTTTAAAACATTCACTGTAACAACAAACTAAAAGCAACATTGAACTCAACACTATTTGGTACAACTCGTACTTTAAACTACAGAAAAGATCCATCCCCCCACGTACTTACAGCCGAGATATCCCTGGCAATGGTTATATTATAAACTGTTCTTTAAACAGACACTTTATTCTTCTGGAGCCAAACTCAGTAGCCTGTTTTCAGTACTTCTTTTGCAGCTTGTAACATTTAATCCCAAAACTGATGTGTACTTCGGGTTTTACGGGAAATTCGTTCTCTCTACCCAAAGTTAGGCAAATCTATGAGCCTTTTTTAAATCCTTTAATCTGAGTGCATGCTTCCACCTGCATTGACAGTAGTGAACAACAGAAGCCATATTTTCCCTGCTTTCGATGCTGGATTAGCTGCTTCTATCTTCTGCTCTCCCTTAGATTCTCGCAGACTGACGTGTCCATGCGATTCAGTGATATCTTGACTCAACACTATAATGGCTTTCTGTGAATTTGCCTTCGCAAAGCCCATGCCTAGGACAAATTTAATCACTTGGGCCTTCTATCTTGTTGGAAATGTTAATTCGCTATTGTTTAGACTGCTAACTTCATTCTGCGCTGATATCTCAAAGTATAGCCTTTTATAAAGCATGGCATTCCTAACACCTCCCTGTGATTTTACTCAATCACTGCTCTTACCAATGTATACAATGTGAACATTAAGCAATTTCTTTTTACTAAGACAACCTGAGCTTGCCTTTAATCTTCAATAACCAAGATTTGTTATTGGACATAATTCAGAGCAGATCACATGACAACATTCATTCTTCCATTTTATCTTAAAGTAAAGAGACAGTCCAAGAATATAACAATCTTGCAGCCTTTGTATTTGTAACAACAGTTAAAGTAAATAATGACTTGATTAAAGCTAAATTTAAAAGACATGATGGTGTTTGTTATTTCTTAAGCATACAGAAGAGTGATAGGATGAAGATTTGTGTCCACAATTCTCCACACAGCAAGTTACCAATCCCATCTTTTGAACAAAACTACCAGTGGCCAGATATTCTGAGCAGTTTTGAATCCACAGTAAGAAGTCACATAACACCAGATTAAAGTCCAACAGGTTTATTTGGTAGCAGTTTTGAATCAGTAGGAAAATTGAGTGTTATAGCACAAAGGCAAGAAATTGGACTTCGTGAGTGTTAGATCAGCCATGATCTTATTAAATGGAAGAGTAAGCGCAATGGGCTGAATGGCCTATCTCTGTTCCTATTTCTTATGGTTTAATAGAAGGGAAAGATGCCATAGCCTGTTCCTTGGTATATGCACGATGCATAACTATTTTCTTAGACAAGGATATTTTGCAAGACGAAAAAATTCCAGAATGCAAACAGAATGAGAAAAATTCTCAAAAAAGAAAAACAAGGAAAAATCATCACTGGTGAAATGGTACCACAGTACAATAAGATGCATAATGGTGTTGATTAATGGGCTACAGACTCCCAGGCTCTTTCGAGTTTTCAATTTTAGCATGCAAATTCTCAACATTTTTCTGAAATGTTAGTGTAGCTTTTCACATACCTGTTCATTTATGAGCATTTGTTGGAGTTTCTGCTGATCCTCGGCCTTTCCAAGATTCTGATGTAGAGTGAAACGCAAACATTCCATAAAAGCTGATACAATTGCTGAACTTTCAGTGCAGCTCATCAAGGCACGCTCGCTCAGTAATCTAATGAACAATAGAAGTACATATTTTTAAAATCACTTGAGAAATTAGTTCTCAAAATTATTGCTACAGAAAAATTGTAAACAATTTGTCCTCAAAAACAGTTTATATATTCATTAATCTAAATTTTCCAAATTTTTTTTGCCCACTTTTGGGTCACATGACTAAGAGTAACAAAATGAGGCTTCTGAGGCACGATAAGGCAGTTTTCAAATTCTGCGTCAGCATTAGGGAGGGGAAAAATTTAAAATTCACAAGGTATCCTTTGGATTTACTTTTGAAACTACATTCAATTACCCTTTGATCACAATCTATTTTGACCACTTGCAGCAAATAACAATTATACAATCTGGGGCCAAAGCCAATCTTATTGCTTTAGAAATAAGGGAGCTGGACCATTTTTAATAGAAGCAAATATAATCCTACCAAAAATATAAACCTTAAAAAAGACATATACAGTTCAATGCAATGTTCAGAAACCAGTGGAGAAGCTTTGTAATCAGAGTCACAACTTAGGTGGGCAAGAAGTGTTGATTTTCAACATACAGCTCCTTTGTTATAAGAGGACTGACCATTCTTAGCAGGGGGAAGGGATGGGAATAATACAAGTTAAATGCAGGTGACTCCAAGGTGCAAGCACAGCTACAGAAGAACACTAACTTTCTGTAATAGACCTGGTCATCTGAAACAAGCTCAGAACTCAGTAACAGTAGAGTTTCCACAGGTACTTTTCTCACTTTGCTCCAGATAACCTGTAAGCTAATATTTTAACAAGTTGTGTGGTTGTATGTGTGGATCAGCAGTGGGGAAATAGTCAGTGTAGCAGTATCATGTGTAAGCTTAGCTGATTCAATTCCAACAGCACTTCTGCACACACCTGAAGATACCTAAGCCTTGATTATTGTTGAAACATGTTTAAGATGACATAAGTGCAGTACACATACTTCATACCTGATAAGCTGAAATGTTTATCTTGCAATAAGCCACTTTCAAACACTCCATTTCTTTAACTTTGGTCTTTTGTACATATCCTTTATCCTTTGTTCACAGCAAGCTTCAAGTCAACTGGACACAACCAGTTGAAAAATCTTTCCAATGCTTCAGCTTCTTCTGCTCATTAAAAAAACTACTCAAAGCATCTCTCTGCTACATTCCAGACATGCAAGTTCAGGAGTGGTCAGAAAGGGGGAGTTTTTTCAAGTTGGCAACCTGTGACTAGTGCAATGCCACAAGGATCAGCGTTGGAGACTCAGCTTTTTGAAATCTATTTTAGTGATTTAGACTGAGGAGATAGAAAGTCGTAATGTATTTAAATTCATTGGTGATACAAAACTAGGTGGGAATGCAAGTTCTGGGGTGGACACAGAGATTTAGACAGATTAAATGAGTGGACAACAAGGTGAAAGATTTAATGTGGGGAAGTGAGGCTAATCATTTTGGTCACCAGAATAGAAAAACAGAAAACTATTTAAAAGGCATGAAACCCGTAAATGTTGATTTTCAGATAGATGAGTGTATTCATACAAGGAACACCAGAAGTTAACAAGGAGTTACAGCAAGCAATTAGAAATTGTTGGTCTTTACTGTAATGAATTGAAGTCCAAGAATAAAGAAATTGTACTACAATCGTACAGGGTTTTGATGAGGCCACAGCTGGAATACCATGTACAGTTTTGGTTTCCATATTTAAAAAAAGAATATCGGAGGCAATACAGCAAAGGTTCACTATATTCACACTGGGGATGAGGGGGTTGTCCTGTTATCAGAAGTTGAATAAATTGAGTTTATATTCTCATAAGTTTAGAAGAACACAAAATGATCTCATTCAAATATTCAAGACTAGGTGAGCACTTGAAGTGCCATAGCATACAAGTGCTGGAAAATGGGATTAGAACAGGTGATTAATGACTGATGCAGATACAATGGGTTAAAGAGCCTCTTTTCATGCTTCAAAACTCAATGGGCAGATTTTCCACCACATTTACCCCAAAATGAGAAAATCCTTCCCGCAGTCAACAGACATTTGCATGGTCCACCCCCTGCCCAATTCCTATGGCAGCTGGGACAGGAAAATTCCATTCTACGATTCTATGATTATAAAGGAACTTAATAAGGTTGGTACAGAGATCGTTTCCCCTGGCTAGGGAATATAGATTGGGGGACACAGTTTCAGGATAAGCAGTCAGCATTTTGATTTGAAATGAGAATTTCCTTTGCTCAAAGGGTTGTGAATCTTTGAAATTCTTTATTCCAGAGGTTTGTGGATGTAATATCATTTAACATATTTAAGGTTGCAATAGCCAGAATTTGGGGCTCTCAAAAGGTCAAAGGATACGGGGAGTTAGTGGGAAATGGAGTTGAAGCCTAAGATTAGCCATGCTCATATTGAATAGCAGAGCAGGCTTGTTGTGTTGTCTTCCCCTGCTCCAGTTTCTTATGCAGTCAGAAAGATAATTTTGAACAGCATATATTATAATCCTGTACATTCACAGTTGTCATTTTTTGTACTGGGGTTGTCCTTGTTCCTTTCAGTTTGGTCTCTTACAATTCAGAGTAGTCAGGGTGGAATGGACTTTAACCCAAAAACTAGAAACAAAATAGCAGCATGCTATACCATTGATCCACTCAATGATCCCCTTTTCAAGATTTCTTGTCTTCTGTAGAAACCTATATTCCAGGACATTTTTTTTTAAGTGAAACACTTTAATGTTATGAAAATTGCCCCAGATCATTCTGTTTTCATTAATAGTTAAATAACATCATAGAGTTTACTAGTGATGGAAATGATCAAACCAATCATACCCTTTGCTAAAGGTACTGAAAAACAAGGTGAAGAACTCTATCTTTGATCCAATTATTTCTTCAGGTAACCTGCTGATAAATGGTAAAAGACTTGGATAGACAAAAGTTGCCAAGCCACGGCCACCTTCTTTAAGAACTGCCCATAGTTTTGGCAAAACTCCTTTCTTCGCATTTACATGAGTCCAGCAATCCTAACAAGAACATAAATAAAGTAGATCAGTGTTACTAAAATTTACAGCACTTGATGGAAAACATGAAGTTGGTAAAACCGAAACCTCTGTATGGCAAATAAATTACAGAACCAAATTAGCTACAATATTATGATGTAGCACCAATCTTAAATGGAAGATGGTATTAGAACCTTTATGGAAGCAATTTCATGATTTTTTTTCACAACAATTACAGAATTTCAAAGATTCTCTCCTATCTTCATTTATTTGTATTTCTAACAACATTTTAATAAAAACAATTATTTGTATTATGATGGTGACCATGAAAATTATTGGTAACAAAGGACAATGAGTAACTCAGTGGTATGAAATCAATATAAATGTTAACTATGCAAAATTATAAACTCTAAGACATGAGTATAGTTGAGATTGTACACCATTCCACTGAGCCTAAATCAGCAGCTAAGAAATAAGGATAAATAGAGGCATAGGGTGTCGAGTTTTGAGTGTAAATTGAACAGATTTACACCCACAAGGCATTTCACTCAATGTTGTAAGATGGTGCTTATCTATCATGCTTTCAAAAATTCTAATAAAAACCAAACTATGTATCTGTGGCTTCATTGTCCTCTGCTGTAAACCACTCAGTCTACTTCTTATACTAACTGAATAACTAGCTATGACTTAAAAAGAACTCTTGATTTTTTTGACACAAATTATTTCTATTACTCAAGACTGTCAGAGGAACATTTCAGGCAGTGGCAGCTGGAACAGATGGAAAATAAAAGTAAATTTTATTCCAGCAATTTTCCCCTGCTTCTCTTCTCACTTCCTCTAGCTGTGGTTAATGTTCACCAGACATCTTACTGATATCTACTGACATCTATAAATGGTCACTATCTGTATGTGGCTTTGATTGGGTGCCAATAGCCGATGCACTCAACAGCAATGCCACAGTTGAACACGTTACTACTGCCATCCTATATTCACACAGATATAATTCTAAAGCAGTGGTCAAAAGATAATGCTCAGAAGCAGATAGCCTGGCAAACTTCCCCTCCTTACCCAGCTGATATCCCAATTGAAATCAACTGACTTTGAGGGTAGATAAGTCCCCTGGGCCAGATGGGATATATCCTAGGATTGTTTGGGAGGCAAGGGATGAGATTGCAGAGCCTTTAGCTTTGATCTTTGGGTCCTCACTGTCCGTGGGGATAGTGCTCGAGAACTGGAGAGTGGCAAATGTTATTCCTCTGTTCAAGAAAGAAAATAGGAATGACCCTGGTAATCATAGGCCAGTTAGTCTTACTTCAATGGTCAATAAGTTAATGGAAAAGATCCTGAGAAATAGGATTTATGACCACAGGGAAAAATGCAGCTTAATCCGGGATAGTCAGCACGAATTCGTGAAGGGCAAGTCTTGCCTCACAAATTTGATTGAATTCTTTGAAGGGGTAACTAAGTGTGCAGATGAAGGTACAGCAGTTGATTTTGTATACATGGATTTTAGTAAGGCATTTGATAAGGTTCCTCATGGTAGGCTCATGAAGAAATAAAGAGATGTGGGGTAGAGAGATATTTGGCCGATTGGATAAGTAACTGGTACCTCATAGAAGACAGAGGATGATGGTGGGTGAAAAATTTTCGGACTGGAGACCAGTTAATAGTAGTGTACCACACAGATCAGTGCTGGGTCCTCTGCTATCTGTGATTTTTATCAATGACTTGGAGGAGGGGACTGAAGGATGAGTTAGTAAATTTGTTAATGACACAATGATAGGTGGAGTAGTGGATGAGGTGGAAGGCTGTTGTAGGCTGCAAAGAGACATTAATAAGATGCAGACAGGGCTGAAAAGTGGCAGATGCCGTTTAACTCTGATAAGTGCAAGGTGATTCATTTTTGGTATGACAAATTTGAATGTGGATTACAAGGTAAATGTCAGGATTCTGAGGAATGTGGAGGAACAGAGAGCTCTTGGGGTTCATATCCACAGATCTCTGAAGGTTGCCACTCAAGTGGATAGAGCCATGAAGAAGGCCTATAGTATGTTAATGTTTATTAACAGGGCACTTGAGTTTAAGAGCTGTGGGGTTATGCTGCAACTGTACAGGACCTTGGTGAGATCTCATTTGGAATATTGTCTGCAGTTCTGGTCACCTCACTATAACATAGAACATAGAACATTACAGCGCAGTACAGGCCCTTCGGCCCTCGATGTTGCGCCGGCCAGTCGACCCTCTAACCTAAACTATTCCAATATCACCCATATGCCTATCCACCGAACATTTGAATGCCCCCAAAGTAGGCGAGTCCACAACTGCTGCAGGCAGGGCATTCCACGCTCTCACCACCCTCTGTGTAAAGAACCTGCCTCTGACATCCGTCCTATAACTACCACCTCTTAATTTAAAGTTATGTCCCCTCGTGTTGGTCATCACCATCCGAGGAAAAAGGCTCTCACTATCCACCCTATCCAATCCCTTGATCATCTTATACTCCTCAATTAGGTCACCGCGTAACCTTCTTCTCTCTAATGAAAATAACCTCAGGTCCCTCAGCCTTTCCTCATAAGGCCTTCCCACCATATCAGGCAACATCCTGGTAAACCTCCTCTGCACCCTTTCCAATGCTTCCACATCTTTCTTATAATGCGGCGACCAGAACTGTACGCAATACTCCAAGTGCGGCCGCACCAGAGTTTTGTACAGTTGTAACATAATCTCACGGCTCCTAAATTCAATCCCTCTACCAATAAAAGCTAACACACCGTACGCCTTCTTAACAACTTTATCAACCTGGGTGCCAACTTTCAAAGAGCTATGTGCTTGTACCCCAAGATCCCTCTGCTCGACAACACTATTAAGGGTCCTTCCATTAGCCCTATATTTCATATGCCTGTTATTCCGACCAAAGTGAATCACCTCACACTTATCCGTATTGAATTCCATTTGCCACCTCACGGCCCAGCTCTGCAACCTATCTATGTCCCTCTGCAAACTGTAACATCCATCCTCGCTGTCTACAACTCCCCCCACTTTGGTATCGTCAGCAATTTACTAATCCAACCCTCTACACCCTCATCTAGGTCATTTATAAAAATGACAAACAGCAGTGGCCCTAAAACAGATCCTTGAGGTACACCACTTGTAACTGCACTCCAGGTTGAATATTCCCCATCAACCACCACCCTCTGTCTTCTATCAGCTAGCCAATTCCTAATCCAAACTGCTAAATCACCTTCAATCCCATGCATCTGCACTTTCTGCAGTAGCCTACCATGGGGAACCTTATCAAACGCTTTGCTAAAATCCATATACACTACATCAACTGCCTTACCCTTATCCACGTCTTTAGTCACCTCTTCAAAAAACTCAATAAGGTTTGAGAGGCACGACCTACCCTTCACAAAACCGTGCTGACTATCCCTGATCAATTTATTCCTCTCTAGATGCTTATAAATCCTATCCCTTATAATTCTTTCCAAGACCTTGCCCACAACAGAAGTCAGGCTCACCGGTTTATAATTTCCAGGATGGTCCCTACTCCCCTTTTTGAACAAAGGGACAACATTTGCCATCCTCCAGTCTTCCGACACTATACCTGTCGCTAACGTTGACATGAAGATCAAAGCCAAAGGCTCTGCAATCTCCTCTCTAGCCTCCCAGAGAATCCTAGGGTAAATCCCATCTGGCCCAGGGGACTTATCAATTTTCATACCCTCAAGATTCGCTAACACCTCCTCATGAACCTCAATCCTGCCCAGTCTACAACCTGGTATCGCAGTATTCTCCCCGACAACACTGTCTTTCTCCTGCGTGAATACTGACGAAAAATACTCATTCAGTGTCTCTCCTATCTCCTCCACGCACAACTTCCCACTGCTATCTCTGACTGGCCCTAATCTTGCCCTAACCATTCTTTTATTATTTATATACCTGTACAAAGCTTTAGGATTCTCCTTAATCCTATCCGCCAAAGTCTTCTCGTGTCCTCTTCTAGCTCTTCTCAACTCCCTCTTTAGCCCCTTCCTGGCTGAATTATAGCTCTCTATTGCCCTAACTGAGCCTTCACGTCTCATCATTATATAAGCCTCCTTCTTCCTCTTCACCAGAGATTCAACTTCCCTAGTACACCATGGTTTCCTCACTCGACCACTTCCTCCCTGCCTGGCAGGTACATATTCATTAAGGACATGCAGAAGTTGTTCCTTAAATATGCTCCACATTTCAGATGTCCCCAGCCCCTGCAATTTCCTGCTCCACCCTATGCATCCTAAATCTCTCCTAATAGCCTCATAATTACCTTTCCCCCAGCTATAACTACTGTTATTCGGTACATGCCCATCCCTTTCCATCACTAAGGTAAACGTAACCGAATTGCGGTCACACAATAAGGAGGATGTGAAAGCATTGGACAGAGTGCAGAGGAGATTTACCAGATTGCTACCTGGTTTGGAGAGCAAGTCTTATGAAGAAAGGTCGAGGGAGCTACGGCTTTTCTCTTTAGGGCAGAGAAGGATGGGAGGTGATTTAATAGAGGTTTATAAGCTGATGAGGGAGATAGATAGAGTGGGCTTTCAGAGAGTATTTTCTCGGGTGGATGTAGCTGTTACTAGCGGGCATAACTAGAAAGTTCACGGGATGAGATATAGGACGGATATCCAAAATAGGTTCTTTACTGAGAGAAAGGTTGGGGTGTGAAATGCTGCCTGCTGTGATAGTGGAGTTCAGACACTTTAGGAACTTTCAAGCAGTTATTCGATGGGCACATGGAGTATACCAGAATGATCGGGAGTGGAATAGCTTAATCTCAGTTTTGGACAAAGCTCAGCACAACATCGAGGGCCAAAGGGCCTATACTGTGTTGTACTGTTCTATGTTCCATGACTCAGTACAGATCAAATGGTGGTGGTGGGGGGCTTCCCAGTCTGTATGGCTCAACTACTCATTACCGTAACCCAGTGCCTACTGAGTGTTCCATAGATTCAGGCTGTCTATGTATCTGATTTAAAATAAAACACCAATCATAATTTAGGATGGCACAGTAATTAGCACTTCTGCTTCTCAGCACTAAGGATCCAGGTTCAATTCTAGCCTTGGGTGACTGTGTGGAGTTTGCACATTCTCTGCGTGTCTGCCTGGGTTTTCTCTGGGTGTTCCTGTCCTCCCACAGTCCAAAGCCATACAAGTTAAGTGGATTACTGAGCAAACATGAGGTTACGGGGATAAGGTGGAGGTGGGCCTGCGTCAGATGGTCTTTTGAAGAATCGATGCAGACCCATTGGGCCAAATGACCTCTTTCTGCACTGCAGAGATTCTATGATTCGATGATAACTTCACCAAAACAATACATTCAACTAACTTTCTTCAATATTTTTTAAATTCGTTTTGTGCCCAAGTTGTCTACTTCAGGCTTCACTTTACCTCAATGCAGGTGAGCACGTGAAGTGCTGCTGCCCAGACAGGAGGGCAGACTACTGGATCCATATCATCTATGCTCAATAGCACAGCAGGGCACACTCTTGCAGCTTCAATCTTCATCAGCTCAGGCAAATATTGGCAAAATGCAATAATTAATTCAAAGAAAGCTGAACGGATCTATCAAATGAAAGAACAAAAGCTGTAAGTGTTTCTGATTCTCACCATTTTGATCAAGATATTAACATTAATATTTCACACTCAGAACAGTATATGGTTGAATCTGATATGCAAAATTCAATGATCAACAAAATGTAATGTGTAGTCATCAGGTTATATTATTCTGAATGAAGGTTAAAAAGTAAGAAACAGATTCTTTTATACAATTAATTTTGCTGTATAAAGGAATCAAATTTCCCTCAATTGTCTTATTCTGCATTGAAATTTCTAAAAGTAAAATTTTAAGGTCAGATAAAATTAAGCATTAATTTTGGTGAGATAAAGTAAGACAATGTTTTGATGTTATGATTGAAATAAAAATGTATCTATTGATAAAAAATAAAAAATACACAATCTTCTTAAGACTCAACTAGAATCATCATGTTTCCTCCTCCAACCAAAAGGCGCACACTGTCTGTGATTTGGACTTCGAACATTGGTAATTACAGATCTGTGGGCTGAACAAATCCTGCCATTATTCATTCCTCTTCCCATAGATCCTGAAGTTGTCAAACATGACACATTCAGTGAATGGACTGTAATATATCTAACACAAGGCAAATTCAAATTTAGAAACACTGATCAGAGATCCAGTGTTTTACTGCTTTGCTTTCCTCCTTTGCTTTACAGTATCTTCCTACCTTTAACAAAATTGTTGAAATAAGTACTTCTATGAACATTAATTTTGGTACATAATGAAAAAGTGGAAAACATTTACATTTGAAAACTTTCACTTGATTTCTTGTGTAATAGTTGAATTACTTATTGTAATACGTTTTTTTTTATACATCAGAGAGTGGTTAAGTCAAACCTGCGGAGTTTTATGTTTGCTGTATTTCCAGAACTTGGGCTGTGATACAAGTTCCATCAGTTTGTCTTTCAGGGCAGCTTTCTCATTTTCAGGAAGAAAATCAAGCAGCTTTTTCAGAGCCAATAGCGAACTTGTAACAACCCTCAAGTATTTGCCTTCTCTTTCTTCCTCAGGTACACTTCTAAGTTTCAACAACAAGTTAGAGTTGTAAATTTACAGTGGTACTGGTAGTATTAAAAGTCATCAACTCTGAAAAATAAGTCAAAAATCTCCACATTTTTCAAAAGGTTTTTGCAATAGCAAAAAGAATTACAATGGTAATAGAGAATCCCGAAGAGAGATTGTCTATGTTTATTTGACTTCATCTTCCAAGCTCCGTGGCCAGGGATAGTCAGGGATCAAACTAATTTTATTTTCTCAAGAGTTCTTTGAATCTTTCTGGAGGCCTAATTTTTGATTTTCAGGATCTCCTTCTTTCCTCTATTCTCATTAACTCTACTATTAAGTGATGTAGTCATATAATAACATCACCATCTGTATGTGTCTTTTGTTCTTTAGAAAGACAAGATAGCACAAATACAAAATGAAAAGAATCTACAATATATAACAGCTCATCTAATCTAAAGCCAAAACTAGATATAAATAATATGCCAACCATATGTCAGTGCTATAATGTCATGTTACTGCCCATCCCCAATTACACACAAGAACCTTGGTGAGCCACCTTCTAGAATTTAACTGAGTGACTTGCCAGACCATTTCAGAGGACAGTGAAGAATTAACAACACTGATATGGGTTTGGGATTACATATAGGCCAAGCAGAGTAAGGATAATTTCTTTCCCCAAAAATCATCAGTGCCTCAGATGTTTTTATTGCAACAATCCAGATTAATTATCTGAGTTTAAGTTTCCTTGTGGGAAGGAAATTCCTGCCTTTCTATCATTAATTCAGGTTTCTGTATAACTAGTTGAGCAAGGTGACCTACTGTTTCCTGTCATGAACTAAACTAATGTCAAATGTAAAAGCTTCTTAGCACATTCTCATCTTCATTACTCCAGGTCATATGTTCTGAACTCACTTCAATGTCTTATCAAATCAGGAACCTCGGAGCCATTTACTCTTCAGTACTCTCCCAAACATAGGCTTCATTCACAGCACAAAGTGGAGTCAACTTGAAGGGATTTGGACACAAGTCACAGCACAAAATATAGCTCAAAGTTGAGCTGACACTACCACAAAGTGTGACGAAGCGCTCTGCAGGAGAGTGTTTTGCTCCCCATTCAATCTGGAGGCAACGTGGACTGCAGATTTTAAGTCATTGAAAAATAGAAACTGCTCTCCAAAAATATTACAGGAGTAAATACAAATACAGCTTTAGCAGCAACATAACTAAGGCCACTGACGGGGATAAATGTAACAGAGGTATAAATAAAAAAATTCAATAGTTTAAAGAATGTAATCTGCAAGCATTTCAAATTAGTAATTCAAAGTGATGGGGCTGAAAGCTTTGAAACAGTTCCCTGACAGGAATTGTGATGTAGGTGTATTGCTCACATAAGCTCTTAATCTTCATGGCCTCTCACTTTCTTCCCTGCTCAAGCTTGGACTATGAATGCCTTAAGTTCCATAATGAAATATGTTTACCAGGAACTGCGCCTCAGGCATGTGCCACCCTTATTCTGTCTCTCTCATAAGAGGGTGACTTTTTTTTCATTTGTTACCCCTTTTCCAAGGGTTTTGAGGGCAATTTGCATGTTATCTCCATATATTTTCAACCCTGCCACAACTGTACTATGATGTAGAGATGCCGGCTTTGGACTGGGGTAAACTCAGTAAGAGGTCTGACAACACCAATTTTAAATCGCCTGGTGACAATCACCAGGCAAAACAGTTCCCTTCCTGTGGGCGAACACTTCAGCGATCACGGGCATTCGGCCTCCGACCTTCGGGTAAACGTTCTTCAAGGGGGCCTTCATGACACACGACAGTGCAGGGCCGCTGAGCAGAGACCGATAGCCAAGTTCCGCACACATGAGGACGGTCTTAACAAGGATTTTGGCTTCATGTCACACTATCTGTAACCCCCATGACTTGCCTGGGTTAGCAAAAAACCTCACTTATGGTGCTGTCTGGAGACAATACACATCTCTTTAACCTGTGCTCAGTGCTCCATCCACTCACATTGTTAGCCACTTTAAGACTTGAATAGCAGGTTAGGTGTAAGGATTCGCATTCTAATCAGCAATCTGTAAACTGTCTGTGCTGATATGTGTGCTATTGCAGACCAGAACACCTCATTCGCCTGACGAAGGCACAAAGGACGAAAGCTAGCAAGCTTACTATCAAATAAATCGGTTGGATTTAAAATTGGTGTTGTCAGACCTCTTACTACTGTACTAAGCAAAGGCGTTTGCAATTATCAAGTGATGTATTTCTGGTGAGATACCTTTAAATAATTTCAACAAATATCTGATTTGGTGGCTTATGATGGTCCACTAGAGAAAATAAAAGCTCAATGAATTAAAAATTTGGTTATTGTAGTAAACTGGTCCAAGGGGTCACTGCATCTCAAAGTCCATCACACAATCAGGGGAGGTAGTGGCACAGTGATATTGTCACTGAGCTCGTGATCCAGAGATCCAGGGCAATGTTCTGGAGACCTGGGTTCAAATCCCACCACATGTAGATACCGAAATTTAAATTCAATAAAGATCTGGGAAAATTAAGGATGGGCAATAAATGCTGATCCAGCCAGTAATGCCCACATCCCTGAACAAATAACAGCCACAGAAGTATGGATGAAGTAAGATGTATAATCTACAGTATAAAATGTAATTATCTTGAATAGACAGATTTTTAATTAAAATGCAATTTGAAATATATTTTAATTTTAGTGTATAGATTACTATATAAAATTCATCACAATATTATTTTTTAACACAAAAAATTGGAATTAGGCCATCTGATCTGTTAGGTCTGCTCCACCATTCAAAAAGATCATGACTGATCTGATTGTGGCTTTAATACCATTTTCTTTCTTATCTACCAGAACCCTCGTTTCCCACATTTTCCAAATAACTGTCTAATTCAGCCTTGAATCAATAACTCAGTCTCCACAGACAAACAGCTCTTGGAGAATAAATTCCTCATCTCCATTTGCATGGGAGATTCTTTTCTTTTTAAAAAAAACTGTGTCACCATGTTCTAGCTTGTTCCATAAGGGGAAACATCCTTCCAATATCCACTATGTCAATTCCCTCAGAATCTTACATGTTTTAATTAGGTCATAAATAATTGCAACCTCAGCACTGTTCCTTGTGACATTTCACTAGTTTCAATTTGCCAAGTGAAAATGACCTATTTTTCCCAACTCTGTCTCCGTTTAATTAGCCAATCCTCAATCTGTTAAAAAAAATCACTTCACCATAATGATCCATCTTATGCTGCAGCCTTTAATGTGACATCTGATTGAATTCTTTTTGAAATCCAAATATAATACATCTAGTGGTATCCCTTTATCCAGCCTGCTTGTTACACCGTCAAAAAACTCTAATGAACCATGTTGAATGTGTCTGATGCTATTATGATTTTCTAAATGTCCTGCTGCATCCTCCTACATTAACTAGCCTGTACGTTCCTCATTTCTTGAGTAGTGGTGTTACATTGGCATCTTTCCAGTCCTCTGTGATCTTTCCAAAATCATAAGAAATTTGGAAGATTATAACCAATTAATCCATGATCTCCACAGCCAATTCATTAAAGATTCTGGATGCAGGCCATCAGGTCCAGGGAGCAGTCTTTAGTCCCATTATTTTTACTAGTATTTCCTCTTTGGTGATTGTGGTTGTTTTAAATTCCCCTCTCTCTTTTTACCACTGTTTATCTACTTTTCTTGGATGCTTTAAGTGTCTCCTACTGTGAAGACAGATACAAAATAGTTTTTGAAATCCTCTGCCATTCCTTCGTTTCCCATTATTAATTCTCCAGTCTCAATACCTGTGGCCTAATGCTTGCTATTGCTACTGTTCCCTCATGAAGCTTCAATCATCTGTTTTTAAATTTCTTGTTAATTTTCCCTCATACTCCAATCTTCATTTTTTTTTAGTTATCCTTTTGTGGTTTCTCAAATATTCCCAATTTTTTGACTTACAGTAAATATTTATAGCATCATATTACTTTTCTTTCAATTTGACACCATCTTTTTTTAATATGCCATGGGAAGCATTTCTCCATGTGATATATTTTACTTGAATAATCAAATATCTCCTTAAACGTTTGCCACTGTTCTCTACCATTCTACCTGTTAACTTATTTTTCCAGTCCATTTTAGCTAACACTATGTTTATACCCTTTTAAAGACCTTCGTTGATGTGTAGGATGCTAATTGCAGACTCAAGTTCCTCACTTTCACTGTACAGCACTGCAGATTACACTTTGATATTGTAATCATAGAGTCCCCTATGGTGCAGAAGGAGGCCATTTGGCCGTTTGAGTCTGCACCAACTCTCCGAAAGAATATCCTACCCAGGACCATCCTCCTCCCTATCTCCATAACCCCAAGCATTTACCATGGCTAATTCACCTTACCTGCACATATTTGGATGCTAAGGGGCAATTTAGTCTGGCCAATCCACCTAATTTACACAGTTTTGGATCTGGTGGTGATCTGGTTAACAGAAATTGACATACATGTTCACACTGATGTATTATGATCATAGATGAACTATTTGCATAAATCATGAGATGGGTGATACATTCTGAAGTTTATCCTAACAACAGTTCTACAGCAATATTGCTACAGACAGACTTAATGTTTTATTACAAATGTAGCAGTTCGCTTTAACAGGAACAACACTGGAATTACGCTCAGGGAATGTTTCTAAACCACAATAATAGAATTTAATGCATCTGGGAGACTGCATATATATGAATACATCTTCAACACTATTACTGCTACGCTCCATAATTATTTTTTTAATAAATTGTCTGCAAGCCAAATAACCTACTGTGGATCGCTGAGGGTCTCTGGAGTTTCCTTCAAGATGTAATCATATAGAATCTGTGAAACAGAAAAATTACAGCTACATCATGCATTAAAAATAACTGAAGTGCAATATTACAGACACATCAACAAAAGATTTATTGTAGGAATACAGCAACTTTTAAAAAATAAACTAATTACATATTTATTTTACTTTCCTGCCAATAAATTTTAATTGATTTACAACCACTAAAATGTGGATACACTTAAACTGTGTTTAAAAGATAAGTTACTCTCCTTTGCATTTTTATTCTGAAATATCATATCCTACTGACGCTAATGACAGAATATGTTTAGAGGATGAATAGACAGATGAATTGAATGCATCCCAATTTAGTGGCATTTCTATCTGTATTAACTAATGGCTTTCATATTGCTTGGCTCAATGATTTGTATCAAGTAACTGTATAATAATGTAAAGGTACAAGAAGAATTTATTTCCATTTCCCATTTGAAAGCAGTATCAATAAACATTTCATTGTTAGAAGTCACTGCTGCACAATTCATAGGACACAAGTTTGCTCTTGTAGTTCCTCACATAGCAAGTTCAGATCTCTACCATGCATCGAATGGAAAGGAGACATTTTCTCAAAACAGAAAGAAAACACAACTGGTTTAAGTTATCAATTAACAAGTAGTCATAAACTACTAGTATAGACCTAAGTGAACAATTATATTCATGGTTAAAAACAGAAGGGATAGAAAACTTAATTTGTTTCTTCGTCTAAGCATTCATTTTTGACTAATTTAGTTACACCCCTAATGTACATTGGGATGTTTATGTTACAGGTATTAAACAAATGCACGTTGTTAATGGCTTGTCAATCATTGTTCAGCTGTAATAGATAATTTTGCCAATAGATGGCACTGGAATCAAATGTTTTTGCGAAAGATAATTAAAAGTGAAACTGGAAAAGGGAAAGAGTTTGGTATAAAAACAATATTAAAATACGTGTACAATAGGAACATGGAATGAATCAATAGATCTGAAAAAGATTTCTACACAGTAAATTGGGTCGGTACTGAGGAATAGTACATTTTGTAATTTTTGCCAATACGTCAGCATCAACTGCTTTCAGCTCAGCTACAGCACACTTGAATGCAGGGAAAAATTCCCACTATCCTGACATTATGCCATCAGCCAAAACCACATTAGAATACTCTCAATTGCATTATAGTGATATTTTTAATTTTCCCTTTACAGACTCATAACGTAAAGCCAATTTGGGACCTCACACTCACAAGGACTTTAGTTGTCAATACGCAAACATATTTTGCAAACAGAGTTGACCAGCCAATATAAAGCAAGGAGACTTTTAAGCCATTAAGGTGTACTGGATTGAAAACAATTTTTTATTGGACAATCCAGTGCCAACTCCCCTCTCTCTCCACACCCCCACCATGCCATATTCTGGATCAATTTTGTGATGACATTTTGGGATGGGTTAAAGAGATAAATACCTGGCCTTTAATAGTTTGGTCAGTTTTGCTTCATTAACGGGCTTATTTGTACAATATGCACAAGGCAGCAAATGAAAATGAGCATAAACAGTCAGTGCAGCATTAAATCTGGCGATTTCTGACAACTTTCCTGGCTGTCCAGAAAAAGCACAACAATGCAGCTAAAATATAGAAACCCAACGAACTGCCAATAACACAACTTTTTATCTAACTACTAAAAGGCCGGCATGCAAAATCTAACCAGAAATACCAAAGAGGAAGTCAGCTTAAAACTTACATTCATAATTTCTTCCTTACAAAAAGCCACAGCCTCTGGTTGTTTATTTAATGGAAAAGCAACTTGAAATGCTACTTTTGCTGCAGAGGCTGCTGGATTGTAAGTATCACACTGAGCAATAAGCCAAGGCCCCATAATATTCTTCAAATAAGGTGCTAAGTTTCGCTTCACTTGAAGGATGAGCAGTTCAAATGCCTGCTGTACTGCTTCTCGAACTCGACGGTCATGATCCTGGAGTTGAGCAAACAGGAATTAATATCAAGCAGAAATTGCCATTCCCCAAATTAAGGATGTCGACATTTTTGATAAACAATGAATAACAGTTGGCAGTTAACAATAAAAAGTGAATGATTTTGCTTCTGTGTCTTATGCATTATCTAACTGGTAACATGTATTCAATACATATGGATATCGTACAAAGTTTCAACACTTCACTAACCAAACTGAAAATATAAAAATGTTAATAAGCGTGATGCTATTACTTAAATATAACTTCCTTCTGTGCACCCCTCTCAATAAGTAATTAGCAAGTTTATCCAGTAGGTGAATGAACCCAAACCAGGAACATGCCAGATGCAATCTGGTTTGCATGGAATCATCTGAACTGAATGGAAATATTAGGGTTGGGGATAGTATCTTAGAGCCCTGAATTAGCAAGGGAGCAATCACCCATGGTTTCCACTTTTGATTGCTAACTGGCATATCTGTTCAGATTATGGACTTTAGTAAGGCGTTTGATAAGGTGGCCCATGGAAGACTTCTGCAGAAAATGCAGATGTATGGGATAGAGGGTGACTTAGCTAATTGGGTTAGGAATTGGCTAGCAGATAGAAGACAGAGGGTGGTGGTTGATGGGAGATATTCATCGTGGAGTTCGGTGACAATTGGTGTACCTCAGGGGTCTGTTTTGGGGCCCCTGCTGTTTGTAATTTTTATAAATGATCTGGATGAGGGTATTGAAGGATGGATTAGTAAATTTGCAGATGACACTAAAGTCGGTGGAGTGTAGATAGTGAAGAGGGGTGTTATAGTTTGCAGAGAGACTTGGACAAGTTGCAGAGCTGGGCCGAGAGGTGGCAAATGGAGTTTAATGTGAAAAAGTGTGAGGTAATGCACTTTGGCAGGAATAATAAATGTGTAGATTATAGGGCTAATGGTAGGATTCTTAATAGTGTTGATGAACAGAGGGATCTTGGTGTATTTGTGCATAGATCCCTGAAAGTAGGCAGTCAAGTCGATAAGGTTGTTAAGAAGGCATATGGAGTCTTAGCTGTTATTGGTAGGGGGATTGAATTTCGGAGCCGCAACGTCATGTTGCAACTGTACAAAAACTCTAGTGCGGCCGCACTTGGAGTATTGTGTGCAGTTCTGGTCCCCACATTATAAGAAAGATGTGGAGGCATTGGAGAGGGTACAGAGGAGGTTTACCAGGATGTGCCTGGTATGGAGGGCAGGTCTTATGAGGAGAGGCTGAGGGATTTGAGGTTGTTTTCGTTAGAAAGGAGGAGGCTAAGAGGGGACCTGATCGAAACATATAAGATGCTTAGAGGTTTAGATAGGGTGGACAGTGATAGCCTTTTTCCTAGGATGGAAAAAGCTAGCACGAGGGGACACAGCTTTAACTTAAGGGGTGATAGTTATAGGACGGATATCAGAGGCAGGTTCTTTACCCAAAGGGTGGTTCGGGAGCGGAATGCCCTGCCTGCAGCAGTTGTAGATGCGCCAAGTTTGGTGGCGTTTAAGAGGTTAGTTGATAAGTACATGGAAGAGAAGGGAATGGTTTAGTTTGGAGGGGCATTGCTTTTTATATTGGTCGGCGCAACATCGAAGGCCAAAGGGCCTGTTCTGTGCTGTAATGTTCTATGTTCTATATAGTGTCAATGTCAGGATTAGGACGACCAAGTTATCCTGGAGTTGAATACATTCAGTATTCAGGTTCACAATTCAAGAATATCTACTTAAAGTAAGTACTAATGATTACTATGGCACGTTATCCTAGTAAGGAATAGAAAATTGGACAGGAGAAAATTAATGGAACAAACATAAGTTTTAAAAAATTATGAAGTGTTCAAATATGATGAAATTATATAAGCCGTTCTGGGCCCAGGTGGGTCTGTCCACTTTACGCAATAGATTCAGAGAAGGCATGCAGATTACTTGTTTCAATCAATCACCATGAAACGTGTAATAACAGCAAGAAAGGATTTGCAATCCTCTTAAAAAGTAGCAAATCTCAGAGCCAAGATTGACATCTTCCTAGAAACAAACTGCTGATCAATTGTACTTTGAGTCAACATAATAAGAACATAAGAAATAGGAGCAGGAGTAAGCGATCTAGCCCCTCGAGCCTGCCCCACCATTCAAGAAGATCACAGCTGATCTGAAGTGGATCAGTTCCACTTTCTCCCCATAACCCTTAATTCTCTTGTCTATCAGAAACCTATCTACCTATGACTTACATATATTCAGTGAGGTAGCCTCCACCACTTCAACGGGCAGAGAATTCCAAAGATTCACCACCCTTTGAGTGAAGAAGTTCCTCCTCAACTCTGATCTAAACCACCCCCCCCATACAACATCTAAAATTAAAGTGTATTGAAAATCTCTTCTGTATTGTATTTTTGAAAACAAATACATTGACAATCTGCATATTTATACATAAGTAGCAATAAGCTTTTTAAAAAGGTTGCTACACCAATCCTTTGCATCAAGGCAAGTTAACAGAAAGGTGCAATCCAAGGAATCTTTCCATTACAGTTCAGCAAATTTATACTTTGGAATGTATAGTAAACATTGAAAATTTCAGCATTTTAAACAAAATTATCTTTAACAGTGTCAATTTCAAAGAAAAATCTTACAGTAGTAAGATCCAAGATTTAATGTAAATGGTATTTTAATTATAAAGATACACAGGTGAAGGGCATTGTTTAATTGAGTACTTTGAGCACTTCTAAAGATAAACCTTCTCATCTAATTATGTAAGGTTCTTTTAAAATTCTGTTTTGTAACAGTGTCCTTTAAGGGGCTATCAATTTGTTAAATTAGTTGTTTTTACTTAGTTTAATTAGTACTCAAAAAGGTTGAGAGAGAAACTATTGGGATTAGTAGGTAAGAAATAGTTATCTGTTGGGCTGCATTCTGTGAATAAACACATTGTCAAGAAAAGTTCCTGCGTTTGGTTTCATACTTCACTAGCTGGTTTTGGATCAAATAACTGTAGGTGCTAAATAAAGGAGCAAAAGCACGCTAATCGTTTTTAAAAGGGTTATCGCTGTGTGTATATAAAATGTATAGACTGTCGATGTATTTGTTACAGAATACAGAAGAAATTTTTAATACACATTAATTTTAAGGTGTTGTTTCTTAAGACAGTGCTAACTTCTAAGTTTGCTGATAAAGTGATTAATGTTTAAGCATGCCAATGTGTAGAAGTGAATATGGAAACACAATAACCCAGTCAGAGATTGGTAGCAATATTTGTAGAAGCTTAGAACAAATCAACTGTCTGTACTTCTGGCTACAGCTAGTGCACGATTGTTGTTTTGAGAGAATATCAGTTATAAAATTGCAATCAGACCAAGTGTCAAGAATATTAAGATACTAAAAAAACACAGGAGAGGAACTAAAAGAACACAACAAAAGTTTTCAAAAAAAATGCAATTAAGAAGCCTCCTTCTGATAAATTAAACACAATGAAGGTATGAATTATTTTTAAAAGCAGATTTATTACAAATAAAAGCATCTGTAATCAAGAAACTTCAACAAAATTGTGGAGAATAAATCCATGAAAACTCAAAACGGATCAATAAATTTTGGTCCACATTAAAAAAACTAATAGCTTTTGCAACTATATGACATTTACGCAAAAGTTTATGAGTAGTAGTTGTATTCTGGAATCTTAATACACCACTAGATCCAAGTGATCACAAAATATCTAGAATTTGTTCAGTCACATGAAAACACATGGCAGAAACTCGCAACTTCAGTAGATGTCATCCTCAAATTGAGCGACAACCAATGACAACAAAACTAGAGTTAAATGACAATTATTGAGAAATGAGATATGAGAGTAATTAGGAACAATGTGGTTACAAACATTCTTAAATTGGGTTAGAACTCCTTTGCATGGTGGATGTGAGCTGTGATAATACTAGACATTATTGGTGTTGTTTTCATGTTTATTGATTTGCAGACTCTGACTACAATATTAATGGTACTCCACTCTCGACCCCCATCTAACAACAGTCTGCAGAGGAGAGGGTTAATGTTTTAAAATGGGGAATTTATCCCCAACCTGGCTGCATATGCAACCTTTATCAATTTTACAGCAGTAGGCTTCATGTTGACTCAGCATTTCTCTCCAGGACATTTTCCTAAACATATTTAAATCAGGCTCCCACAGTACCATGCAAGTCTATTTAATAGTTGCTACCTGGTTCCCAGTGCAGCAAAAAAGCAAAATGGGAGCTTCAAACTCAAGGTGACAAATGTCTTTTAACAGCACTTCTTATAGCTCAAAAAGAGCAGTATTCTCTAGGAAGCCTTTGACCTATTGATAACAACTACCTGCCAAGCTCCAACTTCATATTTTTTCCCTCCTGCAAAGGCCTCTTCTATCGCGATCTCCCACTCCCTCTTCCCTACTAACTGGCCCCAAGGGTCCCCAGTTCTGCAACTTGTTTTTCATACTCAACAACTCACATGGTTACTGCCAGGTGGAGAATGGGAAATTTAAAAAATTATAAAATGCAGCTGTTAAAATCAGGTTTCTTATTGTTACCATACCCTCGCTGCCTCCTTGTAAATACTGGACCAAAGTTTCAGTTGTAGACACAACAGATATCATTTATTCGTTTGCATCCATTCAGTTTATTATGGGAATAATAACACAAAGAAGCTTACCAAGGAAATTTTGCAGTAAATCCTTGACCAATAAGGAAGAACTCCTTTAATATTCTCAGGGTGTTTCTCTTTGCACATTGTCCCAAACTCTTGTACAGCCTTAGAAGAAACAGCAATTGAATATTTGATGAGTAATTCAAGCATTAGTAAAATCAAACCTACTCCATAATGAAAATAATGTTGGTGAACTTCATAATTTCTCAGAACACAATTCTCTTCTATCAAATTTCACATGTTAATTGAATTCTACCTTCTTTTTACTGTAGCTTTTAAATGATGGGTAATCAATAATCCTAGAATAGCTTGAATCAGAACACTTAATTTACATTTATCTAAATAATTCATCTTTGATGCACTGCAGAAAAATAAATACAGCATTGTTGTTTCATTCAAAATGCAACACCAATACAAGACTAAAAAGATCATCCAATCAGCAATTTAATTAAAATAAAAGGAATTAACATTAAAGAGAATCTTTTATAAGCTCAGGACACAGAACTTCAGGATTAAAGTACTTTTTAAAATGTAGCCACATTTGCAACGTCAGAAAATATAGCAGTCAGTTAGCACATAGCAGGATTCCCTAAAACAGCAATGATACAAGCAGCCAGATAACCCATGCTCTATACATGCTCGAGGTGCTTTCCAAAGCAGAGAAAAAATACCTCCTCTTCTAATGGTGCTACAGGACATTGTACACCCGACTGAGTGAGCTGACAAGACCTCTGTTTAACATCTCATCTGAAACATAGTATTTTAGACAGTGCAATGTTCCCTCAATGTATAGACTATGTGTTCAAGAATCTGGAGAACACACTGAACCCATAGTTGGAATGATAGAGAAGCAAGAGTGCCACGACTAAGGGTCATCTGTACTCGAAATGTCAGTTCTTTTTTCTCCATATAGTTGTTGCCAGACCTGCTGAAATTTTCCAGTGTTTTCTCTTTTGCTGCACTACAAAGCCAAGTTTAAAATTCAATGCCAAGACTGAGCTTGATAAAACTAAACCCAAAAATCAATGTTAGCAGGTAGTCTAGCAATTGATCTTAATTGGTTTGGCATTTAAAGGCGGTGGGAGGGAATGCCATCTTTTACCAGCAATTCATAAATACATTCAATCATATCAATCAGCAAGTTTGATCCCTGCCTGCAGCAGTTTGGCAATAGTGTGATTTCACCTTCAATAGGTTCAAGGCCCGTTCCAGATACCTTTGAGCATATAATCAGAGCTCCACTAATGAGTAAATATATTGTTAAAGATTATACATTTTGAATGAGAAGTTAAAGCAAAATCCTGGTTATCTGGTTAGGTATTTGGGAAAAGATTTAGGTCATTCAGCCCCTTAAGCCTACTGTGCTATTCCATTAGCTCAAAGCTGATCTGTACCTCCACTCCATTTGTTCCATATCTTCTGACATCTTTTACAAACAAAAAAAATTGATCAATTTTAGTCTTTGTCAACTTGCACCACTTTTTTTTTAGGGACCGGATTCTAAACGTCCATACCTTGTGAAAGAGTGCCTTGTATTTCACTCGGAACTGGCACAGTTCCAATGTTAACAACATGTCCATGCCCAATTGTTTTATTTATTCTTTCATGGAATGTGGATATCACTGACTAGGTCAACATTGTCCAACACTAATTGTCATTGAGAAGGTGGTGGTGAGTTTCCTTCCTGAACTGCTGCAGTCCATATGGTGCAGGTACACCACATTGCCGTTTGGGAATGAGTTCCAGGATTTTGATCCAGCAAGAGCAAAGCAAAGTCAATATAGTTCCCTGAGGAACGCCACTTGTCACAATCCTCCATTCATAAACACACCCTTCCACTGCTACCCTCTGTCTTCTTTGACGGACAATGTAGAGATGCTGGCGTTGGACTGGGGGTAAACACAGAAGTCTCACAACACCAGGTTAGAGTCCAACTAGTTTATTTGATAGTAATCTCACAAGCTTTCGGAAACGGTGTTCCTTCATCAGGTGTGTGGAAGCTTGTGAGATTGCTATCAAATAAACTGGTTGGACTCTAACCTGGTGTTGTGAGACTTCTTACTACTTTGACCGAGCCAGTTTTGTATCCATCTTGCCAGCTCACCTCTGATCACATGCAACTTCACCTTCTGCACCTGTCTGCCATGAGGGATGTTGTCAAAGGCCTTACTGAAGTCCATGTAGACAACATCCACTGACCTAACCTCAATCACTTTTATCACTTCCTCGAAAAACCTCAATCAAATTAGTGAGACACGACCTCCCCTTCACAAAACCATGTTGCCTCTCACTAATATACTCACATTTCCAAGTGGAATAAATCCTGTCTCGAAGAATCCTCTTCAATAATTTCTCTGACGTAAAGCTCACTGGCCTGTAATTACTTGGATTATTCTTGCTATCCTTCTTGAACAAAGGAACAACACTGGCTATTCTCTAATCCTCTGAGACCTCCTCTGTAGCCAGTGAGGATACAAAGATTTCTCTCAAGACTGCAGCAATTTCCTTCCTTGCCTCTCTCAGTATTCTGGGGACTTGTCTACCTTAATGTTTCTCAAGAATCCAATACCTTTTTGATCTCAACATGACTCAAACTACTTACACACTCTTTCCCGTACTCACCATCCACCAAGTCCTTCTCTTTGATGAATACTGACGCAAAGTACTCATTTAATATCTCACCCATTTCCTCCAGCTCTATGCATAGAGTCCCTCCCTTGTCCTTGAGTGGGCCAACCTTTCCCAGAGTACCCTCTTGCTCTTTATATGTATAAAAAGCCTTGGGGTTTTCCTTAATACTGCTGGTCAATGCTTTCTCGTGACTTCTTTTAGTCCTCCTTACTCAAGTTTCTTTCTACTTTCCTTGTATTCCACACTTGCTTTATGATGCCAACCTCCTAGCTTTGACAAATGCTTCCTTTTCTCTTTGACTCGGCTCACAATATTTCTCATTATCCAAGGTTCCAAAACTTGCCATACTTAACCTTACTATCCTGACTTGGAAATATCTTACTGCTCTTCTACTTTTGCTGTCCTAAGATACTTTCATGTTAACTAACATAATTAAGATACATGTTACAACTCCTTTTGCTTTGCACAACACTTCTGTCAGACATATGACTTAACAAGATTCAGACCCAATTCATTCTCAGCTTCCAGCAGGCTCATTTCTTCTTTTCACACTAGAGTCCTATGAAAATCACCTCACCCCCTCTGCTTGAATAAACTGACTTCCACCAGCAAGGCTTATTATAGAAACTCCATGTTCCATAAATCGCCAAAAGTCATGTTTGTTCTGCCTTCTTTTTGAACAGAGAATTAAGTCTCACTAGCATCCTGCTTGACTATTAAATCAAGCATAATCTTTCCCTGCTCGTCACATCAGTTGCATTGTTTCTCTCTCAGTCTCTCTATTTTAAAAAAATAGCTGTACCTTTTTTTCTGCAAAGGTTTGAAAACAGTCACTTGATTTTCAGTAAATTTTGCTTTGGGTTTCTTTTCCATAAAAAAATCAAATCACATGGGCCTGTCTCCGGCAGAGGTTTAGTATAGATATGATCCCTCTATTCACAGCACTTCGTTTCATCTCAACTGAAAATATATTGACATTTAAAACATAATTGTCTCGTAAAATTCCACATTTTTAAGCAATATTTTTCAAAATTTATAATTTACAATATATTCCAAAATTTGCAATATATTTACAAGATATTACAAAATTTACAATAAATTTGCAATAAGGTCAAATATCTTTTTTCTTTTAAATGTTTGTGTCTCAGTTGAAATCTGGATTTCACTTTTGTCACTAGTACAGTCTACATCGTGAAAAACCTCAAAATCCTGTAATCTAATATTATAACAATTTTTCCCTATATAAAAATATATCACTATAGGCATGAGCTGAGTAATCTTCTATGTTGAACGATTCTTTGGTAACCATATAAAATTAAGGCAAACTTAACTCCTGTTATCAGTAGCACATAGGAAGACTTACTGTAGCTTGTAATTTGTTTTGACTCTATTTTAACTAGTATCATTGATTTTACCCGTTGTCAGTACAGTGCTCACTGTCAGATTGCACCGATGCGTTTTTTTCCCTGCAAGCTTTTTGTCGGGGAAGAAGACCACCATGCACTAATCACAAAAAATTAAAAATTATATCCCTCTTCTGTTAATTCTATGAAGATGCACCAAGTCCACAGAGTAAATCTAATTGTGAGAAGGATTGTTGGATTGGGAGGGTTTAACAATAGTAGCAAATATGTTTAGTCAATCGAAATTCAGCCTTCTGAATATTCATAATTTAACTATGGGCACAGTATGCATTTTGTTCACTTTATTTATTGAAGTAGATTACAAAAAAAACCAATTTATTTTGTAACTCAGACATTTGTCAATACAAGTATTTAAATTATATCTCAAAGATTATTTTCTATTTTATTGTCATGACATTGGTCAATTAAAATTACATTACAAAGCACTAATAAAACAAAACACCACTTGATAAAAATAAAGTTAACTAAGATGCAAAAAAGCTGAAGATAAATGCAATAATTATAACCTCCCAGCCAAAGCTGCATCATTATATCCTTGAATTTTCAACCAAAGAACGAGAGTTCAGATTCCGGAGTACTTGCTTTGGCAATTATTTCCTTCGTAGTTGTAACACGGGATGAGTTAAAAAAAAACTAGTCAACTTGTGATTTTTGTTCCTAACAAACAAGCAGTGATGTTTAAAGACATACAACAGTCTAAAGTGACCTACTCACCTGAGAAAATTTATAAAAAAAGAATGCCATAAAAATAATTGCATCTCTTCCTCTCAATATCATTGATATGTATTATAAATAAAACTGTAGGGTGTGCTTACAATGTAATGATTTCTGCAGAAGATGATAGTTGCAATTTCATGTCATTGCGACACTAAGTGAGATCTACCTATCACTTCAACAACTAGACAAAAACATACCGAACTGTTTAAAAGAGAACATGTTTTGTAAAAAATTGCTGACCAAAAATGGTACCATCAATCACCTGATGTCTGATGATGTAACTTGACCACTTAACTAGAACGTTCTGATACAGTTTGCACTGTAGACCTGCTCTAATGTGTTGCATAGCATTTCACACCTTAGAGGGGGTGGTTATGGCAGTGTCAAGGACTTTTGAAAAGGAAAGCACTGAAAATGCAAAGTGACTTTAATCAGTTGTACTTCTGCCATAAAAATGGGAATTGCTAACCAGCCAAATACAATCAATAGGGATCCCAAAACCACTGTGTAGGATGAAATAGCTCCACCTCCTGTTGGTTTCTGCGATATCAAAATATGTCAAAAGCGTCTGAATGAAAGATCAAAAATTTGACTATTTGTTTGACAACAACCACTGCAAATCTTGTTAATCAAATTCACAAACAGAAGGCTTAAGAATTTGTTTCGTCAAGCCAAACATAGAAAAATCAAAGTCATCTGGAAAAATTGCTGAAGGGAACGGTAAACAATCTTCTACTTTACCTCTGAAGACAAAATTGACTCCAGCAAAGTACTGTTACTGAAATTCAATTCAGCTCATAAATTTTAAGGAAACGAGCTAACTTCAGATGACTTCAACATTCAACAATCTACATCTCAAGGACAAACAAGGGACTCAATCATATATTCTTCTAACTTTTCTTTAGACACTTTTCCTACTTCTGAGATCTGTTTGTGTCAGTGTATCGCCACATGTTTCATTTTTCATCAGGTTTACCACTAATAAACTTACTCATTCTTTGATTCAAAAAAGCCTAGTTTTATTGGCGATTTATTAAAAGGAATGTAAAAAACCTTTGTTGCAATCAACGGAGGGGGCTGAAAGAAAGGGGAGCCAATTCACTCCTCACCCGGTTATAAAATAGCAAAGCATACTTTTAATTTTGTGGTTGCATCTCTCTTTGACATTTTGCGTAGGACCATTCGGAAGTCAGCATCCACCAAATTATCCACTTCTTCTAAACCCTGGACTGCAGGAACATAACCCAGTTCATTCTGGTTGGCTCCAAATCCAATAAAGCCTGGAACTGTTCCCTTGTCTTTAGCCAGCAGTTCAGCTGCTTTACCACTGCTGGATGGCTGTAAAAACAAACCCAAAACAGATCAAATTAGTCTTATATGAATTTGCTTAGGGACCAAACTAAACATGCACAGTGTTCTGATTTCAATTCATTGCAAATGTTGAAGAAGATTTTAAAAATGTATTAGGATAAAAATGGGCAGTTGACTTGTCAAGAAGTGTAAAAGTTTAGGGTGATAGCATCAAGCTCTCGGCAAATATAACCTTCAATTTCTGCTTAATTCCCAACCTGTGATTTTTCTAAATGCGTGTTACAATATCTTGGGAGAACAAATTAAAGGACAGTTACTACTAAGCCAAAGCCTTATACCCTCAAGTAATGTCAGAATTTCCAACAAAAACATTTACAAATGAATGGACTGCAGTTGGAATTGTCCAGCACTAGTGTTAGCATTCAGAAAATCAGAATTAGGAACTGGCAAAGACATCTGCAGGAAACAATGATGTCTATGATGTGATATGGACAATGTAGAAGTTTTCAGGGCATAAGACACGTCCACTGAAAAACAAGAAACATTCTCCCACTGACTCCCTCATGAGGTGAAGTCAGTTCAGCTCGAATAAAAGGGGCTGCAAATGGTCCACAATCTGCAGTGTTTTCTTAATGACCAGATACCACAAAGCAGCCCAGTATAAATCCCAGCAAAATAGGTTCACAATTGAAAAGTTTCCTAGTGACTGTAAGAGTTGTGCATTCATTCTTGAAAATGGATGATGGTAGTATTTGCAGTTACTCCAGAGCCTTTAGTGTATAGACTAGATTGACATTCAATGCAATACAATGGGAGCACTGCACAGTAGAAGTGAGACATTAAAAACAAAGGCCTGTATGCCCTCACTGATGGACATAAACAATTCCATGATACTTTATTCAAGGGCAAGCGAGTTCTTCTGGAGTCCCGAGCAACATGTGTGCTTCATCAACAATAACACTGAGACATGTTAATAGTGATGATTACATCGTTGTGCAGAGATGGACTGTGGAGTTTAATAGTCATAGAATCCTATAGTGCAGATAAAAACCATCTGGCCCATTGAGTCTGTAGTGACCACAATTCCACCAGGCCTTATCCTCAATACCCCATGCAATTACCCCAGCTAGTTTCCCTGACACCAAGGGGAATTTAGCATCCAATTAACCTGACCCTCACAGACAATGACCTAAGACGGGGGTCGAACCCAAGACCCTAGTGCTGTGAGGCAGCAATGCTAACCACTGTACCACCATCGGGCCACCCTCACTATATTCAAATCGTGACTCTTCAAAAGTACTCCCACTGCAACGTCCCAGGATCGTGGGAAAGTGCGACACAAGAGGTCTGGGTATGGCTGAGTGACAAGGTAAGTCCTCGAAAGGGCAGAGAATCTGACAGGGTTACATTGAAAGGCTTGAGGTGGAGGGGGTCAAGCGAAGCTAACTGGAATAGCTCTTTCCAAAAACACCACGGGCCGAGCGGCCGCCTTATGTGTGGTTTCATGGACAGCAATACTCCTTTCCGAGGGCGTTTGGTACCGAACAGGACAGAGCCCCTCTCCCTCCGTGCCTGACAGCCTGCCAGGCACTAGTGACACTCAGTCCCTTACCCGCACATTGCCTTTGGTCCGCTGTTTGTTTTTCCCACCCATCGCGAGCCCACTTCTCCGGCTCGCAGCACTTCCGTTACTTTCAAACAAGTCACCACATTCCCCGCTCACTGCGCCTGCGCCAGAGCTCCCCGTGTGCACTCCTCTTGAACCGACCGGCCAGAAACAGCAACCCTGAGAGGTGAGTTCTCTTTCCGTGTGTCACATCCCAAACAGAAGAAGTGCTGGCGCGACGCACCACTCTGCAGTGATGGATTTGACCTTTTCTGAAGAGGGGAGGAGAAATGGCTAGGTAAACCTAGGTGACACATCACCGCATGGAATTTAGATTTTTGTCACGATTTTGTGCATTTCATAGTAACTTCATTGCAGTGTTAATGTAAAAAACAGTAATGGTCTCAATAGTGATCCCTGGAGCACCCCATTCTGTACTTCTTCGCCATTCCAACCTCCAACGTAAGTCTTTCAGCCTGTACTCTACAGTCATGAAATAGATTTTAAAATAAGGCTAATTTCCAATTTCTATTTCACAATGGTTCTATTTTTTCTGAGTTAAAAAAACAGAATATTTGCCAATGGATATTTCTCTTCACTAAACTTATGCTCCAGTTTAGTTTAGGCTATTTTCAATAAATATGAGCTACTGTTTTCTTTTTTTATAATGTAAACTTGATACACAGAAAAGAAAACTTTTCTTTTAGATGTTTGAACTATTGGCATAATTGCAAATATGCTAACAGCAGTCTCACCAACACAAATTGTTGATTATTTTTGAATTGATACATATTTACTCCCTCTTTCCTTCCAGAATCCATCAATTACTAATATAATGTCCCTGACATTCAAGATCAGAGAACGGGAGAGAACAGTAGCAGAAGAGCAATCCAGAAATCCCAGGGATGCAATCGAAATGCTAAATTTAATGACAGGATTTCATTATCATTTTTTAAAATCCTGTTTCCAATTCAGCAGCTGGATATGTTGACAGATTGACTTTTGTTGGTGAGAAAGACTGCAGCCAAGGACTGTTGGGGGGAAAATCGAAGCCTGGCAATTAAGAAGGAGTAAAAAATGGGATTATGAAAGCAGGATTGGGAGTCAGACCGACAATTGGGAATGGAAGGAAGATAGATTAGGGGTTGGCTGATCTTTGGGCAGGAAGCTTAGGATCTCAGTAGATCAGGCCAGTGAGAGGGCAGCTGATTTGCATGAGGGGCAATTGGGAATACAGAAGAAACATAGTTTACTAAAATAAGTTACTTCTTGGGAAGGCTAAGAAAGCAAATTCAATATCACCTTTGTGCCATAGAGTATTTATTTAGAAACATAGAAAAATTTACAGCACAGAAAATGCTGGATATACTGAGCAGGTCAGGTAAAATTCTATGGATGTTAACAGTTAACATTTCAGGAGGCCATTCAGCTCAGTGTGTTCAGACCAGCCGACAAACAGAAAAAAAGTTAATTCCACTTTCCAGCTCTTGGTATGTAGCCCAGTAGATTACAGTATCTCAAGTGTGTATCCAAATGTCGTTAAAATATGATGACTGTTATCAATCTATAGATTCTACGTGTAGTTTTGAACAATAGTCCATAAATTGGTTTGTTGATAAATATTAATTTAATTATTTTATTTCAGAGTAGCATTATGTCAAGTTTCTTCGGAACTGAAACATGTATTCTGGATGATGAAACTAATGGGCTTTTTAATGATCATATGAGCTTTTCTTCTAATTGTTACCATTCACAATATTACTGTCCTCAATGCTATTTAGTTGAAGACAGAACTGGTAAAAGATATTGAGAGTCATCACTATTCATCCACTTAAGTTTGCTTTTAAGCCGTTTTCTTTGGTAGGAACCACGTTTAGTGTTTTTAATATATCTAACTTCTCTGGTTAATTTATTAACCATGCACCTATTATATGTCATTGCCATATACATTTGATCATAGGAGCCTAAAGATTACAATTAGAATGTTGCTAAATTGATACAGACATATAAAAGCAACATAAAAAGTCAGGAGGATTGAAATTCCTAGGTGGAAAAATCAAATTATTTTAAAATCTATTCAGCCAGCACAGATAATGGTGAACCAAATAATGCCTTCTCTACTGTAACCATTCTATGATTGAATCCATAAGTTTTTAATAAATCTAATTAGATTTCTAAATTCTATAGCTGGATAGGACACTGGAGTGTACTACTATATTGTATGACATTTAGAACGTATTTAAACATTTTTTTGTTATAATAAAACAATGATGTCAACACAAAAACAATTTAAGACGTTCTCCCTTCAACACCAAAGTACAATTGAAAAATGTCTCCACAGTCCTTTTCATTTAAGAATTGATACAACTGCCCCAGATCCATATGATTTCCCTTGGTACCATGTACATCAAATATTTTTTCTTCAAAGTCTGTAAACTTGCGAAACATTTGCATTGCAGTAGCAACATCAAAGTTTGTAATGTCCAAGGGAGCATCCTCTCTGTGGCGGATTAGAATCCTCTTCCAGGTCAACCGCTTTGCTCTGTAAGAAGATTAGAAATATGTTAGAAGAAAATATGTTAGAAGGAAGAGGTGGTGCAGTGTGTCAGTACACAAAATTGCAACAATGGTACAATGTTTAGCACTGCTGCCTCATTGATCCAGGGACTTGGGTTCAATTCCCAGCTTAGGTCATTATCAATGTGGAGTTTGCACATTTTCCCCGTGTCTCCGGTTGCTCCGGTTTCCTCCAACATACTATACCTTGTTGATATTTCTGGTAGCACTGCTGGATAATTTGGAGAAAAGGCACAAGATAATGCACAAACTCTGCAATAAAACATGTGTAAGTTAGGTTCACTGGCCATGCTAAATTGCCCTTAGCGTCCCGGGATCTTTAGGTTCGAGTGATTAGTGGGATAAGTATGTGGGGTTATGGAGAGAGGGCCTGGATGGGATTGTTATTGGTGCAGAATTGATGGGCCGAATGACCTCCGACAGCACCACAGGGATTCTATGATGATGATTTGTGCCGAAGGTGACCACAGCACTTAGCATCCAGTGTCAGCCATATCATTCTGGGAATGCATCAAAATTTAGGTCAGGAACTATGGTTTTTAACTTACTCATGTTAGTCAAGCACAATTTACCTATACCAAATCCTTACTGAGATCCATTATCAGCCCCCAATTTTTTGAATGCCAAATAATTTTATCTTGGATTAAAGCCTCTAAAATGTTGTCCACCATTGTCATTGTGCTGACTTGGCCTGTTATTGACATATTGATGCCTCAGTCATTTTTGTTTGAATTGAGCTGCAACATCTGTAATTCCCCAGATACAAATTACATCTTTGGTTCCGTTAGCAGATAGTCTCCTTTCAATTCGAACAGTTTCTTTGCTCGTGTATTTTGCTGCATTGTCCTTGATCCATTCAATTACATTCGACATGCATATCTCACCACAACAGTTCTCTCTTGGATGCTGATATATGTGAGTTATGTGAATACAATAAAAATTAGAGGCAACTCCATGGATTGAATCCAAACAGGGAAAATCTGTTGGCACTCAGGAGTGCAAATAATTACAATTCTGTTTACTTAAACAATGATGAGGAATATAAATTCCTGTCTTATCCTCTGTTCTATTCCGATGAAACAAATAGTGTACAAAAGTCAAACCTTGCCCAGTATTCTTCACATGCACTCTGTGGCCCTTCCACACAAATCACTCCAGGTTTACCAGGCATACTGAACCCAGTAAGTGAAAGTTCTTTTGCCCACTCGAGAATATTTTTTCTCTTTTCTTTGTTATAGATATGGTGGCTGTAGATCCAGAGTCGGGTACAAATTACATCTTTAGTTCTGTTAGCAGATAGTCTCCTTTCAGTTGGAACAGTTTCTTTGCTCATGTATTTTGCTGCATTTTCCTTAATCCATTCAATTGCATTCAACACGCATATCTCACCACAACAGTTCTCTCTTAGATATTCATGAAGATCCATATTTAATTGCCCTTGTTGTGTTCTGTGTATAGCATCAGATCTATAAAAAAGAATGTTAGTTATTTTAAACTGGAGTTTACTGCATTTCTACACAGAAAAATCACTTGAACATATGCTTTCAACTCAACTCTGAGGATTTATTTTTTTTAATATAGAACTACTTCTATAATTGTAAAAAATGCTGAAATAGACAGCTGGTATAAAAATATTTGGAAAAAACAAATAATGGATAACATTTTGAACGTAAGTGTTTAAATGTTTACCTCTGATTGGGTTTCCAAATGCTGACAATCATTAATTTTTCATCATTTCCAGTTTTTATTTCAGTACCTGCAGCTTTTGTTTTAAATCTTTCACACTTTTACTGTTTTCCCTGATGATAAAACCATTTATATTGTACAGTAGAAAACTGCAACTGCAAGTTCTCATTGGAAATCAAAAAGACCGATTTGACAAAAATTCTTGGATGGCAACCATCAGCATTTTTCTATTAGTGGAATCCAGAGAAGCTGTCCCAAGGAGGGCTTCACTGCTGACCAATGCAGATTGTTTATGCTACAACTTGTCTTTAAAACTACTCCACTACGAAGATCAACCCTTGAAGGAAAAGAGGGGGTTAAATATCGACTTTCAGCTACTGGAACATTGACAGTGTCCACATCTGATAATATGACCATGTTCCAATACTTGAATTAAGAAAAAAATTCTAGATCGATTCTAAGAACTTCTGATATCAACAGTTCCCTTCCCATCAGAGACATCACAACGGCTATTGCTTCTCAATACAGACTATACACATATACAATCAAGGCGCTGTTTTGTGCGTGCACTTCTCCTAGAACGGGGATTCTTTTGAGGACACGCTATTCACTTACTTGCACACAGTTTCTAGCTGCCTCATAGTAACATTTACAATTTACTTAACCAAGATATGGGAAGTTACAACAGCAGATAAAAGAAGAAACAAATTAAATGGTGAAACATTAACTGCTAGTCACTAAAAATAGCTTGTCCTGTGAATTATGGACACCCAAACATTTGACACTGAAGATTCAATTTCTAGTTCTGTTATAATTTGAATATGCTTTGTTTATAATGTTTCTTTTCGACCAGCTAATTAGAATGATGACTTTACTTTTGCTTAAAATAATTTATTGCACAAATCTGCCTTAAGGGCATATACTATACCTTGTTGATATTTCTGGTAGCACTGCTGGATAATTTGGAGAAAAGGCACAAGATAATGCACAAACTACCTGCAATAAAAGAAGTAATTCCATTGGAGCAAGGGAAATTACTTTCACATACAATTATTCAAAAGAGTCAAAAAAAGTACATAAATATTTGCCAATGCAGTACTGACATTAGGAACATCCAGCTGGAGGTGTACAGTGAACTGAAGTCTTAAAGTTGGTGGGTCCAATAACTTCCCTTGTGCGTAGTCTCTGAGATCTGCTAAAGCCAACTGATCATCCACCTGAAGTTCATTAGGAAACATACTGAACAGAAGTTCCAGTTCAGATATCTGGGCCTCAGCATTAGCAGGACTGCTCATTTTTTAACGAATGGCTCCAAAGAGTGTGATAACCCAAAGAAAAACCTAAAATAAAAAAAGTTAACATTTGGCCCTTGATGTGCACAATATGTAAAACTCATATCGTTAAAATGGCATTTTGTTTACATTTCTTGAGGGAAAATTCACTGAAGCTTTTTCTGTAGAATCAGAATGGAGATGTCCTTGAATGGTTTCCCTATTGCTGGTGATGAATGCATATAAGTAAATTATTGGGAATTATATAAAATAAACTACTATATTTACAGTCTGTCAACTAAAGCATATTCTAATCCATCATGGAATCCAAAAGTGCAGAAGAGGGCCACTTGGCCCACTGAGCCTGCACTGACAACAATCCCACCAAGGCCCTATTCCCGAAACCCCGTGTATTTACCATGCTGGTCCCCCTGATACGTAGGGTAAATTTAGCATGGCCAATCAACCTAAACCTGCATATCTTTAGACTGTGGGATGAAACCAGAGCACATGGAAGAAATCCATGTAGATACCAGAAGAATATGCAAACGCCACATAGTGACCGGAGGCCGGAATTGAACTCAGGTCTCTGGCACTGTGAGGCATCAGTGCTAACGCCACTGTGCTGCCACCAAATCTTGCCTGTAATCTATAATGAACTGGAAATTTTATCAATTTATATTCAGTTTTGCCCATTGAACCTCTGGTATCAGAAATTCATCAGAATTATTCCAGGGCTTAAACGGTTCAATAATTAAGCCAAGTTTCATAAATGTATCTCATATTCCCTTCCAATTATAAGGTTAATGGATAATTTAATAAAGTGTTTAAAATGGTAAAGGGATATGATATTGTGGATGCAAAGAAGCTATTCCCTTTGGAAGATAACTTCAAAAAGTCAGTGGCAGTTTTAATGTTCCACCTCAAAAATATGATGTCTGTGCCCTATTGTTACACATTGTCATAAATACCTTTTTAGTTACAATAACACAAGTGGTTTGTGCATCTCACTATTGAGGTTTAATCCTGATCGTATTATCAGAATAACTTTTCTGAGTATATTTTAATTTATTTCAGCTCCATCACCATTTCTTACAGCTCCAAAACACTGTCCAACCCTTCTGAAACATTCATTTGTGGTTTTGTTACCACTAACTCTGGCTCCTTGTACATCTCTGATTTTAACCAATACATCACAGGAGACTCTATGTTCAGCTGCCTTGACTCCTAACTCTGGAATTCCCTAACTAAACCTTTCTGCCTCTTCACCACTCTTTTTTTCTAAGATGCTCCTTAAAATCCTGTCTCTTTGACCAGACATTTGGTCACCCACTCTGATATCTCCTGTGGCTTTGGTAGCTGAGTGGAGTTTGCATGTTCACCCCCACGTCTGCTTGAGTTTTCTCCAAGTGCTTCAGTTTCCTCCAGACTCTAAAGATGTGCAGGTTACGTTGATTGGCCATGATAATTTGCTCCTCAGTGTCAGGCTAAATTAACAGGATAAATACGTGGGTTTATGGAGATAGGGCCTGGGTGAGATAGTTGTCAATGCAGGCTCGATGGACCAAATAGCCTCCTTCTGCATCATGGGGATTCTATGATTCCAAGAAAAATGTTTTTAATGATATTGCTTCAGTTAAGAACCTTGGAATATTTCACTATATAAGCGTAAATTGTTTGATGGTTGCCAATAAGAGCAGAAAAATTACTCAGGGTTTCTGATGCTAAACTACTTTTTTCTGGGCAAAGACAGAAACTTTTTATCTTATTCATAAATCTGTATTCATATTCATAAATCTGTTCCAGCAAAGAAGTAATGCTTGTGGAATGAAAAGTGATTGATTTTGTATTAAACTGCAGAGCACATGTGTAAGCCTTGGCAGTGCAGTTTTAACAGGTATGTATTTACATGTCTATTGTCAATCAATCCACCTTTCAAAGCCCATCTGTTGAGAATACTGTCAAAGTCACTGCTGCTTCTTTTACAGTTAAACTTTGCCACTCAATTGGATATTCAAAATTTTTTTCATTTCTCAGAGTAGCTTCACCATAGGGTGCTTAACGAATTTACAAACACATGCGATGATGTCATTTATACAGTAAATGGCAGAACCTTAAGATTATTGTGAGACAGAAGGATCTGGATGCATAGGTACACAGGTCACTGAAAATGGCAACGCAGGTGGAGAAGGTAGTCAAGAAGACATACGGCATGCTTGCCTTCACCAGCTAGGGCTCTGAGTTTAAAAATTGGCAAGTCATGTTGCAGCTTTATAAAACCTTACTTAGGCCACACTTGGAATATAGTATTCAATTCTGGTTGCCACACACTACCAGAAGAATGTGGAGGCTTTGGAGAGGATACAGAAAAGATTTACCAGGATGTTGCCTAATATGGAAGGCATTAGCTATGAGGAGAGGTTGGAGATTGGAGGGAGGTTGGTTTCTTCTCACTAGAATGACGGAGTTGAGAGTTGAACTGATAGAAGAGTACAAGATTATGAGGAGCATGGATAGAGTGAATGGTCAGAAGCTTTCTTCCAGGATGGAAGAGTCAATTACTAGGGGGCATGGTTTTAAGGTTTAAAGAAGATATACGAGGAACTTGTGCTGGGGGAGGTAATGAAACCAGATATGACATGATTTTTAAGGGGCGTCTTGACAATACATGAAAGGGAACAGAGAGATATAGTCTCTGGGAAGGTAGGGGTTTTAGTTCAGTCAGGTCACATTGTTGGTGCAGGCTTGGAGGGCTGAATGCCCTCTTTTTTCTCACATTTTTGATTTGATTTATTATTGTCACATGTATTAGTATACAATGAAAAATATTTATTGCACGTTATACGAAGCATAACGTACATAGAGAAAGTAAGGAGAAGGTGCAGAATGTAGTGTTACAGTCGACTATCAAGATATTGTGTCGAGAAAGATCAACTTAATAGAAGGTAGACCCATTCCAAAGTCTAATGGCAGCAGGGAGGAAGTTGTTCTTGAATCACATTGTGAAATGTGTTATAACTTCACGTACAAGTAATAGCCCTTTTCATTCTACAAGCATGACCACCTTGGAACAAGGCAGTTTGTGAGTAAGACAAAAGTCTCTCTTCTGGCTGCCGTATTTTTAAAATTCTCTTCTCAAATTCTATAATCGAGGAACAAAGCTTGGCCTGTCAGAATACTATACATAGATGTGGACCTGAGTGTAGTATTACACACAAATAAATACAACAATGATGCAAAAGACAGAGAAGGCTTAAACTGATCAACATGAAACGTGTCAGCATAAAAATAATTCGGTGGGAAGGACTGGGTGATATTAAATGAAGATAATGTCACCTAGGCCTTCCACGTCCCTTTATTAGTCATTTTCTGTGGGACACCTATCACATCGAGAACACAAAATTCAAATGTTGCCATGTACCTGCTCTCTGGCATTTGTTCTCCAGTTGCGGCTCCCGCAGGGCTCTCGGTGAGAGACTGAGACAGACAGAGTTAAACTGAGACTGACTGAGATCGCGCGAACGGACTTTGTTACCTTTCGGCCACCGTCTCTTCTCCCCCCTCCTCTCCTTTCCCGGCTGAGTCGCGCATGCGTGCTGCTGGACGCCGTTGGTGACCTGCAGGCGCGGCGGCCACGGGAGTGGAGGGCAGCTGGTGAGAGAGTCAGGCGGCGAGAATCCCGGTAGGCGGACTGTGTGTGAGAGTGAGAGAAACTGGGTCTGGCTTCAGCAGCATTTCGGCATTCCAGTTTGGCCCATTTCACTAAATGTTTATTCACATATTTCGGAAACTCTCAGCGGTGTCTTCGCTATCTCCAGGCATGACTCATTCAACACGCTCCTGGCTGGCCTTCCATCTGTGTGTGAGTGCCTTACCTGGCCTTCCATCCTCCATATGTATGTTCTTGAGGCCATCCAAATCTGGGTTACCTGTATCTAAGTCGCACCAATTCCTGTTCGTTCATCACCCTATAATCACTAATCTAGTCGAACAGCATCTTGACTTTAAAATTCTCCTTGTTTTGAAACCTTCCCATGTTCTCATTGCTCCCTATTTCTGTAATCTCCAATTAATTTCTTGAGATATCTATATTCATCTAACTCTGGTTTCTTCCGTGCAAAGATGGCACAGTGGCTCCCACTGTGACCTCAATATCAGAGATCTGGGTTTAATTCCAGTCTTAGGTGACTGAAGTTTGCATGTTCTTCCCATATCTGCTTGGTTTCCTCTAGGTGCTCTGGTTTCCTCCCATACTCTAAAGATGAGCAGGTTAGGTTGATTGACTATGCTAAATTGTCAGGGGGACTAATAGGGTAAATACATAGGGTTATGGCCTGAGTGGGATTGTTGTTGGGTGTAGGCTTGATGGGCTGATTGGCCTCCTCCTGCACTGTAGATATTCTATGATCTCATTTTCATCATTCCACCATCAGTGGCCATGCTTTTAGGTAATCTGGGCCTCTGGAATTCCTTCCTGAAACCTCTTTGTTTCAATTAAAACACTCCTTAAACTGAGCCTGTTAGAACATGCTTTTGGTCAACTGCCCTTTTATCTCAAGAGGTGGTCACACATGGTAGATTAAATATGTCTAATTTGGTCAGCTAAACTGACCAACTGTTTGGTCAGCCAGGTATGACTGCAAGCGAGGCAGACAGAGAGATCCTGAATTTAGGAATGGCGGAGCACGAGATGGGTCGTGAGAAGGCTGCTCTTGGATTTTTTTTTGAGTATCCTCGTGCTTCACGTCATTAGTGTACGCTTGACCTGGACCATTTGACGGGCAACATGACAGCTCAGTGACTATCGCTGTGCTGTGCAGATACATGGATTTGGGTCTGTTTCTGTGAGAGTTTGTGCATTCTCCCTGTGCTTGCGTGGGTTTTCTCCGGGTGCTCTGGTTTCATCTCACATCGCAAATATGTGCTCTTAGGCTAATTGGCAAAACAGATTCTCCCTAAATTGTCTCAAATTTGGTTTTTAATCCATAGATCTATAAACATAGACGGGGATCACGGGTAGAGGTGGGAACATCGGGGTGGTGGCGTGGGCTCGTTGGGCCGAAGGGCCTATTTCCCGTGCTGTTTTGTTGTTTGTTCTTTTGACCTTGGCCAACAAATGTGAGGTATTTTCTTCCTGTGTGGATGAGGAAAAGGGCTGTAAGGAGGATGAGCTAGCTGATCACTGCACAGTGATACAGGATGCCATTCAAGATGAGGGAGCAAAAGACAAATGGTAGTTGTAGGGCATTCTATAATTAGGGAATTGATAACATTCTTTGTAAGCAGGATCAAGAATCCCGTACAGTATGTTGCCTTTCTGGTGCCAGGGTGAGGGACATTTCTCACTAGCGTGAAAGGATATTGAAGTGGGAGCAGGAGGATCCCATTGTTGTGGTCTACGTTGGGACAGCATAGGCAAAACTAGGAGAGAGGACCTATTTAGGGATTATCAGGCACTAGGAACTAAATTAAAGAACAGGTCCTCAAGGATTTACAATCCCTGGATTGCTACCTAAGCCATGTGAATTGGCATAGGAATGAGAAAATTAGAGTTGTAAACATGTGGCAAAAGGAGTGGTGCAGGAAAGAGGTTACCACCACGTCTCTCGACTCCTCAGGCATATCTAAATTGTCATACTGCTTGTCTGACATTTTTGACTAGATGAACAAAAAAATTCTCCAAATAAACATTAGGAGGACTGAAGCAGTTATCTTCTGTTTCCGATATAGACTCCACTCCCTAGCTGCCAATACGATCCACCTCTCTGGCAATCATCTGATGCTGAACCCAACTGTTCGCAACCTCGAGGTCATATTTGACTTTATGAATTCTGATCACATATCTGTCTCAGAAGCTGGAACTGCTCATTTCCATCTGTGCAACATTTCACAGCTCAGAACCTGTCTCAGCTTATCTGCTGTTAAAATTCATTCGTGTCTTCCTAATCCTCTGTCTCTCTTTCCTCCTTTAAAATGTTTGTTAAAATCTATATCTTTTACCAAACTTTCTATTCCAATGTCTTGTGGCTCGGTATCATATTTTGTTTTCTAAGCTCCTGTGAAGCATCATCTGACTTAAGTTAGAATCGCTATATAAATAAAAGTTGTTGTTGAAATTGAAACTCAATTTCTCACTCCACCTGCTCAGTTTTCTAATATTTTCCTTTTTTAGTTTCACACTTCCAGCCTTCACAGTATGTACAACTACTCACATTTTGGATCTTAAAAGCACAGTAATTCCTCCAATACAAAACTCTTCCATGGGAACTTTATGGAGGGAAATCAGAAAAGCTAAATTTACATTGTGGAAGGAGAATAAGATTATAAAATGATGAAACAAATGGTCTGTGAATCACATGCATTAGGAATTAGTCATTCATAAGTTTAAGCCTGTGACTTAGTGGCAATATGAATTGATTAAACACCACCCACATACTGAGAGGGCTGCAATCCATCTCAAGCTCTGATGACAAACTTGATACTTAGTATTACTTAAAATCTTTTATAAACATTTGAACAAGGCTAAATTGAATACAGATTGAAGACTTGTACACCAAGGACATGGTAGTCCTCTGTCCCAAGCTTAAACATTGGGCCAAACAACTTATATAGAATTATAGGACTTACAGTGTAGAAGGAGGCTATTTGGGCCATTGAGTCTGCACCAACCACACCCTACTCAGGCACTGTCCCTATAACCCCATACATTTACCCTAGCTAATCCCCTGAATAAGGGGCAATTTAGCCAATCCAACTAACCTGCACATCTTTGGTCTGTGGGAGGAAACTGGAGGAAACCGTGCAGACACAGATATTGACCCAAGCCAAGAATTGAGCCCAGGTTCCTGGTACTGTGAGGCAGCAATGCGAACCAGTGTGCCATCATGCTGCCCCTGATATAGCAGAAACATTATCAAAAATTGATACTTAGCTGCATGAGGAGATAAGAACACAAGAACGGGGAGCAGCTGTAGGCCATCTGACCCCTTGAGCCTCCTATTCAGTAAGATCATGGCTGATCTTCTCATGGACTCAGTTTTGTCGTCAGCATGCATGTGGAAATTAACGTACTATTTTTGGACTATATTACTAAGGGACAGTTTTTTTAATTTCAGATTTCCAGCATTACAGTATTTTGCTTTAGGCACAATGAGCATTCATCAAATTAATGAAAATAGGGTTGAGAAGCAGGAGGTAAGTCTCATGGGCAACCTGACCGAAAAACGGATAAGGGGAGGTAGAGACTAGACTAAGATACAAATTTAGGACTAGGAAATGGAGGAAACTGGCAGAGGCAACTAATTGAATTATCCCAAAAAAGGCCCATGAACTATTTGTCATAATGTTGGAAATGAAGGTGTAGAAGACAAGGGGAATGCACAGTAGAAAAAAGGTGCTGGGTGTTTGCATTCCACCTTGGAGTAGTGCTCAGTTCTGGCAGATTAGAGCATGATCGTTAGTGCTCTATGTGGGTCCAACCAGATTGGTGTTGAATGACTAAAGCAGCTGTCTGTTCAAAACTGCGTCCCTTGACATAATGGAGCAGGATGAGGGCCATTCTGGGGAAATTACCGTTTCCTCAAAGAACTTTAATATGAAATGTATGTTAGCTCTGTTTTTCTCTCTCTCTCCCACAAACAATGATTGAGTTCCTGAATCTTTCTAGCTTTTCTGCTTTTATTTCAGCTACGTAGATAATTTTCAACAGTTTGAGCAGAACTGCTCACAGATGTGCATTGTCTGTCAACGTGCAGGTGGAATTTGAACTTTTGAATGCGAGAGATTTGGAAAATTACATTTAGTTATTTGTCCATCTTATGATCCTTGCAGAGACCGGTAACTTTTAAAAAAGAGATGAATTTTCCAGTGGATCAAACAAGATTTCACATTTTAAGATTTTTACTGTAACAAATGAAAATCGATATCAATTAAATTACAGAAAAGTATTTCTCTTCAACTTCCAATAGAAACTCTGATTGTGTTTATACATTATACCGCACTCTCAATTGAGAGCAGGTTTAAGTTTAAAGTCCAACTCCTTGCAGCATTAATAAGATCCCTTCTTCGTGCCCTGCCAAAGTGAATCTTCCGGTATCCTTTTAAACAAGATGGTCTTCGCTCAACCCTTTGAACAGACTCCTCGGTGCAAGGTTCCATCTGGTGATTCTGTAAACTCTTAACATTTCACAAATTTTGTTTCCTCGAAAATTGGCTCCTTCCTGACTAACCTGTCCTGCAATTCTTTGAAATTGTGCCATGGAATCTTTTGTATCCATTTGAGAGGGAGGATGGAAGCTCAGTTTAATGTCTCACCCAAAAGATCTCCATAGACCCCCTTTGCACAATTCATGTCAACCTCAATTTTGTACTCAAGATGTGGAGTTGGACTTGAACCTGCAATTTTCTGACTCAGGCAGTAGTATCACCACTGAGCCGCAGCTAACACACAGAGCAGCAGGAGTTGTTGGGAGTTTAGAATGAATTTGTGGGGATGCTCGAGAGAAATTATTTTCCTTAGTGGATGATAAATATAGTGGGGTTTTGAAGATAATATTGCATATAAACGAGATGAGAAGTTTGTTTAACTGTATGCTGATTATTCAGATGTAATGGAGGTTTGTTTACTCCTGTAGATCCTGAAGTCATTTTGTTCATAATGCATGTTTGTGAAGTTATTTTTAACATCATTGCATGTTGTTTTTATTTACTATCTTCAGGTGCACAATTTTCCAGATGCTTGGTCTTGAAGTTGCCTTTCTTCTTTTGTGGGCACTATAGTTGAAGAATACTGAGAGACTATTGAAATGGGAAAGAAAAAGGAAAGACAAAATTCTCCACAGATTGCTAAGAGCTGTGGTAAGAAAATGTGTCTTTGGTTACAAATTGTAATGTGAGGGCAAGTGAAACTAATAGGAATGTGCTTTGAATGTGCCAGTTTGAGTACAATGGTCAGTCTTGTGATGTACTATTCTGTGAATTACACTTTTTCTACAAAAGTATATTCTTTCACCTCATTTTAGCTTTGTTGAGTTTTCTTAGACTATCTTTCATATGTAGAGAGATGTAGCTCAAATAAATTAGGGTCAAATAAATCAGTAATCAAAACTATTAAATAAAAGTTGATTTGATTTATTATTGTCATATTTATTAGTAAACAGTGAAAAATGTTTCTTGCATGCTATACAAAGCATACTGTTTATAGAGAAGGAAAGGAAAGAGTGCAGAATGTAGTGTCAGTCATAGCTAGAGTGTAGAGAAAAATCACCTGAATGCCAGGTAGGTCCATTCCAAAGTCTGATGGCAGCAGGGAAGAAGTTGTTCTTGAGTCAGTTGATACATGACCTCAGACTGCGCATGTAAAAAAAAACTGTAAATGTCTGATGGCTTTAGGTAATATTTGGGTGGAACCTTTATTTTATTGTAAATGCTCAGTGTTTTCTAAATAGCTATCCATACAAGACATTTATTTTTATTAGTACCATGTAGTGTAAAATGTATAAGTTGATTGACTGCATGAGTTTTAAAACACACTGGGGACTCCTTCATGCAACATGTCTAATTTTGGTTGGTAAATAGGCAGCTAGATGTAGCGGGCTAGATAGCTGGGTAGCTCTGCATTAAACAGGGGAGCATTATTTTATTTCCTGCACAATATCACTTGATTTCTTTAATTGACAGAATGCACTATGCTCCAGCTTATCGACCAGGACCCACCTGATTGCAATTAGAACTCGAGCCAGTTTAGAAAGTTTGAAACAGAAGATTTCTAAATGGTGGTTCAAACCATCTGCAACAAATTGCAATAAGACATGAATAAATTGGTAGAATGGGCACATCGTTATCCAATTTCAACATCATTAAATATGAAGTACAACATTTTGAACAAAAAAGGAAAATAAGTATCTAAACAGGGCAGAGGAACAAGGGGATCTCTGAGTACAAATTCAAAAATCACAACATTACAACATTCAATAAGGCCATCAGAAAAAGCAAACTAAGTAGTAAAGTTTATTTCCAGAAGGATAGAATTGAGAAATAGAGATATTATGCTTAAGTCTGTTTGGAACCTTGGCTAGACTAAACTTGGAGTACTGTCTTTCTTGAAAAAAAAAATTGAGGTAGCTCCAAGAAGTAGAACAGAATTCGGAAGAAACTTCCAGATAGTGGTGAAAATGTGGAACTTGTTATCATTGGAGAGTAGTTGAGGTAATTAATGTAAATCAGACTTGCCCAGAGTTTGGCCCACCAAAGGTGTCTATTCAATCAATTTTTGAAATACACTAATAAATCTATCAGCAATAAACATGGAAGGGAAACAGCAGGAAGGTGAGTAGCAGCCCTCAGCCTGAGAACTGATGACCATATCTCTAAAGGTGGGACAGAGAGAATGTTTGAGTGTTTGCCTGCTGAGGGTTGGGGGAGGGGGTGTGACAGAGTGTTTGTCTGCCAGAGATGAATTGAAACTGATCAGTTACTGTGGGAGGCAAGAAAAGAAATGGCTGGGGTCTTAACAGATATCTCCACATCCTCTTTGACTGCAGATGAGGTCCCAGAGGACTGGAGAATAGCCAATATTGTTCTCTTGTTTAAGAAAGCAGGTAGGGATCTGTGGTGGAAAAGCTTTTGGAGATGATACTGAAGGGAGAGGATATGTGCACACTTGGAAGAAAATGGACTAGTTAGTGACCAGCAGCATGGTTTTGTATAGGGAAGGTCATGTCTCACCAACTTGATTGAATTATTTTGAAGAGATGACAAAGCTAATTGAGGGAAAGGTGGCGGATATAGTTTATTTGACAAGGTCCCACATGACCGAATGTTACAAAAGCTAGAATCATATGGGATTTGGGGTAGGCTTTTTAGATGGATATAGACCAAGCTTGATTATAGAAGACAGAGTAGTGATGGAAGGGAATTTTTCAGAGTAGAGATCTGCAGCTAGTTGTATTCCTCAGGGATCTCTGCTGTTTGTATTGTATATAAATGATCTGGAGGTTGGAGTTGCTGATAGTGCTGGGGATTGTCAACGGATACAACAGGATATGGATAGATTGGTGAATTGGGCACAGAAATGGCAAATAGAGTTTGATTTGGACAAGCGTGAGGTGAAATACTTTGAAGGATCAAATTTAGGTGTGAATTATACCATAAATGACAGAACCTTTTTGAACATCAACACACAAAGATCTGGGTGTGCAGGTCTACAGTTCCCTAAAAGTGGCCACACAGGTGGCCAGGGTGATTGGGAAGGCATATGGCATTCTTGATTTCATCAGCGTGGGCATTGTGTACGAGAGTTGGGAAATCATGGTGCAACTATATAAAACTTGGTTAGGCTGCACTTGGAATATGGCATACAATTCTGGTCACCACACTACCAGAAGGACGTGGAAGCTTTGGAGAGAGTGAAAAAAGGTTCACTCTGTTCTCTGGTCTCGATAGTCTTTGAGAGGCATAGAAAGTTTGGATAATCTGGCTTTTTCTAAGGATGGAAGTGTCAATTACAAGGGAGTACAGGTTCAAGGTGAGACGGGGAAAGTAGAAGGGAAATGTGCTGGGGAACTTTTTCGTGCAGATGTTGATGGGTGCCTCCAAATTACTGCCTGAGGAGATGGTGGAAGCAGACACATTCGCAACATTTAAGAGACATCTGGATAAGTGTGTGAAAAAGGAGGGAATAGACAGATACAGACCAAGTCAGGGCAGAAGATTTTTTTTAGTTAGGGCATCGTGATCAACACGGGCTTGGAGGATGGAAGGGCCTGTACCTATGCTGTACTTTTCTATGTTCTAGTAATTATTTTCTAGCAAATCTAGAATTATTCTGCCAATCTCCTGTAAACAAATACTGAATTGAAATATCGAGTGCCAGATCAGCAAGAAATTCATAGATTTGTATCAGAATTGCTGCTGTTTATGCTGTTTGCTTTGGAATTGTATGACTTGTGCCTTTCTTTGCTGTTAGAAAGTGATGTAGCACTGACTCTAGGGAATGCTATGGGTCTGCTGTACCATTTCCTAGCCAAATGTGCTCACATTCGTTTAGTTCTTCATCTATTCAATTCACGTTGATGGTCACTGAACATCAGTTTGGGCTATCAGGTGTAGGTCAACATCCTTGAATCAGGCTTAAACTCACACTCTAGGCAGCTGTTGTAAGTGCTAAACTTGCCAGCAGTGAGTAGGGTGTTAGTGCAAGAAATGTCTGCATTAGGGCAGGAGCTTCATTCAATTTTAAAAGCCCTTGAATTAAGTTGGATTGCAGTTGGAATTAATTCCACTGTTAGGTTACTTTAGGGCAGGAGAGAGAAAAAAACAAGAACAATACAGAATTTGCAATCCATCGTTTTTCACCATCTTGGGACTAATTTGCACGAGTCCCATTCACTCATCACCACCTGTGCTTGGTGACCAATATTGCTCCCTTGTCAAGCAACTCCTGTTTCTAAATTCTCAGCAAATAAGCTAATAAATTAGTCTTTGAAGCATGTACATTTCTTGCTTTTATTAGTAGCAAGAGACATTTCTAATGTCTTATTTTTCATTCACCCTGTGAGTGAGGAAATAATTGAAATATGGCCCCTGACCTGATGTAAATGTATTTAAAGGGAGCCAAAGTAAGCACATAGGTGAGAAGGAAATAAAATGCTACGCTGATAGGTGAGGAAGGCTTGAAGAAAACTGCAGTAGAGTTAGATGGTCCTGTTTCTGTCATATTCTACGTCATTCAATATAACAGTGACCAATGGTGTAAATGCATGAAACACAGCCAATGTAAAGAAAGAAGATTTTTAAGTTATATTAGAGCTTTCTACATCTCAAAAGTACTTCACTGTTAAAAAGCTACTTCAGAAATGTCGTCATTGCAGACAAACAGAAATATCAACTTATGTACAGCAGGCTCCCACAATAAAATAAATGGATTGGTAATCAGTTTGTGTTTGGGACCAGAGTATTGGGAAAACACCTTTGCCCTGTAGATAGCTTCACAGAACATTTTATGTACACCTGAACAGACAAATATTGCATCTGCAAAATAGCACTCCTTATAGGGCAGCATTCTCACATGAACTGTTGGCCTAAATTTTATTTTAAATTTTTTCGTATTGTGACTTGAATCCATGACCATGTGAAAGTGCTACCCCTCAATGAAGACTGGAACTGACGTTAATCTGTATTACAGAAGAGATATTTTAATTCCTGCAGAATCATGATGAAAAGCAAAAATATGAGGCTACTTAGTTTTTAATTAAAAATTTCTTCCTGACTGCCCCCAATTAATGTTCTGTATCTCCAATCTCAGAGTAAGGGAAGCAGGTGACCTGCTTTCATATTATTTAAGAGTTGCTGTAATCAACCAGTTTGAGGTGCGCATGATCATAGCTATATTGGCCAAAATTTGATAGTTAAAAGTGAAGTGACACTATTTGTCACTGACTTCAAGGAATGTTGCCCGCAAAGATCTAATGATCGCTGGTGTGGACTTTACTTTCTTGACATTAATTCCATTCCAGTATCAGCTCTAGCATCTAACACCAAGCAGTCCAAGTAACCAATTACAGAATCTACAGTGCAGAAGGAGGCTATTTCATCCATCGAGCCTGTACTGACAACAATCCCAACCAAGTCCTGTCCTATCGCTGTGACCCCACATATTTACCCTCATAATCCCCGAATATTAGGGGCCAATTTATCATGGTCAATCAACCTAACCTGCACGTATTTGAACTGTGGGAGGAAACCAGAGCACCCACACAGACATGGGAAGAATGTGCAAACTCCACACAGTAACCCAAGACTGGAATTGAACCTGGGTCCCTGGAGCTGTGAGGCAGCAGTGCTAACCACTGTACCACAGTGCTGTCCCACAATCACATTGACAATTTCTCACAGACAGCAAGCAAAAGCACTGATTATTCTTTACATTTAAATCATTTTGCAGAGAATAATAAAGATTGGGATATGCATATGGGATCAAGAAGATGAAATATGTTGAACATTAAAAAGAAATTAAAGTCTTTGAATATTTAAATTATAATTGAGAAATTTAACATTCCACAGATATAAAATCAGTTTTGCAGGCACTGAGAGGTTGTTCAGTAGTAAATATGGTATGATATGCTGTTTAAAAATCCAATTACACCTCATTCAAGATATAGGATTTTTACAGTGCGACACATGGTGTGTAAAGTGAGAGAGCAGGTAATCACTGGCAGTAACTCCAGGTTTAAATACATGTATGAATTTGCTGTCAATTTCAGAGTTGTAATGATGAAAAACACTGACATTATAACTGCAAACTCCTGACCAGTAATTTATCTGTCAACTTCATGGAACAATATTTTCTTTACATTGGGTGCACCAACAAAGACCAAGAATGCAATGGGAATGTACAAATATCAGTCTGTCCTCCTACTCCAAAGTATAACACCATGGCATTGCAGCTTTAACTTTCTGTCAATATATAGCATTACTCTATATTAATATCAGAACATGCTCATTATACATTTTATCATGTATTTGTATTAGGCATATAGCAGCAGTTGAAGTTAAATCTTCCTTTAAATTATTTGAATTTAATCAATACCGTTGTGTGTACAACTCAATACCAAAAATTCTAAACAACCTGTTGCTTAATTCCTGGTTTATTGCAGTGACACAATGTGTTCATACTCGTAAGGGACTGAACCTAAACCAGATTAAAAAACAATTGCATCAGGGCTGTTGGAATGCTTGTGAGGACTGCAAAACAAATGTCAAAACAGAGAACAAACACGAACTTGATGACCGTCCAACTGTCTGGTTATGTTTAAAATGTGGACATCAGGTAAATTGATGTTGTTTTGAGCTATTACTCTGTGAAACATATCCTGGGGTCTATGAAAATTTTTGTTCTGGGCCATCTATTTCAGGTTGCTAATTTCCTTTACTTGACTACGTTTTCTAAAGAACTTCAAACCTATTGAATGCATTTCATGTTTAGTTTACTTTTGTAGCTAAGAGAACAATATTTTTAGAATGATTTGACATATTACGTTAGGCACAAAGGTAGCTAATTGATTTTCTTTTTTGTGTGTTGTCTACAATCATAAGATTCAGTATTTGTCATTAAAGTCATGTTCAAAATGCTAACTAACTGCAGGGGACTAGAATCTGAATAGCAACAATAACACATGTAACATTAAGCATCACAGCAGCACAATTGCACAGTTAAAGAATACAGTAGTGTAACAATAATATTGTATGGAAATTCACAGTGCAGAATTGTGATTAAGCTCAAAGTTTACACTGTGAGGTGGCATTGATGGCCTTCCATTTTGATCCAATCCCTTATGTAACAGGATAAAGGCAAACAGACTATATCTGGTTAATTATTTAATTAACCAGTGTTGTATAGTTCCATCTCTTCAGTGTTGCAACAGATCTTTTTTAAAGTCAGTTTTGATGGGCACTTCTTTATTTTTTAAAAAAGCCTTCAGCTTTCTTCCTCTATTTTTCTTTTCAGTTGCTGTGTTGAACATACTGTTATTTTGTATCCCTAGGTGATGAGGAAAATTGAATGAGCAGAATTTTTTGGAATATTTTCTGTGGCACGTTACCAAGTGGTCGAGAAAAAATAGTCATTAAAAATTGAATATTCCGTCCACAAAACTATGTTGGCATTTAAAATAAATTTAATGTATAACCACTTTGTCAAAAGTCTCCTGTAATTTGGTGAGCCTTTCAGCAGCAGTCACAGATTCTGAAAAGTTCATATTAATGCACCTTGTAACAACAAGGAGGAGTAGTACTATAGTTGCAATTCATAATTTTATTAACCTGCCTACCTTTATCTACCATCCTGCTATCTGACCAGTCATCATGATGCTGGAGACCTGAAATAAAAACAAAAAAATGCAGAACAGATAGCATTAATAGAGTGATGACTTTCTCACAACCGCACTGCAATTCAAGTATTGACAGAGTGGTTATACATGTACATACAGTAATTTAATTAATTTCAGGATGGAGGCAAGCTAGCATCATCTTTTCTAACTGTTTGCTGTTTAGTCTCTGGCTGTACAGTGCGATCTGGTTGCAGATATTAGCCCATTTTTCCAGACTGCTTAATACCTTTCAAATTCAGCATTTTGTGCATGGGAATATTGTTCAAATTACATTATAAGTTCATATTCTGGTGGGACAGGGGCACTTGATTTGCCATCAGCTGTTAAGATTAGTTCAGAGCAGATGCCCCTTCGATGTTCATACCCAATGTTGTTAATGTCTGCAGAGAAAACTCCTCCTTTCTCTATAAGTACTACCCAATCCTGTAAGCAGGCCTTGTATTAATTTTATATACTAAATTCTTGCAAAAAAATTAAGCTTTTTGATTCTGAAATAGCATTTTCAAGTTATGTCCATAATATTCACTGGTCATGTTTATTTGGTAATCAACTACAAATTATTTCTTTGAAAATTTACAATCATTATACTACAACAATTAATTCTTCAGTGTGACATTCATTGAAGTGTTTTAACACTTTACTGCAACACACTAAACACAAAATTGAGTAGACTTGGAAAATTAATGTGTTGTTTGGGCTCACCTGAGGAAGGAGCAATGCTCCAAAAGTGCATGATTCCAAATAAACCTGTTGAACTTTAACCTGGTGTTGTGAGAATTCTTACTGTGTTTGGAAAAAACAGTTGTTCAATGTAGTACTCTAACTTCAAGGAACAAATGAAGTGTTCAGATATCTCATATGGTCAGTAGTGCCTGAATTATTCAATTGCACGATGCTCTTGTCATCCTCAAAGGCATTCTCCATATTACTTCAACTAAAATAATTGTTGGTCAAATTATGTGCATGAAAATTATAATTGAATGAAACCTTTGGACTGCTGCATGTTTCTGTTGTTCCCTTTGTGTAATATAAAGTGATTTGTTCAGCATTATACAAATGTCCTGGCTTGCTTTGTATTTTACAGGGCTGTGGGAGGGATTCAGAAGAACAACATGCTCTAAAGCATTATGAGAAGCAGCATTCAGAATCACATTGTGTGGTTCTTAATTTAGACTCTTGGAGTGTATGGTAGGTTCAATATTTCATATACAGTGGCATATTCATGGATTATCAATGGGATAATAGCATGGAATTTAATTCGTTTTTTGAATCAGTTTATGACGTGCTCTTGCTACTGTGATGGTAGATACTATAATTGAGAGTCCTCATAGAACAATCTGAAACCAAATATCCAACATTAATTAGAATTAGTTACATTTTTTGATGTCTTTAATCTCTGCTGTCTAGTAAATATGATATGGAGATGCTGGCATTGGACTGAGCTAAACTTAATAAGAACTCTCACAACACCAGTTAAAGTCCAACAGGTTTATTTGGTAGCAGAAGCCACTAGCTTTCAGAGCGCTGCCCTTCATCAGATGAGTGGGATTTCAGTTCACAAACATAGAAAAATACATCTCAATGTACAAAATAATGGTTGGAATGCAAGTCTTTTAAGGTAATCAAGTCTTAAAGATACAAACAATGTGAATGGAAAGAAGATTAAGCACAAATTAAAGAGATGGGTATTGTCTCCAGCCAGGACAGTTAGTAAGATTTTGCAAACCCAGGTAAAGTTGTGGAGGTTCCAGACAGTGTGACATGAACCCAAGATTCCAGTTGAGGGTCTTGTTTTCATCTTGGGTTCTTGGAATCTTGGGTTCATATCACACTATCTGTAACCCCCACGACTTGCCTGGGCTTGCAAAATCTGACGAACTGCCCTGGCTGGAGATGATGCAAATCTCTTTATCCTATGCTTAACTCTCTTTCCACTCACATTGTCTGTACTTTTGAGACTTGATTATCTGTAAAAACTCATATTAACACTTCAGATTGATGACTAATCATTATTTTGTAAATTGAGTTAGTATCTTTGTATGCCCTATTTGTGAACTGAAATCCCACTCACCTGATGAAGGGGCAGTACTCCAAAAACTAGTGGCTTGTGCTAACAAATAAACATGTTGGAGTTTAATCTGGTATTGAGACTTCTTACTGTGCCCAATAAATACGATATGGAGATGACAGCATTGGACTGGGGTAAAAACAGTAAGAAGTCTCTCAACACTAGGTTAAAGTCCAACAGGTTTATTTGGTGGCACAAGCTCCTAGCTTTTGGAGTGCTGCTGCTTCATCAGGTGAGTGGAGTTCTATTCATAAGCAGGTCATATAAAGACACAAATTCAATTTATAAAATGGTTGGAAAGCGAGTCTCTACAGGTGTTAAAGGTACAGACAATGTGATGGAGAGAGGTTTGAGGGATATGTGTTGTCTTCAGCTAGGACAGTTAGTGAGATTTTGGAAGCCAGGGCAAGTTGTGGGGGTTACAGATAGTGTGACTTGAACCCAAGATCACGGTTGAGGCCGTCCTCACGTGTGTGGAACTTGGCTGTCAGTCTCTGTTTAGCGACTCTGTGTTATCATATGTCATGAAGGCCACCTTGGAGAGCGCTTATCTGAAGATCAGAGGCTGAATGATCTTCGGTGAAATGTTCGCCCACAGGAAGAGAACAGTCTTGCCTAGTGACCATCAAGCGGTGTTCATTCATCCGTTGTCGTAGCGTCTGCATGGTTTCCCCAATGTACCGTGCCTGAGGACATCCTTCCCTGCAGCATATCAGGTAGACAATGTTGGCTGACTTGCAAGTGTATGTACCATGTACTTGGTGGATGGTGTTCTTACATGAGATGATGGCATTTGTGTTGATGAGCCAGCGCATCTTGCAGAGATTACTGTGGCAGGGTTGTGTGGTGTCATCTTCATTGTTCTCAAGACAGGGTAGTATGCTGTTGACAGTGGTCTATTTGAGATTGTGTGGTGGTTTGAAGGCAAGAAGTGGAATGTAGGGATGGCTATGGCAAGATGTTTGACTTCATCAATGACATCTGGAGAAGATGATGTATCTTCTGCACTCCAGGGAAGTACTGGATGACGAAGGGTACTCTGTCTGCCATGTCCCGTGTTCCTCCTCTGAGGAGGTTGGTGCAGTTTTTCGCATTGAAACTATCGATGAGTGAAGCACCATCTTCTGTTCTTATGAGGTCGTCTTTCAGTGAATGGAGGTTGTGTTGTGATCATTCTCATCTGAGCAAATCCTGTGTATATGGAGGGATTGTCCATAGGGGATGGGGTGGAAGCTGGAGAAGTGGAGTATCGTGAGGTTATCTGTAAGCTTACGGTACAATGAAGTGCTGAGGTGACAGTCCTTGATGAAGATGTGTGTGTCCAAGAATGCACCCGATTCTGGAGAGTAGTCCATGGTGAGTCTGATGGTGGGATGGAACTTGTTGATGTCATCACATAGTTGTTTCAGTGATTGTTCATCATGAGTCCAAAGGAAGAAAATGTCATTGATGAATCTAATGTATAGCATTGGTTGAAGATCCTCTGCATGATGATGTTGACGTATTGAGGTGAGAATTTGGTCCCCATGGCTATTCTGTGTGTCTGGATGAAGAACTGGTTGTTGAAGATGTTATGATCCACGATGGAATGGATGAGTTGTAAAATTGCATCTGGAGATTGACAATTGTCGGCGTTGAGTACTAAGGCAGTTGCAGCAATTCCACTGTCTTGGGTGTAGAGTGCTGAGACATCCACTGTGATGAGGTGTGCTCTTGGTTCAACTGCTCCACGTGTGCTGAGTTTCTGTAGGAAGTCCATTATGTCACGACAAAAGCTAATAAATACACAGGGCAGGATTTTAAGAGAACTAACTAATGTCACTAAAGTCAGATGTTTGAGTTTCAGTGTTACCTGTCACTAAATTGTTTTCCATAGACCAGTGAACTATAAGAAAGGTTGTGATATGAAATTATAAGCAGCAATGAAGTGTTGATTATGGTTTTAGGAAAAATATTGCTATTTAGACTAGTGGGTGTTTGCGGAGTGGGATTGAGCGAGAGGGAAGAGTGGAAGGAAGAGTTGTATAAGAATACTTTTTAAAAAAAAAAAAGTACTGCTGCAAGAATTTCTACAAGATTAAAAGGTAGGAGGGATTTTGGAAAGAATTGTTGTGATGGACAGAATGTTTGCATTGATTTTTTTTATTTTGATTAATTCGTCATTGTTTTTATACAGGTGCTACTTGTGTGATGATGAAGTGCATTATGAAGTCAAAGATCAATTAGGTCAAATTGTAACTTGTATCCAAAAAAAGATAGCTGACAAGTGCACCAAAAGAGGTGAGTTACCAGGAGCTTGTTTGAGGTAAATAGTTATATAAATATATATAAAGTATACATCATTAAGTGCTATTTAATTCTTACTTTGCCGGATGTTACAGTGCAGTTATTACAGAATGCTGAAAGTTCTCCATAGATTTAGCACACACCGATGTAAGAACATAAAGCTAATTTGTACAGTTCCAATTAAGTTGCAGCACAAAATTAGACTGGTTATCTGACAAAATCAACTTGAAATGTGTGCAGATATATTGGCATCTGTGGAATATGATTAAATTGAGTGCAGTAGCAGGTGAGATGATACTCGATGATCAAGTGATTAATGTGAGTAACACAGTTGCATCTAGTTTAAATTGTGTTATATTTTATAATTACAGCTGGACTGCCTGAAACAAATGAAAACAGTAAGGGAGTGGAAGACAACACAACAGAAACTGGGAAACATGAAAAAGCAAAGACTGTGGCGCAAAACAGCCTACAGATACCAGTGAAAGGACTCAGCAATCTTGGCAATACCTGCTTTTTTAATGCTGTCATGCAGGTGAATATAAAGCCTTAACATGAAACACTGTATCACGTGGTTACAAAATATCAGCTAACTAGCTCACATTTTATTTAGTTGATGTTTTAAATTCCATTACTAAAAATTGCACTAATGGGAAAACTGAAGATAATATTGTAATAAGATATGGATTTTATTCATAGTACAAAAAGATTATTATACTAAAATATACAATAACTTGTTTCTCTATTTTCATTAAGGAACGGGAAGATTAGCCTAAAGTATAAACATCATTTGCTGCTGCTGCAGTCTTCTATTTAGAGACTATTCTCTACCCTGATGCTTTATATAGGAATATTTTTGAATGTTATTTGATTGAATTGTGCTCATTGAAGTTATTTTACTTTCTGACCACTTCTGATAATTGTAAGAAACAGACAGTATCATTATCTTTATTCATTAATCCAGGTCTTATCACAGACTTATGTGCTAAATGAGTTGATTCAGGGATTAAAAATGAATGAAGCTATGATGACCGTTGTAACATCTGACTCTCTAAATCTGGTAGGTGAATATTTGTGACAAAGCATTTGAAAGGCTTCCATTTTATAATTTGTAATCTACCATTTTATGAAACTTAACCATTGTATGAAATTAATATTAAAAACTTTTGAGCTTTTATACTAAAAATCTGGAAATCTTTGATTTACTCTAAGGAACGTTTTACAAGGGCTAGCAAAATATCATGATGGCAATTCTCCCCAAAAAAGTCTAAGTGTTGCATTTATGTAAAAACTGGACTAAGTCTTTTTTTTTTCAGCGGGAGTTTAAAAATGAATTTCCCACACTCTGTGCATTGCAGAGTGCCTCAGCATGGATTATGCTGAAATTCAGTTCGCTGGCATCAAAGCGCTGAGCAGGCCACTGTGCATGGGCCAATCTGTCAGCGCCAAGATTGGCACATGTGCAGTGACCTTGTATTGTCGACTTCCCAGTTGCTGGCCCCCCCAAACATGTTCGGGCTAGCCTCAAGCACACCCCCCCCTCCCCCCCCCCCACTCCCAAAAGAGGCTGACCACTCACCCCAATGGCCAACTAATTTCCTTCCTGCCCAGTCACTCAGCCTTGATAACAGAGTGGTAGTGGGTTCCTCACCAATGTCCTCTTACCTATCCTCAGCAGAGGCACCCCATTCTTTGGTAATTCCTGATGCTCAGTGGGCAGTGCCAAGCTGCCTCTGGGCATTATAGCCACTTTAACACGTAAATAGCAGGTTAGATGTAAGGATTTGCATTCTAATCAGCAATCTGTGACTGTCTGTGTTGATATGTGTGCTCTTGCAGACCAGAACCCTGCATTTGCCTGGCGAAGACACAGAGTGTCGAAAGCTTGCAAATTTACTATCAAATAAATCAGTTGGATTTAAAAATGGTGTTGCTAGATTCTTACTGAGTTATTGCTACTTTGCCCATTGAGCAGTGTGAGGGGCCCAGACTGGCAATGCCCAGAGCTCCCCCCACCCAATCTGGAGCCCAGCCTAATGGGGGACCCTTGATTGCTCACTTTCACTCCAGTGTGGACAGGCTGCCAGCTCCTCCCAATTAGAGTATAGTAAACTTCATTGGAATGAACTGTTCCTGATGGAATGGGGTGGGGGGGAAAGCACTAATGAAATTTCAATTGTAGAGAAATAAAGATTACCATAATTTATTCAGCACACACTAATTTCTAATGGCACCGGAAATCCAACTGCCAGAAACTTGCGGGAGCCTGCAAAACTGCATCCATATAAGTCTCCCGGGCTGCTGTGCTACAAAAGCAATGCAGCAGGCTGGGAGAATCGTTAGGCCCATGTGTTATAAGACATGTGAATTGTACAATTATCTGTAGAAATTCGAGTACTTTTAACCCCTTACACAAGCTTAATTTTGACTTCTGGTCCAACAATGAAGGGTTGTTTATTGGAGGTGACAGTCTAGTTGCACCTCAGAATTTAGTTTTTCTATAAAAACGTATTATCAGTTCATGCCAGAAAGTGGACAATTTTTATTTAATAACTTACAAAATTATGATGTTTAATTTATTGTAAATCTAATAATTATGCAATTAACTTGTGGACAGTTTAGGTTTGATTTCCAGCTTTTCGGCCACTAATTTACCAGTGTCTACAGAGGTCATGAAAATAAAGTCACTTTGATCAGAAAAGAGCCCAGTCAGATCCTGGTGAAGTACTCACTAATTGATCAGATATGCAAAATAGTAACTTCTCGAATTGTTTTTTAATTATTTTCTGCTGAAGTAGCCATATCATCTGATATTACGTTAAATATACATGTTTCAGACAATTAGCCTCTTGTCCATAAACTCTATCATTATGCTTTGGACTTGATATTGGAACTAGAAATTTTTCTGTACTCACCACTGTTGGATATGGCCAAATATATCTTGCAAGTAATTATAGTTCAAAGAGTGCATATGTAATAATTTTCTAAGTCTGCTCCTGCTAAGTCTCAAAAGCATTATCTTTGAGCAAATGAGTTGCTATTTATTCTGGATGTAAGTGTAGGCTCTTTCTGATGTACTTGCATAGCCAGGACAATACAAGAGAATAATTGCAGTGCCATTTGGGGACCAAGTTGTGCAAAGTAGCTACTGCATTTACCCACATTATAGCAATAATGACAAAATGCAATGTGAAATGCAAAGATGTTTCTGACCAATAAATTTCGGTTTTTCCTTTTTCTCTTTTTGCCTTTCAAGACTAAACATTATATTTTTTAAATCAGAAGAAATTTGCAGGACTATGGCAAAAGAAGAGAGAAATTGAACTAATGGATAGTTCTTTCAAAGAACTTTCAGATACATTGGGTGGGAGGCCACCATCAGTTATATAATGCAATGTAAACGCAAGTGAGAATAAAGATTTCTAGGCATCTTTTCTCTGAGATTAGAGTGTCATGGAATAATGCAGCACAGAATTTCACTTGTTTTTTATAGAACCAGAAAACAGGTATAATGGCCTACTTCTGCCCCTATCAAATCTGCTCTGCTGTTCAATGAGAATACATAATTTGGTTTTATACAATTTTGAATTTGAATTTTACTTTAAATTATCAGGGACACCTAGAGATTCACCTTGACCAACCAGGACCACTGTCATCAGCAATGCGCCAATTTCTTCTTGATTTTCAAGACACAAAAAAGAATGTTCTCACCCCAAAGGAACTGTTCACTCAGGTCTGTAAAAAGTGAGTATCCACAGTCATTGCTATGCGGGCATGAAACCAATAGTATTCAGACTAAAACATCTGTGTTTTCAGCACAAACATAACAATTTAAAATTGTGTTCTAGACTTGAGGAAGGTAGTTTTACATTGACTAGATAATTCATAGAATCATAGAATCCCTGCAGTGCAGAACGAGGCCATTAGGCCCATTGAGTCTGCACTAACCACAATCCCACTCAGGCCCTGTGCTCATAAGTCCACATATTTACCATGCTAATCCTTCTAACCTTAGGGTCAATTTAGCATGGCCAATCCACCTGACTTGCACATCTTTGAACTGTGGAAAGAAACCAGAGCACTCAGCGGAAGCCCATGGGAGAACTTGCTGTAAGGCAGCAGTGTTGGCCACTGTGTTGCCAGTTTATTCCATTTATTTAAATGCCCACATCGACTTACAATAAATTTTGATGTTTTGTATGTCAGTAAATGGTTCTCCTTGACCTTATTGATAGCGTTCTTTCATAACGACAGCATTCCTCTTCTATCTTATATAATCTTTTCTACAATTGAATTATAACTAATGATGACAAGAACAGAAAGATTTGCATTCGTTTCTCATATTGTCAGTATTCCAAACTGCTAATTGAGTTTTTATTCAAGTGTAGTCACTGCTGCATGAAACGTGGCTGCCAACAAGCAGTTGAACAAGCAGCAAGGTGTGAATAACCTATTTAATTTTGATTGTGGGATAGTTGTTTGCCAGGAATATACTTCTCTTCTTCAAGAAGTGTTATGGGATATTCTTTATATACCTGAGAAGCCAGGCAGGACCTCAGTTTAAAAGCTTATTCTGCTTATGTACCTCAACAAAGTCGTAGTGTAGATTAATGTGCTCAATTCTTGAGTAGTGCTTGAACAAAATACCTCCTGATTCATTGGTGAGAAGACTAAATTGAGCCTGATTATAAAAAAAAATGAATGTTCTATCTACAGAATATCTGTGTTGCAGATCTGTAAGTTGCGTTTTTTTGTAACTTGATCCTCAGAGCTGTACGATTTAAAGGATTTCAACAGCAAGACAGCCAAGAATTGCTTCGTTACTTATTAGATGGAATGAGAACTGAGGAAATCAAAGTAAGTGGACTTCAATGTGTTATAAATTAAACTAGATTAATTTGAAGGAAAAATTAGACAAGCAGTTTAATTTCCTATGCTATTAAAATTTGCGTGTTGATGGAGTCAACCCCTGTAATACTTGTTTTCAATCTCGCTTACTATCTGCCTCCCTCTTGCTTTCTACCCCTCCCTCCCGCCCGCCCTCCCGCCCTCTACCCCTTTCTTGCTCACTTCTGGCCCCACTTGATCTCAGATTTCTGCAGGAAGAGCGATACATGATTAATGCAAGTGGTTGTTCATATTTTTGTCAATTCCACACTGGCAGATGTAAATATTTTCAATTAAGCTTTTATCCATGTGTAGGGAATCCGATAATGATGATACAATCATTGGCATTTCAGAATCATATTCACTTGTTTGTCGCATCTTAGGAACAAAAAAGCTCTTTTCTACAGTGCAGTCTTAAGACTCTCTTTCCTTCTCTTCAGCTTATTAAATATAGGATAACAATTTGAAGCAAAAAGATAATTATAAAGCTCACTTTTCATAACATATAGAATCCTATTTTTAAACATTTATTAAGAATGTTTAGTTATGCACTGTGAGCAATAGCACTGGGGTGTTATTAAACAGAAACAGAGGATGAAAATTCTTTCTTGTGCTTTTTGAAAATTCTTATTTATCCCTTATAACGTTAAGACGGATGTGCTTACGGTAAGCAGTAGGGACTGTTCATTTAAAAGATGAAGGAGATTTTTCACCACATAATCCAATTGATTCTCAAATTATTTATCCAGGTTTCATTGCCTGTCCTTCACCTAGGATGTTTGAAACTTTGTTGAATGTAAAATCAAGAAGTATTTTCAAAAAGTGTTTTTAAAATATACTTAACTCTCAGCGTATAGGTGCTGGCATTTTAAAAGCTTTGAATTACTCTTCAGAGATGATGGAAAATGAAGAATCCAGGAAAACCATGAAAGGTAATACCATAGTATCACCACATAGTTTTGCTACAGAATATGGGACACCACCCCCCTCAGTGGCTGATTGGGTTGAATGCACTGTCAGATGTGCTGTTAAGTCATGTAGCTTAAAACCGTGAATGGATGGCAGAGCTGTTGCTGTTTGTGTTGAAGTCTTGAAGGGTGGTGGAGGAAAGATGAGATTGACCAGATTATTGAAAGATCTTCAATTAAGAGTAAGCCTGGATATACCTGTAATGCACCAGATGGTCAAACCATCTTTTTTAATTTGACTTATTATCACATGTATTAGCATATAGTGAAAAGTATTGTTTCTTGCATGCTATATGACAAAACATACCATTCATTGAGAAGGAGAGTGTGCAGAATGTAGTGTTGAAGTTATAACTGGGATGTAGAGAAAGATCAACTTAATACAGAGTGAATTTGTGTTTTGATCTGTTAATGACTTAAACTAACACATTTTCTAAGCAACTTAATTGAATTTAAAAACAAGTTTCCCCTTCAGTCTTGATACATGAATATAAAAAAAAGTTGGATGTAACAAGAATGTGGCACATTCATAGTATTTAAACAGATCTGTTTGTTTTCAGCCATCATTCTTTGTATGATTTTTGTCCTTTTCTATTTGCCTAAAATATGTTAGTGAACAATACTGACTAAACTTCAATTCCAAATTTATTAATTAATTGAATTTAATGTAAAATGATTTCAATTCCACCAGCTGCCAAAATGGTACTTGAACTGTTGTCCACAGATCATTAGCCCTGGTCTCTTCCAGTTACTAGTCCAATGTCATTACCACTATACTACCATCTTGCTTATGCTTTCAGGTTACTCAGTCTTTGGACTGGAAAGAATTATTCAGCATCAGTGGTTGTGAATTCCTTTGGTTCGAAATCTGGACTACAGAAAGTATCTTACTTTAACAGAGTTCGTGGGTGTTACCTTCTGTGTTGCTCACAATTTCTGCTTGGCTCATTAGCAGCCCCTTGTGGTTGAAATCAAATATTCAGTACTGCATAGCTTAGGGTCTGTAATTTGCATGTTAATAATTCCATGCTTGTTCATGCAGAATAATTGAATACGTCGGTTTTTTTTCTTAGTGTATGAAAAAGAGGCGTCCATGTTAAACTTTGTTGACCAGGTATTTGGTGGTACGTTGACAAGTACAATCATGTGCGAGGAGTGCAAAATGGTGAGATTAATTCCTGTTGATCTATTAAAAAGAATGGATGCAGAATATTAATGGAAAAACAACTTTGTAAATGATAATATTATTAACTGTTGTTAAGAACCCAGTTGATGTTAAATGCTCAGGTATTCCAAATCCCAGCAGAAAAACATGGAATGCTAATTCCTAACTTTTTTTTGCAATTTGGTATAATCTGAGGAAAGATCATTGAGGAAGGTTCCAGTTTGTAATAGTTAAGCAAAATAAATTAAACAGTAAGACACAACAAAAATCATATGTTTAACTACAGTGACAGCGACACACAATGTAATTAAATCGACCCAGTTCCAAACTATTTTCCTAAACTCAGAGCTAAACTTCCCCAAACAACATCTCATCAGTATTAGCACTATAAACTTACTCCAACAATACTTACCGCACTCTGTGCTTACATCTGTTTTGAGAATTGTTTCTGGTTTAGAATAGCAACCAATGGTGGTTCAAAAAGGATTTCCCAGGAGATGCCTTGTTTGGAGTGAACATAATGTGGCTGTGACCTTGGACCTGCTCTGCTCCGCTTAACTCAGCTCAGCTCATAGTGCCAGGGTTCATTTTGATGCACTACTTTTCCTTTTAATGTTTTCTTATATGAACTATTTATCTTAGTGGTTCCTCTTCATAACATTTCTTACATAAATTCATCCTTTTAGAATGTAAGTGTGAAATTCACCCTCATCTTCTGTTTTGAAATTTTATTTTCTATTGTTATCCATTTTGCATGGATAAATATATGTTTATGGTGTTGCTAGACTAATCTGCATATTGAAGACCTCAGTCGCTCTATCACTCTAATCAATTCCCATTTATTAAGTTTCTTTATTTCATTTTAATGCAACATTTTGACACTATTAGGGATTTTAAAATTGTTTAATTTTGTTACAATGCGTATTTTTAATTCAGTTAATTTGTAAACTAATGTTTTTTTGTGTATACTCGACTAGTTTTCTTGTCCCTTCCCCTTCACTTTTGTGTTGATTTCTTGTTCAGTTATAATTTTACTGTGCCAGGTATTCTCCAGTACTTGAACATGTGTTCCCACTTGTTTGTATATGAGTCTTAACAATGAGTATCAGCAGGTTATCTGGATATAAGCACGTCTGAATCTGATCCTGATTTCTGTATAGATGAACTTCCAGTAAGCAACCTTGGGTATTGTTCACATTTGGCCCTTGGGCAAACTGCAGCACTTTTAGTCCTGTTCTAACTGAGGTCACCTAATTAAAAAGAGGCTGGCAATCAAACCTTGAATTTTCCTAATCATATGATGGAATTGCCAGCAGAACGTTGAAGCTCTTGTATCAGCCCTGCAAAACCTGAATTGAATAACTCAGGAGAATAGTACAGTTTATAATCCCTGTCTAATATGCCATTGTACAAAAGTGATTTGTGCAATTTGTGTCCTCACCTTAAATAATTTTGTTTTGAAAACAAAACTGTAGGCTTGCCTCATAGCTTAGGAACTTTATATCATGCAGATTCAGGTATGCTGTCATTCTATGTTTTATTCGGTAACTTCCTACCAACATGTCTGTGCATGAACTTAATGTCATCATTTCTGTATTTTGTAACTAAAATTTATTTTAGGCGATAAAATTTATTTTTTTGAAAATGATAACATTTTAACTACTGAGGTACTATTTTGTTATTTTCAGTTTCTAGTTGATTATTTTAATTGTTATCTTCAGGCAATTTGGGGCATAGTCTGCATTTAAAACATGGGTCTGATATGATTTTACAGGATGCACACAAATTTAAAACATTTTATGCAGAGATGTGATTTCATAGGCTAAGTATACTCAAGGTGATCTATAACAGTTATCAGGTTTTATTTAAATACAGATTTAACTCAAATAAATCAGGGCAGCAGTTAGAAGGTTACTGTTTATGTGCAATCTACGAACAGGAGAAAATAATTTAATGTTTATGCTGCTGGCTGCTTTGTTAAAGTGCATGTGTATACCTTGGTTAGGACCATCATTAGGCTCACTTGTACCATCCTGAATAATAAAATAGTCTGGTGACTCATTAAGAATAGCTACTTGGGTAACATATCAGAGAGCTCTCATTGCCAAGAAACTACTTCGGCAGTGGCAGGAGAAGAAAATATTTGTTGCTCATCTGCAAATTCAACAATAAATTACCAAAAAAAATAATAGAAATAATTTGTCTGCTTTGTTCTCAGGTTACGTTAGTAAAAGAATCTTTTTTAGACTTGTCGCTTCCTGTTTTGGATGAACAGGTAAAAATGATACTGTGGATTTTTTCATTGTTTACATTCTACATTTTTTCCTGGCTTTTTCCTTCATTTTGATTCCAAGGGCAATGTTTGGAAGCCCAAGCTGCATAACAGCTGAATTGGCACTGTTGGCAACAATGTCCCAAAACTTATTCCTGCAGAATGTTGTTTGATGTGTAATGTTCTGAGTGTTAAGGTAGTTGCTCAATGTATTTTTTTTCCACAGTGGCACAGTAATTAAGTGAGCCATGAATAGAAGCGTTCCATATTTTGCACATAGCTGCGCTGTTCATTGATCCCAACCAGATTAGCCATAGGGGTTATTATAATGACCTTAACCTCTTAGTGTTGTGGAGGGAAGATCAATCAAGGTTCCCGACCTCACTACCCAACAGTCGCTGCTGGAAATATGTTGTGTAATTGTTGTTGGGTGTTAATTTGCTAAAGGCTAATCAGGTTGATTTGGCAGTGTGGCATTGTGGTTTTGTGAAAATAAGAACAGCTTTCTCGAGTCCGTTCTGCCATTCATTTAGGTCATGACTATTCTGCCTCTTAAGTCCATTTGATCGTATTCTCAAGAGCATTTTGGGCAAGGATGTTCCAGATTTCCACTTTGCTTTGTGTGCAGAAGACCTCACTAAATGGCTGAGCTGTAATTTAAAGAAGATTATTGATTCCTTTCTACTGGGGTCCTCCATCACAGACATCTCTATCAAATCAACACTTTTAAAATTCGTTAAATAAGACCATTATCCATCAGTAAAGCTTGCTGGACTTTGCGGCCAAGATTTAAACATGAATCTTGGCCACAAAGTCAGTTTAAGAAAGTTTCTTAACTTAAGGGGAATTTTCCCCTTCTGAAAGAGTCGGTACTTTCTGGCTGAATGTACTATGAAATATTTGATGTGGACATTTATTAATATAACTTTAATTGTTCTTGGAAAATACCAGTACTTTGTCAAAGAATGACTGACTGTTTCTCACCGGAGATCTGTTTGGTCTCAATAAAGTCACAGCACCCAAACCTTGCAGTATTTTGATGTTGTTCATCTGTCTTGCAGTAATGTGGCAAAATGCATGTGATCTTGTTTGTATTGCAGAGACTATTCATAAAAGTTATTTTGTATTTTGATTGTCAGTACATTAATTGTGATGTTTAAATACAGAGTGATAAAAAAGCTTTGGGAAAAAGTGGAAGAAAGACGAGTGAAGATAATCAGAATGATAACCATGGGAATTGTGATGGAAACTTTGTTTCCAAGAACAGAGACGATGTTTCAACTGGTATTAGCAAATACCAACAAAAGAAAGCAAAGAAACAGGCAAAAAAGCAAGCCAAGGTAAAGCACACCTAACTGTAACCTGAACAAATGTGATCAGGTAGTTTGTCATTTGAATCCATCAAAGGTTATGGCTAGAAACAACCAGTTGGACTATTGGGTCTATAATAATACACTGCCTGTGCAATCCAAATCAACACCAGTGACCCATTCTCGACTCTTCCCTTAACCTTGTTCTATTTTTCATCAACATGCCATTCCTTAACAATATCATCCAGCAATGTGTTCTCAGGTTCCGTGTGAATACTCAAGATACCCAACTCTAACTCACCAGCAATCTGTCGACCTCCCCACTCTCTCTCTAAATTGTCCACAGCTGCCCTGACATCTAGTACCAAATGAACAGAAATTTTCTCCAACTGAATGTTAGACTGAACGCATTGGTCCCCTCCACAAACTTCACTCCCAAGACATCAATACTTGCCCTCTGCCTCTCCCTGTTAACTGTTTGAGGCTAAACCAACTCATTTATAACTTTTGAATTCTATTCATCCTCAAGATGAGTTTCTGATGCCACATCCTCTCGAACACTGAACAATTGAAGTAAATTCAGTTTTGTAGGTCTCTCTAAGCTAAGAAGCCACAAGTTCCATAATCATTAAACCATATTATTCATCACATACACCTACTCCCTTGCAGCAATATTGCAAGGAATTTATGCATGTACATTGTTACTGGCCCATTCTATATCCCTACCATTGCTGCTATATTATTCAACATCAACTTGTGTAATTTGCCATAATTCATTATACACAAGCTTGAATGCTTCTTCGTCATTTTGCATTTGCCTAAAACACTGAGTCCATCAGGCTGTCCAGCTGTAGGTGCTTCTTTGTGCATGATCAAGACCTGCCCAATCTCGAAGTTGTAGTAATTTTCTACCCCATGAACCATATTTCAACTCAAGTCCCTACACATCCCAATTCTTTCCCACCCCATCTGGGTACTCTTCTCGAACCATACATCTTAGTTCACCTGCTCCATCTGAACCAGCTCATCTGTCCCAACATTGGAGAGTAATCTATCAGTATTTCAGCTAACTACAATTAATTTACATCTTAAAAAGTGTGCCAAATGAATATTTATTGGCATTATCGTTAGCAATTATTTATTGCTAATATATATTACATAATGAAGCTTATATTTCAAAATCTTATCCCTGTTTGAATCTTCAATCTATACTTTCAGTACATTTGTCGTCTTTTATGCTTACTATGTCCTCAGTGGGTATACTTGACAAATAGTATGATTGTAATATGGGAAAAAGTCTTGAGTTAATGCATTCAGTTTTTGTACTGAAACATCTTAATTTGCTGATACCATTGACTTGTTTTGCTTTGCTGCACCCTATACAGAAAGACATTTCCACTAACTTGATCTGCATGACATTCTTGGTCAATGTCATTGCTGTGATATTCTGAGCCATGCAAAGATAGGTGCTTGCTACTTCTTTTGTTACATGAATTCTCCTGAAACTGCCATTTTTTGTTTTGGTTTATTTGTAGAACCAACGTCAACAGCAAAAGCACCAGGCAAAAGTGCTTGATTTGGAGAATTCCCCTATCAAATGTTCCATGGATGAAGTACAAAATGAAATAGATACTGTTGCTTCAGAAAGCAAGGCAGATCTAGAATCAGATAACATTGTAGAAGAGATTTCTCCAGAAGAGGGTCTTTCTGATAGCTTACTTACTGACCAGTGTCCTGGAACCATAAGAGAAGAGTCCATGGAAGAAAATGACCAAGAACTGAACCAAGACAACGTTGATGTAGATAATGAGGAAAAGGAGTCTAGTGAAATTTTACATAAGGAAGATGATCATTCCCACAGCTCGAAAAACTTTGATTCTTCAGATATGTTTGAGTCAAACATGATGAATGGAAACCAATGTAATGCACTTTGTTCCAGTGAAGATGAAGAAAATATTGTCAATAATATGAATAAATTAAACCTGAATGCGTGTGTCGTGAATCAAGATGAAATAACTTTAACCCTGGAGGACTATAAGAATTCTTCTGGAACAACAAATGATTTGCTTCCTTGCACAAAAGACAAACAGGTGGTTTTTTTGGATCCAGAGAAAGCATTTTGCACCCTGACGAACAATGAACCGTTGAGTATAGAAGACTGTTCTGTTGGGGCTTGTTTACGTCAGTTCACTCAGATGGAAAAACTCGTTGGAGCAAATAAACTGCTGTGTGAAGAATGTACCCAAAGGCAGCATAAAAATGGATCACAGAACAATGCCAATGGTACTAAAATAACTGAGAATTGTGTTTACAGTTTGAAATAGCAAATGTCTTGTCTTATGAATGCATAGTGTGGGTTTAGTATAATGTATCTTAAATTGTTTGGGATTGGTATGTTATAGCTCTTAAATGCTCATTCCAGAATTTGAACCCAAGTTTAAACACTTGCTACCAATAATATTTGAGTGCGGTGATAATCCCCATTTTGACCAGCATCCCAGGAAGAACTTGGATTTCTATAATGTTCTTAGCATGGTAAAACTTAGCAAGCTACTCAGATTACACAGAAGTGTGATCAGTCAGTAATTTGATGACAAACCAAAGGAGGAAGACCTTGAGACAGGTGACCAAAAGTTTGATGAAAGACATATATTTAAAACTGTGCCTTAAAGGAAGAGAGAAGAAGAGGTAAAGGAGGGGAATTTCACAACTCAAAAGGCCAGTCACAGGGTTACTACAAATCATGATCAGGATTAAGAGATGTTTGTGGTGCTATATATGTATCTCCTAATTCATTATGTTCAGCACCTACAGTTTTGCAGAGATGTTTGAGGGACAACAAGGTCCTCTATGACTGAAAAAAGTTAAATTTCATTGGAATATAATCAGACACATTTAACCTTGCCTCCTTTTAAAAATATATGTGTATATATATTTGCAGATGAAAAAAAAGTGTACACAAATGCCAGAAAACAAATGCTTATTTCATCTCCGCCTCCAATTCTTACACTTCATTTGAAAAGATTTCAGCAGGTAATTATTCAGAATTGTTTTTCAATACTAAATTTATGCATCTGGTGGGATTCCGTGTTTCTACATTTTTTGTCACATTTGCCAGTGAATTGGTATGACTTGCATAAAATGAACGTGGAACATGTCTAATGTCCGGACTTTCACAGGCTGTAAATGCAAACTCAGGTATCGTCCTGTATACTAATGCGTGTAAAATGCATTTTGGACAATAATTTTTGTTCTGTGGGTATAAGTGTAGTAACTGCTTACGTTTCAAGAGTGACCAAAACTTCAGTACCTTGGCCGTGAAGTGCTTTGAGACAGTGAAGGATGCTATATGTTTCAAATTCATTTTAGTGGAAAATATTTTTAAGGACTTTATTGGACACAAGTGTTTGGTTTGAAAAATAAAATCTAGATATGCTCATAAATTCCATGCCTGAAATAAATGGTTTAATGATCTTTGATTGAAGTTATAAATAATTGTAAATTTTCAGCTGGCAACTACAATTAAGGAGCTTATCAGAATGTAGTTTTTAAAAAATTATTTCATGGAATGTGGGCATTGCAGGCATTTGTTACCCATCTATAACTGTCATTGAACTGATTGGCTTGTTGGGCCATTTCAGTGGACAATTAAGAAACAACTACCATTGCTGTGGGTTTGGAGTCGCATGCAGGTCAGATGGGTAAGGCTGGCAAATTTCCTTCTCTAAAGACCATTAATGAACTAGATGGATTATTACAACAATCAATGATAGTTTCATGGTTACCATTACTGAGATTAGCTTTTTTATATTCTAAATATATTAGCTGAATCCAAATTCCAGCAGCTGCCATGGTGAGATTTGAACCCATGTCCTCAAAATAATAGCTGGGTCTCTGACTGACTAGTCCAATGATATTATGATTATGCCACTATTTTCCCCGTTTTGAAGAACAAATAATTACTTTTGCAAAAATTGGCATAAGAAATCAAGTTTATTAAGTTTCAATGCAATTTTTAAAAGTATATTCTGACTTATATTGGCAAAAGTTAGTTTGTAATATAACATGGACTTTTAAGAAACCATTCTGTAGGCCTAAACATTAGTAACAGTTTGAATATTCACTCTTCTGTGCTGAGATTAAATGAAAACCAGAATTGCTAGGATTCTTAATGGTTTACCAATTTATTATTCACTTCATAAAATATATTTTGCAGAACTATTGCTGTAAATTTTAGATTATTTTGGTACATCAGTAAAAGACCAGCTTTATTTTTTGTTATTAATGATTAAGATATGCACAAACATTGCCAAACTAAAAATGTTTTTTTTCTCCCTGTAGTTAGGGTTCAATCTTCGTAAAATAAATAAGCATATCCATTTCCCAAAAGTGCTTGATCTTGCTCCGTTCTGTGCACTAAATTGCAAGGTAAGATTTAAAAACACCTGGTTTCACCCATTGTTATAACTTTGCAGATGAGGCAGTGTATGCCATTGGTGTCATGAAGTTTTATTGTCTTATACATCCAAACCTTTTCTGTCTCAATTTTCCTCCCTCCTTCTCCCCTTTTCCTCGGCAAGTAACTTAGGCTAGGAACATTTTCCAAATGAGGCATGATATTGCTCGCAGTTAGTTTGCTTCACTGCATATCCAATAATTCTAATTTATGTAGAAAAAAAGGAACTACTGCATTCTGTTTAGAATAAGTATTTCAAAGGATAATATTTACTGGTTTACAGTGAAGGAGTTTAAATTCTGTGTGCTGAAATTCCAACTAATCAATATAAATGAATAGCAAAAATTACAAACAAAATAATTGAAACAAAGTGTTTTTGTTTGAGGTTTTGTTATCCAGTAATTTTCCTTCCTCACCTATTTTTGATCAATGGTTGATTGAAGTTCACTGAAGGGTTAGCACAGAAGGAGGCCATTTAGTCAGTGTTCAAGAGCTTGTCACACTCCCTCATTCCACTCTTTCTGTGATTAAATGAATTCTTAGAGGCTTCATCACGTGATGTGCTCCCAAACTCCAATCATTATTCGGCCAAAATGCACTACATCACTACACCATTTGGAAAGCAAAATGACTCTTACCCATTTGGATAATGGCTAACTTCAGCCAAACAGCCCATTTTTTTCCCCCGTTTTCAATATTTTATATATGGTAAAAACAAATATTTAAAAAAAAACAAATATTTTAAGTCCCAGTATTTTCCTGCAGGATTTTGGAGATTGATCATCAATTCCTGGGGACTCCAGGCTAACCCTGAAGTGTTGACTATCCTAATCAAACTCTCAGGCTGTGCATTCCAGATCTTCAGCACTTGCTGAGTAAAAATCTTTTACTTAATTTACATTTGGCGCTTTTGGCATTCACCCTAAATTTGTGTCTTTGATACTCAGCCCTTTCATAAATAGAAACAGTTTCTCCCTATTTACTCTGTTCATAGGGACCAGAGTGCTGGGACCAGTGTCCTGGCAAATTGTATAACTAGAACTGTAGATATGGCTTTAAACTAATTTTGGGGAGGGAGGGTGCAGGGGTAGGAGAAATTACAAAGTCTGAAGTAAAGGAAAAAGTATGTGTGCAGGTGAATGTTGAGGATATTCTGCCTATTAGAGGAATAGGGGCCATGAGAGAGACTAGTAGCGTTTCAGCAAATAAGGTCCAGGCAAAGGCTGGTATAAAGGCACTTTACCTGAATGCACAAAGCATTCAGAACAAAGTGAATGAGCTGATGGCGCACATTGGCACAAATGGATATGATCTAGTGGCCATTACGGAAACGTGGTTGCAGGGGTGACCAGAGCTGGGAACTGAATGTCCAGGGCTATCAGATGTTTAGGAATGATAGACAGGAGGAAATAGGGGGTGGGGTGGCTCTGTTGATTTAAGGATAGTATCAGGGCAGTAGTAAGAGAGGATATAGGCCCCAACGAGCAAAGTGTGGAATCGATGTGGGTGGAGATGAAGAATAGTAAGGGGAGGAAGACACTGATGGGTGTGGTCTATAGGCCCCCAAATAACAACTTTGAGGTGGGGCGGGCTATAAACAAACAAATAAGAGATGCGTGCAAAAACGGAACGGCGTTAGTAATGGGAGATTTCAATCTGCATATTGACTGGGTGGCATAATTCGGACACAGCGGGCTGGAGGAAGAGTTCTTGGAATGCTGTCAGGATGGATTCCTTCAACAGTATGTTATGGAACCAACAAGAGAGTGTGCTATCTTGGATCTGGTACTATATAATGATGATGTAGAGATGCCGGCGTTGGACTGGGGTAGTAAGAACTCAATAAGAATTTAGCAACACCAGTTTATAATCCAACCGATTTATTTGATAGTAAAATTGCGAGCTTTCGACACTCTGTGTCTTTGTCAGGCAAATGCAGTGTTCTGGTCTGCAATAGCACACGTCAGCACAGACAGTCACAGATTGCTGATTAGAATGCGAATCCTTACATCTAACCTGCTATTCAAGTGTTAAAGTGGCTAACAATGTGTGTGAAGGGAATCCTGAGCATTGGTTAGAGAATTGTGTATTTTCTCCAGACAGCACAGTAAGTGAGGTTTTTTGCTAACCCAGGCAAGTTACGGGGGTTACAGATAGTGTGTCATGAAGCCAAGATCCCTATTAAGACCGTCCTCATGTGTGCGGAACTTGGCTATCAGTCTCTGCTCAGCGACTCTGCGCTGTCGTGTGTCACGAAGGCCCCCTTGAAGAACATTTACCCGCAGGTCGGAGGCCGAATGCCCGTGACTGCTGAAGTGTTCGCCCACAGGAAGGGAACTGTTTTGCCTGGTGATTGCTGAGCGATGCTCATTCATCCGCTGTCGTAGTGTCTGCATGGTCTCCCCAATATACCATGCTTCGGGACATCCTTTCTTGCAACGTATTAGGTAGACAACGTTGGCCGAGTTGCAAGAGTATGTACCGTGTACCTGGTGAATGGTATCCTCACGTTTGATGATGTCGTCCATGTCTATGATCTGGCATGTCTTGCAGAGGTTGCTGTGGCAGGGTTGTGTGGTATTGTGGTCACTGTTCTCCTGAAGGTTGGGTAGTTTGCTGCGAACAATGATCTGTTTGAGGTTGTGCGGTTGTCTGAAAGCAAGAAGTGGGGGGGTGGGGATGGCCCTAGCGAGATGTTCATCGTCATCAATGATATGTTGAAGATTCCGGAGAAGATGACGTAGCTTCTCCGCTCCGGGGAAGTACTGGACAACAAAGGGTACTCTGTCCACCATGTTCCGTGTTCGTCTTCTGAGGAGGTCAGTGCGGTTTATCCGCTTTATCTTGGACTACAATGTCTTCACCTTCAACAATCAGCTTTTCATCCAGACACATGGAACAGCCATGGGGACCAAATTCGCGCCTCAGTATGCCAACATCTTCATGCACAGGTTCGAACAAGACTTCTTCACCACACGAGATCTTCAACCAAGGTTATATACTAGATACGTTGATGACATCTTTTTCCTTTGGACTCATGGTGAACAATCATTGAAACAACTGTATGATGATATCAACAAGTTCCATCCCACCATCAGACTCACCATGGACTATTCTCCAGAATCAGTTGCATTCTTGGACACACGCATCTCCATCAAGGACGGTCACCTCAGCACCTTACTGTACCGCAAACCGACAGACAACCTCACAATGCTCCACTTCTCCAGCTTCCACCCTAGACATGTTAAAGAAGCCATTCCCCATGGACAAGCCCTCCGTATACACAGAATTTGCTCAGATGAGGAGGATCATGACAGACACCTCCAGACGCTGAAGGATGCCCTCATGAGAACAGGATATGGCGCTCGACTCATCGATCGACAGTTCCGACGTACCACAGCGATAAACCGCACTGACCTCCTCAGAAGACGGACGCGGTGGACAGAGTACCCTTTGTTGTCCAGTACTTCCCCGGAGCGGAGAAGCTACGACATCTTCTCCGGAGTCTTCAACATGTCATTGATGACCATGAACATCTCGCTAGGGCCATCCCCACCCCCCCACTTCTTGCGTTCAAGAAATGGCACAACCTCAAACAGATCATTGTTCGCAGCAAACTACCCAACCTTCAGGAGAACAGTGACCACAATACCACACAACCCTGCCACAGCAACCTCTGCAAGACATGCCAGATCATAGACATGGACGACATCATCAAACGTGAGGATACCATTCACTAGGTACACGGTACATACTCTTGCAACTCGGCCAACGTTGTCTACCTAATACGTTGCAAGAAAGGATGTCCGGAAGCATGGTACATTGGGGAGACCATTTAGACACTACGACAGCGGATGAATGAGCATCGCTCAACAATCACCAGGCAAAACAGTTCCCTTCCTGTGGGCGAACACTTCAGCAGTCACGGGCATTCGGCCTCCAACCTGCGGGTAAATGTTCTTCAAGGGGGCCTTCGTGACACACGACAGCGCAGAGTCGCTGAGCAGAGACTGATAGCCAAGTTCCGCACACATGAGGACGGTCTTAATAGGGATCTTGGCTTCATGACACACTATCTGTAACGCCCGTAACTTGCCTGGGTTAGCAAAAAACCTCACTTACTGTGCTGTCTGGAGAAAATACACAATTCTCTAACCAACGCTCAGGATTCCCTTCACACACATTGTTAGTCACTTTAACACTTGAGTAGCAGGTTAGATGTAAGGATTCGCATTCTAATCAGCAATCTGTGACTGTCTGTGCTGACGTGTGCTATTGCAGACCAGAACACTGCATTTGCCTGACAAAGACACAGAGTGTCGAAAGCTCACAATTTTACTATCAAATAAATCGGTTGGATTATAAACTGGTGTTGCTAAATTCTTACTGAGTTCTTACTACCTCTTACTGAGGCAGGTAGAATTAGGGATATTCCCTAATTTGAATAGCACGAGGGGTCACGGGCTTAGGATGAGGGTGGTAAGGTATAATTTGGATGATAGAGGGAGTTTTTTCACACAGGGTGGTGGGGGTATGGAATGCGCTGCCAAGTAAAGTGGTGGCGGCAGGTACTCTGGAGTTATTTATGAAATACTTAGATGGGCACATGAGCAGAATGGGAATGGAGGGATATAGAAAACTGATTTAAAATAGGGATCATGAGCCTTTGGAGTCCCTGGGAAGTGTGTAAATAGATGATGATATTGATGTACTTGTTTTTATCCTACAGCTGGTTTGGTCCATCTTGTTGTTTAACAAGGGGCATACACACGATGGGTCGTGAGAGGGTTGCTCTTGGATTTTTTTTTGAGAGTATCCTAGTGCTTCACGTTGTTAGTGTACGTTTGACCTGGACCATTTGATGGGCAACACGACAGCTCAGTGACTATCGCTGTGCTGTGCAGATACATGGATTTGGGCCCTTGTCTGTGGGAGTTTGCGTATTCTCCCCGTGCTTGCGTGGGTTTTCTCCGGGTGCTCCAGTTTCCTCCCACATCCCAAAGATGTGCTCTTAGGCTAATTGGCAAAACAAATTCTCCCTAAATTGTCTCAAATTTGGTTTTTAATCCATAGATTTATAAACATAGACAGGGATCACGGGTAGAGGTGGGAACATCGGGGTGGTGGCACGGGCTCGTTGGGCCGAAGGGCCTGTTTCCTGTGCTGTTTTGTTCTTTATTCACGTGAGGGATTCCCTAGGGACGAGTGATCATAGTATAGTAGAATTTATGATGCAGATGGAGGATGAGGAAGTAGCGTCCCGGATCTGTGTACTATGTTTGAACAGAGGGGACTATGATAGGATGAGAGAGGAATTGGCTACTGTGGATTGAAGGAGTACATTGGGTGGTAGGACAGCTGCGGAACTGTGGAGGATTTTTAAAGAGATCTTTTTCAGTACTCAGCAGAAATATATTCCGATGGTAAAGAAGGACTGTAGGAGAAGGGAAAATCAGCCATGGTTCTCAAGGAAAATTAAGGAAAATATTAAACCAAAAGCTGAGGCATTCAGAGCAGCTAAAAATAGTGGGTGATCAGAGGACTGGGAAAGTTTTAAATAACAGCAAAGAATGACTAAGAAGGTGATTAAAAAAGAAAAGATAGAATATGAGGCTAAACTAGCTTGAAATATCAAAAATGGCAGTAAAAGTTTTTATAAATATATAAAGAATAGGAGGATGGCCAGAGTTAATGTTGGACCCTTGGTGGATGAGAGGGGGGATTTAGTGGTGGACGATAAGGATATTGCGGAGACTTTGAATAAGTTTTTTGTGTCGGTCTTTACGGAGGAGGACGTAAATAGCTTGCCCGAAATTAAGGATAGAAGGGTGATAGGAGATGAGGTCCTTGATGAGATTACAGTCACTAGAGAGGTGGTGCTTGATAGGCTAATGGTGCTGAAGGTAGATAAGTCCCTGGGACCGGATGGAATGCATCCCAGGGTCCTTAAGGAAATGGCAGAGATGATAGCAGATGCCCTGGTAATTATCTTTCAGAATTCGCTGGACTCCGGGAAAGTACCGAAAGATTGGAAAATGGCTAATGTTAGGTCACTGTTTAAAAAAGGTAGCAGATTGAAGGCAGGGAATTATAGGCTGGTTAGTTTAATGTCTGTAGTTGGAAAAATGCTTGAATCTGTCATCAAAGCAGAAATAACGAGGCACCTGGATACGAACAGTTTGATCAGGCAGACATAGCATGGATTCGTGAAGGGGAAGTTGTGCTTGACGAATTGGAGTTCTATGAGGAAGTGACTAGTGCAGTAGATAGAGAGGAACTGGTGGATGTGGTGTTTTTGGATTTCCAAAGGCGTTTGATAAGGCGCCTCACAAAAGGCTGCAGAAGGTTAGGGTGCAGGGAGTTGGGGAGTAGGGTGTTAGACTGGATAGAGGATTGGTTGTCCAATAGGAAGCAGAGAGTAGGTATTAATGAGTGCTATTTCTGATTGACAGCTGGTGACTAGTGGAGTGCCCCAGGGATCAGTGCTGGGGCCTCAACAATTTACCATTTACATAGATGATCTGGAGCAAAGGACTGAGTGCAGGATGACGAAATTTGCTGATGACATGAAGATGAGTGGAAAAGCAAATTGCATGGAGGGTGCGGAAAGCCTGCAGAGGGATCAGGATAGGTTGAGTGAGTGGGCGAGGACCTGGCAGATGGAGTATAATGTTAGCAAGTGTGAGATTATCCACTTTGGTAGGAATAACGGTAGGAAGGATTATTATTTAAAAGCTGCAGCACGCGACAGTGCAGAGGGACCTGGGGGTCCTTGTGCACGAATTGCAAAAACACAATCTGCAGATGCAGCAGGTGATCAAGAAGGCAAATGCAATGCTGGCCTTTATAGCTAGGGGGATAGAATATAAAAGTAGGGAGGTACTTTTGCAGCTGTACAGGGTACTGGTGAGGCCGCAGTTGGAGTACTGTGTGCAGTTTTGGTCCCGCATTTGAGGAAGGATATATTGGTCTTGGGGGGGGTTGCAGAGCAGATTTACTAGGCTGATACCGGAGATGAGGGTGTTGGATTATGAGGAAAATCTAAATAGGCTAGGTTTGTACTCGTTGGAGTCTAGAAGGCCGAGAGGGGATCTTATAGAGACGTATAAGATAATGAAGGGGATGCATAGGGTAGAGATTGAAACACTCTTCCCGCTTAGCAAAGATAGCAGGACTAGAGGGTACAGCCTCAAAATAAGGGGGGACGTGCTGTGGTTCAGATCAGAATTGAGGAAGAATTTCTTCACTGAGGGTGATGAATCTTTGAAATTCTCTGCCTGTTGAAGTGGTGGAGGCTTCCTCGCTGAATATATTTAAATCAAGAGTGGATAGGTTTTTGATTGATAAGGTAATTAAGGGTTACGGGGAGAAAGCAGGAAAGTGGAACTGAACCACTGCAGATCAGCCATGACCTTACTGAATGGCGGGGCAGGCTTGAGGAGCTGGATGGCCTACTCCTGCTTCTATTTCTTATGTTCTTATGTTCAGATCCCTCTAAGTCTCCTCTGAATCTTTTTTCAAAGGAGAAGAACCTCAGATCTCCAATCTATCCACAAAACTGAAGTCTCTCATAACTGGAATCATTCCCATATATCTTTCAAATCCTTCCTAACATGTGGTGCTAAGAATTGAACACAGTTCTCCAGTTGAGGTTGGACAAGTGTTTTGTGTAGGTTCACCAGAACTTCTATGTTTTGGACTCTGCCTGATTTCATTTTCTCAACCTGCCCTACTATTTTCAACAATTTGTGTGCATATACCCAGAAGTTCCACTTCTGCTACGGCCCATGTAGAATTGTATATTTTGTTTTGCCTTGTTCTTCATACCAAAGTTTATCATACTTCTCTGCATTAAATCTGCTCTGCCTATGCTGCCAGCCTGTTTGTCCTTTTATGTAGAAAATAGGGCTAGGCCATTTGGCCCATTGAGCCTGTTCCTTCATTCAGCTTGATACGGTTGATCATCCAACTCAATAGCCCGATCTCACCTTCCCCTCCCTCATATCGTTTGATCCCTTTCGCCCCAAGAGCTATACCCAAGTCCTTCTGAAAACATAATATCTTGGCATCAACTGCTTTCTACAGCAGCGAATTCCACATACCCATCGCTCTTTGGATGAAAAAAATTTCTCCTTATCTTAGTCCTAAAAAGATGACCCTGGTTCTGAACTCTATCCTATCCTAAGATAAAAATAATTTGCTAAGAATACTTGAATCTGATACAGACAATGCTGGAAAACCTCAGTAGGTTTGGCAGCATCTGTGGAGATAGAATAGAGCCAATGGCTCTTGTTTTGGTCTGTCCCTATCCTCACTGTTTAGAATTCAGTTTTGTGTCAAAGAAATTTTGGAATTATGTCTGCCCAACCAAGTCACTCATTTTGATGAAGAAAAGAAGTGTTCCTAATAACCTTGGGGAACTTCACTTTAATCTTTTTCCTGTCTGAAAGACAATTGTTCACTCGATTGTTTCTTGTCACCCAGTTAATCTCCACATCCATACTGCTAGCATCCCTTTATTCCATTGGTTTTAATGTTGCTGGTAAGCCTATTATGTGGCAATTTTATCAAATACATTTAGGAAGCTTGTGTGTGTAACAATCACATTACCCTAATCAGTTAAAAGCTCTATTGAATTTAACACAATGCATGCTGGCTTTCTGTAATTAACCCACATTTGTCCAAGTGCATGTTAAATTTGTCTTGGATTATCATTTCCAGAAGCTCTCACCACCCAGATGAAACTGATCTGTAATTGCTGAGTTTATACTTGCACCCTTTTTGATGTCCAGTCCTCTGGCATCGAAAGAGAATTGGATGATAATAACCATTGCTTCTGAAATTTCCACTCATAGTTACCCCTCAGTGTCCTTGGATGCGTGTGATCTAGTCCTGATGAGTTATCAACTTTTAAGTACTACAGCCTTTCTAATACATGGTCTTTATCAATTTTTACCCCATCCAGGATCTCGGCCACCACCTCTGTCACTGTATCTTTGGCAAAGACATACAAAGTGCTCATTTAAAACCTCAGCCATGCCTTCTGCCTCTATATGTAAATCCTCTTTTTGCTCACCTAACAGCCCCACTTCTCTCTTCACAATTCATATGCCAACATGTTAAACATTTGTGATTCATGCCATATCTTCAAATGAGGAAAATCCATTTCCTATATGTGTCATGACATAAAGCCTGAAGCTGGCTACAGAATGGTGTGACAGCTGCCTGCTAATAACTTTCCTTCCTTCTGTTGCACCTTAATTTTCGCTGCAGTGTACTGCAAAACAGTCAATCTGCATTTAATTTCTTAGCCGGCTGTTTATTCTTAATTAAAAGTGTGAAGATATGGCTAGGTTTGAGTAATTGTATTCAATCATTTAATGTTAATAAATACAACAATAAATCTTAAACGCTTAATATTTTCCTTGCAACTCTAAGTGTCTTGAGTTAATTGCTTTGTTTTGTTACACAGAATGTGACAAAGAACTGTACAAATGTATTATATAGTCTATATGGAGTTGTGGAGCACAGTGGCACTATGCGATCTGGACATTATACAGCTTATGTTAAGGTGCGAACTCCCAGCAGCCAACTTGCTGAATACGCGATGACCAGATGTATACTGCCAGGTAAGTGTTGTCTATAACACGTTATGAATATTATTGCTGGCCAATTCTATAATATAATTCTGATTATCATTGTTTGAGATAAATAATTAGATTTAAACATTAAAAATCCATTTTTAAAATTATTGTATATCAAAGCAAGGCCAGAATTCTCAAATGTTGTTCACTTTGCCACCACATGCCAGCAGGAACAGGATTGTGCTCAAATAGTCTCCATTCATTGTAGTAGGACCAGAGTATCCCAACCACAGTGAAGGTCTGGCCTCTTTTACTACTAAAGTAAAATTTGTAGTTGCTGGAAATTTGAAACAATGCTGGAGTTAGTCAGCCAATCTGGCAACATATGCAGAGAGAGATAGTGCTTTCTAACATATTCCGTTTTTAACTCTGCTACTAAATTGATTCAGATTTTAAAACCTAAGCAAAGGTAGAAAGGGTACTTATTTGGGGAAATGACTGCAGAGATTTTAAACTACTACTTACAGGTTTGGAATTCATTTTATCATGTTCATCCATTTCACCTAAAACAATTACAGGTCTTGACATATTGAATTTAAAGATTGTTCCATCTTTTAATTAGTACTTTTTAGAAACAGAAAAATAGGCACTTACCCTGTTACTCTCATTGATACATTGGAAGGAGGTTTACACACTCAAATATTTTTGAGCAATGCATTTCCAAACACAACTTTGGATAGTCCCTCCAGCTAATTTTTGAATTGAACATCAAAATGATACAAGTTCATTTGCAGTTAACTTGTTGGAACACAGTGCAATTTAAATAAATTGTTTTTCAGTAACTTTGAGGGAAAACTGTCTATAAGTCTTTAATGTAATTACCTGGCTTTTTAATTTTAACTACATGGTAATTGACAGTTCTGTTTATTTTGTTGACAGAAAGCAACACAGAGCCACCTACGGGTAACTGGTTCCATATAAGTGATACTCGTGTACAAGCTGTGCCAGAAGTGAAAGTACTGAGTGCTCAGGCCTACTTGCTGTTTTATGAGAGAATTCTCTAACTGTCACCTATGAAAGGACATTATTGATTTGTCTCATTTGTGAACAAACCACTTGTTTAATTTCTGGCAGAAAAATGGAAAACGGTGTCAAGGTTCTAAATCTATGCAACATTCAGTGAAATTAAATGTCTACTGTTCAACAAGCTGAGGGAGGAAATGGCTTGTGTGATATAAGCCCTTATGTGATATTGTAGGTAAAAACAAATGCCTTGTATTTTGCCTGGATGTTTATTAA